>CM040619.1:57165487-57522804 GCA_022817965.1 Solanum lycopersicoides
CTTTTATTTAACAGGAAATTCTCTCTTGTTTGTCGCTTTTAACTACCTAACAATTACATATATCTAAATATAATATGCTTTGTAACTTAATGATAATATTAACTAATACCCCCTTTTGCATATTGTAATACACATGCACGCACAAGGCGGAGCTAAAATTAACTAGTTTTCATCAAAATTATATACATGTGTTTAAAAAATTTACTGAATATATATAAATAATTTAAAATTTTAAATCTGTTTCTACACGCACACCTTTATATATACCTTTGATCATCAAAGGTAGGGTGCCCCTACCAATAATTGCTTCCTAAAACCAATGATTGGAGTTGGAAAAAAGGGGAGAGATTCCATATAGGATTTGGTATGCATGCATTTGAGTGCTAAAACTTTTTATTCTTAATGAAGATTAAAAGCCATGTTCTTCATGTGGAAAATTGTTAAAACACTTTTGAGAAATGAGTTCCTTTTGGATCTAACATTCTTTCTTCTTTATTCCTGGAAAATTTATTGGTTTGAATCATATCTTTAAGGTATTATTCTATGGCTTTAATTACTAATCTTTTCAGATTAGATTTAATTAAATCATTGCTTGTCACTTAAGCATGGAATTAACTGACAATTTGTTAGTATATTATATTTGTTGCGTGACATGTTATGTATCATTAAAATTAAAATTCCGTGCTTTATCGTCTAGGTTTATTCACTAATTTTTAATCTTGTGCAAGTTATTTCCCCAGTGCCCACCCCACAGAAATAAAAAATAAAAAACTAAAATATAAAAAGAAGAATATTCACAAGCATTAATATAGTCTAGAAAGAAATGTATTTTAGAAAAAGAAAGAAAAAAGTGAGAAGTGGGATAAAGAAAGGGACAATTCCGTAAAATCAACTCCACAAATCCCCTAAAAGTACTGCTTTAACTTTCTATTCAAGATCAAGGTTTGTGGCGGAGTAATAAGTACTCCTCATCCTTAATTAGAGATTTCATGTTCGAGGTACAGAGTTATCTTTTGTTAAGGAGCGATAACAAATGATTATTGCAATTTCTCAATTATAGACTAGTTCAATCTTCAATATTATTTCCAGTTAGTACAAGTCCATGATGTACTTGGAAAGTTTTTTTGTTTTTTTTTTAAAGTGATTCTTCTTTACCCTTTGAACAAGTCTTCTAACTAATTGAACAAAGCATTACATAAGCTTAAAACCATAGAACAAATTGATAATTCATTATAAAAGAGTAGCAGAGCCGTGGTTCATGCATATAGAGAGAGAATTTGTATAAAATTTTCAGACGCATTATATATACCCATGTTGAATACTGTAAGTACAATGACTTTTTAACTACAGTGATAGGATATGTCATATGAAGTTTAGTAGTATTTGAAACTCAAATCAGTGTGCCACATACATATTGCTTTCCTTATACAACTCATCATTTTACGCAGCTGAGTAGTCGAATACATACTTGCAACTTCCTAATACTATAATCTATCAAAGAAATTTACAATATACCTGCAATGCAGGTAAAGGTCATCTTCCAATTCAGTTCCTTAATGAAAATGCATCCCCTAGCAAGCAGGTCTTTGGAGAACTATGCATCAACCAATTCGATGCAAATTATCTGTTTAACAGCTCCCGTTATTGATGTGTAACTGTACAATGGAAAACAAAGGTACCATTCCCCTCCATGCCTATTCCACACATGCAAGACTTGATGCAACTCAGCCTCTTGTATGAAGATCCTTGTAAGCTAAACAGGCATCATAATACAGTTACGAAGTATACTTCACAGGGTATAGTGATCAAACATTGTTGAATACGAGTATATTGCTATAGAGTTTCAAATCACCATCACAAGCAGTGGATCAGGGGATAAGTCCTGCTAATGAGCTCAAATCCATCTCTGAAAGCAGAGAAGCATAATGTAAGAGGGGAAAAGCATAGTAATGATCTCTTTGATGAAATATATAATGTAGAAATATGTGAACTGGAACATCAGCCAAAGATTTTTAACAGCTAATGAAACACAAACATTTAAGAGAGTACATGCATCTCAAGAGACTTTGGCGGAATCACAACTAGATTGGCTATACTACAAAAATGGGAAACTAAAGGTAGAAAGTAATGCCTGCAGCGTGCCCAAGGCAAACTACCTCAACCAGTACAAGTAGGACGAAGAATGAGCAGGCACAACAGATGGAACAGCATCAACTGCTCGCGAGCCACTGCTTCAGTATTGTTCAGTTGCTGGAACAGTATCAGCGAATTGGTGAAAAGCTTTTCTTTATTGGAATTGCGCAACAAACACTCTGGCGTTGGCCTAGATTCTTTCTTCCCTTTTTTCATGGATTTGACCATACAAAGATTATGTGGCATTTTATACAACAAAAATGGGAGTACATAATATTATAGTAAATTATAATATAAAGAATTTTTTTTAATAGATATGCTAAATACTTTATTTTAATTCATACTCCCTTTATTCCTAACTATTTATTCAATTTTTTTTTTTATATTTATTCGTAATTATTTATCCTTTTAACAAATTGAGAAAGGATAAAATAATTTTACATATTAAACTTTCAATTAATTGCTTTGAAAAAATGTAGAATTTCTTGAAAATTTTAAATTTTTAATTCATTCACTTTATAATTAATAAGGATCAAATGATAAACTCACTATATTAATAATTATTTTCTTAATATGTGTGTTAATTTAAAAGTGGACAAGTAATTAAAAACTGAGAGAATAACATTTATCTTTTAAAACTAGACGAGAATCGCGAGTGGATTTTAGGAGAGTGTAGGAGAAGAAAGTATAGAGTGATTGATTGACTGGATTTAATATCATTTTAGGATGGCTAAAAAAAAGGTGGAGTACATTATTATTGTTGTACAAGAAAAGTGTGATATTCAACGTAATAAGTATAGAGGTATCAAGTTATTAAGATATACGATGATATTTGGAAGCAGTTACTAGGATGAGTATGAGGAGGATTATGTCTATATTCAAAAATTAATTACTAAAATATAAGACAAGGCGATCAACTAAAAAAGGCATTCATATTCTTAAAACAATATAAGAGCGCGTATGATAGGATTATGACTAGAGATGTTTTAAGTCAATATGTGCATTTATGACTTACTTTAGGGCAATTAAGGATGCGTAAGATGGATCCAAGGCCCAGTCAAAACAATGGAGGAGACTCAAGAAAACGTTTTGGTCATGATGGATTGCACCAAGGATCAACATTGAGTCAGTTTATATTTATATTAATGATGGACGAATTAACACGACATATACGAGAGATAATCTGGTGTGTATTATTCGCAAATGATATAATATCGAATGACAAAATGTGGGTAGAGAAAATGATAGGCTAAAAAATTAGAGATAGATCATACAGTCTAAAAGCTTGAAGTTAAATAGAAGTAAAATAGAGTATACAAAGTGTTTGTTTAGTAACATAATGCAGGGAGCGAAGGTAAAAGTGAAGATCAATGCATAAATCATACACGAGAAAGAAAGCTTCAAGTATTTTGGGTTCATAATTCAAGAAGATATAAACACTAATTATGATTTCACATATCATATTGGAGCGAAGTGTGTGAGATGGAGGCTCAAGAATACTATGTTATAAAAATGTGTTGTCAAAGCTTAAAAGTAAATTCTACAAATGATTAGTTTAACACTTATTTATCATGTATGGGGCGAAGTGTTATAAATTCATGAATACGTATATGTTTAGAAGATAAATAAAGCAAAGATAAGGATATTTCAGATGAATATGTCGGCATACTATGATAAATATAATTAGGAACGAAGTTATAAAGAGATAATGTGCATATGTACAAATAAAAAGGTGTTAAAAAATTAGAAATTGATAATGTAAGGCAGAGTAAGGATATAACTAAATCAATTATAATTTAAAAAATGCTACAAATTTATGTATTATTTAAAATTATAATTGAGAGAGAAATTTAATGTTAAAGAATAAAGATGCTTTATTTTGCGAGGAAGGGACAATACACGAGTGAGCTAGATAAGCGTGGGATGGGTCCCACTTTAAAGAGAAGAAACCAATGGGAAATGAAGCGCACTTTTTTATCTGTCGGCTTACTACGCACGTGCGATGCAGACACCTTTCTAGCAAAGAAAAGAGTTTGTGGGGACCATTTGACATGTGAACCCACTCGCATGCTCACATTCTCATTCTTCTACTTTACTCTCCTCAGAAGTTGTTCGG
Organism: Solanum lycopersicoides; assembly: GCA_022817965.1. Lineage (NCBI taxonomy): Eukaryota > Viridiplantae > Streptophyta > Magnoliopsida > Solanales > Solanaceae > Solanum > Solanum lycopersicoides. The sequence continues at coordinate 57,169,737 of CM040619.1, forward strand.
ATAGTAATCTCTAATCGAAAATCGTAAATTTAATTTATCAAAAAAGCAAAAAAGTTGGAAATTCTATTCTCCCTCGATCGTAATTTGTATGATATGCAGAGTTTGATTGGACACAAGGGAATAATTGATATAGAGGAAAATGTTTTTAAAAATGGTTTTAAATTTTTTTATTTTTTGCTGGTCAAATATTTTTAAAAAATTAATTTTTTAAAAATAATAAAATAAAGTAACGGAGGTAGTTATTTGGATTTTTAAATAGGCTATATATATACCTTTTCTATTCGTTTTTCTTTACAAAATCATCTACTTTATCATATTAGCTAGATCTAGGGGTGTCAATAGGTAATCTGTTTAGAATTTTAAGAGTCGGGCTTAAGATAATTTGGATTGGGTTTAATTTCAATCCATTCAAACTTAACTCATTTTAAAAGAATCCTCAATTGAGCCCAATTCAATCTCCAATTTCAACTCATTTTAAAACTCTTTATTAAGATATGTTTCTATATTGAAGGTATAAATTGTTATCTATTTAACATTCTTTAGGATTTACCTATCCATTTATTTTTATTTTTTTTGAAAGAAATTCATGAGTTGAAATTTAAATTGTGGTTATAAAAGTTAAATATCATTATGTTAAAATTATTAATATTAAGCGGATCAAATTAGGTGGGTCAAGACTCAACCTGCTTTTTAACTCATTTGAACCCAAAACATTTGGTCACAAAATAAAGTTGAACGGGTCAAGACCCAACTCAATTTCTATTTCAACCCATTTTAATATTTTTAATTTCAATCTAACTCGCCTATTTGACTGACAACCGGCTAGACCTTTTGACATTGTTTAAATGAACTTGATGTAAGGTCGTTGCGATTTTGCCATCTCTTAGTAAAAAAAATATATTGATAAACAAGTTCCCTTCTTTCGAGTGAGTACTAGATGATAGAGGTTTGAGTTCAAGTATTACTACAAAGACAATACTCCCTCCATGTCGTAATAACTTAAGTTTTGAGGTGTTACACATATTTTAAGAAAAACAGATTAAGTCATAAATTAAATATAATTTTTTATTTTATCTTTATTAATTATTGTAAACATTAATTATAATAACTAATTCCAATACTAACTTAAAGGGTAAAACTGAAAATAGTTTTAAAAATTGAAAACTTAAATTAATTTAAAAAATAAAAAAAGGCTCAAAGCTTAAGTTATTATGAAAATATCGGGTGAAATAAAGTGTCTTTTCGAATTTTCTTAATAAAAAATAGTATATATATATATAGTATTTTATAATAATATGTTTTTTTTTTATATATATAGATTTTGGATGTGTTAATCAGAAAATTAGAGAGAGGGCAACAAAGCAAGCTGGCGGTTGTTGCTTGATGGAATCAAAATGTATTTTCTTATTATAACTCCAAATTCCAAATTAAGAATTATTGACACACGTGTGCTTAAGCATTCCGTGTGGACCACATAAAATTATTGCGATTTTTTTTTTATATAAATGACAGAATCTCACATTTAAGTTCTCTTATTACTATTATCCTCTATTAGTTTTACAAATTTCCAAAATTCCTCATTTTCACAGATCAAATTAATGTATCGGCGCATCAAATTAATGTATCTCGCGCATCAAATTAATGTATCACGTATAAAATGTACATCAAATTAGTGTATCATATATAAAATGTAATGTATCTTACTTAACAATTAATGTATCTCGCGCATCAGATTAGTGTATCAGCGCTTTTATTATTATATCATTTTAAGGATTTTTGTCATTATAAACTTATAAGGGACAAATGATAATTTTACCTTAAAAGTTTGTGATTTCTGTCTTTTGCCCATTTTCTTTTAAAGCCATAAATTCCTTTGACGGAGATGGCCAGTTGCTCTTATCTACATTTCGTCCGCTTTTAATTATTATAGTTTTCTCTTTTAGAGTCAAATAATAAGAATTTTAATTAAAATTTTATGATATATATGTAAAAAATTATAACTTATAATATTTTTTATATAATTTTTAAATATTTATTTTTTTAAAAAAAATTAAATTAATATAATCTATTTTAACTTTAAAAATTAGTCAAATTGATTTTCAAAAAAACACAACATGACAAGTGAAAATAAATGGATTTAAATTTCTTTGAAATGCAAAGCAAAACTTTGGGCATTGATCTTCCTATTGGCAGTTGGATATAGAAAAATCCTTACTAATTTAGTAGTATTTCTTTTTAATCTTGTTTTGCACTTATTATTCAATTTTATACATTTAAAAATAATTAGTGAATATATATAATAGCGCATTAAGGGTGGATTTTGTCGATATATTCATAGTCAATGATGGTAATATAAATAATACTAATACAAAGACTTTTACTTTATAAAACGAACTTTACTCACAAGTCATAAGTCATATATTTAGTCGTTGGTAAACACACGATTTTTGACATTTCTTCGCTTTTATTTGTTAAGAAAAAAGGACGCATATTAAAGTAAGAGTCATTTGCACTTTTGTCTTTATTTTGTGCTGATTTTTTATTTTATTTTATTTTTGTAAGAAAATCCTTCACAAACAACTATTTTATGGAACATAAGTTTATATTTTTGCATCATAATATTCTAAAAGTTATTTTCACGTCGTTAAAGAATTTAAGCCTATTCAATTGCTAATTTTAAAAAAAATTAAAATCTCATTTGAATAATAATCGTGCAACTAAATATATTTAGTTGTCTCATTTATTTTCATTAAGATTTAGATGTATGAATCTAGATGCATATTTAAATGATTAAGATATTATCTTTATATATGGATATTGAATGATTAAAACTGATTGTTTTACAATGTATGAATGTAAGTAATTTATTTATATGTACATGATAAATATGCAATTCAAATAAAAATTAATTAAATATAAATAAATAAAATAAATCATTATTTGTTTAAAAAATAATACTTATGCTTGCTAATGATGGTGGATTGTTTGTAGTGATGGTAATAGTTGTTAAAAGTGGCTAGTATTAATGATGGTGGTAATAGTTAATTGTAATGGTGGATGTGGTTGGCATTTTTGTGATTGTCATAGTGGTGTTGATTGGTAGTGGTGTTTGTGTTTGTAATTCTGAAGTTGGTTGCTATATTAATAGTTGGTTGTGTTGATGGTGGTGATAGAAAAATGTGTACTGTCCTCTTGTCCTCTTCCCCAGAGATCTCAGATGAGGGAGCCGCCGACTCCAACTACCGTCCATGTTGATGATGTGTTTGTGATAGTTGGTGACAGTGCTAGTTGCGATGATGTAGGGATTGACCACAATGGTGAATGGTGGTAGTGGTTAATAATAGTAGTAAAGATAGCGACAGTGATGGTTGTACCGAAGAACGTATCGTGGTAGTTTGTGACATTGCAAATTGTGATTGTAGAGTCTGTTGGTAATAGGAATTGACCGTATTGGTGACATCTATAGAGACAAGTCAGGTGATGGTCTAGTAAATATACTTATAATGATGGAGGTAAGTGTGGTAACAACTAATAGTAATGATCAATAATGGTGGTGATTGTGATGGCAGAGGTGGTTGATGATAGACGACGTGTTATGATGATTGACAATAGTAACACTATTATAGAGTTTCACTTATCAAATTTAAAATTACGTAACAATAGTGTTTTTTCAATCAAAAAGCTAAAAATTGGCCAGCCCACACTACTTCAATGGGCCGCAGCTTAGGTTGATCTGCAAAATTTGCCTAAATAGCTTAGCTTGGGATTAAATTTGTATCATACTTATAAAAATCAGTGTTAACATATGCATGATTGTTCAGTATTTAGTGAAATTAACTCATGTTTTGGGTTTCAAATCTCAGTTTAAATTGTAAATTATAAAATGTATGTACTAAATACAATAATAACATATTCAGTAAACAGTATAATCTGCTTTATACAATTAGAATGTATGTATTTATACAATTTCCTCTGCTTTATACAATTAGAAACAATTTTTATACACTTGTGTTTGTATAAAAAGTCAGGAAGAGAGCGAGAGACTGGAGGAGAGTGGCGAGCGAGATACTTGGAAGAGAGGCGCCTGACAATTTTTTGCAAACGTTTGTTATGGAGTACAATTAAATCAAACCCTAGCTACTTTATTTATTTTAGGTTATTAGTTTGCTATTATATATAATTATCCAAAACAAATTACCAACCTAATAAATCAAAGGGCAGTTATTGTATAAGATGATATTACTAGTGTTCGTCAATTATCCGGCCTGCAAAGCTCGATACTTTTATATATAATATAAAAATAATAAAAGATAGGTAATTTTTCTATTACTCAACAAAGTAATGTCATGTTGCTATTGGTTAAAGTATAGTCTATAGTAATTGATTAGATTAATATTGAATATTCAATCTTACTAAACTTGATAAATCTCATCCCATTTGCTTAATTTCCTAAAGAAATTTCTCTGCTCCCACGTTAAATGGTTCCCTACCAAACCCAAACACATGCGTTTACTCGACTTTATCAAATGCTTCCTCCCTTTCAATTTTAAATGACTTTTGTTTAAGACCGCATTACTAGGTTAAAATAATTTTTAGTAATAATTAATTAATGTAAAAGCTTAATTATTTTTAAATATATATTTTTAGTGGCAATTAACACTAAAATATATAATGATATATTGCATCCATGGTAATCAACTAATGTCTAACAAAAGATCTTAACATTCTTTGTTCATATACATATTTATTATCGTTAACAGTTATTTTTGTTACAATATTTTTTGATACATACTATATTAATACTCCCTCCATTCGGTATTATTTGTCATGATTTCTATTTTTAGAGTCAAATTATAAAAACTTTGAGTAACATTTAAGATGTATTTTTTCATCATATTAATATGCAAAAAAAAAATTGCAATTTATAGTACTTTTCATATAGTATTAGAATATCTAAAAAAAACTTGTTTAAAATATCGAATTAATAATTAAACTTTAAAAATTAGTCAAATTAATTTTCGAAAAACGTAACATATGACAAATAATACCTGACGGTGGAGGAGGGAGTATTAAGTTTATGAATCCAATGGTGAGTGAATGGGGGAAGAAGACCGTTGACCTCTTCTTTGGGATTTCCTCCTCCAATATTTGGATCCAAAACTCTGCAAGTACTGAAGCACCAAGAGGTTAGCTTCACTCTTTATTTTTTCAAAATGGTTATTGTATCATTGATTATTTATACGGTATATAGACTATCCTCATGCTGTTTGATCATTTATTTTTATACTCATTGAACAATCTGCGAATATCGATTGCTTGTTGAACACTATGAATTGCTTCAAAGTAGGATACTCCAAATTCGGGGATCAAAGGGTTTTCGAATAATGTGATATAATCATGTCAAGTAATCAACTCAGTTACATTTTCTTTAATGCACCTCAGAGGACTTGTTATATTACTATGCAAGTTTTTGTATCAAGTTTTTGAGGATAGGGGAGGAGAAACAGAGAGGGAATTACGACGTATGGTTCTAAACCCTCACCAACAAATTGAAAGTTCACGTAGCTAACTAACTGAGCTACTAGATTCCCCGTGAGAATTGGTAATTTGTTTAGTTTGACAGGGATTTTCTGCTAAGGAAGAGGACTTTAAATTTCTGTTATGTTGATCATCAAATGATAAGATATTACTTGTGACACACAATGTTATCCCTCTTTGTTAGTCTAATTCGATTTTTAAAATGTTTTATCGATTTATTACAGAACAATGAGAGTATTTGGGATTTCGCTATCCCTAATCATCATCAACATGGCAGCTATAATGGAGCGTGCTGACGAAAATCTCCTACCAGCTGTTTACAAAGAAGTCAGTGAAACATTTAAGGCTGGTCCATCTGATCTTGGTTATCTTACATTCATAAGAAATTTCGTCCAGGGGATTGCATCGCCAGTGGCAGGTATTTTAGTCATTAACTATGACCGTCCCACTGTTCTTGCAATCGGTATCCTGTTCTGGTCCCTATCAACTGGTGCAGTAGGCGCTAGTAACTACTTTATGCAGGTTGGATTTTGGAGGGCAGTAAATGGATTTGGACTCGCAATTGTGATACCTGCACTTCAGTCCTTTATAGCAGATAGCTATGTGGATGAGTCCAGAGGAACTGGTTTTGGATTTCTTAGTCTTGTTGGAACTGTCGGTGGGATAGGAGGTGGAGCTATTGCTACTGTTATGGCTGGTTATGAATTCTGGGGCGTTCCTGGATGGCGCTTTGCATTCGTCATGATGGCAACTTTCAGTATTTTCATTGCATTTCTTGTCTTTACGTTTGTTGTTGATCCAAGAAAAAGAGCCAACATAGAGAATGATAATATGAAAAACAGTACTGATAGGTACCGTGTTGTTTGTTTTAGCTTCGTTTCCTTTGCTCTAGTTAAACAACGTTTTAACTCCTTTCATGATCCTGTTTTAGGGAGGGCTTGATAGAGATGGGAAATACCAATTCAATGTCGATTTGGATGGAGTCATGGACAGCAATGAAAGCTGTCATGAAAGTGAAAACGTTTCAGTTCATTGTTTTGCAAGGTCTGGTTGGGTCCTTACCGTGGACAGCCATGGTTTTCTTTACATTGTGGTTTGAACTAATTGGTGAGTAGCCTGCATTTCATGTTTTGAAGTTCATGACTTTCCATTGAGTCGATTATATAAACGTGAAATGATGATGCAGGTTTTGATCACAACAGTGCAGCAGCACTAGTCAGTCTATTTGCTGCAGGATGTGCGATAGGATCCTTTTTTGGTGGCGTAGTTGCAGATAGAATATCTCACACGTACCCTCATTCAGGGCGTATCATGTGTGCGCAATTTAGTGCTTTTATGGGCATCCCATTCTCATGGTTCCTTCTTCGAATTGTGCCCCAGTCTGTGAGCAGCTACTACACATTTGCTGTGACATTATTCCTTATGGGGCTAACAATCAGCTGGAATACTACTGCTTCAAATGGTCCCATGTTTGCAGAAGTTGTGCCTTCAAAACACAGAACCATGATTTATGCATTTGATCGCGCCTTTGAGGTCACGTTTTCTTCCTTTGCAGCGCCAGTTGTAGGAATACTCGCGGAGAAACTATATGGTTATGATACCAAGTCTGTTGATCCAGTGTTAGGATCTGCAAAAGAGGCCTTAGCATTGTCAAAAGGCCTCTTTTCAATGATGGCCTTGCCTTTTGGCTTGTGTAGCTTATTTTATACACCCTTGTATTGGACATTCAAGCAGGACCGCGAAAATGCAAGAATAGCTAGCATAAAAGAAACAGAGATGATATGACAATCACACTTATTTACTTTTATTCGTTACAGTAGTTGTGCACTAAGCTCTCGCTACATGTAGGATCTCGGGGAGGACAGAATCACATTGGATCATGTATGCAAACCTTATCTTGCTTTACTGCCAAAGAGTATTTTTCGCGTCTTAAACTCGTCACAACAACTTTTATCTTAACATCGTCACAATAACTTTTATCTTAACATCAAGGCTCCCCTTCTATTTTAAGGATTTCTTATCAACTATAAACGTCTATTTTATCGAGCATTGAAACGGTCTTCGCCAAAATTTAACAAAACGTTTTTTGAAAAAATGCGCCGCTGCCGGGGATCGAACCCGGGTCACCCGCGTGACAGGCGGGAATACTTACCACTATACTACAACGACATCTTGTTGTTCAACAATAGTAAAGATATATTATACAAGTTAGAATATTATCAATTTAATATCCATAATTTATCTTCACAAGTTGTATTGATTGGATAAAACCTATCTAAAACCATTTTTATTTGGTTTTGTTTGATTTAACATTTTTAAAAGTCGACAGTAATTGTTTTGGTTTTGTTAAAAAAAATTCAAGAAATAACTGAACTGACAAATTATATATTATTTTTATAAATAAATTTTTATGCGAAATATGCAACTCTAATTAAAATAATAAATTATGATGCATTTTTATTTGTGCAACAATATCGATAGCTTATACATTATTCATTAAGTTTATGTTGTTTAGTACATTGGATTAGCCGATTAGCTAACAAGAATGTAAACATAATTGGTGTTGTGGTACAAGAATTATAAGATTTAAAATGGTACATATATACGCAGTTCATTTAATTTTCTTTCGAGTGAATTGTAGTTTTTTCCCCCTATTTTGTATGAACCATTTCTTTTATTTGGTTAACATCCGAATTAAAATCGACAACAACTAAATCAATAAATGTATATCATATTTATTTGGCTCGATTTTAATAATTTAAAAATTGATCAAATTATTTAATTTTAATTTTAATCAATAGCCGATCCAAACCAATCCATCTAACCCCCTATTCACAAGTTGACTTGTAAATGAGTTTTGAATATGAAACTCAATTGAATTTTAAGACTTTAGGTTATACACCAAAATTGATATGTACGTACTTTGTATTATTTTCATCATCCTATTATATGTATGTAATAATGTTTCCACAAACATATGTAAAAAAAAATGTTTCCAAGTGTATGATGACATGCACGTTTGGGATACAACAATATATACAAATTGATGCATTATATATTGTTTGCATCTCTATGCTAAATAAATATAGGATGGAGTGTATATCATATATATAGTTCATATACACAACATGCCCGTGATACCTTACCCAACTTTTGTCAGAAAACAAAGTTACTCACTACAAAAGATGTTCAATTTATCGTAAATTCATGACTATTATACTGCAAAAGGAAACCAAAAGAGAACAGAAAAAAAAAAGTGAAAAAGATCCCACTATATGACCCCATATCCTTGAATTGCTTCCTATTCATGATTCCACTTATAATTCTTTTTATAGGAGTAAATATCTTAAAAGGTTACTCAGTTATAAAAATTTATATTATAATTTCATTCGATTTATTGGTTTTCTCTAATAAATCACTATTTCTTAATTTGTCATTAAACAAATTCATTTTTACCCCTTGACATTTTGAGTTTTTGGGAAATGATAACCCCTTCACATTTTGAATAGGACAACTCCCTTAAATCTTATATCAATGGCTAGAAATGAATTGGATTGTCAATTTTTAAGATATTAAAAAAAAATCCTTGGATTAAATAATACAATAACGAGATATTATTTTCTAATCTCAAATTTTAGTTTTATTTTTTAAAAAAAAAAGTACTCACTTATGAGGATGTTAGTGCAGAAATGTGGATGCTAATATGAATGTATGGATATATTAAGTGTAACAAGATTAGAAATGAGGTTATCCATGACAATACATTGGAGTGATCTCCACGATGAATAAGATAAAATAAGTAAAATTGAGACGATTTGGATATATAAAGAGATGTGTAGATGTCCATATGAGAAGGTGCGAGAGGTTGGATATAGCAAGCACGAGGAGAGGTAGAGATAAATCAAAAAAGCATTGAGGAGAGTTGACTAGACAGGGCATAACAATTTCATATTAATGAGGACATAACCTTAGATAGGAAGGTGTGGAGGTCACCTATTAAGATAGAAAGTTAGTAGATAGTGGAATATTTCTTGATTTTCAAGGATTTAGGTTGTAGGTGTATGTCGTTACTAGTCGTTTTCTTGTAGTTCTTACTTTGATATCCATCATTATATTTGTTTATTGTATTTCAGTTACTGCACTTATAATCATTGTTCCTTTCTTATAGGCCTTGCACAACTTTTCTTATTAGTTGTTATATTTCCTTCATTGTATTCTTCGAATTTGTTGCACTTGAGTCGAGGGTCTTCCAAGAATAACCTATATCTACCTTCATGAGATAGTGATAAGTCCTCCATACACTCTAACTGGTCTCCCTAACCCCATTTGTGAAATTTCATTGGGTATGTTGTTATATATACAGTATTATTGTACGAACAATAAAAATAAAGAAGTAATTATTCTTGAAGACTACAAATATCTCGTTCTTAGTCAAAATATTAAATCAAGATAATTTAAAGCTCTATAAATAAATAAAAATGTTCATGACAAGATATTAGAATAGACATGCATGTTTCATAGATCCTTGGTAGATATACTAAAATCTAAGAATAGAGAAAAGGTGTGATGGAAAGAGAATCTTTCTATCCCCAAGGACATGTTTGTTTTTGTTTTTTTTGTTTTTTTGAATTTTAGTGTTTATAGCATCCATTTATATGGCAAAGAAAAATGTTGTTGTTTCTTGATTTATGCTTCTCTCTCTGCCTTGTTCTTCTCAACCACAAACTCTTCCATGACAAACACCCCCCACCCAATTTCACTTTCTTTCTCTCTCCTTCTTCTTGCGTTTCTTCACTTCTTTTTGTGTCTTCTTCTTCTATTTTTTTCACTTCCACCTATATATACACACACACATTATTGTACAATAATGTCAGTAAGTGTTTGAATGAGATCCTGAAATAAATGTACACTTCAATGTATAAAGAATATATCTTGTCAGTGTATACTCTTTTTTGCACTATTATGTCATTTTTATCTGTCGTAGCTAGCAGATAACATGTCTTATTTAGATGACATGACTATATGTAAAACTTAAACTCTTAATTAGTTTTATATCAGCAATGCACTTTTATTATTTTAATTAAGTTGTTTAATTAAATGGAATTTTAAAAAACTCATAATTAAGTATATTTGATTGATAAACTAGTAAGTTACATGGTAGAATTGATAAAGAGGAAATTTCAAGAATAGCGGTACGTTGAGCCTAATAATCAATCATAGTGGTAGTTTGGTTAATTACAAGTATGTATTAAATTTGTTATCTATATATTAGAGCGAATAGATATAACAGATACAAAGCGAATCGACACAACTTCAAGTCAACAGATAAAACTAAAACTCTCACTATTTTTTGTTAACTAATTAAGCATATGTTATAAAATTATTACTATTTCTTAGGATTACTGAGTGATCTTGAATAAGAAAAACCAAAGTACAATAGCTGGATAGGGGGAGGGGGAAAAAATTAAAGTGGGTAAAGACAACATGTATTAAGGTGATTTTGGCTTGTGGGGTTAGGGTTGTGCTTTGGTTTTTGAAAATTGAAATAAACTTGTCTTGCATTAATTGTTGAGGTTGTACACAATATATAATAATATGACAATATTCATTAAGAATTTTATGGTATAAGGTAAGTTCTTTTTTCCTAATAGTAGATAAAAAAACTTGTTAACCATTCTTAGTATAGTAAAATAAATCTAAAGAAATGTACAAATATGAAAAAGGCTAAGGTCCAACACAATTAAATTTGTGCCCACAAAAGCAAGTGATTGGCATGTGCTTTTGGTGAATAATAGTGATGGAAAGGACCAATTAATTATGTAGTCCCCCCAACCCCCAACCCCCCCACACTAGTTAATAGGGCATAGTCAATTCAGATAATCTAGTGTTTCAAGTACTATAGTCCCTCATCCACCATGATCCTTAGATCATTTAAAGACATGGTCCAAAGTTGAGAATTATTGACATAGGGTTTCCTTTTTCTTTTATTTTTTGTAATTTATATCACTCTCAAATCATTTTGAAGCATACCAAAATATCTTAAATAATTCTACAATATGTTAGAGATGATTAAAATTGAGAAATGTTATCACTAGTTACTCATATAGTCAATTCTAACTTATATAGAATTGAATCATCATTATTTTCATAAATTTCAACAATTCAAAACTTAAATTCTCAATGTGATATATTTTCTTCCGGTTTATAATTGTGCTAATCTAATTAATATGCTAAACTTATGAGCAATTAAACCGTGTCACATAAAATATGACGGAGGGAGCACCTAACTTAAGAGGGGGGAAGAATTTTTAATGAAATGATGTAGGCATAATTTCTCTTTAAAAGGCTGATAAACCATGCCAACATTTCATGATTAACAGAATTGGTCAGACTTCTCAATATTTTACTCCCTCCGTCCTGTCCTATTCTATGTGACATTCTTTTTTTATCCGTACCAAAAAAAAAATATTACCTTACTATACTTGAAAATAATTTAACTTCAAAATTCTTCTTTCACCCTCATTAAAATGATGTACAGACACACAAATATCTAAGAATTATTATAAATCATGAGTTTTAATAAAAGTGTCACGTAAAATGAAACGAGAAAGTACTTAGTTTGTTACCTCTTGCTCAGATTTTGATTTAGGAGTAGTGAGTGGAGAGTGATCTGAGGATATTTCCTTAATGGATGGAGTAGTCATAGGTGAGGAATCACTTAGCTTCATAGACATTTCTTCAATTGATGGAGTTGGAGCAGGACTTGGACTATTTGAACTTACATAAGCTGAAATGCTTTGTGTTCCCACATCTCTTCTAATGCTAACTTCTTTCTTCTCTAAAATTACAAAGTGTTAAATAACCAAAAAAAAAAATATTGTTAGTAGAATCAAAATAAGAATGGTTCATAAATCTAAACATATAATTACTTCTAACCGCTTAAACTTTTAGATTAGATGATCAAATGGTACTTCTAGAAACGAATCATAATCATAAAAATAATCAGACTCGCACGTGGGAGGGTGTATTCAAGATATAATAAAGCAAATAAACATTAAGATATTATAATGATCAAAGACACATTTGAAGTTTTTACTTGAGCTATCATATGTTCACTTTTCCCACCTGAATTACCATCAACTATTTATCAAAACACACATCAACTATCAGTTATTCCTTTTTCCTATCTGAACGATGTTGATAGTTGAGGTGTATTTATTTTGATAAATTAATGGTAATATTTTAGATAAGAAAAAATGAACACCTAGAAAACTCTCAAAAAGTATGTTTGACCATTAACTAACTTTGAATAAAAGTATACCCTATTTAACCTAGATGAGACAGTCACACGTTTTAACAACCAGAAGTGAAAAGTAACCTTTGAATAAAAGTATACTCTATTTAACCGCTTAAGCAGTTAAGCTGTTAGATGAGACGGTCACACATCTTTAACAACCAGTATAATAAAGAAGTGAAAACATAAGTCACCTTTAGTTGGGATTTTGATTTCAACTTCTTCATGTGTTGGAAAAGAAGGTTTTTTCACATGGTGCTTTGTGTGAACTTGTGAAGGGTAAATAAGAGGTCCTGAAATAGTAATTCTGCTTGCTGTTTGTCTAAATGATCTTCCATTTAATATTTTTGCAGACAAACATTCTAAAGGAACTTCCCCTGATAATGGATTACATATATATTTCTCAGCTTCATTCCATTTTGAATTCAAAGCCAATCCATCTGGTGACATATATTCCCAACTATATATTGTTTTTGCCTGTAATGCTGCACTTAAAAAAAAAACTTTTATACGCAATTCAAGATTTCGTTTGTTGTTCAAAATCATGAACTCACCTTTGAGGGCAGTAGTAAAAGAATATTTTGATGGATCAATTTCCTCTGTAAGTAAAAGAAAATAATAATAATTAGTACTACTAGTACTAGTACTAGTACAATACTGCTTTTACACGCAGTTCAAGATTTCGTTTGTGTTCATACCTCTTAAGGTATAGCCAGGAGATGAAGCAGTACTCGAAATTGTTACATTTGATCTAAAAGATTTTGCCTCTTCTCTAAAACTTCTAATATAAGATGCAGAGTACCTTCTTGAATTTGTTTTTTCTCTGTTAAGTTTAGCCTTAAGAGCCCATTCTCTTAAGTTGAACTCTGATTCATCTTGTTTTCTTGATTGTTCCATGTTGGTAATGAACACTTCCAATTTTTTAAAATTTTTTGTAACAAATATATGTAACCTATGTCATGTTTAAATGAAATTTGGTTGATGAAAAAAATTGGGTCACATGAAATATTTGGTTTATTTGCAAGTAGCAAGATCAGACAGAGCTCTAATCTGATTTTCTTGTTTTTGCATTAAAAAAAATGCAGGGGGGCTATGATAAAATAATTGTTGTGAGGGTTTGCTTTATACACACTGAAAGTGTTAAAGAAACAGGACCTAATTTAGGAGCTGAAGTATTGTTACTATATATGTCTACAAACTATACGCGCACATGTTATGATGGGATGGTTGCAATTATTTCACCTTGAGAATTATAAAAATCATGTTAGGAGTGTCGCTCACAAAAATGAGTCGTGTAATGTGCGTATTCAGACTTACTCAGAGCCCAATACGGATACTGGACCTAGGGAGGTGGGGGGGGGAGATAAAAGTACTAGGTAGCCTGGAATTTTATGTTGATTCACCAAAACCATTTGTAGAAGTAATTACAAAGCACTATATGGTAACACCCCAGCTTAAGATAAAGAGATTCCACATCGGCAAACATAGAAGTGATATTGAGTACACATGTAAGCAGACCTTACCAATCAGGATAGATACGATTTAAAGTCATGCGTGCTAGACCCAGAACAAATAATAATACTAGCTAAATAGGACGTACAGTTAAGTCGAGCTTATTAGAACTTTCAAATCATTGTTGTTTTGGGAGTGAGTGCACACAAATCAATTAATTATTAGTACTAATAACTTGTATAGTGTTTTAAATAGTTAAAGCTAAATAATAATACTAGTAGTAATACAAACAATGAAAATGACATGTTGAAATTGATGTAATCTGGGCAACAATGAGAATTAATTTTAAAAGAAAATGATTTCATATTCTTATTGATTATAAAATTTCATTTTTATTGACTAAACCAATGAAATAATGACATGTGTTTGATGGTCACATTGCCATATTTTTCAAAGAATTGATGAATGTGTATTCCACAGTGTTGTGTTATTTTCAGTCTAGGTTGTGAAAGAGAAATTAGGGGAATAGTAGGGACAGTTACATAGAAGAAATCTAATGGTAAGTTAAAATTATTATTATTTGTATGTAATTCATTCATTTCATTCATATGTGGACATACATGAATCCATGTGAAAATGTCAAGATCATTATCTTAATAAAATAAAATGAGTGGGGGGTGTATATATATAAATAATAGCTAGGTAGGTCCCCTTTTTATTTTTATTTTATTTTTTTCTTGTTGATTACTCTTATATTTTGTCTCAATTGTATGCAAAGTAGGTTTCATGGCAGAGGATAGATAGAAAGTATAATTAAGCTGTTTTATGGCCGTTGGGTCATTTGATTGATTCAATAACTTTAATCGAGTCGAATGATGTTTTAAGAGAGCTAGACATTAAAAAAAAAAAAAAAAAAGAGGTGTCTAATTAGAAGTAACTTGTCTTGAGGATTGTTTACTTTTGACTCGACGGGTGCCAGGATTATTTTTTTTTACTAGATACACACTAATATAAATAATAAATAAAATGAAAATAGAAGGTAAACGTACACCATACAAATCCTTAATTAATTGATCAATATATCAACACCAATATGCAAAGGGTTTCAAGCACCTAAATCATCGTAGGTACATGCAACAAGACTTCAAGCTAGAAATCGACTCTGGATTTAAATCGTATGAATTCGATATTTTAGTTTGAGAAAAGGGTCTGAAAAGTACTTTAATTTTGGTTGAAATTGCTATTACGATATCAAACTTTATGGAGGACATTTTAACCCTCTGCAATATTTAATGGAGTAGTGTATTTTAAAGGTATATATGTGCCCAGTGGACCCGTTACTATTTATAATGATGCAATGTTCATGATGTCCACGTGAGTACATATATATCTTTAAAATATACTATTAAATAGTACAAGGGGTAATAGGTCATTTTCAAAGTTCGATATTGTTACAGCAATTTCGGTCTAAATTCGAATATATTTCAGTCCTTTTTTCCTTTTAATTGATAAAAGTATGAGGTTTTAATCAATAATTTATATATAAACAAATTCAAAGTTCGACCAAACTCATAATCAGTACTTGTTTCACCCGAGCTTTAGATATAACAAAAACTCATAAAATGAGTGTGAAAGCATCTTAGTAAACCAACTCACAAGGTTCATGAAATTTCTAAGAGTTAATAATGAGTTTTATCTACTAATAATTAACAAAACATAGTTATATGTATTTAGCTTTTGTAAATTACAAAATTAGAAAAAAAAAGCATCTTAATACTACTCGTGGCTAAAAGCTAAAGTGTACTGAACTCCAATTAATTTTTATTAGTTGATTGAATGTGTGTTTGGCTCATTTGCACACAAAATTCGATACAAGTGGATTAGTTGGGTGTATATAGGGCCATCAGGGGCGGACTCACATTGGGTACAGGAGTTCACCCGAACTCTCTCGGCATAAACGATATAATTTTCAGTTCAACCCATGATAATGTTTTATTTTTCTCTTTTTAGTTTCAGTTTTTTTTGTAAATTTCAGTTTTGTTTTTCAATTTTTTTAAAAAATAAAAATAAAAATGTGTTAAAAGTATAGTTTTAAATCCAAAAAAATTCAAATATTTCATTTCTAAAGACTTTGTTTAGACATTTACATTTTTATTTTTTGAATTCTCTGAATAAACATTCTGAATCCGCCACTAACAATCACAACCAGAAGCAAAGTTTTGGGCTCTAAAAGAAGAGAAAGCAGTCAATTTCATTCCTGACACTAATCAACGTGCATGTATAGTTCATATAGTACTAATATTGTCAAGTGTATACCCACTATCTTTTTTAGTACCTACTTTCCACCTCAATATAATGGACAAGATGCCCCAAGAAACTTTTACCATGCAACTCACACCCGATCGACGGAGTCCAAATTTTCATTAAAGAAATACTTTAAATATATAAAAAAGTTAAATAGATTCAATATCTTATATAAATAATATATTTTTCGTTAAAATAGGATTCAGATGAACCCCTTGGACTTACCTCTATGAAACAATAGTAATAAAAACAATAATATATGTGAGGATCTTTTCGAAGAAAGAAAATCATGATTAGTCACCGACTCTTATTAATTCTCAACGAGATGATATAAATACACTAATTTGACTAAGTTTATATAGTTCATAAAAATTCTAGTCCTAGAGATTTTTAGAGCGTCCTTAAAGCTATTTTCTAAGTAACTTGCGGACTATCTCTTGCTTAGTCCCACAACACTTGCCATCCCACATACTCAACCCCACCACACACAGAATATTTGATGTAAGAAAATGTTAAATCATAAACTTTGTTAAAGGCATAATGCATAAACATGACTCTTAACTTGACGTCAATCGACAACTATGACCCTTAATTTTGGGTATGCACAAGTAAGTACTTAAACTTGTATACATTGAACAAATAGACACATTCGTCCTACATGGCATCGTACATGGCGATTTTGTGTCCTACGTAGCATCCTACATGTATTATGCCATGTAAGACACATGTGTCTACTTGTTAAATTTTATACAAGTTTAAGTGTCTGCTTGTGCACACTCAAAGTTGAAGGGCATAGTTGTCCGCTAAAGCCAAGTTAAGAGTCATGTTTATAAATTATGTCTTGACTATTTTGTTTCAATTTATGTGATATCATGTGAATTTTAAAAGTTTGTTTTTTTAAAAAAAAAATGATCATCAGAATAAAATTAAACATAGAATTCTTTTTTAAAAATTAAAATAAAATATCGTAAAATTTATATATTTGAAAATTTGTGTTAGAATACTACAAATCACAATGATTAACCATTCAAATTATTTGAAAAGACATATAAAATGGGGATAACTTCAAAAGAATTACAATTGCCTAACTTATATGCCCCAAAGTTTACATTACAAAATTTTAGCCAAATTAAAACAGAGTCTAATATACTGTGTTATACATCCCATGTACAATAATATACATAAATCTCATATTTTGTTCTACAAAAATGTTTTAAAACTTGATATACAATAGTATACCACCCATATATAACATTATACAACGTATAAAAGGCAGTATACACTCATATACAATAATATACACTACAAATCAAAAAATTGAACTCGTTTTCTCTCTTTGAATTCAAATACCAGATTTATCCAAAAACACCTCAAAAACTACATTAAATCACCCAATATTTCATATTTAGGCTTATCAATGCATAATCAATCTTTTGTTACAATACTCACTCAAAACAAAGCTTATTTGTAAAAATTATATTTCTAAATTTTAAAGCTTCGAGCTACAATAATGTTCACTTATGAAGTTACTGCACAAAGTGAGAACTTTTTAGAAGTTTTAATTTTATCACATAAAATTAAACAAAAGAAATATGTGTATATGCGAAGAACACACTATATATTGATCAACTTCATATCTTCTTCTACATATTATATTCCAAATACCAATTAAGTTGCATAAACATTCAGAACTTGGCATAATGGTGAATTTACATAAATCCCCTATAACTTCTAGTCCAAATTGTATATACTTATTAAGAAATTTTTTAAATATTTAATTATTATAAAAGAAATTTAGTCTCTCTTTTTGGGGGGAGCAGTCAAAAAAATGAATCAAATCAAATGATTGTCCTAGAATGAATATTATTAAAATATTTACTTAAGGTCATTTAGATTTTTCTATTTCAATCTATCAATTAACGTCGTATGTAGTTTCACAACTCTAAATGAGTCATATTTTTTTTATTATTATTGTTATTGTATAACTAATGTTTGTTCTGTCACTCACGCTTAAATAGTTCTCACATGTCCTGACAAAATATAAATTTCAGAAAAATACAATTATTTAATTTACATTGTAAAGATATAACTCAAAATTTACATTACAAGTCTTTAGCCTAAAACTTAATTCTGTATATAACGATATCCAAAGTTTTCAAATTTTTTTTAAATATATATATATATATTTAAAAACTTGATATACAATAATATACAAAATTATAAGAAATATTTATACACTCGTATATAATACTATACGGTTTATACTCTATGGGTGTGTTTGGTATGGAGGAAAATGTTTTTCATGGAAAATGTTTTCCTAGAAAATATTTTCCTGGAAAACAAGTAGATTTTGGACTTATTTTCTCATGTTTGGTTGGTGAGTAGAAAATATTTTTCGGAAATGATTTTTATTGTTTGATTTATGAATGAAAAATGTTTTTGAGAGACATATTTTATTTTTACAAGAGTAAAAATAATTTGTGAAATTGAAAATATTTTTTTAAAATAATTTTTTTTTTTAGGGTGGTGTGGGTGGAGTGGGGTGGGGGCTGGTAGGGGGGTAGGGGCTGGCCGAGGTGGGGATAGGAGTTTAAAATAAAAAATTGAAGTTGAAAATATTTTTAAAAAGCAAAAGTGGGGGGGGGGGGCTAGCCGGTGGTGGGTTGGGGAGGGGTCAGAGATCGGGTGAAAAATAAAATTTTGAAATTGAAAATATTTTTTTAAAATTGATGTTTTCCCCAAAAAAAATGTAATTTGAAATTGGAGGAGAGTTTTGGAAAATGTTTTTCTTAAATTTTTGAAGGGAAGTCATTTTCCTTAATTTTGAGAAAATGAGTTGATTTGGAAAGCATTTTCCAAACTTTTGTCCCAACCAAACATCAGAAAATTGGAAAACATTTTTCAGAAAATATTTTTCTTCGTACTAAACACACTCTATCATGCAAAAGAAATGACTTCATCTTCTAGTTAGATGATTTTTGGGAATAGAAATTCAATTCCATCCTATTTTTCATGGTAGAAGGTAACAAAAATAAGGTGTATTTGATGTGGGTTTGTAAAAACAAATTTAATAAGAATCTATTGATGGCAATGTTGGAGTTTAACTGTGGAGAAAGTCATGAAAATTGGGTCAATTTAGATAAGTATTGAAAAATTTAGCTAAATTATGTAAATTAACTTTATGAGTGTAGATACCTCTATATTTAAGTTACATATACACTGATATTGTTGAGAGTACAAGCGAGTAACCTAGTGAATAATAAAGTGAGTTAAGAATCATAATATATCAAGTTTAAATTTTAGTAAAGACAAAAATATTACATAATTTCTTTTTTTATTTAATTAATGTGTGCGTAAGCTAACCCTAAACATTATAGTTATAAAAAAAATATATGATAATAATATTACTGATCGGATTTAATTCAATCTTGTTGTTTAATCCTAAGATAGATGTTTTCTCATGCCTTTTGACTAAGAAAGATTAATAATTTATTATAAGTATGTAAGCATGTCACCCTAATATTGCAATCGCGAGGAAGGAATACGAGAAAACTATCATATATTTTCTTGAACTAAAACGGATAATGGTTGGGATTAGAGTTATATGATCGGGTTGGTTCAGGATTTTTAAATATCAAATAAAATTATTTATGTTGAATTTTTCAATTTTAGATTTTTCAGGGGTTTTTTTTGGGGGGAGGGGGGGTATTTTTTTTCTATAAAATACTCGTATAAACATATAATTAATTTGTGCTCCAAATATTTCTTTAGTTCTAACAAAATATAACCATCTAACAAGTTTCTTAAAAAATATAACACAAAATATGATATGTAGCTAGATTTTGATTTAATTATGCGCCATAGCAAACGTTTGAAAAAAATTGTCAGGCGCCTCTCTCCCAATATCTCGCTCGCCACTCTCCTCCAATCTCTCCCTCGCTTCCTCACTTTTTATACAAACACAAGTGTATAAAAATTGTTTCGAATTGTATAAAGCAGAGGAAATTGTATAAATACATATATTTTTGTTCCCCTCTCTCCCTTCTTCCAGATCTCGCTCGCCACTCTCCCAAATCTCGCTCGTCACCCTCGCCTTTCTCACTTATACAAACAGAAGCGAATTGTATAAGTTGCGTTTTTGTTTGTATAAAGCGTGAGAAAATTGTATATACACATGCAAGTACATATATTTTCGTCTTATACACTTATAATTATACAATAAAAATACTCCCCTGCCCAGTTTCTTTTGTCTTTCTCTCTTTCTCGTTTTATACAAATTTCAAATTGTATCTAATTTCTCTCTTTCTAGTTTTATACAATTCGATTCAATTGTATATTTCCTGCCAAGTATCTTTTGTCTTTCTCTCTTTCTCATTTTATACAAATTCAAATTGTATATAATCGTTCTATACTCTTATAATCATACAATTCGTTTTATACACTTCGTTTTTATACAGTTCTCTGCCCAAGTGTCTTTCTCTTTCTCGTTTTATACACTTCGTTTTATACAATTTGCTTCAACTGTATATGTATAGCGAATTATACAGTTTCTATGTTTGTTATGGAGCGCAGTTATGCAAACTTTGCTATAGCATACAAATATGAATTTTTATTTGCTATATGTGAAAGTTGCCCATTTTTATTTCATCTTTAAATATATGACTCTTTATTTCATGTTTCAACTATGCATTTGAAACTTGACGTGTGTGTGTTTGACAATTTACTTATTGTTTGCTTTTGGTGCTTAGACCGAAAGTTTCACTACAAACAAACATTATTTTCTAAGAACTTACATTTTTTTTGTTTGGAGTTTAGATAGATTGGTTTTGCTAAGGAAGAGGCAGAAGCATGTCGTGTGATACTTTGGGGATTATAACGTATTAAATAAAGAAACTTTTACATATATCAAATATAAAAATTATATTTGTATGTTGTAGCTATAGTTTGCATAATTACACTTCATAACACATATAATTATGTATATTTTGATATATATATATACACACACAAAAAAAAAAACGGTTGTATAATTTGTTTTTGTTTCGATATACATATAGAATTGATCAATTGTATAATCTGTGTTTGTATAAAGCGAGAAAAAGAGAAAGATAAAAGAAAACTTGGACAGAGGAAAATCGTATTTGTATAATCATAAGTGTATAGGACAAAAATATATGCATTTGTAGTATATATACAATTTCTCTCACTTTATACAAACACAAACACAATGTGTACATTTGTGCTTGTATAAAGTGAGAGTGTCGAGCAAGATCTGGGAGACTGGCGAACGAGATTTGGGAGAGGGGAACGAAAATATATGTATTTATACAATTTTCTCTTGCTTTATACAAACACAAATGCCTTTTATGCATTTGTGCTTGTATAAAAGCAAGAGAGGCGAACGAAATTCACCAGGAGATATGCGAAATAACAACAGTTTGCTATTAGTACAATTAAATCAAAGTATGTTTATATCATTAAATTTGAATTAATTATTTGTAATTATATACAATTTTCCCTATTAAATAATGTCAAGAATTTTATACAAATCTAATCTTTTATTATTTCTAATTTTCTAATTTGAATACAGAAAACTCAATGATTAGGTTTCAGTTCTAAAAAAACAAAGACACTTAATAAGTTAAAACTGGATAATTAAGGTCTAGACTTCCATTAAGTGAAAAAAAATAAGGCCTTAATAAAAAATTTATTAGTACTAAACTCATATTAATATTTAGGAATCATTAGTTTGAGTCTATTTCATTTGAAATCTATGTTATATTATTAACTAGTTAACTTAGCCGCGCTATGCGCGGTGTATAATTTTTTTTTATTTTTTTTCAATTTTCAAATCCAAATAGATTAGCTAATAAATTTATCATTTAGATTTGTAATTTTAACTCAATTCATGAATTGATTTTATCACAAAATAAATATCCTTAGCAGTACGATCAAATACCTATACTTTTTTTTGGTTGAATAGTACCTATTCTTTTATGTTAATTATAATATACAATTAAGAATTTATGATTTTATTATCCATTTGAATGAGTTCTCAAAATTAAATATGGTCAACTTTGATATTTTGTTAAAAATTTAAAGTGAGATTTTTAGTCTTTTAAATTTTTAAAAAAATATCAAAAGAATTAAAATAATAACAAATTCAAAAACAGTCTTAGAAATATGAAAAATTATTTGTAATAGATAAGCTACCTATAATCTGAAGACTTAAAAAAGTACTTCAATATTTATATATTAAAATTTAAAGTTCTCTCTATATGTTGGTTCTTTGGAAGGAAATGAGTGATACATGATTTTAGTTCGATAAAATGAGTTTTAGTGATATAGAATTAACATAAAAATAATATATTATTGTTAAAATACATAGTAAAATAAGTAATAAATGAACAATTATAAATGAATGATAAAATGTTTTATGTTAAGATAAAAAAAAATATATGTCTAATAAAAACTTATAATTAGACTCTTGAATTTTTTCTAAATAAGGTAAATATAAAAAAATTGTTCACAAATAATATAAATATTTATAATTATTAACGATAAATAATATTTTCATATAATTAAAGTGTAGGAGAAAAACTTAAGTAAAGTTTTATAAGTATATAATAATTATCTGTATTAATTTTTTCCTTGATAAATCTCTTCTATAATTCTACGTTTTTTTAAAATTTATTTCAACGCTATATTTTTAATCTCCCTTTTTCTTATTTTATTTTTCATTTTTCTTAGTCTTTCCTTATTTAATTCCATTAAGAAAACACTAACAATTAGCATCGTAATTAAGAGAATCAAGTTTGCTCGTCTTTAGTATTTTTACTAATTTATATATTTTTTAAAAACAGTAACAATTAGCTTCGTATCTTAACATAATCAAGTTAGCTTGTCTTTAGCTTTTTATTAAAAGCAAAATGTTTAAAATGAATTCTCTTAATTAATTTTTATTATATTTTTCATGATTCATATTTATTGAAAATCTAAAAATAACTTCATCATAATTTTGATTATCTCCCGCCACTAAGCGTATCTACAAATACATTTTAATGTGGAAAAAGGGTTAAAAATACCCTTCAACTTTGATTTATTAGTTAACTATACCCCTGCCGTTAAAACAAAGTTATTTATATCCTCGCCGTCACTAATTTCACCATTTATACCCCTCAACTAACGGAAATCCCCAAATCAACACAAATTATCTGATTTTTTAAAAAATAACCCACCACCCTAATATAATCCAAAGCCTAACCTGACCCTACTAACTTAATTCAAACCAACTTCACCTTAATCTCTAAAACAAAAGTTTGAATTCAATCTTCCTCGTTGTCCCTCCGCCGCCGTCTCCATTGGATAAAAAATGATGAACTAAAGCTTCTCTCACCGCCGCTAATTTGCGTAAACAACGAAGAGTCCAACAACCTCCCAATATCCACAATTCACGATTTTTGCAACCTCATCCTCAAGAGAACAAGTTTTTGATTGTGACGTCTCGTTATTTTCAGTAATAGCTAAGCTTTTTAACAAGAGATGGATTAATGAAATTGATCAAGCAAAAGCTAAAAATCCTTTCAATTTTGATTACTAAACATGTGGTCTCCAAATCGACTCTTGACAGTTGCATCATCTTTCCATAATCCTAATCCAAAAGAAGCATTTTTATTATGTTTAGACCATGCTAAAACGTGCTGAAATTGCTCCTTGTAACAAAATTCTATCTCACTCACAAGGAAAATTAGGAATTGAATAAATAAAATACTTCATGATTTGGTTGAAAAACATTATCTGAACATTGGCCAGCCAGTGAGCCGGAAATGCATTGAATTGGTAAAATTCTCTTTTTACTGAATTCTGTTATTATACGTTGAGATGGATTTGATGATGACGAAGAATAAACACCATTGAGGCAGAGGACAAAACATGAAATTTTATTATTTTTCTGTGAATCAACTGAGAATATAAATGCCCCATGAATTGATTCAGAAACAGCCGTTCAAATCGATTTGCGCCGTTTTGTCGAATCGAAGAAAGAACAGAATAAGAACGAAGAGAGTTACTCTTCAAATGCTTGACGACTTGTTTGAGGCTAACGATTTGGATTATTATGTGAACTTTTTGTTGAAATAAGAAAAGCCATTATTATTGTTCTAAGCTTTTTCTTAATATGTGCACAAGTTTGAAGAGAGAAGAGAAAAGAGGGATTGTGTTATTAGTTGGCGGGTTATAGGGGTGGGTCAGGAAATTGGGTTTAAAATGGGAATGGGTCCTTTTATTAAAAGAAACGGGTTAATTTGAGTTATTTGGGGGTTTCCGTCAATTGAGGGGTATAAATGGCGAAGTTAGTGACGGCAAGGGTATAAATAACTTTATTTTAACGGCAGGGGTATAATCAACTAATAAAATAAAGTTGAGCGGTATTTTTGACCCTTTTCCCTTTTAATGTTTTCAAGAATTGTTTTTGTCTTACTTTTATTAATGATCTTGCTCTTATAATTTCATGCAAAAAAAATAAATCAATTATTCTCTTTTATATATCTTATTTTGTATCATTCTTATTAGAAGTAAAAATAATTACACAAAGCAGTCTTTGTCGATAGATTTTGCATTACAAGATTAAAGTAGAGGACAATTAAGCTAAACATAAATATATTTGATTATAAATATTTTTTTGATGTGCTTTTAAGATGTCACAAATTTTAAAATTAAGTAATTTGGGGTTATGAAGGTATAAAGTTGGAAGTTATAGGTATTACTAATAAGTATTAATTAAGTATAG
This sequence comes from Solanum lycopersicoides, assembly GCA_022817965.1. NCBI lineage: Eukaryota > Viridiplantae > Streptophyta > Magnoliopsida > Solanales > Solanaceae > Solanum > Solanum lycopersicoides. Next base: position 57,195,113 of record CM040619.1, read on the forward strand.
AGGTTATGAAAGATGAAGAGGTGTGAGTTTATGATAAAAATTAAATTAAAAATAAATATATAAAAATAAGAGAAAAAGTTTTTTAAAAAAAAACTGCATATTTTTTTAATAAACAAAAGTATGTTTAAGTAAAATCCTCCACCATTTTATGGTTTGATTTTATTATATGACATATTTTCTTTTTACGTCATTTTAGAAATTTCAAATTATTAAATGTCTCCAAAAATGCTTCTACTAATAAACGTTATTTTTAGTAATTACTATTATTTTGAACAATATATACTTTTTTTTCTTATTTTATATTATAGGAAAGATATCTATTAAGAGAAAAATTAATTAAAAAAAATTAAAAAGGGACATAGAATTAAAAAGTTACTCAAAAGGAATAGAAAAAATTTAAAATTGTCAAAAAAAAAAAGAAGTAATCATACGGATGTTATAAAATAAAATTAAAAAATAGTTAATTTTTTGTTGATTAAATTCTCAAAATTGTGAAATAACTTTTCGGCCTATAAATAATTTCTATATATAAATAATATAATAAATAATGCAACGTTAAAATTACGTATTTTTACCATATCATTGTTATGTGATTGTGAGATACGAAATTATAAGAGGAATCGATTTATTTGTTCTTAGCTATATGTTTGTATTTAATAATTAGTATTTTATTTACTTTATACTGAGATGTGATATATTACCTTTTTTATTACTTATATTTATTATATATTTATATAACATTTTTATAGCTAGTGAGGAGAAATATATTGTTAGACGAAATTAAAAATAAGATATATTGGTGTTTTTTCAATTAACTAATTAATCTGATAAGGAACCAATCAGCTCTTACTGCATTGGAGATTTAACGGAGAACTATAAACAATCCTTACAATAATAACAAACAAAAGACATAAAATTATAGTTAACTAATCAAGCAAAAATATTAAAAATATTTAGTTATATATGATTTGAAGAGGAAAGAAGGATCATGTTCTCAACATAACATAATTACAATCCTTACAATAATAACAATAAAAAGACATAAAATTATAGTTAACTAATCAACCAAAAATATTTAAAATATTTAGTTATATATGATTTGAAGAGGAAAGAAGGATCATGTTCTCAACATAACATAATTCAATTCTTCAAAATTTACAAGGTGAATAAAAATAATCAGTGTTTTTAGAAACTACAAGAATAAGAAAAAAAATTCAAAAAAAACTACAAAGAGAAGCAAAAAAAGAAAATGAACAAATTATTTTTTTTAATAAAAGAATCATGATTGTATTTTCAACAATCCAACCTAATAATATCAAATGTATAACTATAATAGAACAAAAGTGATAATGATAATTAGACATGTTAAATCATATTTCCTTACAAAATCAAACTATGCAAAATATCTAACATTTTTCATTATACATTCCTTTACTGCAAAAACCAGATCAAAGAAGACAAAAAAATCAATAAATCAAAGAAACAAAATGAAGAATAAGGAAAATAAAAATAAAATGACCATCATGCATGTCTCAAAGTGGGTTTTTATAGATGTAATATTTAGGGGTTATAATTTTTTATATTAAATATTTTGAAGGTTATGAATATGAAATGTTAGGAGTTATATATATATTATTAAATTAAAAGGTTAGGAGTTATATATATTATTAAAAGGTTAGGAGGTGTAATGCTCATTAAGTAATTTATTAATAGCAATATATATACACATAATATTATTGTGTTAAAAAGAATATCTAAAAAGCCCTAAAAAAATTTTAAAAAAAGAAATTTTTTTTCTGATCATTAAGGCATGCCACATAGACGGAATGAAGATCCTCATTTATATATATATATATATATATATATATATATATATATATATATATATATATTGATTGATTGATTAGTAAATAGTTAATGGGGAAAAAATCTTCTATGTTAGTTAGGCTAGCTCTTTTTTATGGAAAAATATTTTGAACTTCTATAAATTGAAAAGAATTTTCTATAACAATACAATAACATTCATAATGTAGTTCTTAAATAAAGTTTTATTTAGAAAAATATATATTCTCTCAATTTTTTTTAAAAAAAATAATTTATACTTAAGTCAATTGGTCAATTCAATTTAATATATTATGAGTTCTTATTTGTTTAATTATAACTTATTTTGTTGTCGTCATTCAAAGTTTCTTTGTCAATATATTAAAATTTGAACTTATTTTTTCATTTTCTTTTTATTGTTAGGTGTGTAATTTTACAAATTATTATTCATATACTGTAATTAATCAAAAATACATAGAGATGGATGCAGTCAATAGCTTTGGAAAAATATCTTTTTCGATCATCGAAGCATCCGCAGCGGCTGCTTATGATCTCAAGCTCGGGCTTTATTATAATAATAAGTAATAACAATATAACTCCAACAGAGTTAATATCTTAAAAGATCATTCAGTTTTAGCTATTAATCTAACAAAGTCATTAAAGTTTGTTTTGTATCAAAAAATCACTAACTTAAATTTTTATATCAATAAAATCACTCAACTTAGACATTTGTGTTAGTTAAATCACTAAATAAATTTTTTTATTAATTCTTTTTGTTTCATATAAAATAGACCCTACAAATAAATAAAATTAAGAAAACTAGTTTAATTTTTTTAGGGAAACTTCTTTAGTGAAACAAATACTCTTTATCTTAATATACTAATTAATATATATATATATATAAATGAGGATCATAGAGGAGCTGATGTGGCACCTCTCTATGGCCTCTATTTCAATTTCTTTTTTTCCTCTTTTTTTGATTTTTTTTTCATTTCTTTTCATTAAATAATTTGTTTATTAATTAAAAAATTCATTCATATTTATTATTCTAATTATACCTAATAAGTTACAACAAAACCTCCATCTATTTACATTCCCTACTTAAATAATATGTCTCTTCAACTTATTTTTAATTATTCTTATGGTTTACACAAACTATAAATAACAACTATCTATGTTCAATGATCATTCTCATTTTTCTCATTCTTTCTTTTTATTAGTATAGTATTTTCCTCTTTTACATTTTTCCCCCCATCTTTTTCATCAATCATGTACTTAATAAGTTCACCATATGATCTTCACATTGATAAAGATCATAGATATATTCTTCAAGATTCATCAAATTGATGTTTGCATTAGTTTGGTACAAGTTTATCAAAATGAAGAAGGAATCTTAATTATTTCAAGATTTCATCAAGAAGATGGTCATATTAGTAAAAAAGTTTGAATTGATTTCCAAATATTTTGAAGATCCATTCATTCATGTATTGTTTTAATTATATTTTTTTTATTAGATATATAATTTCATGTTATTCAACAAAAATTAAATTATGAAACTCTACTAATCAACACATTAGAAAGCTCAATTAACATTATTTTCTTCATTTTACTTTGCTATTTTTCTTCTTATTATTATTATTATGTGAATGAATGAAGATGAAAAGTTATACAATTTTATTTTTATGTAATTTTTTCGTCAAGTTCTAATTAATATTTCAATTTTTGTCACAGTTGAAAGATATAATATTGCACATAATACATTTCTTATAGCTATTGCATATTGATGCCTTTAAAAAATATATGATGTAGTTTATCATATTAAAAAATAGTCATAGACTAAACAAAAAATAAATTAATCATTTTTCAGTACTTTTAAAAAATTTAATGAATAAATAAATTATATAATGAAAAGAATGAAGAAAAAATTTCCCCTTAATCACATTAATTATATTAAAACTAAAAAGTGTAATTTATTTAACTTTTCTTAATTATTGAAAATGAGATACATAAAAAAAGTGATGTGACATTTATCTTCTCTTTTTTGACCTTTTTTCTTATTTAAATTAATTGATTTTTTGTAAAAGTAGTTTACTCAATTAATTAAAAATAATTTTTATTAATAGAGAAACATTTATAACAAAAACTTTTCACATGCTACTTTATAAGGAGTAAATAATAATCATCCATAACTCACATTTTTCTAACTTCCACTTACTCAATTAATTAAAAATAATTTTTATTAATAGAGGAACATTTACAACAAAAAAATTTCACATGCTACTTTATAAGGAGTAAATAATAATCATCCATAACTCACATTTTTCTAATTTCCACTCCTAATAGATTAATTTTCCACTTTTTTTTTTACCTTCTTTTGATTATAATTTCAGAATAACAATTTAAAAAAAATATTTTAAGTTATTTTCTCTTTATTATTTACTTACAACCAATATATCTATTTACATATAAAGTTAGAATGTTAGAAATAAATAAGATGATGTGGTACATTTCTATCACCTCCGATCATATTTATCTTTTCTCTAAAAATTTTAGCATGTTTTTTATTTTTCTTCATCAGTGTGATATTGTAAAATATATTTTCAAAATTTCCTCTTCAAATAATTACTTAATAGTATTAGTTTGCATAATTGACATTTTTTTTATATATGTAACTTTTATTTTTAACTGTTAATTAATAATATTCATGACTTCAAAACCTTTCATGTGGATAACCCCCTAAAGTAATTAATGTGCAAGTTATATAGTTTTTCTTATCTTACTTAGTTGCTACAAGTAACAATTTTAAAGAGATTTTCTATAGAGTTTTTGTATTTTATTAGTATTTTTTAATTTTTTTATATATTATATATATATTTATAAGTGTTTATTAATAGTTTTGGTATCTTGCAACTGTTGCTTTTTTTCGTTCTGTAATAATATTTATTGTGTTGCTATTTTTTTTTTTAATATTGAATGTTTGCTTTTCATATTAGATTCATGTTAAATTAAAAAAATTAAGTAGAGTATATTGTTAGTTGAATAATGCAAATATGATACTCCTATTGAATTGCTTATGTAGTGTTGACATGATTTCTCAATATACCGAAGATGATTTTCACCAAAATAAAAGTCAACCTTTTATTATTTTACAAGCAATAGATTCTAAAAGATGTAATTATTTTAGATAAAATAATATGATAAGCATGACTTGAAATTAGTTGTATATTTCCATTCTAGGAATTTCATTTATATATATATATATATATATATATATATATATATATATATGATATATTTTCTAATTTATTAAATTATTGGTTTTCTATTTATTTAGAGTAACTTTTTTCATTAATATTTATTTTATGAACACTGTATAATTTAACTCCCTCCTAAAATATAATTTAGAATTTATTACAGCCGCAGAAACAAAAAAAAATCCATGAAATTATTTTTCTTTCTTTACACGTTTCTAAAGATAACATACCAAATAGATTATACGAAATCAACTATATTTAAAATACTAAAAGCATAGATAGTGAACAATAAGTTGAAATATAATCTATTGGGTTCAATGATAATAATATTTGACTCAAAATATTTAAACAAAAAAAGATTATTTATAAATCTAATGAGGTCCGCGCGAAGCGCGGATATGTTTACTAGTTACTAAATAAAAAGAAATAATTAGGAGTTCTATTTATTAATTCACAAGTGTATTTGTTTTTGAGGATTAGCATAAATAAATTATCAATGAAATTCGTATTTACAAATTTAATTAGGACTCATTAGAGAATAAGAGTACTAAAATAATATTTAAAATTATGACCTCAATTAATTTTTTAAATATATTATAACTGATCGCTTTTCTTTAACAATGCAAAAATTAAACAACAATGCTCTAATAAAATTTGTCTTTTTTGTTTTGTAACTTTTTTTTTCAAAAATAATAATAAAAAAATGTATATAATATTGTACTTCTTCATTGAAGCTTAAAAATTATTTTGGCTATATTAATCTTGATCATTCCTTATAAAGTTAATTTTTCAACTTAATTTTTTGCCTTAACTAGTCAATTTTGTGTAAATAATTTTTTTAAAATAATAATAATAATAATGTCATAATGCTTACATACTTTAATATTATAAAAGTATGTATTTAATTAATTAAGCTTGTTCGTAAAAGTTTATTAACAATTTAATTTTTATTCATTTATAGGATTTACATTTATATGACATAAAAAATAATTTTTTTACTATATCAAATGTTTTTTTAGTGATAAGTTTAGTTAAATGATTTTATTGATATAAAAGTCTAAGTTGAGTGATTTTATTGGTACAAAATAAAGTTCAATGACTTTGCTAGATAAATTTCCAAACTTGAGTGACCTTTTGAGATATTAACTCCAACAACAACAACAACAACAACAACAATAACAACAACAACAACACTAATAATAATAATATTGAAGTGTCTAAAACCTATTCAAAGTATTCTAATTTTGTGTTTCATATATGAATCGTTAACTAGGGGTGCATATTCAAAGTGTTTTAATTTTGTGTTTCATATATGAATTGTTAGGTGAGAATTTTCTACTTGAAATATCATGAAATATAAGTAACTCATATAAGTGATAATTCATGTAAGAAACTCAAAAAATTATTTTAATTTTGAGGTGTCTTCGTGACTCTTAAGTCTAAACTATCACCAAATGCTTGTTAAAACACAATCTGACTATCAATTGTTTAATAATTCAAATAGAAAAAGTGAACAATTGATAGTTAAATGTGTTTCGACAAATATCTGATAAGTATATGTAGGTAACTTTCATATATGAAACTTGAAAATCGAAAAGATATAGGTGTATTTGTTACTCTTTTAACTCTAATTTGATATCACTAGTTTAGATTACATATTGTGTAAATGTGTGTATCATGTTAATATTCTGTTCGCTAGTTTAGTTTACGTGTCGTGTAAATACGTGTATCACGTTGATATTTTGTTTGGATGGTTATTGCATATTGTTTCATAATGTATTGTATCGTATCGTTTTGTATTGTTCTAATCAATACAATGTTTGTATAAATTGTATCATTCTCCATCATTATATAAGATCATATATCAATTGAATGATAATCCTACAAGAAAGTAGGGTACGAGGTAGAACTCTTACGAAAAGTTAGAAAATAGAATAAACTATAATTATTAAATAATAAGTAAAAATAAAATAAGAAGAAAATATTAAGGTAACAACACAATAACATCAAATTAATCGTTAGATAAAACTGATACTTTCGTCGTTACCTATTAAATATTTCAACGATACCATACGGTAAAACAAATCTATATAAAAAAGAGTAAATAAACCAACGAGAAAAGTAAGATACGAGATAGAATTGCTATAAAAAAATAAAGTAAAAAATAAAATAAAATAATTAAATAATAAAAACAAAATGAAAAAAAAAGAATCACTATAACAATACAATTACACTAAATTAATCGTTATATAAAATAAATATTTTCATCGTTACCAAAAACAAATACATTGAAGAACAAAGGTGCATTTCTTTTATGATATTATGCTACGTAATTTCCTTTTTATTTCTCTCAGTCATTCCAATTACAATTAGGGGGTCAATGGTTACTTAGAAAAAACCCGACTAAACCTAACCTGCCCTTCTTCTTCTTCTTCTTCAATTTTCTGAAATTCTGAAAAAGAAGACCTAAAAATTTAGATAGATAGATCGGAGAGAGAAGAAAACTATGGAAACTTAGCAATTTTCTTTACTTTGTGGGATAGAGATAGATATAGAGAGCAAGGATAGGAGAGAGACACAGAGCTCACGTGCTCGCCGGAGTTTGACGACGGCACCACTGTTGCTCTACGACGGTTTATTCATTAAAGCCGGTGAACTCTCTACCTGGAAATCGAAAGACTAACCTCAAATCCACCATCTCTCTCAATCTTAAAATATCCCCTCCTGTGCCTTAGAGACCATCGTTTGTCATTGATTAATCTGTTTCATTGACAAAAAACCGGTTGGATTATTCTAGATCCGCGAGATTTTTCAGTCAGAACAAGTGCGGTTTCGTTAAAAATAATAATTCAGAATCTTGTCGAGTTCATTGGGAACATTAAGGCTCCATTGGAGGTCCCTGTTTTCAGCTCAAAAATTCATTTGTGAGGTTCATTTCTTTCTATTACAGCTTGTTTTGGCGATGATTTTATTCTTATGTGTTAGATGCAGTTTTTTTTTTTTTTTTTGCGATTTATTTGTTATACTTGTTTGAGGGTTGATTAAGTTGAATGTTTCATATTAGTACTGTTACCACTTACTTCTATACTTATGAATGTGCAAAAGTGAGCTATCGAGACTTGATCCTGCGTTTTGGTTTTGGACTAAAAATTAATTGGAAACCATGCTAATCAATAAAAGAGTGCATAATTTTGTTATTTCCTTACTGTTAATGAGCTAACATAGAAGTTAAGTTTATTTAGAATTTAGAAATATAATGGTTTTAAGACTGAAAGATTTTAGAAGCTATAAAAGCTAACGTTGGAGGTCTTATTGTGCTTTTGGTATCTATTTCATTTCATGATAATCTTCTTTGAGAAAATTGAATGAGTATGTTTAGCAATTGAGCAGATTACATGTTATTTGGAAATAAGTTTGAGTAAATAGTTGTGTTTTTACACATTGGATATTTAAATTATCTTTGCAATTACTCTCGTTGAATGTTTAATCATGGGCAATAGTGAAATATTGGATTGCTGCCGGGGGCTTTATTTTCCAAGTATTACATGACGAAGGCCCATTAATTGTGAGGGGAGCAAGATGAGTCGCGGATTGATCCAAGGTTCGTTTTGAATAATAAGAAAGAGTGAAATAATGGATAAGCTTAGTTGTCTCGAATTACAAGAGATGAACAAATGCCTCAAACGCTAGATGAGCATTGGGCACGTTTTAAAATGTTGTTTCAATTAAGAATTCTGTTACACATCTTTCTTGGGATACTTAGAATGACGCATCTTGGCCAAAATTGTTCTAATAATTAACTTTAATTAACTGTTACCAAGACGTGTAGACAAAACTAATTAGGTGCGATGCACTCGAGCAAAGAAAACAATTATGGTTCTAACTCGGTGTATGTCAAGACCATGCATGTGGTTACGCATTTAGGCTAAGACCAATTAAAGTTCAACAATAGAAGTTCGAGCACATCATGGCTTGTCACACAATTTATCCAAAATTTGTGTAAGCTAAACATAAGTCGATAAAAACGACAGTGCTAAAACCACAAGACTCGGGGATGTCTCATACCTTCCTCCAGGTCATCAAAATTCTGTATTTGGTCTTTTGGGTTCGCAGTACAAAAATAATGAGTCATTTTCTTTTTGATGAGGGATTCAATGAGACCTGGAACACCATAACTTAGTTTCAAGTGATGATTTTGTGGAATAAAAAATCTCTATTCAAAACCGTCACTTCGATGCCTGTGTTTTTTTAAGGGTTTTTCTTTGTTTCGTGGGTTTTGTGGTCTCTTCTCTACTGAAGGCCACTCAGCTCCCAGGATCTTTTTAACATTGTCAGCTCTTTTTTTTTATTTTTTAGTCGCCAAGCAGCTAAGAGATCTATCCTATACTTAAGCAAAAAGGGTTTCAACTCCTTGTGCTTATAGGGCTGGTTCAGCCCTCTTATATTCCAGGAACAAAAGGCTCTGAGGGCTGCTCAGGACCCTTTTATTCTGCATACTCATCCACAAACCCCAGTAAACTGAGGTCAGGTCAGTATGTTTATCAGCCGTGAAGGTTATCTCCCCCTGGAGTCTCAGCTGCCATTTCTCCTTGCTTCTGTCTTGTTTCTGTACTCAGGAACTTATCCCGTAGTATAGCTGGTGAATCAGAAGGCTTTACCAGAGGTATGATTGTCTCTGGCTGACTAATGACTATAGTTTTGCTTGCCACTGAGTAGGTGCCTGTTTCTTCCCCTTTCTTGTGTCTTGTATAACTACTTTGGGAGGTGGAGCTTTAGTGTTCAGACGGCAATACTCAGTTTCGTGACCTATGATCATATACTCATTGCAATATTTAGTCCACCAGTCATAGTCCACCTCTTATTCTCTATTAGTTCCATTAGGCTCCTCAAGAAACATTACTTCAGGCAGGGGTTGGGTCACATTCAAATCAATCAGTATTTGAGGATATGAGATCATTCCTTCTTCAGCAGTCAATTTATCAGTACACACTGGTTTCTGTTTCCCCAAATAGTTTGCAATTCTACTTAGGCTTTCAGTTGACTAGTAATGAATTGGTAGGTTGGGGAAGGTAACCCACAATGACATTTGTCGAATTGACTCCTTACCCAGATCCATATCCATATCCACATGATTGTTGTGATTTGACTGTTTAAGAACTATCGTTCGAGAATCAAAAGTGTAAGGGCCATTTTAAAGGACCTTTTGTTTATCATGTTCATCCTCGAACCTGAATATGTAGTATCCTTCGTCTTAGAGGACCCTAGGTGCTGTGACAAGATTCCAGATAGCATACACAAATTTGAGCATTTCTGTAAATGGGGTGTTCTTCCCTTCTACATACCCTATCATTACACTGTCCCATTTCCCAGTTTGTTGTTCCGATGCTTCTGGATTTAGCTTTCCGACCTTAACCCCCTCTTTAAAACTGGAGGAAAGTAGCTGAGTTATTTATCTTTGTTTGGATCTCGATTGGCAGTAGCGAACACTGTAGGTATGCTCCACGTAGAAAAGGTGAGTTACCCTGCCACCTGTACACCGCCTTCTTGAGCTGGGTCTGGTGTCGTAACCACTGGAAGCTTCATTTTCAACTGTAATCCCTTTGTCGGAGCTTGATGTGCCTTAGATCCACTACTCACATCTTCCACTCATTGAGAGAGTTGGATGGGTGGTAGTGGTTTATTAACCCCATTCTCCGGTGTAACTATCTTCTCTGTATCTGCTGGTGTTGCTGCCGTTGGACCAGTTGTGGCATTGTGCAGCCTTAGCTGGAATATTGCATTTTGCCAGTGGAAAAGTACGTTGACGGGCCATAGGTGTAGTTGCGCTTATGGAGCCTCTTCGGCATGGGAGAGCTTGCCACTGTTCCGTAGAGATTCAAATACATCCATATTGTGATAGTAAAGAGAAACTTGTTGATTCCTAATGTTTTTTTGGAATAGTTGTATTGTGTATGTGTTGTTTTACTATAATCAATTTATAATATAGCTAGTCATATTATATTAAATGTGTGAGAAATATTGGAGAAAATATTATTGAATTGTGTATCTAAATTGTTACATTGAGACCCTATTTATAGACACTACATTGGAATCCTTTTTCGACTAGAATTCCTATTCCTACTAACTAGAATTCCTATTCCTACTAGAATTCCTATTCCTATTCTTATTTCTACTCCTATTCTAAGTAAGAAATACTTATTCCTATTCTAACACTCCCCTCAAGCTGGTGCATACAAATCATATGTACCTAGCTTGTTACAGATGTAATTAATACGATGACATGTGAGAGACTTGGTGAACATATCTGCAAGCTGATCATTTGACTTCACAAATTTTGTAACAATATCTCCGGAGAGTATCTTTTCTCTGACAAAGTGACAGTCAATCTAAATGTGCTTAGTCCTTTCATGAAACACTGGATTTGATGCGATATGAAGAGCCGCTTGATTATCACACACAAGTTCCATCTGATCAATTTTGCCAAATTTTAGTTCTCCCAGTAACTGTTTGAGCCAAACTAACTCACAAGTTGCTGTCGCCATTGCTCGATATTCTGATTCTGCACTAGATCGAGCAACCACATTTTGTTTCTTACTCTTCCACGACACCAAATTACCTCCAACTAAAACACAATATCCGGATGTCGAACGTCTGTCAGAGGGTGATCCTGCCCAATCAGCGTCTGTATATCCAATGATATGCTCATGACCTTGATCTTCAAAGAGTAGTCCTTTACCGGGGGCTGACTTTATATATCGAAGAATACGAACAATTGCTTCCCAATGACTATCACAAGGGGAAGTCATAAACTGACTTACAACACTCACGGGAAAAGAGATGTCTGGTCTAGTCACTGTGAGATAATTCAACTTTCCAACAAGTCGTCTATACCTTTCAGGATTACTAAGTGGCTCCCCCTGTCCTGGAAGAAGTTTAACATTCGGATCCATCGGAGTGTCAATAGGTCTACATCCCATCATTCCTGTCTCCTCAAGAATGTCTAAGGCATACTTGCGTTGAGAGATAACAATGCCTGATCTAGACTGAGCAACCTCAATACCTAGAAAATACTTCAATCTGCCAAGGTCTTTAGTCTGAAAGTGCTTAAAAAGATGTTGCTTTAAATCGGTGATACCATCTTGATCATTACCAGTGATAACAATATCATCAACGTAAACAACCAAATAGATACATCGACCTGGTGCAGAATGTCGATAAAACACAGAGTGATCAGCTCCACTACGAGTCATGCCAAACTCCTGAATTACTGTGCTGAACTTCCCAAACCAAGCTCGAGGAGACTGTTTCAGACCATAGAGTGACCTACGCAATCGACATACAAGGTTACTAGACTCCCCCTGAGCAACAAAACCAGGTGGTTGCTCCATATAGGCTTCTTCCTCAAGATCACCATGTAGAAAAGCATTCTTTATGTCCAGCTGATAAAGAGGCCAATGACGAACGGCAGCCATAGATAGAAAAAGACGAACAAATGTTATTTTAGCCACAGGAGCGAAAGTGTCACGAAAATTCTGATTTTGCCGGAAACAGCCTGAAAATCGCCGGAACCCTAATTCCGATGATCGAATCTGATCGGAATCCGGAAAAAAAAAAATAAAAAAAAATTACATAGCCAGCCTCGGAATGAAGAGGCGACCCAGATAAAAAAAATTGTCGAGATTTTTTTTTTTTTTTTTTTTTCACAATTGCTCTGATACCATGTGAGAAATATTGGAGAAAATATTATTGAATTGTGTATCTAAATTGTTACATTGAGACCCTATTTATAGACACTACATTGGAATCCTTTTTCGACTAGAATTCCTATTCCTACTAACTAGAATTCCTATTCCTATTCTTATTTCTACTCCTATTCTAAGTAAGAAATACTTATTCCTAGTCTAACAAAATGGAATACAGATAGTTGACTTCCTAGGCTTACTTTAATTAGCTATCTATGTAAGCACACTTTTGGAGGTTGCCAGCATACCCTTAGTGCTGAAGAACACATATTAACAGTTTCAAAAAAAAATGATAATGAACCAAATTGATAAGAACCAAACCAATGTTTCTTTTTTTTTTAAAAATTTAGTTTGGTTATAAGTTTTTTAAACCTGATTAAATTAATTTGATTGGTCTAATAAAAAGCCGAACCATTAACACCCCCATCTGTAGTATTCTCACAAAAAAAAGAAAGAAAAATACTAACAAAATGATTTAAAGATAATAAAGAAAAACCAATGTCAGCTAGACGGAAATTCTGAGTTAACTCTGTTTCAGGCAGGAAGCCTAAAGAAACAAAGAAGACAGAAAGGGGGGTAAAGACAGATAAATCCCACATGCCTCCACACCCTCACTAGGCTAACCCTCACCCACCAAACCACCAATATAAAGTCATCTTCTTGTTTCCTGTATCTATTTACGTGTTTTGCTTTTTAATCAGCTTTATTTTCCCCTACTTCTCATGTCTATATTGATGTATTCAATAGGGAACTGAGGTAAATTTCCTTATTCTGAAGGTTCTTTTTATTATGTTATTTATTCATATGGCTATTGGAGTTTTGTTTCATTTCTGTTGTTTTCTTTGATTTGGTTTTGTTTTGTTTAAATTATGGGGAAATACACGTGTCAAAATTGTGTCTATCATGGTTTATTTATACCATTTTCTGATAGAAATTGGGTTTTTATGCCTCTTTTGAATTTTCTTGTAGTAAAGAAGACAATTGTTGGAAGGTTGAAGGCAGAGGGCTGAGGGAGTAGAGAGGGAGATGGAAAATGGAGGGGATAGTTTGGTGCCTAAACTCGCAGGATGGAATTTGAATGATTCAAATAATCCCAAGAACAATGATGGGTTGTTTCAGGTTCTGAAAGCAGTTGAAGCCGCTGAAGCCACCATTAAGCAACAGGTTTGCTAACTCCCCCCCCCCCCCAACACACTCACAGAGTGAATGTCTGTATGTGTTCATAGACTGGTTGTAGTGACTGTTGTTCAGTCTATTGGGAACAGTTTCTATTTTTGTTTCATGTGTTCACAGAATGGTTTCACTAACTGTGGTGATGAGTCTACTTCCTTTTTGTTGTTTCAAATAGAGGCTATGTAAACTGCAAATGGACTTCAATCATTCCAATAGGATCAATGTTGAATGTCTCTTGCTCATATTTTAGATAAAACTGTTGCTCTGGACCTATGTCTTTGTCCTGTCCAAGATGGATTACTCTAGGCCTTCCTTTTAACAAGCTATGCCATGTTTGCGCAAACTGAGTTGCAAAAGGTAGTCTAGAGATAGATAAATGATAGATCAGTCACTGGCCGGCCAACAGTCAAAGGTTGCATATAGGCCTTTTCTGCAAAGATAGTTAAATAGAATGTAAACTGCAAATGGACTTCAATCATTCCAATAGGATCAATGTTGAATGTCTCTTGGTTATATGTTAGATAAAACTGTTGCCCTGGACCTATATCTTTGTCCCATCCAAGCTGGATAACTCTAGGCCTTCCTTTTAACAAGCTATGCCATGTTGTGCTAACTGAATTGCAAAAGGTAGTCTAGATATAGATAAATGATAACATCAGTCACTGTCCGGTCCAACAGTCAAAGATAATTGCATATAGGCCTTTTCTTTCACCAGCAAAGCCAGCTCAAATTGCATCAAAGTAGAACCTTTGGGTTTCAAGTAGCAGTCTTTTTATCGACTGAAATAGGAAAAAGTTGAAAGAAAGAAGGTATGAGAGCTAATATCTTCTTTACCTGTTTGAGTTGCTCCTTCTCTTGTTGGCAACATGAATACATTTTTAATGACTGCTCGGGAACCGGAAGTCTAGAATCAGTCTTCCTTAGTTGCATTTATTTACAACAATTTTCTTAAGTATGAAAAATACCATGGTTGTGTCGAGCAGTGCATCATTATAGTTGTAATGTTAGTTTTTTGGTTTCTGGTCTTGCTCAAGGTAGGCCTCTTAGTAGGTGTTTGGTCATAGGATTTGAGACCCCAATTTCAAATTTTGATTTGAAATCAGCATTTATTATGAAATCTGCACCAAATTTTAAATTTAACTTCAAATTTCAATTCTCCCCCCAAAAAAGAAGGTAGAACTTCAAAAAAAAAAGATAATAATTATTTTAAATGTAAACTTTACCCGTAAGTTTATATTTTGTTAAAAAAAGATTCATGCTCGACGTGGATAGACTGTCCGTACCATGTGGAATAGTTATATTAAAGAACAGCTAGTTACTATTATTTGTGATTTTTGGACTAGTGAATCTTGTAATTATATTTGTATTTGAAAGCTTGTAATAGTATATGATCATAAACATTTATTTATTAAGGGAACATGGACATATGCGATTCATTTAGTGTCTTGGGATATTTCGCTACCCTGTTTATGTACTATGGTTTGATCATTTGATAAGATTGTATAAGAGCTGAGGAAGTTTTGATTTCACAAAGGGGTTTTAATTAGGGTGGGCATAAATATCGGAAAACCGAAAAATCGAATCAAACCAAATTAATTCGTTTTTTCGGTTCGGTTTCGTTTTTTTTTTTTTTTTTGAAATTTTGTCTTTTGGGTTCGATATTTGGAGTAAGGGTAAAAAAAAGTGTACAGGAAAACCGAAAATTTTATTAACTAAATTTAAAATTATATTTTAATTTTGTTAATTATATATTTTAAATTTTAACCCCAAAAACATATTAATTTTTTGATCCACCCATGACCCAATTTCAAAACAAAAGAAAACTTTGGAGTAAGCGGCAGCAAGCAGCAGCCATCACTCATCAGGTGGCTTTGCAATGCTGCACAGCTGATTATTTTCAGTTTATTTTTAGTTTGCACCGAAAAACCTATTTAAAAACACCGAACCAAATCGAACCGAAATATTATGGTTTGTTATTTGGTGCACACTTTTTCAAAACCAAACACCGAACCAAAATTTGATAAAACCGAACCGAAGAACCAAACGCCCACCCCTAGTTTGAATGGTTATGGAAACATACAACTTTTTATTTGAAATTGGTAACTATTGTAAATATTTATATAAGTGGACAAACAGTAATATGTACAAATGTAATCCTATAGCTATACTGATGTACGTTTACGTCGAGTCTATAACATCAATGATAGTAGCAGTAGAGTATCATATAAATTTATTTGCTTACAACAAAAATATAATAGCAACAGACAATTCAATTGGGAGATGGAAAAAATACAAAGTTTGGTTGATCTATTATATAGGCAAAATGCACCATATTACATTTCTGATTTGTCGAGATGGCGTGAAAGTTGGAATGACATATTTTAGTCTGTTGACAATACAATTTAGTAATAAAAGTGTGCTCGAGATGATCAAACTCTTCAACATGGTATTAGAGTAGAGGTCTTGAGTTCGAATCTCACCGCCACCCGTATCAAAAAGAATTTTCACGTGTTTGACCCATGAAAAAAATGAGCCCTCCACGTGTGGGGCGTGTTGAAAATACAATTAATGATAAAAGTGTGCTCTCTTCAACAACTTAAACTTTTAGATGAGATGATCACACATTTCAACACCGTCAAATCATATTATCAGTGCCTGCTAGTGAGAGGAGAATCAGATTTTTCTTACCAGTCCATTTGATTCCTAAGGCGCCTAGGAAGGTTTGTTTCTTCACGTGGTTGGCTTCAAGGGAATGATCTTGACAACGGTGAGCTTAAGGAAGGGGAGGACTATGTTAGATGGTGCTACATGTGTATTGTGTAGATGTTTGGGAGATGATCATCTCTGGTTGCATTGCCACCTCGCTACATTCTTATGGTCGCTGGTCCTAAATTGGTTTGGGATAATATAGGTGGTGCTGGTGCCGTGTAATATTGAAGGAGGTGTTGTATAAGGAGGCCTTTGGGAGGAGGAAAAGAAGACGGCGGTTTGGATGTTGCTCCATCAACCATTATGTGGGTTCTTTGGAGAGAGAAACATGAGAGCATCTGAAGAAGTTGCTTGATTCTTTTTAGTTGCAAAATACTCTCTTATTTCTAAATTCTTTTGGGTGCACCTATGAAGTGCTACGTGAACAGAGGATTGGTGCTCTTGTGCAGAGAACCTTATTTTGTTGTAGGTTCTCTGATTTTTAGTATACCACTTGTCTTGTATGTGATTTTCCCATCATTTATAAAATAATTTACCTTATAAAATATGAAAAAGAAGAAGAAGAGATTGTCTTCTGATCCTGTATGTATTTTTTCTTTAACAGGTTGATGAGAATAATCGATTAAGAACAGAACTTCAAAAGAAGATTTTAGAAGTTGAAAAATATGTAAGTAAAAATTCATATCGGTTGTTACCTCATAGTCCAAATTTGTCTTCTAATTTACATCTTTTGCCCTTTTGCTTGTAGCCTTCACCAGAATCCATTTTTTTGTTTGTTATTGTTAATGCAAATAATTTCTTTTGTATCACTTCTACATTATTATATATGTAGGTGTGATGGTTGGCAAATATATGCCCTTTTCTAGACTTGCACATGTTTGATGACATTATCTATGTTCCACACCTATATTTGATCGTAGGGGGATAACGACTGATATAAAGTCTCCAGCTATTGCTAGCAACTCTGTACTTTTACATTAAGGTAGCAGTTCATTAGGTGGACCATCTAGCTTCACTCTAGGTTGAATAATTCTTCAACTATGAAAATGCAGAAGGTAGTATGATTATACAGTTAGGCATACATGGTTGTACCAACAATTCGGAGACTAAATTTAAGCTCGTGGCCAGATTTATTTTTTGAAACAGGAAACTATGTATATTTCTACAACATTACATAGGCAGTGCTGAACCATATTTGCAATAAGATCATCAAATCCAGCTATCTGATCCTAAATTGAGTCTAGTACACAATTACTGAGATAGTTTAATTGGAGTAAGATTGATTACACCAACAACATTGTAGCAATTAAGCTTGACTTTTTGCAAGACTGTTTTCTATACTATCAAAATCTGGAATTCCTCTCCTTCCATATTGCCCAGTAAATGCTAGCAGGGACAATTCTCCATCTCTCTCTGCTCTTAGACTGCATTCCAGCTTCTTCCCAACTCTGAATGGCTTCAATGCTCAACTTGCTTGAGATTGAGGCATAGTGGTCGTGATATTGTAAAATTGACGTTAATAGCACATTTTGTGTGTCGATTAGTTCACATAACTAATCAGTACTTGCAAGTACATCTTGAGGAAACCACTCTTCTTTGAACTATTGGAATGTCAATTGTCAATTTTTTTCTCATAAGTTTGCCAGCATTACTTAGGCCACTGCCAATAGCTCCAAGGCCAGTCCCAATTATCGGTATATCGGCATCTAACCTGGTTGCAACAAGCATTACTCCTGTCCCAAACCAAGTTCCAGACGTAACCTTAACCAACCATTCTGAAATCTTCTTATTTGGTTCAACGTGGCATTTTACTAAAATATAAACATTTCTCCCTATTAATTATGGGTAGCCACATCAGCATTGAAAGTTTTTTCATTGGATTAAGATCACGCATGGAAGGTTGTTAGGCTTTAGGTCATAACTGAGCCAATAAACTAAACGGATAGGGTATTTATGTTACCAAAACCAAATGTAGGGTATAGTATTTCTATTTTCAATAATTGAGGGAAACTTTGACCCTTTTCCCTTTGTTAATATGTAACTACCATGCATTGAAGTACATGCTGCTAGTCCATTACTAATTTGTTTAAGGTTGTGTAAGTAGCATTCATTAGACTAATTTTGTTGACTTGGATAATTACCACATAAAGAGTATGGTGACAAAAAAGATTCATTGAAGTGAAAAGAAAAGAAACGGAAGATGTTTTGAAGATAGATCCAATTCCATCCACAAAGTTAAATGGAATTGTATAGTATCTCGACTTTTTTGGTGTAAACAACTTTGTATAGATGATATAGACCAGATTATAGATTCGATAGGAAATCTGTAATTATTCCTTTTTGGAGGTAGCCAGCATACCCTTAATGCTGAAAAATTCAACCTTATTAGTTTAAAAAAAAAAAGAAGTGAAAAGAAAAGTAATCATATATTTCCTTAGAACTAAAGCAGATAATGGTTAAGACTAAATGGATGTAGTGTTTCAGTATCTTTTTTCAGTTTTTTTTTTATTTTAAAAACTGGTACTTTGTATTCCTCAGCATCAAGGGCTATGCTGGACGCCTCCAGAAGTGTTAGTTACATAGAAAAACCAACAACAACAAAAAAGAAAACAGGACTACTTACAAAGCTCCTATGAAATCCACTAGTTGGATATCTTCTTTTATGTTCATTTCTTTACACCAAAAACCTAAAGAGGTAATTAATTTCCACTTAATCTTCTCTACAGTGCATTCTTTCCCTACAAAAATTTTCTGATTTCTCTCCTTCCAAATGTTCCACCAGATACAAGCAGATACAAGCAGGTACTGTTCTCCACCACCTCCTCTGGCTCTTACTACTTCCCCTTCTGACCCAACAACTTAGTAGGTCTGTTGTGTGTTCTGGCATAATCCAATTTAGCTAGGCTAAATTGGTGAATAGAGTCCATACTTGTGTTGTTACTTTGCAGTGGAGGAACAGATGATTGTTGTTTTCTAGAGCCTCTTTACAAAGATAGCATCTTGAGGGCTGAGGCAATAATTTTCCCCCTCTTTTGAAGTTTATCATGTGTCAGGTGAGCTCTCCTAGTTACCAACCAAGTGAAACACTTCACCTTAGTAGGAGCTACACTCTTCCATATAGCACTCCATGGCCCTGATTTCGTCCCGGCAATTGTGGCTAGATCCTTTTTATACATTTTGTTCACATAGAATTGACCATCAATATGATACCTCCATAGCAATTTATCTTTTTCCAGATTTGTGCCAGGAAAATCTCTAATCAAAGCTAGCGTATTCGATACCTACCTTTTTCCCAATCTTTAAGAAATTTCCTAAAGAGCAAATTCCATCCTTGTGGAGACCAAATCTCTTGCATTTTGCTGTCAGGATTCAGGCAAATGGAAAACAACCCGGGGAATAAATTTTCCAAGGACCCTTGACCAATCCAGTCTTCCTTCCAAAACAAAGTCTTATTCCCTCGACCAACCTTTATCCTTACATTGTCTCTGAAAACCAGCCGTAGGTTTCTTATAGTTCTCCATACTCCCACACCATATGTTTTTGGCACTTCCTCTGAACACCATTGATCTTCCTGACCGTACTTGTGTTCAATGAGTTCCTTCCATTGAGCTTGATCTTCCAAATTGTATCTCCACAACCATTTGGTAAGTAAGTTGTTTTTGTGTTTCTTACTCCCAAACCCCCATATCTTTTGCTCTGTTGAATCACCATCCATTTAACTAAGTTGTAGCTCTTCTCAATCTTGTTACCTTGCCAAAGGAAGTTTCTCCTCAATGAGTCTATAACTTTGACTACCTTGTCGGGAATGGGAAAAAGTGACATCACATATGTTGGCAATGAGTCTAAAACATAATTAATCAAAGTGACTTTTCCCCCAAGGATAGATATCGGGATTTCCAAAGTGGCAATCTCCTCTCTGATTTTTCTAGTATACCATCGCAGATGCTAACTGCTTTATGCTTAGCACCCAATGGCAGACCTAGATAAACCGTAGGCAACCTCTCTATCTTGCACTTCAATATATTGGCCAAAGCTTGAATATGTTGGACCTCTTTAATAGGAAAAATGCTACTTCTTCTCCAGTTCACCTTAAGGCCAGAGCATGCCTCAAAAATTACCAGAATAATTCTGATGTGACAGAGTTGTTCCTGCTCTGGTTTATACAAAAAATTGTTGTGTCATCCGCATACAATAAATGAGTCATATCCACCACCTTATTGACCCTGTTTTTGATTCTGAAACCCTTAGTCAAGTTGTTTAGAGAAGCTCTCCTCATGAAGCTGTCCAACCCTTCCATAGCAATAATAAACCGGAAAGGGGACAAAGGGTCTCCTTGTCTAAGACCTCTTTCAGCAGGAAAAAAACCTACAGGTTCTCCATTAACTAAAACCTGGTGCTTTTAATACAGAACTCAATCCACTTGAGCCATGTAGGGCCAAAACCCATTTGTCTGGCCAAAACCCATTTGTCTTAGAGTGTTCATTAGGAAGTCCCAATTAAGATGGTCATAGGCTTTTTCAATATCCAGTTTGCACATTACCCCTGACACATCTCCTCTAATCCTAGTATCAATACATTCACTAGCAATTAAAACAACATTTATTTTTGTCTCACTTTAATGAAATCCATTTGATTTTTGTTGACTAGCTTGTCTATCACCTTCTTCAGCCTTTCTGCCAACACTTCGGCAATTATTTTATAGACCCCAGTAATGAGACTGATTGGTCTGAAGTCTCTTAGATCATTTGCCGCCACCTTCTTAGGAATTACAGCCACAAAGGTAGCTTTGAAACTTTTCTCTGAACTCTGGTGATAGTGAAAGTTTTGGAAGGTCTGTATCAGATCTTCCTTTTCCCTTTATAATTTCCCAGAATGCCTGAAAGAAGGCCATGGTGTAACCATCAGGCCCAGGTGCTTTATCACAAGCACAAAGTCTTATCCCTTCTAGCACCTCATACTCACTGAATTCTCTAGATAACCAACTCTGCTCCTCCATTGTTATTCTCTGTACATTAAGAATATTTAGTGAGGGTCTCCGGTGTTCTACCTCTTATACAAAATAAAGCTCTTGATTTCCACTAGCTCAGAAGATAACTCTCCATTAATCATTAATGACTCAATGGTGTTGATTCTCTTGTGTGTTGCCATTCTGTGGAAATACTTCGTATTTTTATCGCCATTCTTGATCTACTGAATTCTACACCTTTGTCTACAAATAAAAATTCTTCATTTTTTGCCACCTCCTCGTATTCCATGGCCAAGTGTACCTTTAGTATCTGTTCATCATCAATAAGAGATCTAACTCTTGAGTAACTTCCATGTCCCCTATCCGACTCAAAATTTGCTCCTTCCTTGCCTTCCAGTTCCCCCTATTTTCTTTTCTCCGTTCCTTCAGTTTTGTTTTAAGCAGCCTCAACTTAGTAGCTAGCTGACACTTCAAAGGAGCTCCACCATTCATGAACTTTACTTTCGAAACCCTCTACATTAAGCCACCACTTTTCAAACTTGAAATAAGATCTCTTGAAGGCCTTATGGTTATTGCCTAATTTGAAGGAACATTTCATACCATGGGAACGAGTATAGAAATCCGTCAATCCTGGAACCATTCCTATGGTTTGCCCCTCCTCTCCAAGCGTATGATCCCCCAAATAAAGGTCAATCAACTCCAATTCGTTGATACAGCTGGACAAATCTGTCATGGCTTTAGAAAGCTGGATTTCTCGGAGGGAAACCTAGTAGTATTGAAATCCCCACATACTTCCCAGGGCTCTTCACACAGCCCTTCACACAGACTCCCCATAGCTCCTAATTCTTTCCACAACTCCGCCATTTCATTTCTATCACAAGATACGTAGACTGTTGTGAGAAACCAAGTTAGTTCTTGATTGACTCCACATAATTTACAAGTAATTGATTGGTTCCCGTATTCCACCATCTCCTTTTTCCAGGATCTTTTGTCCCACATAACTAAAATTCCACCCGTGTTGCCAATCGCTTCCAGCCATTTTCCCCCATCCACCTATTCCCCCCGAATTGTTGTATATGATCCCCCACTGCCCCATTTAGCTTTGTCTCCATCAAAGCTATAATATCTACCCCCTCCTGTTGTATTCTTTTTTCACCTAATTTCTTTTATTCTCCATGTTTAAACCCCTAACATTCCATGATAGAATTTTTAAAATCATTGTAACTGGGTGGCATAAATTCTCGCATAAATTCTCCCCCTGCTTCTAGATTCACTCCTAGGTTCTCCATCCTTGAACTTCACATCAGAGATCTAATTTTTGAGCTCTTTAGGGATTATCTGTTTGTCCTTATGTTCCGTAGCACTCGAGGCTAAGAAGCCTTCCTTTTCCCTTCCTTGGTCAAGTTTTAACAGATGGGTCAAAGCTTCCCCAGAACAACCGTCAAAAGACATTCCAAACATTTGGCTGAGTCGGAGGATATTGTCTTGTACCCATTGGTTTGTTTTGCCCTCTGCCTCTTTGCTGCATTCAGAGGCATCACAATTGAGAGGTCTCGGATCACTAAGAGGAATTAATTGTTGAGAATTCCCCTGTACCTCCCCTCCCTTAGTTTTATCACTTGTATCCCTTATTTCCGACTAAAAGATGCTTTTATAAATTCAGTACCCAGCATAAAAGCAATGCTAGCTGGGGAAATTACAAAGACAGTTTGACCATCTGTAGACCGCAGTTTTTGCTGTCAAAACATCTTGAATTCATTTCCTTCCATATTGTCCACCAGATGCAAGCTGGGACAATTCTACATCTGTCCCTGTTTGCAGCTTCTACTCCTGCTTCCTCCCGACAATATAACAAGTGAGTTATTTTGTTAGGCGTGACCCAACTAATGCCCCTAAGGCTAAGAAAAATCCTCCGTAGTTGTGTAGTTATCCTGCATTGTAGAAATAGATGACTAACTGTCTCAACCTCTTCACCACAGAGGTAACATCTGGAACATAAAGAGAATTTCCTCTTCTTGAATTTCTGTTGTGTCAAAACAGCCTCTCTTGCCAATAACCAAGTAAAACAGTCAACTTGGAAGGGGATTTTGGTCTTCCATATAAGCTTCCATGGCCAAAAACTTGTAAGCAGAGTTCACCTTGAATATTCCCTTGCTATCTGATTTCCACCAAAGTGTATCTACTTCTTCACTAGTACGTTTAAACTCCTCCAACATTCTGAAGAACTCAACGACAAAATCAATTTCCCAGTCATTGAAGTTCCTCCTGAATTGAATGTCCCATGCTTGTTGTGTCCAGATGTCAGCCACTCTCACTTCCTCAGTTCCTGTTGTACTGCCATACCAGCTAATTCAGGAAACGAACTCTTTAAACTATTTGATCTCAGCCACTTATCCTTCCAAAAGGATGTTTTTTTGTAGCCATTTCCTACTTTAATATTGGTGAGGTTCTTCATAAAGGGTACTCTAATTGATCTCCACACACTAACCCCATATGGAGTAATTACTTCCTTTGTCATCCACCTATCCTCCTCTCTATATTTGGTTTTGATAACCTTACTCCAGTACGTATAAGGTTTTTGTGAATATCTCCAGGGCACTCTATAACTTAAGGTTTTTAATGCCAAGTCCCCCTTGTGTTTCTCCCCCAAAGCACTTTGTTCCATTTAACTAGGTGACGAACTGTTGAATCAGTTCCATTATTTTTCTTTCCAAAGAAAATCCCTTCTAGCCTTGTCCAACCCCTGAAAGATACTATCTGGAATGGGGAAGATGGAAATCATGTAGGTAGGTAGAGCATCCATTACTGAATTTATGAGAGTAACTCTTCCTCCTAATGATAAATTCTGTGACTTCCATCTAGACAACTTCTTTTCACGCTTTTCAATCACAGAGCTCCAAATGTTCATGGAGTTTGATTTGGCTCCCAAAGGCATTCTAAGATAGGCGGTAGGTAAAGCTCCTACTTCCCCACCCAGAATCCTAGACAGCTCCTCCACGTTTGTAACCTCATTGATAGGGAACAACAAACTCTTCCTCTAATTTATGTAGGTTTAGGTGTATACTGATCCTAGAAAAAAGAACTACAGTGAAATATTATGTTGCTTTCATTTAACTAGCTTTGAAACTCTCTGTCATTACCATTTAGAGCAATTATTAACTCGCTACATATTATGTACTGCCCAACATTTTGGTAATTATTTGTACTATTATCATCCCTTGGACTGACACGGTCATCAAGGAGTTTAATGAGTTAGTTTTACGTGCTAGTTCTAGTTTGTCATTGAAGTTTTCTACTGTCTGTCATGGTTCTTTTTGAGTTAACCAAGCCATTGCCACGATAATGTTCTACTTTTATGACTATTGAAGACATTATTAAATAAACAAAAGTGTACTCTGACAACTTAAGCTTTTACATGTGATGGTCACACACAGTCAATGGTCCTGAGTTCGAGTTGCACCACAACCCATTATTCAAAAGAATTTCTTCCATGTACTTGAGTCATCATAAAGAATCAAGCCTCGCACTTGAGGGGGCCTGTTGAAGACTTCATTAATAAATAAAAATGCGCTCTCTTTAAAAGCTTTACTTTTTTATTCTATTTGATGAGATGGTCACACAATTCAACAAAGACTTTGCTTTGGAGACTCCTCATCCTTTCTAGCAGAATTAAACCATTTGTGCGGCCCACACCTCTTCGAAATAATGTATTTGGGAATTTTGTGATAAGAAATATTATTCTACTCACATATCCAAGGTTCTTACAATATTTAGGATTACTACGTTTTGCAGAGATCAGGAGAGCTGAAAGGTCAAACTCCTCATTCAGTTGGTCAATTGGATCATCTAAATGAGGCTGATGGAGCACATCCATCAACTTTGGGTTTTGAAAGTCAACTTCCTGAACTTAGAAACATGGATAGTATAGGACGTAATTTGTCTAGTAATCTGTTGCTTGCAAAAGATCCCAGACAAAATGATTTAGACTTGACTTTGCCAAATCAGGGAGAGAGCCAAACCGAATATAGCAAAGTGAATGGCACATTGAGAGCAATGCCTGGTGGCCTGACAACAACTGATAATTCTGGTGTTTCTCATTTCTCATCACCTTCGGCATCATTTTCACCCAACAGGTATTCACATAAATACAATTCATCATCTAAACATCAGTTTACCAGGTGGAGACATTACAACTTAGGCGTTACGAGTGTAGTATTAATATGTTTGTGAAAGAGTTTTTTTTTTTTTTTTTTTTTTTTTTTTAATGAAATAAAGTTTTTTAGCCATCAGTTTTCTTCATAGATACAAACAGAAACAGTGACATTAGATTGGCTTAGGTAGGTATCAAATAGAAGGAGAATATGACAGACAGCTCAATTTATCTGGACAAGGTTTGATGCCAGTGGCCGAAGTTAACAGCAGTATGAAGAAGGTCTCTCTTTGTTTCTATTGGTAAATATCATGATATAACACATCATACTGATCATTCCCCTAATTTTAGTGATGTATCATTTTAGGATCTTGTTTTGAAGATCCAGGAGCATGAACAGGAGGTTGTACAAATGAGGAAATATCTCTCTGAATATTCTATCAAGGTAATGAAAGAGCCTGTGCTTTTAATACATCATTTTTGTTTTGTTATTTTATTGTTGAAGTGAATGGTTTTTGTTTTTGGTAGGAAGCACAAATTCGCAACGAGAAATATGTTCTGGAAAAGCGAATTGCTTATATGCGCATGGTAGGCCAGAGTGACTGTCATGTCAATTTCACTCATTTCTTCTTGGCCTTTAACTTATTGGTGCCTTTGCTCTTAACATGTGTAGGCATTTGATCAGCAGCAACAAGATCTTGTTGATGCTGCCTCTAAAGCGATATCATACAGACAAGACATAATTGAGGAAAATATACGCCTTACATATGCACTGCAGGTATGCCTGCACCTTCTCGTGGCTCATATTTTCCTCCCTCCATCTATTAGTGTGTTAATGTTAATGATTAGATCCATATGGAGAAGAACATGCTCTGTTCTCCAATTTTTGGATTATTGTGTTTTGGTGAATATTCCTTCCTTGTTCATTCTATTAGGATTTCCCAGATTCTCACCCATGTGACTATTTATTTCTCTCCACCTGGTTTTTCTTTTAGTTATACGATGTGTCTATTTGCAATCAACTTATGTTGTGTGGCTTTGATTCTTTGTTCCGAAAGGATTTAATTTTTAAGGATTAGTCCGATGTTTTCTTGGGATGGTGCATATCTGCAATGAACTTATGTTGTGTGGCTTCAATTCTTCATACTGAAAAGATTTAATGTTTAAGGATTAGCCCAATGTTTTCTTGGGATGGTGCATGCACTTTTTTTTTAAGTATTCAGCTGCTTTGTTGAATCATGATGAGAAGATCTGTACTTCATCTCTGGTAATTCGAGTTAGCCTGCTGTACTGAGTTACTTGTCACTGGTTATGTGGAGCTGCTCTCTGATCATTTTTATTGCAAAATTCCGCCCTTCTACGATAGTGTTTTTGATGTTAATGTATTCTTTCAGGCTGCACAGCAAGAAAGATCAACATTTGTATCATCTTTGCTGCCACTTCTTGCAGAGTACTCACTTCAGCCACCTGTAGCTGATGCGCAGTCAATTGTCAGCAATGTCAAGGTTAGCATGGTTCTATCTATCTACCTACGTACCTACTTACTAAAGGCACAAATGCTGTACCACTTCTGTACAGATGCAACAGAAAAATATGGAAAATAATATATGCAAGGCACAAAGGTTTCTTTGTACAGATGCTATATGTAAAAACAAATGCTACCTTACCACTGTAAAAAACTGATTAATTCTTCTAGAGATCAGCAGAAATTATACGATCAGCTGGAATTGCTGTTGTGCCACATTACAGCAACAGATATGCCTCATTGTCAAGTTAGTGGGAATGGGGTATATGAATCTTCTATATTCATTCCGCTCTTGTTGGATTTGTTCATTGTTATACCTAACAATTTGTCTGTTTGGACAAATTTTAAGGGTTCTCTAAAACTAGAGATACTGTCACATTCTATAGTTTTAATCCTGTAGGATTCATCCTTCCAGTGCAGCATACCCGGTATAAGCTCTTAGCTGTCTTTCTCCTTACATAAAGACGGGGAACCCCTAAAGTAGTCTCATTTGATGGGTCAAAACATATCATCATTTCTGCAGTATTGATTTTTGTATTTCTTTTGTCTTTTTTCTCAGTTAGTCTTCCATATTGTTTTGTCATCGTATTATCTCCATTTCCACTAATTGGGCTGAAGTAAAGAAAAGTCAAAGAAGTTCAAGATGTATCATATGAACAACTTAAGAGAGAATAAGTGGAGGATGATGTTAGAAATTGAATTTGAGAATTGTTTTTGTAAATAAATAAGAACTTGATTCCCAAACTTGTGAAGTGTTGATGGAATGTAAGTTTATTTTAACTTAAACATTCTGAAATGCCAATATGATTTTTCTAGCTCAATAAGCTATGTATTGCAGGTTTTGTTTAGACATTTACAAGAGAAGCTTTTTGTTACTGAGGTATGTTTGCTTGAAGTACCAATTCTGTTATCTCTTACCACTAGTCATGTGGAGATGAACTTCCCTTCTTTAATTGAACATCTTAAAGATATATAGGTACTTTTTTTGTAGGCCAAGTTGAAGGAGTCTCAGTACCAAATGGCACCTTGGCGATCAGATATGAACCTGTCAAATTTTGCTCATTCACCTCCTCACTCTGCTGGGGCAAGTCTAATGTTAAATGACATTATATGTTGGAAGGAATTTCCTTTCAAATTCATTATGGATTTCTTATTTCTCATGTTCTCTTACAGATTAAAGAAGGTCTTGAACTAGTACCTCAACAAGCCTATTCCAGTGAAAAGGCTCCTCTTTCGTCAGATTCTCGGACTACAACAGACTGGGATCCCTTGAGCAATCCTCAGAGTGGTCTAAACCGCGATGCAGAAAGAAATCCAGAGACTGATGACTTGGGGAGGTATTCACCTCTTACAAGCAGGTGAGCCTGATCAAATGGAGACTGCTACTGTGAACTGAATGTACAATTCCAACCATCTGCTTTCGGTGGTGGGTTCTGTTATCATTGACTTTCCCAAATGTTTGGTCATTTTTGGATGAAATTGACGGCCAAATCATGTTCCCATCTATCCACAAAATTGTATTTTCCAACTACCATTTCTGTCTCTTCAGAAAATAATGAAAAAGAATGATTCATAGCATGTGGCACATTGAGTAGATTACATGAAAATTTATCTCTCCTTCCAATTTCAAATAAAAATAGATTACGTTTAAAAAAATTTGATCCCCTAGAAAAGATTAAGAAGCTCAAATGCTCAGAATTTTATAAAGGATGATCAACTGTTGTATATTCCCTTATCAAGGACAGTAATTATTATATTTGTGAAGTTGTGATGCTATTACAAGGTTGATTCCGCCTGTGTTTGTTTTTGTTGGTTAATTGTGTTTACTGGTTCTAGTTGATTCCCTTTATCCCAATTTAGATGAAATTGCTTGACCTTCTTGAGCATTATAAGAAGAATGTTTTGACTGCATTGTTGTATTGGAGTTGGGAGATATGTATTTTAAAAGGTAATAATTTTATATTACCATATAGTGTGCTGTTTAGAATAGCCCAGAAAGCCCTATGACCCCTCCAACAATGGTCAATATCTAACCATTTCTGTTATTTCAAGTGATGGAAATGATTATCTTTTAGTTCACATCTGTGGTAATAAAAACATTTAGGCAAATGCCTTCTGGAGATTTTTATGCTCCTCTCTCACTTTAGCAAATAGCTTGACCTTCATCATTAAGAGGGTGTTTGGACTGACATAGAAGTTGGTCAAACCTACTTTTAAGTCAGTTTTTGACTTCTGGAAGTTTTTGACTTCTGGAAGTGTTTGACAAATATAAAAATAACTTAAAATAAGTTGGGGAGTGAGTGTTTGACAAAGTTAAAAATGACTTAAAATAAGTTTAAAATGACTTAAAAAAAGTTTTAAAAATCAAAAAGTAGGTCTCTCCCTACTTTTTATTTTTTGACTTAAAAGTCATTTACGTTTGACTTTTTATTTTTTAACTTAAAAGCTACTTTTTTTAAGTCAATCCAAACGGGCTCTAAATAGGTTGTCATCTAAACAGCTAGTTACCACTTGAGCTTCAATTTATTGTAGATTATTTCGTGATAATTCTTTTTCTTTTTTTACTTTGAAACAATTGATGCTTCACAATAATAAAGTAGGTCCTGGTCTGGACAAACCATGTTAAAGGTGAAACTCAAAGAATGGAGCAAAGAGCACAAGGTGAACTGGAAGGCAAGAAAAAACCACATCCTAGATCAAATAGGGAGCTTGGAGACCTTGCAAGAAAGCAGATCGTTAAATGATGATGAACAGTTGATAAAGGCTCATTTAGCCATGGAATATGATGAAGTAGCCAGGAATGAAGAAATATTTTGGAGACAAAGATCCAGAGTCCAATGGATCAAATGTGGAGATAAAAACACCAAGTTTTTTCACAGAATGGCCACTGCTCATAAAAGACTCAACACTATAGATTCCTTGTTGATCAATGGAGAACTATCTAGTGATCCTGTGGCTATCAAGGGCTCCATTGTGGATTTCTATCAAGATCTCTACAAAGAACCAGAAAGTTGGAGACCTTGTTTGAATCTTTATGAAGTACAAAGCATTTCAGCAGAAGAAAGAAACAATCTTGAGAGAGTTTTTGAGGAAGAAGAGGTACTGGCAGGGATAAAGATGTGTGCTGCGGATAAAGCACCAGGACCAGATGGCTATATCATGGCCTTTTTTCAAGCTTTTTGGGAAACAATAAAGGAAGAATTGATGCAGACTTTCCACAGATTTCACTCTCATTTCAAGTTTGAGAAGAGCTTCAATGCCACCTTTGTAGCTTTGATTCCTAAAAAGGTTGGAGCAAATGATCTAAGAGATTTCAGACCCATTAGTTTAATCTCCGGGGTTTACAAAATCATAGCAAAGGTGTTGGCTGAGAGACTAAAGAAGGTAATAAGCAGAGTTGTAAACAACCACCAAATGGCTTTCATTAAAGGGAGACAAATAATGGATGCTGCTCTTATTGCTAGTGAATGCATTGATAGCAGGATTAGAGGAGATGTGCCTGGAGTTATGTGCAAGTTAGATATTGAAAAGGCCTTTGATTACCTGAACTGGAGTTTTTTGTTGAACATTCTCAGGCAAATGGGATTCGGGAGAAGGTGGAATAGGTGGATAGAATTCTGTATCAAAACTACCAGGTTCTCCATCCTGATAAATGGAGAACCTGCAGGTTTTTTTCCAGCTGAAAGGGGTCTCTGGGTTGAAGATTAACTGGAGGAAAAGCAATATTTTTCCAGTGAAAGAGGTGCAACAAATTCAATCTCTGGCGGGTATTTTGAGGTGCAAGATAGAGGAGCTACCCACAATTTATCTGGGAATGCCATTGGGTGCTAATCACAAAGCTGTGAATATTTGGGATGGAATAATAGAGAAAACAGAAAAAAGACTAGCTCTTTGGAAATCACAATACCTTTCTTTGGGAGGTAGAGTTGTTCTGATCAATGCAGTCCTAGATTCTCTGCCAACATATGTAATGTCCTTATTCCCCATCCCCGGTGTGGTGCTGAAAATCTTAGACAAGTTGAGAAGGGATTTCTTATGGCAAGGAAGCAAGATTGAGAAAAGTTTCAACCTGGTAAGATGGAGCGCAGTTCAACAAACCAAGAGTTCTGGAGGTCTGGGAGTGAGGAACTTAAAGCTTCATAATAAGAGTTTACTTACCAAATGGCTATGGAGATTTACTCAAGAAAATCAGTCCTTGTGGAGGGAGATTATCCTTCATAAGTATGGTCCGGAGGGGCAATGGTGCACTAATAAAGTGACTAATACATATGGGGTTGGGGTTTGGAAATCTATCAGGAATCTATGGACGACTCTCAAGCTAAACACCAACGTTAGAGTTGGTAGGGGAGACAAGATACGTTTTTGGAAAGAGGACTGGAGTGGTCACGGCACACTTCAATCCCTTTTTCCTAGACTATTCTCAATAAGCTTGAATACTGGATGCAGTATACAAGAAATATGGTCCCCTCAAGGGTGGCACCTCACTTTCAGAAGACCCCTAAATGATTGGGAAATACCATGGGTGATAGATTTTCTAAAACTAATAGGAAACTTCCCGGGCATTAATACAGAGTCAGACAAACTCATTTGGAGGCACCACAATGATGGAATTCTCACTGTTAACAGAATATACAAAAGGGAACTGAGTGTTGCTGGAGACAGGTCAACTGGACCTTGGAATACTATATGGAAAAGTGTGGCTCCTAATAAAGTGAAATGCTTCACTTGGCTAGTAGCTAGGAAAGCATGCTTGACACATGAGGCACTGCAAAAAAGGGGGTTCACTATAGCATCTAGATGCCTCCTCTGCAAGGAGGCACTAGAAACCAACAAGCACCTTTTCATGCATTGCAAAGTAACGACACAAATTTGGGCTATGTTCACTGCCATTGCTGGAATCAATTGGATCATGCCTGAACATACTGCAGACTTGCTTAGCTGTTGGATCAGAAGAGGAGGAAGCAAAAGCCAAAAAATTTGGTGGAGGACAGTCCCAGCCTGCATCTGGTGGACCATTTGGAAGGAGAGGAACCAAAGGATCTTTGAAGGAAAAGAATCCTCTATTTTGAAGATTAAGTGGAAAGTAATTACTTCACTAGGTTTTTGGTGTAAAGAACAGAGTATAGAAGAGGAAATCCAATTAGTGGATTTTATAGGCTTTTTGTAAGTATCTCTCTATTCTTTTTGTAAACTACTTGGAGGTGGTCATCATAGCCTTAATGCTGAAGGAATACAATTTACCAATTTCAAAAAAAAAAAAAAGATTTGCTTGTTTTCACTTTGCTTATTGATTAAATTCCAATTTTGAGTAACTTTGTGTTTTGGGTTTTGTACGTCACCCGATTTTACAGGAACACTACAGTGCAAGTTATACCAGCACAACTTGCAGTAAGCCAGGGTTATACGCATTCCAAGCCTAAAAGTGAAGAAACATCTAGTAAGCAAGTTACTTTTAGTGATCTCATCAGCAGCAATCAGATGGATGATTCTGACATGGAAAGACATCAAAATGATAGAGAGCCTTCAGTTAATTGGGCTAATAAAAGCTCAGCATACACATCACAGCTAGATGATCCAGGCTCATCATACTCTCCATACCTTCCACCAGTTCTTGAGGAACCTTCATCGTCCTATTCAGAAGGTGAATTTAGTGTCTTTGCTTGATTACTGTTGTGGTGTAATTTAAACTGAAGCCCATTGAACTGAACTTGAAGTCGAAGAAGTTTCACTGCGGGGTAGTGTCCACATCTTACCAAGGATCAGGCAAATAGTTGGATAACTGTGTTGTTCCTCGATAGTTTTTTTTTTTTTTTAAATAAGTCAAACCTTATGCTGGTTAGTGGTTACTGTTCCTTAAACTTGACATTGTTCAGTAGCAGATGAAGAGGCACTACCTGCAATAGAGGGTCTCCAAATTTCTGGTGATGCTTATCCTGGACAGGGACTCCAAGCTTGTGGCTACTCTATTAATGGAACAACCAGTTGCAATTTTGAGGTGTTCCTTGCCTTCGACCTTTCTAGCTTTCTTCCTTAGTCGTTTCCTTTACTGCTGCTTCTGATTCTCTGGTTCCGCTTGTATCATGATCACTTGATCTTTCATGCTTTGTGTTGTCAGTCTTCAATTGGAACTTACATTTTTTTCTTTTTGGTTCTTCTTGAACTTGCAGTGGGTTCGCCATTTGGAAGATGGATCTTTTAACTATATAGAGGGTATCCTGCTAAACAAGTCACATATCTTTTCTGCTTTATTTCTCCTTTGAGGTCACATGACACTGTTGTGACAGGGGCAAAGCAACCAACTTACCTTGTGACTGCTGACGATGTTGATACTTACCTTGCTATTGAAGTTCAGCCATTGGACAACCGAAAACGGAAGGTAGTGCTTCTATCATCTTCTTTATATTAGCCTCCATGCTCCCCCAAAAAAATTAAAGCACTCCACTCCATCCTTCTTAATCAGACGAGAGAAAGCTTTAAGTATCTTGGGTCTTTGATGAGGAGATCGACGATGTTGTCACACATCGTAGTGGTGTGGCGTGGTTAAAAGGAAGGTTTGCATTTGGACTCTTGTGTAATAAACCAAAACTTAAAGGTAAGTACTATAGAGTGGATATGGGGCGGAGTGTTGGCTAGTCCATGTCCCGAAGATGCAAGTGTTGGAAAGGGATGATGATAAGATTGGATTTAAGCACCCCCATCCCCGGGACAAAATGGGAATGACCTCCGTGGTGGACAAGATGACAGAAAGGAGGTTGAGATGGTTTGGGCATGTGGAGGAAATGTGCAGCTGCCAGTCAGTAGTGTGAGAGATCGGATATAGTGGGTACGAGGAGAGGTAGAGGTAGGCTGAAGAAGTATTGGGAGAGGTGGTTAAACAAGGATATGGTGCATCTTGAGCTTCCTGAGGACATGACCTTATTCAGGGGTGTTTTAATGCATTTCCCTTAAAATTTCGAGGCTTTTGTCAACAGAAATAGTTCATATATGACTGTTTTGTATTTCTTCATGGGGAGGGAAGGTTCCATGAATAGGGAGATGAAGAAGGCCATACACCTAAGTTGTGTAAGGTGAAATTTCAACCATTCAACTCCAATATGACTGTCTGTAAACACCCTGTGGTGTTTATTCTAGTATAAAAAGGGAAGACTACAAAAGAATGTGGTTTATTTTATTTATAATATAAAAGCCGTTCTTTTTATTAGGTTTATCTCGATGAGAAACACTGCAATGACTTTTTGGTTTTTGATTTTCAGGGTGAACTCGTGAAGGTCTTTGCAAATGAGCATAGGAAGATAACTTGTGGTACTTTAAGTCTATTCTCATATAAATTTTGAGACTTTGACTGTTATGATTCCAAATTATAGAAGTCAATATTCTCTTGATCAGTATTAGGAGAGTATGAGAAATCTCACTATATTAAATAATGTTTATGAATGGCAACCTCAAACTAGTGCTTAACCCGTTAGTTTTTTTTTTCCTTTGGTAATATTTTTGAGAACAAATAAGCTGATCTATAAAGACTGGCTTTTCTGTATTGACAAGATGGTGGGAGGAGGATTGTGAAAATTTGAAATTTGTTGCTACCCCCTAATCCCCAAATTTATGTGATGCAATTTCCTTTTTAGTTTGTCCCGAGTGATATCTTCCTATCTTTAGTTTGTCCCACATTAGCACTAGTAGAACTACATCCATGCCCTTCATCTTCTCCTTGTTCTCACACTCTTCCAACTGAACATCAACTCTCTCACAGTGTTTGACATTGCCCAAGAAGTGCCAAACCACCCAAGCATATCCCACCGTAACCTCATAGTCAACCCGCAGTCTTTCTTAAAACTCCATGTGCATCAGATAAATTGGGACGGGGAAAGTATATGGTTAGCGCAGGTTCAGTCGGTTTTTAGCTACTTTATCAGGTTCTGAATTGGTCAATGTTCTATTTGCTTGATCTGGTTTTATGTACTGATTAGAGAGGTGAAAAGAAGCCTATTTAGGGTTTGCTTGATCATGTTCTTCTTCTTCCCATGTGATGCTACAACCCAGAGGGTTGTACTGGGAGAATTTCTTGTTCTGTTATTGTCTGATCTGTATTTTTTTTCTCCCTTTATATTTTCATCTGGGATTTTCCGTGCAGTGGGAAAATCCACTAACCCTCTGTCACCACTCGCTTATCTCTATTCTAATAGTCAGATAGCAATATATTACACACTTCTTTGGGGAGTTTTCTGTATTTTTTTCTTTCATCAATGTCCGTGGATTGTCGTGAGATCTGAAGCCAAACATGTTTCCTGTCTTGTATTTGCATGAAGATCTCTTTGCAAGCTAAAATCTCAGAGATCCTTGTTCTTGCTTTTGTTTTGTTGCTCCACGTACTTCCAACTCATCTTATGTGAACTCTCTTTCTATGTTTGCAGATCCTGTAATGCATAGTTGCATTGAGAAAACCCTTTATAGTGGTCATGCTTCATATAAAGTTTCATTGTCGGTAAGGACATTTATGAGCTTCTAGGTGTGGAGAATAACATGATGACCTTATTCAATTACTTATGATCATGTAATAAAATATTCTGGTTTGTCTGCTTTATTTTGCTCTTATTTTTTTGGTTGTACAGACACGATATCTTGATATATGGGAGTCTGCTACCTTGGCTATCAAGAGGGATGGTTATAGCATCAAGGCTAATGGGCCTGGTGGTGTTCTCGTCAGTGAGAAGTTTTCTCAATCTACAATTGTACGTCTTCTTTCTTTTGCCTTTTTGTACTCATGATTACGAACAAAAATGCAGCGTCCCTAGGCAATACGATGTCAGTACGAATAAAAATGTACTTGTATGTAAGGCAGTTATTAGAATCATAAATAGTTGTTGTAAAAAGGGTAATAAAGATATTACCTGAAACAGAAACTCTGATAGCCTCCATGGCAGACATCCAACCTTATATAAATTAAATATGCATGGTATGCTCGCATAATCGTATGTCGTGAATACATATATATAGATGCAAATGCATGTCATACCCAATTGTAATGTTTTTATATACCTTAAAATTATGTAGACAAGACTAAAAAATGATCAGTGTCTTAGCATATACTATTGTACACCCCTTTAACCCCGTGTGTATGAGCTCTCTGGTGAGAGGCACTGAAGGTGCAAATGAGTCCTTTGAATAGCCTTAATGTACCTTTTGCCGATGAACCTTGTGGCTTACGCGCTTCTGCCTGTACCTCCACACCACTAAAATTTTGGTGAAAACTCAGTAAATAACAAGGACAAGAAGTGATACGACAATCCAACAAAAGATATTGATTTTTACTGTAAGCCAAAGCTAGAACCTATGAAAGGAGAGTCTTACCTTGCTTTCAAGCTCAGAATACTGCCTAAAATCTCACAATGCAGTCAAAACCCCTGTTGCTACAACACCCATGAAGTTGATCATGAAATTGACGGGGAAAATTATACCATAATGACGGGCTCGCGACGTAGAGCAATTCCGTCAAGAACTTATGCCAAGAACACCAACATGTAAGGAAAATTTGAGGTCTTGAGTTATGAATTTTCTGTCTTACAACGAAAAAATGAGATAAAAACTAAGAAGGCGATATTTTATAAGCCTGTACCAATCTAGGGTCCACCTCATGTGCCTACTGGCTCAATCTCACGAAAACGTGAATATCCCTCTATTTGAAGTTGTTTTGGCGAACGATTTAGTGCGTTGGAAAATAGACACAGAGATCTTCAATTTGATAGGTAGTGGGCCCTCGAACTCTATAGATTGGGAGAAAAGCTCTGGGATATTTTATCCAAAATTTTGAGATTTTTAGAAGTAATTTGTGATTACTTCTGTTTTTCACAACTTATTCAACTCCAAAACTTAATATTCAACTTTAAATACCTCATAACACATCCTCCTTAGAATATTAATCCCTCGTAGTCTTACCCCAAGTTAATTAACATTCCGAATGGGCAGGCTGTTAATTTGCCTTTTCATTTAGTTTCTTGAAGGCGTGCCATATAAACTCTCCTCCTTTTAGAATTTAGAGTATTCACTAATTCCATTGACTTCCTAGTTTAAGTGCCTATGTTCTTGCCAAATATAAATATAAGAGATCAAATTTATCCATCTTTGAGAAAATGGCCGAAGTTGACCCTATATTTTGTTCGTACCCTTGGCTTTGTTAGAGAAAGGTATATATTTGAACCACAAGCTAATGGTTAGGGCAAAAATCTTCGATTAGTCTAACGAAGGTTAAATATGAACTATTTCTTAAATTAGAAGGGTAAGTTTCAGTGTTGTCAAAGGCGCGCTTAAGCCTTGAAGCGAGGCTCAAAAACGTGTTGAGTGCTTTGTCTCGCTTAATGTGCACTTTAGTGTCATCATCAAGGTTCTAAGATATACTTTTTCTTGCCAATGAGCACAATAAACACTTGATATTTCACCTCATCATAATGTTCTTTTCAATTTCTTTGCTCATATATTTATCATTCATTCGTATAATTATTAGTCTAGGACTAAACGTATATATTTGTATTTGTTCCCTTTTTGTGCCTTTTTTCATTAATGCTCACATTTTATTTGCGCTTAAAGCCCCAACAAACCTTGAAACTTTTTTACACTTTTTGCTTTTGATAACACTGGTAAATTTGACCCTTTTCCTTTTTTTTATTTTGACAAGTCTTAGTGATGATATTATAGGACAAAAAGCTAAAGTTTTTTTTTTTGGGTCTTCATTAAGTAGAGAATGATAAACTGCTTGGCAATTCCAACTCTATAAAAAAAACTTTAGAAGCATTGGTAAAGGATGATTGCTCTTGTTCCCAATGTAAAGATAATTTTTTTTAAAAAAATGTGAAGACACTAGAAATAGAGACTGAAACTTTTTTTTTAATTAAGAGGTGCTTTGTTGTGTACTGTTTCTCCTATGACTAATAGCTTAAAAACAATATTTTTAAGCTCATGTTGATCTCCACTCATTTCTCACCACTTTATGCTTCTTCTAGGTTACTATTCCATATGGAAGTCCTACAGAATTTTCGATCTTTGATAGTCGGGGAGTTGAGCATCTTTTGAAGGCTGAGAATGATCAAGGAGACATTAACTGGTAAAAAAAAACCCACCCCCAACCCCAAAGAGAGAATGGAATAAATTAAGTAAAAAACATATTTTTTGTTTTTCATAGTTATGAGCAAACTTAAGCATTTTACTTTTCCATGTCACGTCGTATTTTATCTATGACATTTTACCTTTTCTATGTTTCACTCTCTTTTCTGCATGTGACCATCGGACAATGTGGTTCAAGTGATCATACAATTAAATTTCTCTATTTAAGTGACATGTGACTCTATTTTGCAGTTCAAGGGATACAATTGTCCTCACCATGAGACTATTTATTATAAGGGTATGACTTCTACAATCTGAAAGTTATTGTCGTGATTATGAATGATACATAGAATTTTCTATTTTATGAGGTTCAAATGAAGTTTACAGGCTCCCTAAGTGTTACAACTTCGTGCGTTTGTGGTCTAGATCCGTACTTAGTCATGGTTCAGATCGTGTCATTTTTATTTGATTGCAAGAAACTCGGCTAGTGTCTGAAGCATGCACTCCCACATGTAAATTTGTATGTCTTGTCTATGGATTTTTCTGCTCTAAGAGTTCATTCAGCTAGATCTGTGCTGTACTCCTTTTCTTTTATTTCCATTTTCGCGATGGTTCAGATCGTGTAATTTTATCTATTTGCCTTGGCATGAAAATCGGCTAACATGCATTTCCACACATGAATTAGTATGTTTTGTGGTTGGTTAACTGTGTATTTCTCTGTTGGTACCACCTTAGTGCTGAATTTATATAAGTAATAATACCTTTACCCGTCAAAATGAAACTCGTATTTTTCTGCACAAAAAGCCATATCTCGAATAAAGAACCTCTCCTGATCAATTTATCCAGTATGTGATGCTATATCATTCCTGTGTTAAATTTTTTTATGATCTAGTGTTAATTTTTGTGGAGCTGACACATCTATTTTCCCCTGACATTGGAACCCGTTGCTGCTGCTTCATTGCCTTGCAGCTATCCAATTGATGTTAATATTTTGATGTAAAAGACTCCAATTCTTCTTTGTTGCAGGCTGGTGAGAAGAAAAAAGGAAGGAGGAGGGGTTTGTTTTTCAACAAGTGAAAAGCTAGTCAGCCTTCCAAAACATATTTATTAGTACACACTTGTGTATTCTTTTGTGAGTAGTTGAGCTTTTAGATCTGTATTTCTTTTGTTTTTCTTGGTTACCAGTTCTGTTATGTATTGTTAGTTCGTTCAGGTTATAATTGGCCTCAATTTCTCTTTATTTTCGTAAATTTTCTTTGATATCAAAATGCAGTATAGCCTTTTTGTCTATTTAATTACTAAAATGGTTCATCAACAGAGAAATTTACTCTTGAAGGGTTTAACAACATTTTCTAAGAGAAAATAGTAAGAAGTGAATATCAATGCCTCAACAAGCCTAAACCATTGGCTCTTCAGCTGTCTAACATACCCCGCCGATCTGTCCGTGATAAATGACAAAATATTCTTAAAAGTTTTACAAAAAATTATTTAAGTATTTTTACATAAAATGGATAAATGATAGAAGTAGAACGGACATAATTTAGAAGTGTAATATGGAGATTACATAAAATAAAATTAGGGGTAAAATACTAGTAGGATCGATCAGACAAAGAATGCAATTGATCCAACCGTGCCTATATTTAACTGGAACTTCCAAAATTGGTCTGTTCATACTTAACTAGAACTCAAAATTTTACTTTCTAAGGGGAAAGGGTTAAAAGAGCGGTAAGAAATCTGTAGGGTTCTTATAATCTAAAAAAAGAATAAGTTTCTTATGCGATATTTACCCACCCAACCATTGAGAAAACTGCAGGCTTACTTTTCGTTTGAAGATATTTACTCGAGCTTCAAAAAGTAATTTAATGAATTAATTTTTAAAAAATTATATGTTCTAGATGATCGTATGTGTTTTAAAACAAACTTATAATATTATCGGTTATTCATATTGTTTATATGATCATTCAAGTATGTTACCTGCACTATGAACATGTATTTCCTTGTTTGAGATAAAAATGAAAGTACCTTATGTGGCTTAAAAGTTACATATGCACTATGGAATTTATGATTTTATCTAAAATATATGACCTTTACTTATCCACCTTATTACATCTATATCACATTGATATTAATTTGTAAGACATTTTTTTTAACGGGGTAAACAATATGTTGTTAAAATTTTCAGATAATTTGGAAACAATATAGGCGTTTGTCTAACACTATATAAGATATTTCTGTTTTCTCTAAAGGGATCGATAGCAACTATCAGATTAGACACAATCATTTTTCAGGGAGGATAATATATTGGAAGATCTAATTTATTTTGTTGTTCGTTAATCATTATGGCTCCAAAAGGTACATTATTCAATTTTACAATTTTTTAATTTATTTATTATGTTAGTTCTATGAATTTTATGTTAGGGATTTGTTAGTCGATTTTGGCTTTGATATCTAAATTTTGTAGATTTTTTTACATGAGTGTGTTTATCACAATAAATTTTTATGTAAGGATCTATCTATTTGATCATAGATTAATTTTGACTTTGATATCTGAATGTTTGTAGATTATTTTACATGATTGTTTGTTCATCAAGATGAATTTTTCTGTTAGGGATGTATTAGTTTGATCATAAATTGATTTTGGCTATGATATCTGAATATTTGTAGATTATTTTGCTTGAGGGTTCTATGTTTCAAATAACATAAATTGATTGTGGTAGACAGGTTGGGGTTCCACGCCACCCACAAGCTTTGACGGAAACTTTATTTATATATATGTATTTATATACACTATAGTATAAAAAATAAATGTGCCACACAGTAAACCAAAGTGTTTTGTGGTTCCAGTGGTAAGGGATTGGATTTAAGTGTGTGATGTCGCGGGATCAAAATGCACAATTATTTTTTTCTCACTCTGCAAGGAGTGTTTTTTTAAAAACTACGAGGCATTTACTCTTTTGTTTCTTTATATTTTTTTACTTGTTAATTTGTTAATATTAAGTATTAATCAATAATTATTTTTAAACTAGTTTAATTTAATATTTTTACTTTTCTTTTATTTGATTAAACATAAAGAAAAGTTTTTTTTTGTCTTCACCATTGAAATAGTGGTCGTTCCTTTAAACTTTTCAACAAGAAAAATCTGTCAGATCAAAGTTTTAGCCTTCATTCCATCTCCCAATGCCGCTCGCAGATCCGTCCATAAGACGAATAATTCTATCTGAATCTAAAGTTGAAAATTTTGGTGCATCAATACTATCTTAATTTAGGTAGTTAGCGAAATAATGTAGTATTTTCTTGGTCACTAATGACTCAAATATGAGCTCTAAGCTAAAGTTAAAATAAAATTAATGAAATAATTCTCTAACTAGATTTGAACCGTATTCTCGCAAGTGGTTCTTCTGGCTTGTATCAACTAAACAAGGGCACCCCTACGTTTGTTATATGTGCACCGTTCATTATACGTTTCTCAATATATAGCAGCTATCAGATTAGACACAATCATTTTTTAGGGAGGATAATATATTGGAAGATCTAATTTGTTTTGTTGTTCGTTAATCATTATGGCTCCAAAAGGTACATTATTCAATTTTACAATTTTTTAATTTATTTATTATGTTAGTTCTATGAATTTTATGTTAGGGATTTGTTAGTCGATTTTGGCTTTGATATCTAAAATTTGTAGATTTTTTTACATTAGTGTGTTTATCACAATAAATTTTTATGTAAGGATCTATCTATTTGATCATAGATTAATTTTGACTTTGATATCTGAATGTTTGTAGATTATTTTACATGATTGTTTGTTCATCAAGATGAATTTTTCTGTTAGGGATGTATTGGTTTGATCATAAATTGATTTTGGCTATGATATCTGAATATTTGTAGATTATTTTGCTTGAGGGTTCTATGTTTCAAATAACATAAATTGATTGTGGTAGACAGGTTGGGGTTCCACGCCACCCACAAGCTTTGACGGAAACTCTATTTATATATATGTATTTATATACACTATAGTATAAAAAATAAATGTGCCACCCAGTAAACCAAAGTGTTTTGTGGTTCCAGTGGTAAGGGATTGGATTTAAGTGTGTGATGTCGCGGGATCAAAATGCACAATTATTTTTTCTCACTGCAAGGAGTGTTTTTTAAAAAACTACGAGGCAATTACTCTTTTGTTTCTTTATATTTTTTTTACTTGTTAATTTGTTAATATTAAGTATTAATCAATAATTATTTTTAAACTAGTTTAATTTATTATTTTTACTTTTCTTTTATTTGATTAAACATAAAGAAAAGTTTTTTTTTGTCTTCACCATTAAAATAGTGGTCGTTCCTTTAAACTTTTCAACAAGAAAAATCTGTCAGATCAAAGATTTAGCCTTCATTCCATCTCCCAATGCCGCTCGCAGATCCGTCCATAAAATGAATAATTCTATCTGACTCTAAAGTTGAAAATTTTGGTGCATCAATACTATCTTAATTTAGGTAGTTAGCGAAATAATGTAGTATTTTCTTGGTCACTAATGACTCAAATATGAGCTCTCAGCTAAAGTTAAAATAAAATTAATGAAATAGGGCTCTAACTAGATTTGAACCGTATTCTCGCAAGTGGTTCTTCTGGCTTGTACCAACTAAACAAGGGCACCCCTACGTTTGTTATATGTGCACCGTTCATTATACGTTTCTCAATATATAGCAGCTATCAGATTAGACACAATCATTTTTTAGGGAGGATAATATATTGAAAGATTTAATTTGTTTTGTTGTTCGTTAATCATTATGGCTCCAAAAGGTACATTATTCAATTTTACAATTTTTTAATTTATTTATTATGTTAGTTCTATGAATTTTATGTTAGGGATTTGTTAGTCGATTTTGGCTTTGATATCTTAATTTTGTAGATTTTTTTACATGAGTGTGTGTATCACAATAAATTTTTATGTAAGGATGTATCTATTTGATCATAGATTAATTTTGACTTTGATATTTGAATGTTGTAGATTATTTTACATGATTGTTTGTTCATCAAGATGAATTTTTCTGTTAGGGATGTATTGGTTTGAACATAAATTGATTTTGGCTATGATATCTGAATATTTGTAGATTATTTTGCTTGAGGGTTCTATGTTTCAAATAACATAAATTGATTGTGGTAGACAGGTTGGGGTTCCACGCCACCCACAAGCTTTGACGGAAACTATATTTATATATATGTATTTATATACACTATAGTATAAAAAATAAATGTGCCACCAGTAAACCAAAGTGTTTTGTGGTTCCAGTGGTAAGGGATTGGATTTAAGTGTGTGATGTCGCGGGATCAAAATGCACAATTATTTTTTTCTCACTGCAAGGAGTGTTTTTTTAAAAACTACGAGGCATTTACTCTTTTGTTTCTTTATATTTTTTTACTTGTTAATTTGTTAATATTATGTATTAATCAATAATTATTTTTAAACTAGTTTAATTTAATATTTTTACTTTTTCTTTTATTTGATTAAACATAAAGAAAAGTTTTTTTTTGTCTTCACCATTGAATAGTGGTCGTTCCTTTAAACTTTTCAACAAGAAAAATCTGTCAGATCAAAGTTTTAGCCTTCATTCCATCTCCCAATGCCGCTCGCAGATCCGTCCATAAGACGAATAAATACTATCTTAATTTAGGTAGTTAGCAAAATAATGTAGTAGTTTCTTGGTCACTAATGACTCAAATATGAGCTCTAAATAGATTTGAACTGTATTCTCGCAAGTGGTTCTTCTGGCTTGTACCAACTAAACAAGGGCACTCCTACGTTTGTTATATGTGCACCGTTCATTATACGTTTCTCAATATATATATATATATATATATATATATATATATATATATATATATATATATATATATATGTATATACATGCGATTTTTTTTAAAATAACGGGTGCACTCCTATCAAATCATGTGGGTCCACCTCTGCTTGGCACC
Source organism: Solanum lycopersicoides (assembly GCA_022817965.1). Taxonomy (NCBI): domain Eukaryota; kingdom Viridiplantae; phylum Streptophyta; class Magnoliopsida; order Solanales; family Solanaceae; genus Solanum; species Solanum lycopersicoides. The sequence continues at coordinate 57,239,512 of CM040619.1, forward strand.
CAGTGACTCAAAATCCTAGATCCGCCTCTGGTGGTAGATTTTTTCACAACTGATTTATACAGGACGAGATGGAGCGGGTTAAATTTAATGAAATTTTGTGGGGGGGGGGGGTAAAGCAGAGCTAGTTAAAAAATTTATGAGTTAAGCTCAATCGACCCCATTTCGCCCTATCCATTGTCATCCCTAGTTATATGAGGGACATATACTTGCTCATTAGATTATTAACAATAGAGAAATACATTTACATAATGTCAAAATTAATGTATTATCTTAGGATTTTTATTAAAGGATTTCAAGATATAGGGTGTGTTTGGTATGAAGGAAAATGTTTTCCATGGAAAATATTTTCATGGAAAACAAGTAGAGTTTGGACTTATTTTCTCATGTTTGGTTGGTAAGTTGAAAATATTTTCCGAAAATGATTTTTAGTGTTTGATTTATGAATGAAAAATGTATTTGAGAGACATCTTTTATTTTTACTAGAGTAGAAAATAATTTATTAAATTTTTAAATATTTTTTAAAAACAAAATTATTTTTTTGGAGGTAGGGGGTGGGGGGAGGGGGGAGGAGTGAAAAAAAACAATTTTGAAGTTGATATTTTAAAAAACAAAATTAATTTTTTTGGGGTGGGGGTGGTAGGGGGGCTAGGGGCGGTGGTGGGTGGGTGGGGGAGGGTCGAGTGAAAAAATAAAATTTTGAAATTGAAAATATTTTGTTTTAAAATTGATGTTTTTCCCATAAAAATAATGTAATTTGAAATTGGATGAGAGTTTTGGAAAATATTTTCCTTAATTTTGAAGGGAGGTCATTTTCCTTAATTTTGAGGAAAATGAGTTGATTTGAAAAATATTTTTCAAAACTTTTGTCCCAACCAAACATGAGAAAATTGGAAAACATTTTCCTTCGTGCCAATGGCACTCATAAAGAAGTAGTCTAAGAGAGCTCATCATCAATTATATATGAGCAGTATAATTTTCCACTAATCTAACCCTTACCAGCTCCGCCCATGGATTAATATCAAATACGATTACATGCACAAATACTGTAAATCTTGCAAATTACAAAGGACAACAAGATGAAACGCTTTGTTTTACTTCCTGAATTATTTTAACATTGTAAACAGGGGGAACAAGGGAAGGAGGATACATGAATACAGGTAGCAAAGGGTGACAAACAATTGCAACAACCATAAATACATGCAGGAAAACAACAACCTAGAAAAGAAAAACATGAGATATGATACAAGGGTAGTGTATACGTGGACATTTTACTTATTTTAGGAGGCAGAGATGTTGTTTTCGCGACATCCTTGACTCAAGAAGAAAATATAACAAAGTAGTCTAAGAAAAGAAATAACATAAGTGCAAAAGCCATGATAAAATACTATAGATAACATGACAAAGCATTTTGGAAAGAGAAAAAGAAACGTTATCTACAACAAAATAATACTATGATTGAAGTAAAAGAAATAACATATAGTAGTAGAAATAGAAGAACAAGAAACTACAAGAGTAATGCTACAACAACTAGCATGTAAAGATAAGTGAGACAATACTCAACTACCTACTAATCTTCTACCATAATTTTTTATCTTCTATAGCTTCTTAACTAAGATCTTGTCCTCAATAAGCTTAAGTTTTGTCATCAATTGTCTAATCTCCTCTCCCACAATATTTTGTCAGCTTACCTCTACATCTCCTGAAAGCATCCATATATATAGTCAAACTCTCATATTTCCGCATAGAAATATCCGTGCATCTCCTCTTCACATATTCAAACCATCTCAATCTCGTTTTTCATATCATGTATTGTATCAAGGCAACTCCACTTTGCCACAAATATATTCAATTCTATTCTTATCTCTCCTATCAAGCTCACACATCCATCTCAAACATTTTCATTTCTAGAACTTTAATCGTCTAATGATGAGAGTTCTTGACTAACCAACACTCAACCTCATGCAATATAATTAGTCTAACCACCACTGTGAAAATAGACTGATGAAGTTTAATACCTGCATCACACAACATTGCAAGACGCCTGCTTCTACATACCCAAGAACATACGTATTCTTGCCAATAAGTGGCTGATAAAATAGCCAAATGCAACTAAGCTTATTTGCAATAATTTATGTTGGCCTCCTAAGCTAGAAACTCCATCTTATCTTTTTTCTTTTCCTGCTTATTCAATTTTTTACTCAATATAGACACATATCAGATCACCACAATGCACATCCAGTAGCAACAAGTTTGTTACTATTAAAAGAAGTTTAATAGGAACAGGAAGTGTATGGATAAGGCACAGTACATACAAAGCTAAGATACAACTGCAATTCAATGGTCTAGAAAGTTGCAACCAAAAGGTAGCATATTGAAATGTAAATGTAATATTTTTTCCATCCCCCACCCTCACTGGAAGATCAGGTAAAAAGACCATTCATCAGACAAGCTGCTCTTCATTACATTCCTCCATGGAAGCGCCAGTAATATCAGTAAGATCTTGAGGGGTAGCTTCATTCTCCTGAGATTGAAGTTTCTGCTGCACCTTGGGAGTTCTAACCCTCCTCTTTACCCTGCGACTGAAGAAATGTGATTTATTGTTAAGATAAAACCTACATATCATGAACTTGATCAACTTAGAAAGACTGATTTTATAACTAGGTCCACATCTTAGTTATGCTAATTCCAAGTGACAACTGAACATCAAGATAGATACCAAGGTCATTTCTGATTATCTGAAGGATAGAACAGCGGAAAAGTGTCCACCCCCAAAGGGAGGAGGTTTAAGCAGTAATCAGAAAGGGAGTACTACAGTTTGCATATTCTAGAACAATGAAGAAGAATATATAAGATGCTCTTACAAGACTACAACAAAGCAGGGCAATCCTGAAATTCAGCATCTTTAAATAGCCAGCTAGAATAAATGGGAACTCAGTCTTGGAAATGTCTATCAGTTTAATGAAGCATATTATTCGAATTACCAACCTTAAAGAATTAATGTGCTTCTCAATGATCTTCTCAATGATTTCTTTCTGTTCAGCGTCAAAAGCAGACCATTTTTCATCTGATGCAGCAATATCACCGGTCCCTATATCTGCATATGGAATAGGCATAAAGGTCATTCAAATGCCAATTACCAAAATTAGAGTAAATTGTCATGCTTGAACCAACCTTGACATAAAAGAACGGATTTGTCACCGTAGCATTTGAGTGTCCAATACACTTTACCATCAGTGCCTGAAAAGAAGGGCTTCGTCCTAACAGCTTCAGATTTTTGATTACCTATTAAACAAAAACATAGTCAAAACCCAAATATATAAAAGGATCAAATGATCAATAAAGTTACAATAGTCTAGCCATCATGAACAAACATGTATGTCTCATACAGAAAGGTTATTTAAGAATGAAGTGAATGCCTGGGTGGGGAAATAAGAAACTATGTTACTGTAATTTTGCTATGTGTCTCTTCACATGACAAAGATTGGTGTACTTATCATCTCTGATTGCATGGAGCAGGTGTTTGATGATTGTGAGAAAGGTAGAATTTTCCATCTTTTCACTGGTCATTATATTACGGAAGGGTTAACGACTGATGACCTACTCACTGTATCATCACGGTAATGGCATAACACCCACATTAACAACTAAAATCTAGTAATATCTCATTCCATGTTGGGCTTATTTTAGCATGACTGATTAGATATGCACATTTATGCGAGCCATATGGAAAAATAAATCAACTTAAAACATGCATGTAGACTAAGCACGTACACTTGGAGTAAGTGTTCTTTGACTCCACCACAGAAGCATGAGCTTCTGCTAATTCACGTTTAATTTCAGAAAAAATTGCTTCCTGTTCTGATAATGAGAGTAGAGCACCATTCTTTGCAATAATGGCTTGAGCTATCTCATTCTGCATTTTCTCCTTCAGGCGCTTCTCCTGTACAAGTAATAACATTTCATATATTAGCTTTCATAACTTGAAGCATAATGAGGTTTAAATTTTTTTTCTATTATTATCTTCCACACCTCATTTTGTGCAGCAACAACTTTTTCTTTTGCTTCCTTTGCCTTTACAGCAAAGTTTGAGTTTTGATCATCAATCCAGTCCCTTATCTTTCTGGAAAAGAAAAATATATAAATTCACTTCGACAAAAAGACAGAAAAACAGAAAATGTAATGAGGAAAGAGGAAAGCTATGACATTTCTTACACAGTTCCAAGAACTTCATCGCAGATAAAAATTAACATCTTCAGCTTTTCTGAGGGATTCAAGTTCTCAAATTCTTCAACATCATTACCCAAAGAATCTAATCTCATGGTTCTTGCAACACTGGGGGATTTCAAGATCAACATTTTGATATCAGCATAACATGAGTTTTTCCCTTCTGTCAAGGTTTCTGCTGAAGATCTGGAAAAAAAATTCATATACAAATGTTAGAAGATGCAAGAGATGTGTTCCTCAAGCAAATCTGAAGAAAAAGATATACTTTTCCTCTTCCTCCTCTTTCAGGATAGATAGTAAGCCACTAAGAAACTGTATTGTCACAGAACATTTTCCACGTCGCGTACTTCTCCCCTGCAATATATCTCTGAGAACAGCTTCTGGTTGCCCCTTATTGATGTCTAGTATCTATAAAAGTGAAAAGTAGAAGATTAATGGAGAAATGGAAAATTTGATCAGCTAATTGAGTAGACCTCCTAAATGCCAAGGATCTAGAAACAGAGAAGAGCCACAGGCAACAATCAAGGAAATCATACTTGATAAGAAAGAACTGAATACTTAAAAAACAGATTTTCAAAAACAATATGGGGAAAAACTAATGTTTAGCTTAGCAGCCGGCCATCAGGCATACCCATGTACCAGTTTCCAAGATTTTGAGAGACAAATAAGATAATGAAGTATGGAAAAACAAAAGGTCACCTATGTGTAAGAAAGCATGAAACTCAGTAATGATGCTTTGACTAGTGTTTGTCCACATTACAGCATCAATGCATGTAAAATATTTTTAACAAGATGCCATAATAGAATTTTATGGGTATTAAGTTACTTGCCTTTCCGAAAACCATACAAAACTCTAAAAATTGTAAAGCATTCCCAACATCTCCTTGCTGTAAATCAATGTCACCAACAGCTGTCACAGCAGTTCCCTGGGGCAATGGAGTCAAGGCAAAAGGATCATTATTTTCAATAATGTTATCTTCCACAGAACCTTCCTTGAGAGATATTTTCTCCTTGTTATTTCTGAAATCTTGAGACTCTTCTGATGGAGTTTCTTTTACTGATGCAGAATCGCCTCTCATGCTGTCAAATTCTGATTTTGGCTGTCCTTGCATCAACTTTTTTGGTTTCTTTCCACCATCATTTGGACCACCAAGTTCACTCACTACATTATCCTTTGACAATGTGCCATCAGGCTTTACACTAGCCTTTTTCCTTTTACATCCCGCAGATTGCTTATCACTGGGATTTTTTGACAAGGCAGAAGAATTTACATTTATGCCACTCACCTCTTCAATACAATTTTCCTTCTCGCTATTTTCTGAAGAAACTATGATTTCCTCCTGTCAATATTGAGTAACAAGGTATAAGAGCTAACAAACAGCCAAGTACTTCCTGTTACCAGTGCCATAATTATATAAAAGCAACATTACATTGTTTGAAACTTTGATCTTTTTCCGTGAGCCACTCTTGTCTTTCAGAACTTTGGTTTGATCAATATTGTCAATCCCAGTAAACTGCAGCATATCTGAAACAGAAGAATATCCAGTTGCCTTTGCTGTGTTCACTAGTTGACCAGTGGGTGGGAAACCCCGTTTCTTCCTGAGAATTGAGTCAGTAAATGATCAAGATTTAAGTGCCAGAGATCATCTCCAATTCTTGTTCAAAAGAAAAAACTAGTAAGAACAAACTAAAGAAGGCAACGCACATGCAAAGACTGCAGTTACAAATGCCTCTGCATTTTGGGCATTTCCAATCCTCCAAAAGTGATACTTCCATTGCATTCTCACCATACCTAATTTAAAAGCTCACAAAACAGTAGGCATTTAAGATAAGAAGAATACTAGTTCTAAGAACAAATGAAAATGGAAAGTTCCTAACCTGTTTGATAGGCATTTATGACATATATTAATTGCACAGAGCTTATCTTTTTGCTTATTCTTACACCCAACCACAAAGGCAGTCGTCTTTTGGCGGCACTGCATGAAGTTAGGTAGAAGTTAGTACAATAAAAGTCAATACGATAGATGCTGAGAGAAAAAAAGGTGAATGGTGGTAGGTTCATTAATCTTCAATGATATGCAGCAAGTAATGCAGAACAAGTGATGCAGGAGTAGCATGTCAAATACAAATGACAGCTCAAATTAGCCAAAGTAATGAAGCGTAAAGCTCCACTAAGTTTTTCTTACTTCAAACACACTTTCCAAATTAAAGTATTCAAATTATAACTTTTCCTTGAAACTATAAGGAAATCCACCCAAATCACTCTTCAGTTTTGAGACTCTTCCATAAGAAAGAACTTTACCTCTCCAGTGAAATCAACATAAGAAAAAGAGCATAGCTTTTCAATTATACTTGGTTGCTAATACAAAAACATTATTCACCACCCCCAAAATCTTAACAAATGACATCCACCCATTACACATCTGAAACCCTAGAAACCATTTATAATCTATAAATAAACCTAATCAAGAACAGTACATTCACTAGTCGATCTAATTAATAATCTAAAATTCTACATATGGAATCAAACAATCCAACTCTTAGTATAACAACATTAACAGCAAATCATACATCACTTTCCTAATTTTACAACACATTCCCAAAACCCCATATCTTCTTTATTATGATTCCTTCTAATTACTACAACATAAAGTAAACAGAAAATGAAAAGGGTATAAAAAAAAAAAAAAAAAAACAAAATCAATGGAGTTACCTGATGGCATGACTTGCCATCTACAGCATCCGGGCCAGATTTTTGCCTCCTTTTTTTCACAGAGCTCTTCGTATTACTGCTCTTCAGCTCAGAACCTGAAATCACAGCCATTGTATCCAGCAGATTAACGAATTCAAAGGGTTTTAACTCTTTTGATTTTTCAGAAATTCAAACAAATGCTAGTTCTGATTTTTCAAAGATTCAAAGAAATGCAAGTAGCTAACAAGCACAGAGTTTATTGGTAATAGATTTTGTTTCTCTATCTTGTAATAATAATAGATTTTCTATAGTTCATTCAGATGGCGGGAAAATCGAATGTGAAAATTGAAATTCTTTTGGATCGAAACGAAATTGGTATACCAAATTAACCCGCCATTGTCGACGCTACTATACTACATATATTGGCTCTTTAATCAATTGACTTTCTAATACAATAAAAAAAATTGATCTATTTTTAATTTTTTTTTTCACCCGATCCATCTTTGGCCAAGCCCCATTCTTAAACGAAAAAGGATAAATTTTGATTTAATAAGTATATAAAAATAAAATATTAATAACTTTCTATATAAGTGAAAGATTTAGTCTAGGAATTAAAGGTTGCAAATATTTCTTAGAGTTTGTGTATTCAAGTTTTGTTCACCACAAATATCATTTTATGAAAATAAATGTTTTAAAAAGTTCTATCAACTTAGAAAATAGTTTAAACTTATTTGATGAATTAGGGGGGACTTATTTGATGAATTTGGGGGGGGGGGGGAATTGATTAAATTTATTTTACTAATTATTAAATTTCAGGTTTAATTATTTGTTCTAAAATTTAAAGAAAATAACTTAATTTTGAAGAATAAATTTCAAATCATGTTTTTAGGAGAATGTTAGAATTGAAATCATAATCTCAAATAACATTGTTCAAATGCATGCCAAAAAGAAAAGCTTTACAAAAAAATAAAAAGATAAGAGTAAGAAGTATTAGTTGAAATTTGAAAAAATAGTATTTGGAATTGAACTTAAAAATAAGTATTGAGTTGATTATTAACTTTTTTAATTAGTTAATTTAAGATTTAATTATCTGTTTAATATTTGAAGAAAATAACTTAATTATGAACAATAAATTTTAAATCATGCTTTTTGAATAATTTGAAATTTGAAATCACGATTTCAAATCGCATGTTCAAACGTTGCTTTGAAATCATGATTTCAAATTTCATATTACATGTCCAATCGTATGTGAAAAAGTTTTATAAAAATAGAAAGATATAATAAGAGTTTGGGCATGGGTTAGTTGAGATTTAAAAAAAAAAACAAAGTTATAATTATATTCGAAGAAATACACAACTGTAATTTTATGAGAAAAAAATTATCTTTAAAAAAATCATAAATTTATTTCTCAAACTTTAAACTTTATATCATCGTGTTTGAAGTTGAAATAATCAATCATCTTGATAAACTCATTCATGCAAAATAATCTACAAACATTCAAGTATTAAAGTCAAAATTGATCTATGATCAACCAAATAGATTTCTAAGATAAAAAATCATAGAGCAAACATTATTTTAGTCGGATCAAGACCCGGCTAACCCAATTGAGAGCAAAAATTTATCTTGATAAATAAATATGTGTAAAATAATTTACAAATAATCAGATATCTAAGCTAAAATTGATATGATCAAACTTAGATATCCCTAATCTTGATAAATAAGCACTACCGTAATAATAATCTACAAACACTCGATATCAGAATAAAAATATGTATATTCTCTAACATATAAATTTATATTGATAAACAAACTTTAATGTAAATTAATTTATAAATATTTAGATAACAGAGCCAAATTTGGTCTATGATCAAATATATTAAAATTCTTACATGAAGATTCATCTTTATAGACAAACACAAAAATTTACAGATTAAACATAAAAATTCACAATATAACATGATATTAGGACACAAAATTTAAAAACTGATAAAATTGGATGATGTACATTTTAGGAGCCATAAAAACTGGATCTCCCGATCTACTATCCTTTTTTATAATGATTATGTCTAATCTAATAATCGCTTATATAATGTTAGACAAGCACCAACTTAGAAATGGCAAAAAACCCTAATGGTCTTTTCGATATGGGCTCTATTAGGTTAGGTATGACCCACAAATTTAGAGATTCCTAATCTTGATAAATAAGCACTTGCATTAAAATAGTCTACAAACACTCTATATCAGAATCTAGATATGTCTATGATTCTCTAACATATAAATTTATGTTGATAAACAAAAATCTCCTGTAAAATAATCTACAAATATTTAGATATCAGAGCCAAAATTGATTTATGATCAAATATATTAAGATTCGTACATGAAGATATATCTTTATAAACAAACACAAAAATTCGCAGATTAAACATAAAAATTCACAACATAACATGATATTAGGACACAAAATAAAAGAAAATTGATAAATTGAATGATGTACCTTTAGGATCCATAAGAACTGGATCTTCGGATCTACTATCCTCTTTTATAATGATTTTGTCTAATCTAACTGAATGATGTACCTTTAGAAACCATAAGAACTGGATCTTCCGATCTACTATCTCTTTTATAGTGATTGTGTCTAATCTAATAACCGTTTATATAATGTTAGACAAGCACCCACTTATAAATGACAAAAACCCTAATGGGCCTTTCTGTTATGGACTTTATTTGGTTAGGTATGATCTGCAAATTTAGAGATCCCTAATCTTAATAAATAAGCACTCGCGTAAATAAACACTCAATATCAAAATCATAACATATCTATGATTCTCTAACATATAGATTTATATTGGTAAACAAACACTCATTTAAATAATATACAAATATTTAGATATCAGAGCCAAAATTGATCTATAATCAAATATTTGATATTCGTACATGAAGATTCATCTTTATAAATAAACACAAAAATTCATAGATTAAACATAAAAATTCACACTATAACATGATATTATGACACAAAATAAAAAGAATTGATAAAATTGAATGATGTACCTTTAGAAGCCATAAGAATTGGATCTCCCGATCTACTATCCTCTTTTATAGTGATTGTGTCTATCTATAGCCGTTTATATAATGTTAGACAAACACCCACTTATAAATTGTAAAAACCCTAATGGGCCTTTTTGTTATGGGCTTTATTAGGTTAGGTATGACCCGCCACATCATATTGGTGTCTTTTAACACATTTTTATCATGCTAGATTTTCTACACGTGTGTTGCACGTGATTACCAATTTTAAAAAATATGTGTTATAGTAAATATTATTATTTATTTAAACGAAGATTTTAATAATAAGGTTTACACAAAATAATATTACAATTCTTCTGTATATGTTCAATGTGGATCATAATATATATCTCTTGTTCACTTGAACATATGAAGAGGGTCAATGAAATATTTTACTTAGTTAAATGAATATATTTATTTCAATCTGCTAAGGTTCAATTATATAATTTGCCGTATCTCAATAATATTGCCTTATAGACGATATTTTTTTTTCTTGTCATCTAACCATATGTGTTTGCACATGTGTTGCACGTTATACTGTTCAGATGCCATATAAACACTATATTTTATTTTTTAGAACTAATTATTGTATATTGATTTAGATTTTAAAAGTTATAACATAATAAATGGCGTTTTTATTGTTGACTATCATATGGACTTCTCAATTGACTGTGTAAATAAACGAGAGCTAGTTATCTGACTATCTATTGTTAACTGAAAAATATTTTTTTTATTCTACCAAAAAAATCAAAAAGTTGAATTAAAAAATATATTCTATGTGTGAAGTCATATATATATATAATCACATGTTTATCTTACACCCCACAAAGATGTAGTTCATATACTTGTAAACAATGTTCAATTTATTAAATAAAGCATGATTCGTCGGAGGAAAAACAACAACATTGTGTTATCACATATATAAGGGTAATATAATAATATGAAAAATTATTGGTCAAAAGTTAATATAAGAAAAGATGAAAGATAGAAATAATTAATGTAATAACTACGAGAATTCATAATCTTATAACTAAAGAATGATAGAGAGTGTGAATAACATTTGAAATAATTAGTAATAACTAAGAAAAATTGTAATGTTATAATTAAAGAATTAATATGTAATAGTTATATTTCTAATAAATTTATACTAAGATAAATAAATAGGATATTTAGTCAATGTTGCTATAGTTTTATATACTCATAAAATTTTAATTTAGTGCAGAGACAAAATGAAAATTTATATTCCATACTATTGAAAATAAAATTTATATGGTAAATGATAGTTTTTAAATAATTCTTATATATTCAAATATTTTTCACATTTGTTGCGAGTATTTTTAAAAAAAATAAAAAGAACTCGGAATGATTTAAAATAATATATTCTAAAGTTAAAATATCTTGTTAACTTGATAATACATTTGTGACATATATAAACTTTAATCTAAATACAAATACCCATGTATATATATATATATATATATATATATATATATATATATATACATGAACGTTTTTTCCTGGAGAAATATTGAGTGAATGAAAAGGACATATATGTTTCTCTAATCCTCAAGATAAAATGTCTCCTCATTTTGCTTAATTCTTCTATTGTTGGCAGAACATTGAACCATATCATCAAAGGGGAGTTAACACCACAACAATGCACTTAGCAAGTTACAAAGAGAGACCACTATTACCAATTGATTTAATTTTGATCTGATAAAATTATTGCAGAAAAGGCAGCACAGACTGTCATACGACTAATGAGGCAAGTAATACGCCGATAAAAATGTATATATTTTGTTTTGACCAAAAAGAAATCTTTCTTTCCACTCACAACTCGACAGTAATCAGCATATACTAAGATCAAAGGCATCACTTACAACTTTATTCGAACTCACTCAATGACAATAAATCACACGAAATCTTTTAAAATGCAAGAAGAAGAAGAGTAGAAGATTAAAAAAATTGTAGTTCAAAAAATTGAGAGGAAGCCCCTCTATTTATAGTAAACAAAGGGTGGTATGAGAAAGTATTTTTTGTGTCTTATCGGATAGTCATGACCTTTTGAGAAGTCACAACTCTTTCAAAAAGTCACAACTTATTGAAAAATGACCTTTTAGAGAAGTCACAACCCTTTCAAAAGTCACAACTCTTTGAAAAATTCACAACTCTTTGGAAATGCACAACTCTTTGGAAAAGTCATAACTCAGTGAAAAATGTATTTTTTGTGTCTTATCGGAATAGTCATGACCTTTTGAGAAGTCACAACTTATTGAAAAATGACCTTTTCGAGAATTCACAACCCTTCCAAAAGTCACAACTTATTGAAAAAGTCACAACTATTTGAAATGACACAACTCTTTAGAAAAGTCACAACTCAATGAAAATTGTATTTTTTGTGTCTTATCGGAATAGTCATGACCTTTTGAGAAGTCACAACATTTTGGAAAAGTCATAACTTATTGACAAATGACATTTTCTAGAAGTCACAATCCTTTCAAAAGTCACAACTTATTAAAAAAGTCACAACTATTTGGAAAGGCACAACTCTTTGGAAAAGTCATTACTCAATGAAAAATCACAACCTTTTGAAAAAAGTCACAACTTATCAGAAAAGTCACAACTCACTGAAAAAGTCACAAACTAAGTTAGAAATATTATAGTAATTTAACATTCAGGTTAGGAGTTCATGTTTTTAAGGTAATATAGATATAGATATAGATATAGATATTGATTGTATGCTACGTAAGTTTAAGGTTGACACTTATTGAAAGATTCTAAATAAATATAGACTTCATATATTTTAACATTTCGTAACTTGTAGTAGCCTAGAATAAGCTATGTGATTGGGAAGCCCTTGGAAAGATCTTTCCAACGGCGTCGAGTTTGCACGATTTCGATACCGTATGAGGGAGATATGTCTTTTCGAAGTTGGGTTGTTGAAGTAAGGAAAGTACAATTCGGATTTAAGGAAGGGAAAACTAGTCGTTATACCCATTTAAATACTAATCGTTTTAGGGCTTGGGAGAAAATAGAAGAGAAAAGAAGAAGGGAGAAAGATCAAGGCTTCGCCAAGAACGCCAAGGGATTTCGAGTGGAATTCGTCGGGGGTGATCCCTATCAAGGTATATGAGCTCTTTCGTGTTGGGTTAATTCATCCACACACCAATCTTGTTTCAGTTTAGAAGTTTTAGAATTGATTACATGATTAGAAGTGAATTCTCGATAATCTCATCGAATTCTTTTTTGGTTGAGTTGATTATGTAACAACCCAAAAAAAAATGAATAGGATCAAGACTTATGTTTCAAGAATGCTTGTGATTAGACCAAGGTCCACACGTATTGATACGCGTAGAACCAGACCTCAGAACCCTTACTACGACCAAGTCAAGTAACTTGGGGAGTTAATTGAGCTTGGAAAGGTTGGAACCAACCATGTGAGGCTCGCGAAAACGGAGATTTAATTGAAAGAGTTTTTACCGGACTAAAAAGAAGAAATCTTAAGTTTTGAGAGTCCAAGGGTAAAATGGTCTTTTCCAAGCCAAGGGTAATATTGTAATTACCCTGAGAAATTAATTAATTAATTAATTTAAGTAAGGTATTTCGGGTGGGGCAACCCGAATTGACCCATTTCTCGCAAATGGGGTCACTCGGGTTCGAGCCCCACTAGAAGCAAGATTTAACTTGCTTTTATTTTAATTTGTTAATTTAATTTTTAATAATTAATTAATATTAGCTGATTTAGGGGGGAAAATCAGATTTTTATTAATTTTAATTAATTATTAATTTGACTAAGTCCTACCCACAAAGTCCTATTCCTACTAGACCACTATCTCCTATCTCCCATTCTCTCTTTCACGATTAGTCTCTCTCTTTCACTCTCTTTTCTTGGCTGAAAACGTGATAAAACAATCAGCAAAAGAAAAATCAAGTAAAGACAAAAGTTCATCAAGAACTTGAAAGATAGAAACACAAAAGAGAAAGCAATCCGGTAACGTTAAGCAAAACGTACTACACTAGTCGGGTAAGGTGTGACTTTGGAGGTGTGGACTGATTTGTGGAGAAGTTCTTGGGCACCATTCTGGACATTTAACAAGAAAACAAAGGTATGGGTTTTCTTACTCTTGGTCCCTTTCCCAAGAGACCCTTAAGACTCAGATAATTCTATTTCGAAACTAGGATTGTTCCCCATTTCATGCTCCCTGTCATTAGCTCCCAACGAATGTAGGTTGGTATGAATGCTGGTAGACTTAGGATTATGTGATGTTTGTGCTGAATGTTAATGTGTTGGATGTACGTTAATTTATGAAAAGACAAACCATGTGTGTGTTCGAAATTAAGAAAAATGTATGCCATATTTGGAGTCTCGGCCTTCAGGCTTAAAATTGCTAATGTTGTATTTGTTAATTTACGTACCCAAACTCATGAAGATTGTGATGTTCATAAAGAAGAAATGTGGCTGACTTGAACAAGGATTTGATAGCCAATAAATTCTCTGAAGGATGCACTTAAAAATACGTTGAAGTGGAATTATGAAAGAATTTATGAACTAAGTAAAACATTGATGTTATGAGTTAAAAGTAACTAAAATTTCCAGCATTGTACAAGTTAATATAGACTAAATATAAATGCTTTTGAATCTGGAAAATTTTAAAAAATATATATATATAAAGGAATGAGGCCACTAGGAATTGAACCCGTGACCTCATCCTTGGGCGAAATGGACACGGCAAAGGGTGAGGGCTGGGGGGTTCGATCCTGGGTCTGATGTAAGGGAATGAGTAAGAGAAAAATTAATGAGGGGAGTGGGATTCGAACCCACCACCCCTCGATCAGAACTCATGAAGAATAGAAGGAATTTTTTTAAAAAAAAAAGAGTTGGGGCTAAGGGGATTCGAACCCCTTAGCTACTGCCCGCGAAATTCATTGATAAAACAAGTGAGGCCGTGGGGGTTCGATCCCACGACCTCACTGTACATGCTCCTAACTTAGAGAAAATAATAATAATATAATTATGGGGCTGTGGGGGTTCGAACCCACCACCTCACAGCCCTTAAGCGAAATTTAATCAAAAAGAAGGAGGCTGTGGGGGTTCGAACCCACAACCTCCTTATTTGGCCGAAATTAAGAATAAAATAAAAGAGACTGTGGGGGTTTGATCCCACAACCTCTTGGTTTAAGAAAAGTGAGAGAATGTCATATTAATAAAAAAAATGAAAATGGGGTTGTGGGGGCTCGAACCCACAACCCGTCGGCCAAATTTAAAAAGAGGGTTAAATAGAAAAGTAATCCTTCAATGTTAATATTGTGATTTAACTTAGAGTTAAAATGTTATGAATATTAGAATAAAATCAATTAATAATGTAAATGACATTCAATTGATTCAAGACTTGGGATTCCTTTCCCAAACTTCCGTTTGATACATAAGTCATACGTGAATAAATCATTCAAGAATAATGCCATCTACATAGATCGAAATCAAGATCTTGGCATATATATACAAGATACATAAATCTTGTACTATAAAATCTTAGGAATGTATGAGTCACTTAATGAACTACGAATGAAGTCTCATGGCTTGTATGTATAGACACATAAGTCTAATATACGTTCAAAAATAAGTGAACCTAAGATGTATGAAATGAAATGATGAACCCTAGAAGGGTTAAGTATGAGTGTAAATACACTAAATGGCCAAGTGCATTGGCATATGATGAGATGAACAATGAAATGATGAAATGAACATTCACATAATAAGACGTGAGTAACTATGAAAAACAAAGGTGCTAATGATAATGAATGTGGTGACAACATGATATGAGGCTAATGTAAATGATGAGAGAAATCTCAAATGAGCCTAAGCAAATGTTACCAACACGTACTCACCTATGAGGGTGTAAGGTAATAAAGAGACAAGTCTCTATGAACACTCTAATGAGAGTATTGAGCTTAACACACTCAATACGAATGATGAGATGAGAAATCATCTAATGAGCTATGATGTCCTCATACTAGAAGCCAACTTCCATGACGTATGAGATGAATGTAATGGAATTTTATACTGAGCACCGATAGACTAGCTATGAGCGGTGATGCCTTCTTTCGGGAAGGGCGGAGGTTCACGTAACTCTCATGAGATGAGACTGTCCGGCTTGCCGGGTATGGGTCTCCTTATATCTCCTAGTCTTCGAACCTATACTGCCAATATAGGGATCTGGCAGGGTTAAATTCCCATGTACGCTAGCATGTTATTGGATCACTTTGGCCGGTGATTCCACCTCTTTTTGGTGTGGGAGAGACACTGGATTTCATGATTCTCACATGATCTATGTCGGTTAAAGTTAAAGTTCCCAATGAATGAATGAGGCCAGCCTCAAATGATGCACATAATGAAATGAATGAATACCAAAGGTGTTAGGATAGGATAATCAAAAGGTAAGTTAGATTCAAGTAATGACATTAGGTCATTCTTGGTCATTGCACAACGAACCTAATGAAAGTCTTAGACTACATCCTAGGTATACCCGGTGGTTACACTGGACTATGAATGAAATGAAGTAAAGTACATATGAATGAATGAAGCAGACTCTGTGTTTGCTAATGAAGACTCCCTAGTTGAGGTCCCATATGTTGAGCCCTCATTTTGGAAAGTCTTAATGTTAAGTCCATGATTCCAAGGTCTCGTGGCATATGAATGAATGATATGAAAGATGTTATGTGCTATATGCAATATGATATGTGATATGTGTAATATGTTATGTGAGGTGTGCAATATGATAAGTATGATGATGCATGTTACTCTCATGGCATGACTTTCCTAATCCATATTTGGAAAGCTCACTGACTTTCCTAATCCAAATTTGAAAAGCTCACTGACTTTCTAAATCCAAATTTGGAAAGTTCACTAACTTTTCTAATCTCAATTTGGCAAGTCCACTGATTTGACTTCCAAAAATCATGTTGTTAGGAAAGAGCTATTCTTTCTCATGCATGTCCTTGGTGTGTGCTTGCATATACCCATACTTAGTACAAGTGTGTACTAACCCTATACAAACTCTACTATTTTAGGTGCAGGCACAGGTGGACGGTAGAGCTACAGGATCATCGCTGCAGTTATCCGGACGTCCAGCATTCATCCGGTTTTTGGTAGGTCCTCATGCTTTCGAGGATGCTACTAGTTATGTTCTAGCTTAGTTTAGGAGTTGAGCTAGTGGAGCATGTTCCACTAGCGTTTCTTTCTTATTTTATTCAGACTATGTATGGGTGCCATTTTGGCAATTATACAATTATGTTATTGAACTATTTCTTTCATTTGATTATCTTTTAATGTTTAGATGGTTGATGTTGAACAAATTACGAATGTATTAGAAATGTTTTAATAAGCAATGTTTTGAAACAAAAAGTTTCAAATTTTCCGCTAAAATTAACCTATGTAAAGTATGAATGACGTAAGTAGGCTTGTCTGCGACCTCTGAGAGGTCAACGACGCCGGTCTCTTCTGGAGTCTAGATTCCAGTCGTGATAGATTACAAGCCCATTGATGTTGATTAGTAGTTTCCGATGTTGTTTGGGGTTTAAATCTGATGGGTATTGAAGGTATTGATGCTTCTAGGGGTTTGAGGATGAAACCATGTAGGTTTAGGATATTTGGAACCAGAAAACAAGTTGAAAAATTCGTCAAGCCAGGATCGGCAAAACCAGTGCGGCAAAACTAAGCCTCAATCAACTGATGCTGGCGCAGCATGCCACCAGTGTGCCTGGATCGGCGTTTTTCACCCAATTTTCATAGTCTACCTTTTAAGTCCTTCTAAGGTCATTAACACCTTCCGATGATTCTAATTACTTCAAATGATTTCTAAACACCTAGAAATTACTAAAGAACGTAAATCATAACCTTGAATCCAAAATCCAATTCAAGGAAAGTTAAGATCAAAGTCAAAGGAGTTAAAGAGTTAAGTCTAGAAGTTAAGAAGCAAGTCAAAGTAAAGTTTCTTAAAGTTTTCAAGAGTTTTTATTAAACGTTTTAACTTTGTTTTAAGGCTCAAATTTCAAGTCAGAGTAAAGAGTAAAAGTTGAAGTCTTTTCCTTTAAAGAAATATATGGGAACTAAGTATTCCCTAGAAGTTGGTTAAGACTTAAGCTTTCAAGTTAAGCAAAGAGTAAAAAGTTGAGTTCAATTCCCAAAAGTTATAAGAAAGTTTATAAATATTTTCACATTTAAGTTAAGAACGAAACTGAGATTTCCAAAGAGCTTTCGGGCTAGTTTCATAAATGAGTAATCGCTTTTTAAATAAAGCAAGAGAGGAATTGAGATTTCTAAGATAACCTTTTGAGTTAAGTATTGAGCACTAATCTCAAACATATAAGTACGTATGTTTTTAAAAACATAAGAGCTAATATAATGATATTTTTGAGAGTAGTATTGAGCACCTATATGGGGGAGAGTTCAGATAACTCCCAGCTTCCATAAATCATGTAGCCACCATGGGTAGAAAAGGGTCATACTTTTTAGATGATTCCTTTAGTGATTTTTAGCATAGACTAGTGGATCCATTAGGCAGTTCAGGTTCTATATCGATGTCAAGGCGTAAGACGGACCTGGCAGCGTGAGGCAAAACATTGTATCATCACTCTAACTCTTAAGTGATGGTAGTCGGTTAGAGAAACTACTACATAAGTTAAATGTATATATATATATATATATATATATATATATATATATATATATCACATCAATTTAATTGTATTTTACATACATCTCAGAGTTATTTGTATCCTTGTATACATTCAGAATTTTCAACATATTTTCAAACAACTTTTCTTTATATTGCACTTGTGCTTAAATTGCTTTATATTGAAATGAGTCAGTCATATTGGGTTGAGCCAGGTAAGTTCTTCAGTTTATTTCAAACTCTTTCGACCCTCTGTTGTTTAGCATTCAACTCGCATACTCGTACATCCAATATACTGATGCAGTTGGCCTGCATCGTCTTATGATACCGACGCAGGTAACCAGGATCAACATCTAGCACCTCGTTGATCCAGTTAGAGCACACAGAGTCAAGTCAGTGGTGAGCCTCCTTGCATTCCGGAGGACTCTTTTATTGCTTTATAGCCTTTTCATTTATAGAATGTTGTGAGGTTATTCTCAACATTCATCCTAGTATTATAAAGGATTCGTAGACAGATAGTCAGTCAGATAATCAGTTTTAAGTCTCTCTTTATTTTGCATTTCAGATTTCTATTTTGAGGCTAAAGTGTCATTTTGGCCAAGACATTTTTTTTAAAGTTATCCTGTGAGAATGATTCTTACTTATTATTGAGTTAAGTCTTCCGCTGAGTTAAGTAAGTCAGGTCAAGGGATTGCTCAAGGCTAGCAATGGTCATTGGGTGCCGGCCACATCCAGGGTGTAGGTTCGGGGCGTGACAGTTGCAATACAATTTGTAGGCAACCATGTGTTCCATGAACATACTAAACACATCGAGATAGATTGTCACTTTATTCGAGAAAGGATACAACAAGGGCGCTAACTAAGACCATATATATTCACAAAACTGATAAACAAGCAAATTTGTTGACAAAGGCATTGGGTCGAGTCCAACATGATTTTCTGACTGACAAGCTTGGATTCTTGAACTTGTTCAATACATCAAGCTTGAGGGGAGTATTGAAATTGGCTAATGATTAGCATTGATGAGTTAGTTAGTCGAAAGTGCCTAACTTAGTTAGTTAGTTAATTAACTTGCATGCTAGCTTATTAGATACAATTTTCAGAGTTAGTTAATGAGTCACATCATTAATTAGTTACTCATTATTTGCTTCAAAATATATATATATATATATATATATATATATATTGGTCAGTATCATTCATTCAGTTGAGATGAATAAGAATTGTTTCTTCTTCTCTAATCATTTCACCCCTAAGTTCAATAATATCCATTAAAGCAATCCTCGTTTGAAAAAAATAATTCTATCATGATATTTATTTTTTTATTAATATTTTTAATATGTAGATGAATTGGTCAAATCATATAATAATTATATTATTATTTTTTAATGTAGTTCTTTGTCCTCCGATTTATCATCGACATGATTTGTAATTATAAATCACACATGACTTTCTAATTATTTTGATCTTAACAAGACCTACTGAGAACAGTAAAAAACGTGAGCATGTTGTAGAGAATGTGAGTGAGCAATTAACAACATAGATAAACAAAATGATGTTGAACAAATCCATTACATGCAGCTAGATACATTATATATTTTTGAATAAAAAATTATGTATTTTGTTTTTCTGAATTCACTCTTTAACCCTTTTTATATAGAAAAATAATTAATATAGAAAATTGACTTTAAAATAATATATAAAATTGTCATAAACAGAAACATAAGTTATATGAAAATAAGAAAAATCATGATCTACGATGTAATACCTGTACTAATTAATGAGAGCTAGAAACTTAACTAAATTAGATCCCTCATTTAAAAAACCCAAACTAAATCTAAAAAGGTCCTTTTCATTATGATGATGATTAAAAAATTATATATTTTGTATAGAGCTAAATGTCATTTTCAAATCTTGTTAATATAATTTTTTAAAAATTTTCTTGTATAATGACATGTGAATGGACTCTTATTCACGTAATTAAATTTTTATTTCAATATCCCAAGTTATAATTAATTTTAATTCTTTTGAAAAGTCTTGGAATAATTATTAGGGAAAAGGCTCAAATATGCCATCGAACTTTCAGAAAAGATTCATTTATGCCATCAGTTAAAAGTTTGGCTCATTTATGTTATTACTGTTAAACAAAAGGCTCATTCATGCCATTATTTTTTAACGGTGGTTTTGCAAAACCATTTTTGACACGTGTATAATTATAATTCGGTCACGTCATCAATTTTTTAAATAAAAAAATCATAATTCTGGAAAAAAAATTGAACTATTTTTTTTTATTTTTTTTAATTAAATAAATTGATGACGTGACCGAGTTATAATTGGCCACGTCATCAATATTTTAAAAAAAAATAATTAAAATTCTGAATCAAAATTGATTATTTTTTTTATTAAAAAATTTGATGACGTGACCGAATTATAATTGGCCACGTGTTAAAATAGTTTTGCAAAACCACCGTTAAAAAATAATGGCATGAATGAGCCTTTTGTTTAACGGTAATGGCATAAATGAGTCAAACTTTTAGCTGATGACATAAATGAGTCTTTTCTGAAAGTTCGATGACATATTTGAGCCTTTTCCCTAATTATTACTAGGAAAATACTATATAATGTATTACAAAGTTACATTAACAACTCTTGTACAATCAGCAACAACAGTGTAGAAACCAGTAGACACATCTTCTTAGAAGTTAGAATGTCACATTTGCTAAAATATTAAAGAAAAAATCATCAAATCACTAGTTACTCCAATTCAACAATATGTTTTCTACAAATCCCCTCCTACTATGGAATATTGTATTATTTTTTCTTCCTTCGTATTGTGTCACATTTGGCTCAATAGAAATTACAACAAATTCAACATGAAACTTTGAGTCTCTATATGAAGTAATTATAATTGCTCACCTCTACCACATTCCTATTATCATAATCGAAATAGACTCACTAGAGGTAAATAAGCCTTCTGAAAAGCAATTTTTTTTTTATACATTAACATATTTCAAAATGAATGTACGTTTTTAATAAATTGAGGAATTCTCTAACTTTAGAGAAGGCAATAAGATGGTATATGTTTTGGCAATTGAAGATTTTTACTAGATCATCTCCCGATGGATTAATATTTTTTGTGTAAATTCTTCTCATGGGCATTGTTGTAGTAGAAAGATTAGCCTTTTGTGTGTAATAAAACTTGGTAAAATTTGGCAATTTTAATATTGTAATAGCTACTTATCTTGGAAGGTCCTATTAAAAGGGAAAAACTAGTTTGTCCATTAGGTAGAAGTCCTTCAAGTTTTAAAAATTAGGTAGAAGTGACAAATAATATATATTAGGTTAAAAGATGTTTTCATAATAGTCTCAAAAGTTTAATTTTTATACTTTAGTCGAACAACTTTTCTAGTTGTCGAAACAACTTCTTTAATCGTTCGACAACTGTCGTAGTGGTTAGGACAACTTTTTCCGTCGGTCAACAACTTCAATAGTTGTCCATACAATTGTAGAAGTTGTCCAGACAACTACGAAAAATGTTATTAATCCTTTTGTTAATATTAAGAACAAAAAAGTAAAAAAAAAAAAAAGAGTGTTATAAAACAATATAATACGGATGTCCACTACACCAAGAAGTTACTCATCCATTATCTCCACTATTTTCCTCATTATGAAGATGATCATAACCTCCATAACCTCCACATTAATAACCATTATTCTTATAACCTTTCACTTTCATAACCTCCCCATTATATTCATGTTAATGTCATGTTTATGACTAACATTTTGTATGCCTCTATGCTACACTATAAATAGAGGCATAAGGGTTCATATTGTATACACTTGAATATTTGATTAATACTTTGAAGAATAAGAAATGCTCTCATCTTTTGTCTCCCCATTTCCATTGATTTATCTTTTATATTTCTTGTCTTATTTTGATTTAGTTTTACAACACGTTATCAGCACGAGTTGCTCATCCTCCGTCAAGAATCAATGGTAGGTATTTTTTTTAATGAATTATCCTAGTAATTCTTCATGCAAGGTATAGTTCATAATTTTTCGATTGCATGGTATATTTCATATTCTATATATATTTGTACTAACTAAGCTTGTTTTGTAGTTATTCTAAAACGGTTAGTAGATCATAATTATCTTCATAACAATATTGAGAGAGACTATTAAAATGTTTAAATTTATTTTAACTTTGGACTTTTATATGATTCTAACATGTTGTTCTAATTAATTGATTTTGTTCATTTTTCTTGCATATTAAGTCAAGTTCATATTATATTTATGATTTTCGATAATTATTTTCTTGATAATGCACTTGGTTTATTAAGGCATTGATTGAGGGTAAGACGGTGATTTCAGGTTTCACTGCACCAAGTGGGTAAGACATCGAGTTAAAGTCTTGATGCACCATGATAATAAGAAGTTGGGTTCAAGTCCCATTTATTTATGATCAAAGATGTCTTTATAAGGGTAAGACATTGGGTTAAAGTCCTAATACACTATACTGATGATACGATGATGACTAACATAAAGTTTTATACTTTTGACTGAAAGTCATAGAATTAACTCAATTAATTTGCTCCATTCTCTTATGTGAATGTAGTAGCAGTATATTAATATGTCTAAAAAATGACAAGTGATTGAATATATGAATATGAATATGGTAAATGTTAATGGTCATCATTATGGTAATTAAAAGGAAGAACATCATTAGTTCTTAAGATGTTCCTTCAAATGTGAAGGTAATTTTGTCCATTAAAATTGTATGAAAAGTTATTGGACACATTGTTTCTTAAGATGACCTTCAAATGTGAAGGTAATTGTTAAAAGTTATTGGTATCCATCAAAGTGGTATGAGAAGTTGGGCCCATTGTTGTTGGTGCAACCCAGTTTAAAAAGTTTTATAAATCCTGCATCAAAATAAATGAATACAAAGTGGTAGTACATTTGGTACATTTGACCTATTAAAGTGATGTTGAGGTGAGTCACATAATGCCAAAACATGACAACGAGTTTCTAATAAAAACTTATAGAACCTGTACAAATGGTAATGGTTCATTTTTTGAAGAAAATGTGACTTGTGTTCGTATGGATAAGAACATATTTCATATATTGTTAGATAAATATCACATCTCACCTCTACGGGAGGTTTGAGAGATTGAAAGAAAATATTTTGACATAAATGATTATTTTGATCATATATATACTTTGAGTACTACACAAATATTGTGATATGTTTTATTATGAACTATTGAAGGGTAAAAGAAAGAAAGAAATCTTTTCTGTAAAGGTTGTGGTCATGATCAAAATAAATATTGTTGTGTGGCAACACAAATTTGTCATTGGTTATCAAGAAATAAGTCTTGAATGTAATAATTTTAACCATGATGACAACAACAATAATTTTCTTTTTAAGGAGATGGTCACCATAAGAATGACATTGTGAAATTTGTGTTAGTACACAAAATTAATTGAGTTCTGAAAGGGCTAATTTGTTACTATCCAGAGGAATAAAATTGTTCACAATATTGAGGTTGTAGTAAGTCTCAAAAGAAACTTTTTAATTTTCAGTGAAATTAAAAATAATTATTATATTGAGACTGTAAATTATTGAAAGATGAAATATCATCAAATTACTACAATCAAAGCGGGTTATGGATATTTACATAAAAGGTTACCCGTCTTTCTCTTGTTTGTTGTATACAAATATGGGCATGCTGATGGAATCACATACAAAAGTAAACTAGAAGTTTACTAGAATAAATATCAGTTGGCACAATCGGTTGGCCATTCCGATTCAAATGTGATGCAAAAGAAATTGAGAATTCACGTGGCTATATGTTAAAGAAATAAAAGATTCTTCAAGAATTCTCTTTTGTAATTTGTTCTCGTGATAAAATAATCATTGTACCAGCTGAGGATGGGACTGTATCCCCTGAAATTATTTGGAACATATAAAAGGTGAATATGAGCCAGTTCACCTGCCATGTGGACTGTTTACTATTGTGATTTAATGGATGCATCTATTGTATGGTCACATGTGCATTTGTATCAACTTATAAATTTATTTTTGTAAGGTTGTTTGCTCGAATTATTAAATTAAGAGCACAGTTCCAAACTATAAAATCATGTGGCTAATGTTGGTTGGTTTAGCAGAAATTGTATACCTTCAATTATAGCTAGACCATTGATTATGAGAACAAATCTCTCAAATAATATTTGGTGTGAGATGAGTTTATTTAACATGTATACATCAAGCCAACAAGGTTCTCTCAACACAATTGGTTCAGGGTCATGAACCAAATAATTTTCATCTAAAAATTTGACGTGTGCACATATGATTTTATAGCTCCATCATGCACAAAGATGGATCCCCAATTGAGGTTGAGGATGAATGTTAGGTTTTCTAACATTAGGTCGAGATATGTGTAGCAGTTGAAAGTTATGTGTGGGGTGAATTATCTAGATCCTCGTTAAAAGATATATATATATATGAACTTGAATTTCAAGAGATAATTCATTTGCAAAATATTGCAAGTAATTTGCCAAATTATTTACTGACCCAATATTTTAATTAAGCTACAAATGTTCCAATAAATAGTCCTTGAAGGACAGAGTTTAAGTACGCCAAAAGCGTGATAGACCAATCGATTCCAAATGTAAAACTCCTTGAAGAAGGAGAGGAGCAAATTATCAAAATGGTCATTGATAATGAGGTAAGTGCTTTGAAAGAGTAGTATGACATAACATTTCATAAAACCTTGGCAAAGGTTCAGGTACCTGAAAATGATGAAAAATGAAGAGATCTCAATAAGTTATGTCGTATTGGAATCGATATCAAAATGGTCGTCAACGGTATATTTGATATGATGTAGCACTCAGTGTTATAAATGGTTACGAGGATCTTAAATACGAATCTGTCATATAGTGTTGACTGATAAATGATTGACACTATTCAAGTATATTTTTTTTCACTTAGAAATTCACAATATAACATGATATTAGGACACAAATAAAAGAAAATTGATAAATTGAATGATGTACCTTTAGGATCCATAAGAAGTGAATCTCCGGATCTACTATCCTCTTTTATAATGATTTTATCTAATATAACTGAATGATGTACCTTTAGGAACAATAAGAACTGGATCTCCAGATCTACTATCTCATTTATAGTGATTGTGTCCAATATAATAACCGTTTATATAATGTTAGACAAGCACCCACTTATAAATGACAAAAATCCTAATGGGCCTTTCCGTTATGGGCTTTATTTGGTTAGGTATGATCCGCAAATTTAGAGATCCCTAATCTTAATAAATTAGCACACGTAAATAAACACTCAATATCAAAATCATAACATATCAATGATTCTCTAACATATAAATTTATATTGGTAAACAAACACTAATGTAAAATAATCTACAAATAATTAGATATCAGAGCCAAAATTGATCTAAAATCAAACATTTGATATTCGTACATGAAGATTCATCTTTATAAACAAACACAAAAATTCACATTATAACATGATATTATGACACAAAATAAAAAGAATTGATAAAATTGAATGATGTACCTTTAGAAGCCTTAAGAATTGGATCTCCCGATCTACTATCCTCTTTTATAGTGATTGTGTCTAATCTATAGCCGTTTATATAATGTTAGACAAACACCCACTTAAAATCATAAAAACCCTAATGGGCCTTTTTGTTATGGGCTTTATTAGGTTAGGTATGACCCGCCACATCATATTGGTGTCTTTTAACATATTTTTATCATGCTAGATTTTCTACACGTGTGTTGCACGTGATTACCAATTTTAAAAAATATGTGTTATAGTAAATATTATTATTATTTAAGCAAAGATTTTAATAATAAGGTTTAAACAAAATAATATTACAATTCTTCTGTATATGTTCAATGTGGATCATAATATATATCTCATGTTCACTTGAACATATGAAGAGGGTCAATGAAATATTTTACTTAGTTAAATGAATATATTTATTTCAATCTGCTAAGGTTCAATTATGTAATTTGCCATATCTCAATAATATTGCCTTATAGACGATATATCTTTTTTTCTTGTCATCTAACCATATGTGTTTGCACGTGTGTTGCACGTTATACTGTTCAGATGCCATATAAACACTATATTTTATTTTTTAGAACTAATTATTGTATATTGATTTGGATTTTAAAAGTTATAACATAATAAATGGCGTTTTTGTTGTTAAAAATCAGTGAAATCATCAGGTGGGTTCACTGCACCCGCTCCTTTAAATTTAAAGGGCGGCGACTGCCTTTAGCCCTTCAATTATGGACTTCTCAATTGACTGTGTAAATAAATCAGAGCTAGTTATCTGACTATCCATTGTTAGTTGAGAAATGTTTTTTTTTATTTTACCAAAAAATCAAAAAGTTGAATTAAAAAATATATTCTATGTGTGAAGTCATATATATATAATCACATGTTTATCTTACACCCAACAAAAATGTTGTTCATATACTTGTAAACAATGTTCAATTTATTAAATAAAGCATGATTCGTCGGAGGAAAAACAACAACATTGTGTTATCACATATATAAGGGCAATATAATAATATGAAAAATTATTGGTCAAAAGTAAATATAAGAAAAGATGAAAGATAGAAATAATTAATGTAATAACTACGAGAATTCATAATCTTATAACTAAAGAATGATAGAGAGTGTGAATAACATTTGAAATAATTAGTAATAACTACGAAAATTTTTAATGTTATAATTAAAGAATTAATATGTAATAGTTATATTTCTAATAAATTTATTCTAAGATAAATAAATAGGACATTTAGTCAATGTTGCTATAGTTTTATATACTCATAAAATTTTAATCTAGTGCAGGGACAAAATGAAAATTTATATTCCATACTATTGAAAATAAAATTTATATGGTATATGATAGTTTTTAAATGATTCTTATATATTCAAATATTTTTCACATTTGTTGCGAGTATTTTTAAAAAAAATAAAAAGAACTTTTTTTCCCGGAGAAATATTGAGTGAATGAAAAGGACATATATGTTTCTCTAATCCTCAAGATAAATTGTCTCCTCTTTTTGCTTAATTCTTCTATTGTTGGCAGAACATTGAACCATATCATCAAAGGGGAGTTAACACCACAACCATGCACTTAACAAGTTACAAAGAGAGACCACTATTACCAATTGATTTAATTTTGATCTGATAAAATTATTGCAGAAAAGGCAGCAAAAGACTGTCATACAACTAATGAGCCAAGTAATACGCCGATAAAAATGTATATATTCTGTTTTGACCAAAAAGAAATCTTTCTTTCCACTCACAACTCGACAGTAATCAGCATATACTAAGATCAAAGGCATCACTTACAACCTTATTCGAACTCACTCAATGACAATAAATTACACGAAATCTTTTAAAATGCAAGAAGAAGAAGAGTAGAAGATTAAAAAAATTGTGGTTCAAAAAAATGAGAGGAAGCCCCTCTATTTATAGTAAACAAAGGGTGGTATGAGAAAGTATATTTTGTGTCTTATCGGATAGTCATGACCTTTTGAGAAGTCACAACTCTTTGAAAAAGTCACAACTTATTGAAAAATGACCGTTTCGAGAAGTCACAACCCTTTCAAAAGTCACCACTCTTTGAAAAATTCACAACTATTTGGAAATGCCATAACTCAGTGAAAAATGTACTTTTTGTGTCTTATCGAAATAGTCATGACCTTTTGAGAAGTCACAACTTATTGAAAAATGACCTTTTCGAGAATTCACAACCCTTCCAAAAGTCACAACTTATTGAAAAAGTCACAAATATTTGGAAAAGTCACAACTCAATGAAAAATATACTTTTTGTGTCTTATCGGAATAGTCATGACCTCTTGAGAAGTCACAACCTTTTGGAAAAGTCATAACTTATTGACAAATGACATTTTCTAGAAGTCACAATCCTTTCAAAAATCACAACTTATTAAAAAAGTCAAAATTATTTGGAAAGGCACAACTCTTTGGAAAAGTCATTACTCAATGAATAATCACAACCTTTTGAAAAAAGTCACAACTTATCAGAAAAGTCACAATTCACTGGAAAAGTCACAAAAGTTAGAAATATTATAATAATTTAACATTCAAGTTAGGAGTTCATGTTTTTAAGGTAATATAGATATAGATATAGATATTGATTGTATGCTACGTAAGAAAAAGGTTGACACTTATAGAAAGATTCTAAATAAATATAGACTTCATATATTTTAACATCTCGTAACTCGTAGTAGCCTAGAATAAGCTATGTGATTGGGAAGCCCTTGGAAAGATCTTTCCAACGGCGTCGAGTTTGCACGATCTCGATACCGTATGAGGGAGATATGCCTTTTGGAAGTTGGGTTGTTGAAGTAAGGAAAGTAAAATTCGGATTTAAGGAAGGAAAAACTAGTCTTTATACCCATTTAAATACTAATCGCTTTAGGGCTTGGGAGAAAAGAGAAGAGAAAAGAATAAGGGAGAAAGATCAAGGCTTCGCCAAGAACGCCAAGGGATTTCGAATGGAATTCGTCGGGGGTGATCCCTATCAAGGTATATGAGCTCTTTCGTGTTGGGTTAATTCATTCACACACCAATCTTGTTTCAGTTTAGAAGTTTTAGAATTGATTACATGATTAGAAGTGAATTCTTGATAATCTCGTCGAATTCTTTTTTGGTTGAGTTGATTACAAGCCCATTGATGTTGATTAGTAGTTTCCGATGTTGTTTGGGGTTTAAATCTGATGGGTATTGAAGGTATTGATGCTTCTAGGGGTTTGAGGATGAAACCATGTAGGTTTAGGAGATTTGGAACCAGAAAACAAGTTGAAAAATTTGTCAGGACCAGGTGTGTCACGCTTACAGTGCGCCAAAAGAGGGCCTCAATCAACTGGGGCCTGGCGCGGCGCGCCACCAGTGCGGCAAAACCAAGCCTCAATCAACTGATGCTGGCGCAGCACGCCACCAGTGTGCCTGGATCGGCGTTTTCCACCCAATTTTCATAGTCTACCTTTTAAGTCCTTCTAAGGTCATTAACACCTTCCGATGATTCTAATAACTTCAAATAATTTCTAAACACCTAGAAATTACTAAAGAACGTAAATCATAACCTTGAATCCAGAATCCAATTCAAGAAAAGTTAAGATCAAAGTCAAAGGAGTTAAGAGTTAAGTCTAGAAGTTAAGAAGCAAGTCAAAGTAAAGTTTCTTAAAGTTTTCAAGAGTTTTTATTAAACGTTTTAACTTTGTTTTAAGGCTCAAGTTTCAAGTCAGAGTAAAGAGTAAAAGTTGAAGTCTTTTCCTTTAAAGAAATATATGGGAACTAAGTATTCCCTAGAAGTTGGTTAAGACTTAAGCTTTCAAGTTAAGCAAAGAGTAAAAAGTTGAGTTCAATTCCCAAAAGTTATAAGAAAGTTTATAAATATTTTCACATTTAAGTTAAGAACGAAACTGAGATTTCCAAAGAGCCTTCGGGCTAGTTTCATAAATGAGTAATCGCTTTTTAAATAAAGCAAGAGAGGAATTGAGATTTCTAAGATAACCTTTTGAGTTAAGTATTGAGCACTAATCTCAAACATATAAGTACGTATGTTTTTAAAAACATAAGAGCTAATATAATGATATTTTTGAGAGTAGTATTGAGCACCTATATGGGGGAGAGTTCAGATAACTCCCAGCTTCCATAAATCATGTAGCCACCATGGGTAGAAAAGGGTCATACTTTTTAGATGATTCCTTTAGTGATTTTTAGCATAGACTAGTGGATCCATTAGGCAGTTCAGGTTCTATATCGATGTCAAGGCGTAAGACGGACCTGGCAGCGTGAGGCAAAACGTTGTATCATCACTCTAACTCTTAAGTGATGATAGTCGGTTAGAGAAACTACTACATAAGTTAAATGTGTATATATATATATATATACACACACACATCAATTTAATTGTATTTTACATACATCTCAGAGTTATTTGTATCCTTGTATACATTCAGAATTTTCAACATGTTTTCAAACAACTTTTCTTTATATTGCACTTGTGCTTAAATTGCTTTATATTGAAATGAGTCAGTCATATTGGGTTGAGCCAGGTAAGTTCTTCAGTTTAATTCAAACTCTTTCTACCCTCTGTTGTTTAGCATTCAACTCGCATACTCGTACATCCAATATACTGATGCCAGTTGGCCTGCATCGTCTTATGATACCGACGCAGGTAACCAGGATCAACATCTAGCACCTCGTTGATCCAGTTAGAGCACACAGAGTCAAGTCAGTGGTGAGCCTCCTTGCATTCCGGAAGACTCTTTTATTGCTTTATAGCCTTTTCATTTATAGAATGTTGTGAGGTTATTCTCAACATTCATCCTAGTATTATAAAGGATTCGTAGACAGATAGTCAGTCAGATAATCAGTTTTAAGTCTCTCTTTATTTTGCATTTCAGATTTCTATTTTGAGGCTAAAGTGTCATTTTGGCCAAGACATTTTTTTAAAGTTATCTTGTGAGAATGATTCTTACTTATTATTGAGTTAAGTCTTCCGCTGAGTTAAGTAAGTCAGGTCAAGGGATTGCTCAAGGCTAGCAATGGTCATTGGGTACCGGCCACATCCAGGGTGTAGGCTCGGGGCGTAACAGTTGCAATACAATTTGTAGGCAACCATGTGTTCCATGAGCATACTAAACACATCGAGATAGATTGTCACTTTATTCGAGAAAGGATACAACAAAGGCTAACTAAGACCATATATATTCACAAAACTGATAAACAAGCACATTTGTTGACAAAGGCATTGGGTCGAGTCCAACATGATTTTCTGACTGACAAGCTTGGATTCTTGAACTTGTTCAATACATCAAGCTTGAGGGGAGTATTGAAATTGGCTAATGATTAGCATTGATGAGTTAGTTAGTCGAAAGTGCCTAACTTAGTTAGTTAGTTAATTAACTTGCATGCTAGCTGATTAGATACAATTTTCAGAGTTAGTTAATGAGTCACATCATTAATTAGTTACTCATTATTTGCTTCATATATATATATATATATATATATATATATATATATATATATATATTGGTCAGTATCATTCATTCAGTTGAGATGAATAAGAATTGTTTCTTCTTCTCTAATCATTTCACCCCTAAGTTCAATAATATCCATTAAAGCAATTCTCGTTTGAAAAAAATAATTCTATCATGATATTTATTTTTTTATTAATATTTTTAATATGTAGATGAATTGGTCAAATCATATAATAATTATATTATTATTTTTTAATGTAGTTCTTTGTCCTCCGATTTATCATCCACATGATTTGTAATTATAAATCACACATGACTTTCTAATTATTTTGATCTTAACAAGACCTACTAAGAATAGTAAGAAACGTGAGCATGTTGTAGAGAATGTGAGTGAGCAATTAACAACATAGATAAACAAAATGATGTTGAACAAATCCATTACATGCAGCTAGATACATTATATATTTTTGAATAAAAAATTATGTATTTTGTTTTTCTGAATTCACTCTTTAACCCTTTTTATATAGAAAAATAATTAATATAGAAAATTGACTTTAAAATAATATATAAAATTGTCATAAACAGAAACATAAGTTATATGAAAATAAGAAAAATCATGATCTACGATGTAGTACCTGTACCAATTAATGAGAGCTAGAAACTTAACTAAATTAGATCCCTCATTTAAAAAATCCAAACTAAATCTAAAAAGGTCCTTTTCATTATGATGATGATTAAAAAATTATATATTTTGTATAGAGCTAAATGTCATTTTCAAATCTTGTTGATATAATTTTTTAAAAATTTTCTTGTATAATGACATGTGAATGGACTCTTATTTCCACGTAATTAAATTTTTATTTCAATATCCCAAGTTATAATTAATTTTAATTCTTTTGAAAAGTCTTGGAATAATTATTAGGGAAAAGGCTCAAATATGCCATCGAACTTTCAGAAAAGACTTATTTATGTCATCAGTTAAAAGTTTGGCTCATTTATGTTATTACTGTTAAACAAAAGGCTCATTCATGCCATTATTTTTTAACGGTGGTTTTGCAAAACCATTTTTGACACGTGTATAATTATAATTCGGTCACGTCATCAATTTTTTAAATAAAAAAATCATAATTCTGGAAAAAAAATTGAATTATTTTTTTTTATTTTTTTTAATTAAATAAATTGATGACGTGACCGAGTTATAATTGGCCACGTCATCAATATTTTAAATTAAAAAAATCAAAATTCTGAATAAAAATTGATTTTTTTTATTTTTTCTACTAAAAAATTGATGACGTAACCGAATTATAATTGGCCACGTGTCAAAAATGGTTTTGCAAAATCACCGTTAAAAAATAATGGCATGAATGAGCCTTTTGTTTAACGGTAATGGTATAAATGAGCTAAACTTTTAGCTGATGACATAAATAAGCCTTTTCTGAAAGTTCGATGACATATTTGAGCCTTTTCCTTAATTATTACTAGGAAAATACCATATAATGTATTACAAAGTTACATTAACAACTCTTGTACAATCTGCAACAACAGTGTAGAAACCAGTAGACACATCTTCTTAGAAGTTAGAATGTCACATTTGCTAAAATATTAAAGAAAAAAATCATCAAATCACTAGTTACTCCAATTCAACAATATGTTTTCTACAAATTCCCTCCTACTATGGAATATTGTATTTTTTTTTTCTTCCTTCGTATTGTGTCACATTTGGCTCAATAGAAATCACAACAAATTCAACATGAAACTTTGAGTCTCTATATGAAGTAATTATAATTGCTCACCTCTACCACATTCTCATTATCATAATCGAAATAGACTCACTAGAGGTAAATAAGCCTTCTGAAAAGCATTTTTTTTTTATACATTAACATATTTCGAAATGAATGTACGTTTTTAATAAATTGAGGAATTCTCTAACTTTAGAGAAGGCAATAAGATGGCATATTATTTGTGTAAATTCTTCTCTTGGGGCTTGGGTCGTGCCAAGTTATATAAACGATATATCAGGGCATTGTTGTAGTAGAAAGATTAGCCTTTTGTGTGTAACAAAACTTGGTAAAATTTGGCAACTTTAATATTGTAATAGCTACTTATATGAGAAGGCCTATTAAAAAGGACAAATTAGTTTGTCAATTAGATAGAAGTCCTTCAAGTTTCAAAAATTAGATAGAAGCGACAAATAATATATATTAGGTTAAAAGATGTTTTCACAATAGTTTCAAACTTTTAAATTTTACACTTTAGTCCAAAAACTGTCATATTTGTTGAAACAACTTCTCTAATCCTCCGACAACTGTCGTAGTGATCGGGACGACTTCTTTAGTCGTCCGACAACTTTAATAGTTGTCCAAGCAACTGTAGAAGTTGTCCAGACAACTACGAAAAATGTATTAATCCTTTTATTAATATTAAGAATAAAAAAGTAAAGAAAAATAAAAGAGTGTTATAAAACAATATAATACGGATGTCCACTACACCAAGAAGTTACTCATCCATTATCTCCACTATTTTCCTCATTATGAAGATGATCATAACCTCCATAACCTCCACCTTAATAATCATTATTCTTATAACCTTTTCACTTTCATAACCTCCCCATTATATTCATGTTAATGTCATGTTTATGGCTAACATTTTGTATGCCTCTATGCTACACTATAAATAGAGGCATAAGGGTTCATATTGTATACACTTGAATATTTGATTAATACTTTGAAGAATAAGAAATGCTCTCATCTTTTGTCTCCCCATTTCCATTGATTTATCTTTTATATTTCTTGTCTTATTTTGCTTTAGTTTTACAACACGTTATCAGCACGAGTTGCTCATCCTTCATCAAGAATCAATGGTAGGTATTATTTTTTATGAATTATCCTAGTAATTCTTAATGCAATGTATACTTCATAATTTTTCGATTGCATGGTATATTTCATATTCTATATATATTTGTACTAACGAAGCTTGTTTTGTAGTTATTCTAAAATGGTTAGTAGATTATAATTATCTTCATAACAATATTGAGAGAGACTATTAAAATATTTAAATTTATTTTAACTTGGGACTTTTATATGATTCTAACATGTTGTTCTAATTAATTGATTTTGTTTATTTTTCTTGCATATTAAGTCAAGTTCAGATTATATTTATGATTTTCGATAATTATTTTCTTGGTAATGCACTTGGTTTATTAAGGCATTGATTGAGGGTAAGACGGTGATTTCAGGTTTCACTGCACCAAGTGGGTAAGACATCGAGTTAAAGTCTTGATGCACCATGATAATAAGAAGTTGGGTTCAAGTCCCATTTATTTATGACCAAAGATGTCTTTATATGGGTAAGACATTGAGTTAAAGTCCTAATGCACTATACTGATGATATGATGATGACTAACATAAAGTTTTATAGTTTTGACTGAAAGTCATAGAATTAACTCAATTAATTTGCTCCATTCTCTTATGTGAATGTAGTAGCAGTATATTAATATATCTGAAAAATGACAAGTGGTTGAATATATGAATATGAGTATGGTAAATGTTAATGGTCATCATTATGGTAATTAAAAGGAAGAACATCATTAGTTCTTAAGATGTTCATTCAAATGTGAAGGTAATTTTGTCCATTAAAATTGTATGAAAGGTTATTGGACACATTGTTTCTTAAGATGACCTTCAAATGTGAAGGTAATTGTTAAAAGTAATTGGTATCCATCAAAGTGGTATGAGAAGTTGGGCCCATTGTTGTTGGTGCAACCAAATTTAAAAAGTTTTATAAATCCTCCATCAAAATAAATGAATACAAAGTGGTAGTACATTTGGTACATTTGACCTATTAAAGTGACGTTGAGGTGAGTCACATAATGCCAAAACATGACAACGAGTTTCTAATAAAAATTTATGGAACGTGTACAAATGATAATGGTTCATTTTTTGAAGAAAATGTGACTTGTGTTCGTATGGATAAGAACATGTTCATATATTGTTAGATAAATGTCTCATCTCACCTCTACGGGAGGTTTGAGAGATTGAAAGAAAATATTTTGACATAAATGATCATTTGGTCATATATATACTTTGAGTACTACACAAATATTGTGGTATGTTTTATTATGAACTATTGAAGGGTAAAAGAAAGAAAGAAATCTTTTCTGTAAAGGTTGTGGCCATGATCAAAATAAATGTTGTTGTGTGACAACACAAATTTGTCATTGGTTATCAAGAAATAAGTCTTGAATGTAATAATTTTAACCATGATGACAACAATAATAATTTTCTTTTTAAGGAGATGGTCACCATAAGAATGACGTTGTGAAATTTGTGGTAGTACACAAAATTAATTGAGTTCTGAAAGGGCTAATTTGTTACTATCCAGAGGAATAAAATTGTTCACAATATTGAGGTTGTAGTAAGTCTCAAAAGAAACTTTTTAATTTTCAGTGAAATTAAAAATAATTATTATATTGAGACTGTAAATTATTGAAAGATGAAATATCATCAAATTACTACAATCAAAGCGGGTTATGGATATTTACATAAAAGGTTACCCGTCTTTCTCTTGTTTGTTGTATACAAATATGGGCATGCTGATGGAATCACATACAAAAGTAAACTAGAAGTTTACTAGAATAAATATCAGTTGGCACAATCGGTTGGCCATTCCGATTCAAATGTGATGCAAAAGAAATTGAGAATTCACGTGGCTATATGTTAAAGAAATAAAAGATTCTTCAAGAATTCTCTTTTGTAATTTGTTCTCGTGATAAAATAATCATTGTACCAGCTGAGGATGGGACTGTATCCCCTGAAATTATTTGGAACATATAAAAGGTGAATATGAGCCAGTTCACCTGCCATGTGGACTGTTTACTATTGTGATTTAATGGATGCATCTATGGTATGGTCACATGTGCATTTGTATCAACTTACAAATTGGTTTTTGTAAGTTTGTTTGCTCGAATTATTAAATTAAGAGCACAGTTCCAAACTATAAAATCATGTGGCTAATGTTGGTTGGTTTAGCAGAAATTGTATACCTTCAATTGTAGCTAGACCATTGATTATGAGAACAAATATCTCATATAATATTTGGTATGAGATGAGTTTATTTAACATGTATGCATCAAGCCAACAAGGTTCTCTTAACACAATTGGTTCAGGGTCAGGAACCAAATAATTTCCATCTAAAAATTTGACGTGTGCACATATGATTTTATAGCTCCACCATGCACAAAGATGAATCCCCAATTGAGGTTGAGAGTGAACGTTAGGTTTTCTAACATTAGGGCGAGATATGTGTAGCAGTTGAAAGTTATGTGTGGGATGAATTATCTAAATCCTCGTTAATATATATATATATATATATATATATATATATATGAACTTGAAGTTCAAGAGATAATTCATTTGCAAAATGTTGCAAGTAATTTGCCAAATGTATTTGATGACCCAATATTTAATTAAGCTGCAAATGCTTCAATAAATAGTCCTTGAAGGACAGAGTTTAGGTACGCCAAAAGCGTGATAAACCAATCGATTCCAAATGTAAAATTCCTTGAGGAAGGAGAGGAGCAAATTATCAAAATGGTCATTGATAATGAGGTAAGTGCTTTGAAAGAGCAGTATGACATAACATTTCATAAAACCTTGGCAAAGGTTCAGGTACCTGAAAATGATGAAAAATGAAGAGATCTCAATAAGTTATGTCGTATTGGAATCGATATCAAAATGGCCGTCAACGGTATATTTGATATGATGTAGCACTCAGTGCTATAAATGGTTATGAGGATCTTAAATACAAATCTGTCATATAGTGTTGACTGATAAATGATTGACACTATTCAAGTATATTTTATTTCACTTAGAAAAGTGATGCTTTTGAACATATAGTTCATAGATCAAAATATATGTCAGTGAGGATACAAATGAATCATTGTGTGAAAGTATAACCGTAAGATATAAAGTACGATTTGTGCCTCGGGGCATAAAAAAATTTCGCAAAAGTCCTGACATTATTAAATGGAGATATTTCTCTAATGGTGAATGCAATGAGACTTGTTTCAGTCTGGCAATAGGTGAAATACTTGAATATGCATAATGAATGATTATTACGTCTAACTAGACGATGCAGGTTATATGAAAATCCTTGAAGGATTTAAAATATCTTAAAGTTATTCCATTGAGTACTCAATGATTTTGGCATTGCTTAACACAAAGAAATGATTTTTTCAACCTCATGAAAATGATTTAAATTGTTATGTATTAGTGCAATTGGTGCACTTACATATTGCTGATTATGCAAATGCTAGAAGATGTGTGACTTTCTTTGAGAAGAAAAGACGAGTTTCAATGAAATCAATCAATCTCTCATGAGTCAGAAATGATTTGATTATGTAGATGCAAAAATATTTATTTGATCTACATAAAGCTCGATAGCAAATGAGTTGTTTACTTACATATAGAGGCACAACAATATATTGACATTCAACAAACATTTGTAACCACTTCTTCAAATCATATTGATCAATGAAGTAAGTCAGGGGTGTGTTTGATTGGAATCATAATCTATCATATTCCGAAAATATGAGTTTTTCCTTTGACAAAGAATATTCCAGCAACCATATACGAAAATAATAGATAGCTCAATTGAATTGAGGATACAATCAAAGGAGATCACACACAACATATTTCACCAAAAGACTTTTTCACACATGATCTTCAACAAAATGATGAGATAGACGTTCAAAGGCTCATTCAAGTGATAATCTTATAAACTTATTCACTAAAGATTACCAACATCAATATTTGAGAAGTTGTGATATAAGATCGGAATGCATCGTCTCCAAGATATTAAGTAAAGTTTTAATCAGGGAGAGAAAATACGCGTTGTACTCTTTTTCTTAACCATGATTTTGTCTCAAATGGGTTTTCCTGGTAAGGTTTTTAACGAGGCAACATTCAAGCGTATTAAAAGATATGTGTAATCTTTTTTCTTCACTAGGATTTTTTCCCACATGGTTTTTTCCTAATAAATTTTTAACGAGACATATTATCTATGGACATCCAAGGAGGAGTGTTATAAAACAATATAATATGGATGTCCACTACACCAAGAAGTTACTCACCCATTTTCTCCACTATTTTCCTCATTATGAAGATGATCATAACCTCCATAACCTCCACCTTTATAACCATTATTCTTTTAACATTTCACTTTCATAACCTTTCCATTATATTCATGTTAATGTCATGTTTATAACTAACCTTTTGTATGCCTCTATGCTACACTATATTAGAGGCATAAGATTTCATATTGTATACACTTGAAGATTTGATTAATACTTTGAAGAATAAGAAATGCTCTCATCTTTTGTCTCCCCATTTCCATTGCTTTATCTTTTATATTTCTTGTCTTATTTTACTTTAGTTTTACAACAAAGAGGTTCGCTTGTCCTATTTTTTTTATATTAGAAACTTAACTAAATAAATAGAGTCCAGTTCTAACAAGAAAAATACATAAAATACCTTTAAGATTTGACATTTAAATTAGCCCTATTTTAATTCTTATCGGAGTTAATACAAGGATCCAATTTTCTTTTTCTACACCGTTAAACAAATTTTCTTTAAAAAGAGAATGAAGACTTCTTCACCGTTCAACAAATTTTTCAAAAAAGAGAATGAATCACACAATACAATAGCCAGATCATCTTATTATGAAAATACGTTATAGATCCGATTTTGTTAAAGTGTTCCATGAAGATACATTTAGTAACATCAAAGTATATATTCTTCCTCGTTGATAATAGTCAAAAACAGGGATATAAAAGTAACGGCAATCGCTTGTAAATATTGTTCCTTTTTGCAGTATTAGTGTTAGCACCTTCTATCAATGCAACAATCGTGTTCGATCACACAGAACCAGAAAGTTTCTGGTCCACAGCCAATACTATTTCTCTTCCATGCGACTCTCAGGGAGTAGAGATTTCAGGGAAGTGTTTCAAGATTTTAAGAACAAAATATTTCCAGGATTATCAAATGCAAATTCAAGCACACAAACATGCAAATGAGACAAAAAATACGAGCAAAGTCGTCAACACAAGCAAGTAATGCTACCAATTCAACTCTAATGATCATAGCACTACACAATCGACTTAACCACATATTCTTACCACACTAAGACATGTTTTATATTGAACCGTTTCAACAGTGACACAACCGTCGGAGATCTAAATTCACGATCTTGCTATATCCTCCACCAACATCCCTAAAGATAAAGACTACAGGACTGTGCTACTATCTCATCACTGCTGCCCCTCTCCTGACTCGGGTTTTGAGGATTCCTTGATATCATCACCAGCATCATCCTGGAATTAGAATAGTTTACAACAAAAAAAATTTCAACATCAGCATGTCGATAATTAAAACAAGTGTAATATTCCAGAATTTAGCAATCAGGAACTAGCTAGTCCATTTTTGTGATATACACAGTATAATCCAAAAAAAATTTGTTGGTGCATGGGACTAAATGTGTGTGTGTGTGTGAGTGAGAGAGAAAGACAGAGAGAGAGAGACCGCATTGTCTGAAGTCCAAAGAGTGAGATTGTCTCGAAGAAGTTGCATGATCAATGTACTGTCCTTGTAAGATTCCTCACCCAGTGTATCCAACTCTGAGATGGCTTCATCAAATGCCTGCAATATTACATCATTGCTTATAAATATCTCCTCCAATAATAATAGGAGTATATTTTTGTCTCAACCTTTTATTTTTTGGAGATTGTAACATATATGTATTTTTACATACGAGTAGAAGACGTACTGAAACCACATTTACAATGAGCAAAATAGAAGAGGACTGTTACTAAAAATTCTACAATTATTTTGTAGATAGGTAGAAACTCTGGGATTATTCGTCTTTACTTTTCTATTCTTGCAGCTTTGATAGGGCCGCAGAAGTATGTACTACTTCAATCAAGAAGGGAAAGACGGAAGGAAAGAAAAAAGCTAACTAAAACAAAGACAAACAAAATAGCACTTGAAACTAGGGGTGTTTGCAGCTCGGGTTGGGTCAGCTTTTCTGTAAAAGAGCATCAAATCAATCAAGTCTGTTTTCCATTGCTTCGGTTACTGTCATGTTTTTCAGCATATTGGGGGTTTATTTTGTACAAAAAATAAATATGATAATTTGCTTCCAAACACATGTTAGGTGACTATGAGCCTGTTTGGATGGGCTTATAATTTACGACTTGTAAGCATAAGCCATAAGTAAGAAATTCAAACTTATGGCTTAGTTTTTTATTGACTTAAAACAAGTACTTCGAGGTACTACTTTTTTAATTTTACCCAAACACTACAAAAGTGCTTAAAAGCACCTAAATAAGCCAGAATCCAAACAAGCTATGTATTCCAACATGACACTACCAAATCAATTACTCTTCCAGAAAAGAGAATATATATATTTAATCAAGTTATATAATAAGATTTCTTACAATGAACTTTTTTTGTGCAAAACATTGAAGATTTCGGTACCGAGATATCTTGACGATATTTTAATTAAAGAACTCCAATACAAGTTTTGAACATGAAATAGATTCTGAGCTTGAGAAACTACAACTCATGAGCTTGAGCGATGGACATATGAAACTAAAACACATGAATCTCTACTGTGGATGTCTGGCTATCTCTATCCCTAACAACAATTTTTAGTTTGACATTGAACTACTGAAAAGTTCAGGAGAAGAAGAGGGTCCAAGCTAGTGTTTTCTAATGTTGGGGTCATCTAGGAGGTTAAGATTGAGAGTCACAAGTCAATCAGATGCAAATTTACCACTACAATAGGAATAGGATGTTGAATCTGAACGGAGTTGGCTAGATTATGCAAGCATTGTTCGAGCAATGGATGCCATGCTATAGAAAGCAAAACTAGGAATAAATTTTGGACAGTGATTACGCATGCTGTAATACGGAAAATTCGGATAAGAAGAAATAGGAGACCTTCTGGAATTAAGTTCTCATATTTCAGTTTTTATTTTTGGATCACTCTAAGTGTACAGATTTGCATAACTGAAGTTTTTTCCTAAAGAACCAGTATTTCTGTATAGCCCTGCTGTCATGTGTACGTCTTGCACAAACGGAATGTCTCTCAATGGTATCGTGGAAAGTACTTACTAGAATTAAGAAATGAGCCACATGGAAAAGAATGCCAATATGATTCTATCACTTTGGCGAATATAATTCCTCACATGGTTAATAGAAATACCTAAAAACGATATGTGCTAAAGAAATGTTTTCATCGTGAGAACAATGGAGGTGATATAGCAGTTCAAATCAAGGATTTGCCTTGTGTTAACTAATGAAGCTACTGAGTGGGAGTCAAACCAAATGCTTGAAAATGGGAACACAGTGGAGAGTACGATTTTAGTGCAAGTGAAAATGAGACAGAATATGCACACTGACTTTGACTATCCATGATAAAGTTCAAGCAACATTAGACGAAATTATGGTGTTTAAATATAGGTTATTCAGGAATCTAGGTCCAGTGTTTCATGAATAAGAAAATGTATTTCATAAAGTTAAAATATGATAGGTAAGATGGAGGAGTTTACAGTAATGCCATAAGAAATTCCTATACTAGTCAAAGACAAGCTTTGTAGAGAGGCTACAACACCAACAATGTTATATGAAAATAAATGTTGTGCTTACAAGGTCAGTTATATGATAAAGAAAATGTTCGGGAAGATGAGAGACCAAACAAATTTAGACCGAATGTACTACTGCACACTTGGGACATAAGACAACAGAACCTGACTGGGATGATTTGGTTATGTCCTATGTAAATCTAGCGTTCCATATATGTATGACGACTGAAGGTATTAAACACGACAAGGTAGAACGAAAATAACATGTTAAGATTTTGTCTCAAAGGACCTACCATCCTTTGGATCTATGCAGACTTGTCGAAAAACAGAATCCAATGGAAGAAAAAGACTGATAGCGATGACACCAATTAGTTGCAGGTGCAAACAATCATATCCAATTTGGTTTTCTTAGGAGTTCTTTCTTTAGTTTGTTTAGAAATTTTTATGTCCATGCAAAAGTAAAGAACCACTTGCACTAGAGAGCCCCTAATTGGTCCTTCTTAAAAATAAGGAGAACCCCTAATTAGTTTTAAAGAATAACTTATTAAGTATTTATGAAACAATTATATAAGAATTAAAATAAATTTTGAAGTTAATATAGTCCATCACAACTAATTAGGATTGTGACAGAGTACTAATGGTTGTTACTCTCAAACTAATTCTGCCTAAGTTTACGAAGTCAAATAACGGGCATTCCAAAATATTCACCTAAGAAAAAAAAAAGGGAAAAGGTAGATAATTCCATCATCAAAGTTATACTCTAATTCATCCTACCACTCTAGTTATAAGAACATGCTGGTTCCTAGTCTTCTAAATTATCTTAAAAGTTTATTGCGACTGACTTTGAATACAGGCACAAAAAGATATATTACTTGGGCCGCCAAAGTCAAACTGTCAATTAACTGGTCATATCCAGGCACAAGCAAAAAGCTATTCAGGATGCATTAGATATAGGTTTAGAATTCCGAAGTCAAATGTAATTCCTATCTCTAAGCGAGTTAAATGAAATTACTCTCTTCAACAGACTAGTTCATGCTATTTTCTTGTCTCATCAGTCATCAAGTAATAGAAAATATCTATGACCAACAGAGAGGTACAAAGACAGCTAATTCTAATGGAAGCACTGTAATATAAAACGTAACCTACAGAGTGGTCAGATGAACTATCACCCTAAGTTTAAAAAAGTATGTCCACAACTAACTGTACCTAGTTAAAGATTTAAAGAACTTAGCACTAAATACTTTGCTCCTAGGAGCCTAGGACATCGAAAAGGACAAAAACCTGAACAAGCATCAATCGAAATTTTAGTGTGGAAAACAACCCCAACCCAAGACAAGATCCTGACAAGAACAGGAAACCACAGGAAAGAACGCAAAGTAAATAAGCTCAACTTCCGGTTTGAAAAAAGGAGAAGAATTACGCATTACGGAAAGACAAAGCACTTTACTCCAACCAGAGAAAATGGCAGGCATAAATCAAATCATTCAAAATATCAAAAAAACATTCCTATCACTCAAATATCATACACCAAGCTTCATTGTCATTATGAGGCACCAAAGCTAAAGTTGATTCCCAATCGAAACGTACATGCATAGCTTGAAGTAGTACAACTACCTTTTCCCTTTTTTATAAAGAATATAGTATGGTACAAGTAAATAAATGTTCCATAGACAAGCATGACAAATCATCTATAAGAACTAGGAAGATAGTCAGACTAAGTTAGTTAGCCAGAGAGAGAGAGAGAGAGAGAGAGAGAGAGAGTAATTCAAGTCAAAGAATCAACAGAAGCATAGAATTTTACCTGTTTAGCAAGGTTACAAGCACGATCAGGTGAGTTGAGAATTTCATAATAGAAAACGGAAAAGTTGAGGGCAAGTCCCAGCCTGATTGGGTGAGTAGGAGCCAGTTCAGCCAAAGCAATATCCTACAACAGAACACATTAAAAAAAC
Organism: Solanum lycopersicoides; assembly: GCA_022817965.1. Classification (NCBI taxonomy): domain Eukaryota; kingdom Viridiplantae; phylum Streptophyta; class Magnoliopsida; order Solanales; family Solanaceae; genus Solanum; species Solanum lycopersicoides. The sequence continues at coordinate 57,283,822 of CM040619.1, forward strand.
AGAATTGTTTATTACAAGGAGATACTGACAGTGTTCACCATAGATCACCTACCTGAGCAGACTTGTATGCCAACAAAGTGTTCTCAGCGGCTTCTTTCCTCTCTGTCCCTGTTTTAAACTCAGCCAGGTACCTATGGTAGTCACCTTTCATCTTCAAGTAAAAAACTTTGGACTCAGCTGTTGAGGCCGATGGTATTAAATTGGACTCAAGGAGGCTCAAAATCCCATCACAGATCTTGCTAAGTTCAGCCTCAATTTTGCTTCTGTATTCTTTAATAGTGTTGACATGGTCTTCATTTCCACGGCTTTCCTCCTTTTGCTCAATTGAAGAGATTATCCTCCATGAGGCTCTTCTTGCGCCAATTACATTTTTGTAGGCCACTGAAAGAAGATTCCTTTCCTCAACAGTCAGCTCCTCAACATCTGCTGTCTTTGCAACCTTCTCCATAAACTCAATCATTTCCTCGTATCGCTCAGCCTGCTCAGCCAGCTTGGCCAAGTACACATTTTCTTCACGCGAAGAGTCAGCCATCTTTGTTGAATGTGAAATTACACCTGATTCAACAAATACAAAGGTAATTGAACATCACATTCTGGATACCACAAAAACATTCCTCCAGAAACAGCTAAACAGCAACTTCTAGATCTATCTATCACCATTCTCCACAATTAATTTCAAGTGAACTGAGTCCCTTGAATTATTGGCAGCAGGGCTCAATACCTCGTGAACTATTCTTGAGACAGTTAATTCCTATGAGCTTTACTTGAGCTTCCAAATGTAATAAGAGGTGACTATTAAGAAATTCATTTTCTCAAACCGTAGAATAATGGTTAAGCAGTGTGCTACTATTCCATATATAGGCAGGTCTTTGCCTCTCAACTATTAAAGGAGGTGATCGAGTTGATAAAATCTATACCTTTAAATTATAAAGTGGGCATATGTTCTTTATTTAAGCATACAACACCAGAAGAAACTGGTGATTAACAAATGTTATGGAAAAGAGACCAATCTTACCAAAAGCATAGGGTACTGCAAAAGACACTTCAGAAGGGCATGTTGTGTGCCGTTAGATATTAAAAGAATCCTCAGCAACTCCTCAGAATTCAGATACTAGTTAAAGGAGCACTTTGTGTAAAGTCATACCTTCAAGCATTAACGGGAATTCACTACTTACTCTTTAATTTTATTTTATTTTTTAAAAAAAAAAGCAACCCTGCACTAAGCTCCCTGTATGCGCGGGTCCAGTGAAAGGCCAGAGCACAAAATCAATTGCACGCGTCCTTACCCTGCATTTCAGCAAGAGGCTGTTTTCACAGCTCGAACCAGTTGTCTACTGGTCATTATTTTTTTAAAAAAAAAAAACATTTACTTAAAAACAGACTTAATTTACATTTTTATTCAGGAGACACAAGATGTATTTCAGTATTTGTAACTGTTGAATCTGCCCACGAATATTTAGCAAATACTGAATTTTCCAAGAGTGTTTTCAAATACTAAGCTTCAAGTAATAGTTTGAAATACTGATATGAAGGTGTATATCAGGTTTATTTTCAATTGAAATATTAGTTTCTATTCACCAATCTTCGCAAACTCCTTTTCCAAGTAAAGTTTATACCAAACCAGCTTCAACTTTCACGAAAAATTTCCACAAATTTAATTTCAAATGCTCTTTCTTTTTCTTCTTTTGTTCCTTAAATTATAGCTTACCTAGCAACCGATCTAAATACTTCGTCTTCCTTGTGTTTTTGTCAATTTATTGACCTAGCACTGTTAAATCGAGGAGATAAAAATTAAAAATAGCATAGGTTCTGCTTCATTTCTCAACTGTCATGTTACTCTATGATACCTTCAAAATTACACAAATCTTAGAAAAACTAACAATAACAATAAGCACGAAAGCTTTACCCCTTGCTTCACAGATAAAGATAGATAGTTATGAACTGACTAGATTCTTCCGGAACGCTAGCTAAGCTAATAGTATTAGTTAGCTTCAATTAAATCTACAAGTGAAATGAATCCAATAAATTCAGATATGAAGCAATCAGTTGGTCAAAATTTTCAGATCTGCACTAACAATACTAATATGAAGAACGGAGCATCAAGCAAAACGAAAGATCTAGTTCGTGAAAACCCTAAATCTAACATAATCGATAGCAAAATCCGAGTGAAAATAGAGTCGAGAAAGTACCTGGTTCTCTTGACGGAAGAAGAAAGCAAGTTGAGAGAAGAGAATGTAGACTTAAATAGAGGTAGATGATGTATGGAGGGTAAATAAGACCTAGTGTGTTAAGGGGTCGTTTGGCTGAACTTCTCTGGTAGAGGTTTTAGAAATGCAAGATTTTATTTATTTTATTTTATTTGTAAAAAAAAAAGATAAAATGAATTATAAAGAAATGGTTGGGTTAAGCAGGTTTGGGTGTTTAAATTGAATTATATATGTTGTTAATCATAATAAATTATGTTACTTTTAAAATTTAAAGAGTTACTAACGAAAATAATATTTTTTTTCCCTTTTTAATGAAGTACAAAAGAAAGTAGGCCAAACAAGTTAATATACATGAAATATTATCTTATCCAAATGCTTTAAATTTGTTTTATTGTGTCTTTTTTCTATTAGACCACGTGTATTTACTTTCTCGAAATCTCAAATCAAATATATTACAATAATTAAAAAAAACGTAAATTTTAGAGATATTTAAAATTTATTTTCAAATTTTTCATCAGCACTAACTATTCCACTAAAATCTCTGCCAAATAATCAATATTTGCTATAAGAGTCAACAATAGTTTTTTTTTCCACAATAACAATTTTCAGAGAATCATTGTTAACATGTATTGCTTAAAATAGCCATTTTATAAATGAGCATATTATATATATCATACATTGTGTAGTATTTATTAGAATGTGGGAGTTAAATTTGTAATATTGTGAAGATTGATATGTTATAAGATGATTATTTCTCATATATATATCTCTTATATTATACAATTAAAACTTTAGGAGCATGTTTTGGTGATTTGATGAGATTCAACTAAGACTATCAAAACAGGGTCATATAGCTTATTAACTTCAGTTCATAATAAATATATGAAAAATATAACCCTGATAATTTCATATAACAAATGAATTGGACAACAACGAGGCAATTTCATAAATAACAAAGTTCATTAAAAAATGATGGAGCGAAGTGACCTTCATATTCGTATCGAATAAATTAAATTGTTCCCCGTAAAAGAACTCATTAAGAAAATATATTTCTTTCTCACATTCAAAATTGTTGTGGACCTTATATATATTATATATAATTAATTGAATTTCTTAAATTTCAATGAAATAAATATTTACAAATGTCATGATATTTTCCTAATCATTTTGATGCTAGTTTGTCATTTTATTTGAAAATATATGTTGTATAAATTTTATGTAAGTTAGAGAATTAATTAGATCTAGTTCAATTTTAAAATCAACTTAATTATGATATTTTAATCGAATACATATTTCAATTGTTAATTTAAAATCATTTATAAATTAATCATTATAACTAATCTATATTTTACAAATAAATTTTTAGTTTGTTAAGCTAAAAAACGTAGTTGATAAATTGAGAAATTAATTTATATGTCTTACTTCAAGTTGGCCTAATTGAAAGGGGAAAAATGGATTTTGATTGAAGCAATTTTGATTACAAATTGTTCCAATGTAGCTACATTTTAAACAATTCTTTTTGGGTTATAATCGAAACAAAAGTGCCATCTTTATTAACCCCAAATCAAGCCCATTCTTCGGATTTACTCGGACCAAGACCCGGTTAGCCCAATTGAGATCCGATCCGATCCAACTCCCTCGTTAATCCCAATCATCTTCCTTCGAACACAAACCCTAATAACCTCTCCTCTCTCAGCAACTCGACGCCGGCCAAATCGGTTAAGGATTCAAGGAAATCTCGCATCGTACCACCATTGTTCGCCGGAATCCATCAACTTGCCGTCTTCCTCAAGCACGAGCTCCAAATGGTATCCTCGCCTATCTTATTTTCCTCTTTTTCTTTTTCTTCAATCTTTAGTTCGATCATTAGGACGAATACATCTGGATTTCAAGTTTCTTCTAGAATCTGTTGAATTGAAAAATGAATTGCATATCCGGGTGAATTCCTACATGGATGCAAATCTCAAACCCTAGACATTTGGGATATTAACTTACTCGGCTAAGCATATTATTTTATCCACGAGACTAATCATTTTTTCTTTTTATTCAAGTGCCATTTCTGCTGACTCTACTGTAAGATTCGAAGCATCTTCATCTCTCCCTCGCTTTAGTTGGCTGCCCCTGAGAAAGGTAACATTCTTCCCCTTTTGTTGTTTTATTATGTGCTCTCTAAATTTCAGTATTAGAATAGTTCAAATTTTATCATATGGTAATCCCCCCCTTTTTTTTTCCAGTTCTATGTGGTCTTTGGTATTGGTTTGCTTAGTTCTGCTTCCTGTTTAATTTCGGCATTGGCGATTCAATCTTTGTTATAAGGCTTTGCTTAGCTTCTGTATGAGTAAAAATCACAAGTAGATCTTCTTAAGTAATCTTAAGGCTGTCTCTTAGACTTCTTTCTGTTTGTCCAAAATCATGAATTAGTTTTGTTTGTTTGACAGTCATCAGGTTTTGTGTGTAAAACATGTTCTCTTCCAGTAATATTTTCTTGTCTTCCCTTATTTTCTTTAAATTCAGATAGGTAAATATGTGTTAATTTCGACATCAGTTAGTACAAAATGCTCATACACCATTTATTATAAAGAATAGAACTCAAATGCTTAATGCCTTACTTTCCTTCGATTTCAAAAGACATGCTGAGCAAGAAATTCGTATCTACCTTTTAGAATGTATTGGTTTGGTTTCTTACTTGGTAGTAGATCTTGAAGCAAGTGATTTTGTTTTTTCAGTCAAAGAGGTTCTGAATATGAAACCCGTGCCTATGCTCCATGTCTAAAATTAAATGTTCTCTAAACTGGATGCGTAAATTGAACATGCACTCTCTAGTCATCTTACACTAAATGAAAAAGGGAACTCACATATATTTTCCTTGCACGAAACAGAAAATTTTGTTCTGGTATTTTTTTAAAATCAAATACTGGACAATCTTTGGGAGCACAGAACCACTTTTCAATGTGCTGTGTTCTCAATCCTTATATTGATACTTTGAAGTTTTTCTTAAATCTAGGATATCGCCGTGTCTTCAATCTCATCTGTCCCTTCTTCCAATGGCTTCTAGTTCTCACAGAGGTGGTGATTTCTACGGTGCTGCTTCCCACAGATCCAGGTATTTACCCAATAAAAGATTATCATCTTCTAAATTTCAATTCGTTATGGTTCTAATTGCTTTCACAATTTGAGTTTTGTAATAGAGAAATACCAAAATATTATAACCTAATTTGCAGAAAATTATCCGATCTACACCTTTTTAAAAATAAATAAATAAATATACTTTTTGGTTTATTTTTGAGAAATTAAGATGTTTTATGTGTTGGATTTATCAGAGATGGATTGAGTACGAGGCCAGTAGGTGGTTCAGATGAAATACAGTTGCGGATTGATCCCATGCATGGAGACCTGGATGATGAGATCACAGGTCTTCGCAAGCAAGTAAAACAGCTCAGAAATGTATGTTTCCATAACCACCTTGTTTTGGTTTTCTATTTTGCTTTAGTTGGATAATAGCTTTTGCATAATTGCTGGCGTCTTAAAGATTTATATACATGTCAAATTCGGTAATGTGCTATGTCATGGAACCATTTTAGACAAGGTGATGTGTCATTTATTAGAGCACTGAATTATATTTATTAGAAAACCAATATGAAACTTATTGGTCTTCTTTGAGATGGCTAAAGTCTCTCCCACGGGCAAATAGAAGTTACTTTTCCTCATTATATTAAAGATTGATACTATCACAATGAAATTTAGTGCATCATTTTGATTCATTTATATCACAAGACACAGAATACTTAGTTAAGGAAGCAATAAGTCTTAAATTTGTCTTTCATATGATTTTCTAAAATGGAATCTTGAAATATATAGAAGATGGGATTTGACAAAACAAAAAAGAAAGATGTTCTTATACCAATACACTGCCTTTGTGTAATGATCTAAATGTTGGTGGTATGTGGCGGGTTCTCTTTTAACTGGCTAAGCAACTGATGGAGAGTGGGGAATGGAAACAAATATTTATTCTGTTACCTTTAATTGATCAAGTTGTACTGGATTAGGAAAATGTTAAGTCACTTGTTGACTTTAACATTTCCACCGGTTAAGACCACTGGATAACGCTCAACTGTCGAGATATTCTGGTCCAGAGGTATTCTTTGCATAAAAGCACATTGTATTAGAACTTAAAAGCATGTGTTAAGTGTTCTTTTTTACTCGTTGGTTTCAATGGAATCAATTGCTAGATTAAAAAGATATGAAGTTTGACTGGATATTGAGCAAGTTTTGCCTTATTTCTGGTCAGTTATGTCTACCTTCATTTCTGTTATGGGACTATTATGATGTTCTATCATGCTGACATACTTCAGTCCGGTCTTTGAGGTGGATGCTCGAGATATATCACCGCTTATATCTAGGTTCTAAATCCGTCCGAGACTCCTAGTGAAATCTGAAAGTTGGTGGACAGGTGTCGTGTTAATATATATATATATATATATATATATATATATATATATATATATATTATATATATAGTTCATGACTGGATCAAGGATATTTGTCATTTCTACAGCCTATTTGTGGTTTCATAAAAGGAGACCAGTAATCGCAAGACTAAATCCCTTTTCTGGTTTAAATCAACTTGCCCAAAAGAATACTGATTTCTGAACTCGGGCTCTTCGTGGGGTTAATTCTTCCACCTCTGCATTGATGTAATACAACTTTCCATTTGTTTAGTCCACTGCCAACATATTCTTCCTCATCTCCTTGCTATCTAGTGTGTACTTAGATACCTGGAACACACTAATAATAAAGAGCTGCAAATGGTACCAGAAAGATATGGCAAGTGCTTTGATCCTTATGTCTCCAGTTCAAGATTGATCCAACGTATCCTTCACGGTTGCAATCCCAGTGTTGAAATATTAAGAAGGATCACTTCTTGAGCTGATAATCAAAGAGGATGGAAGAAAATTTAACCATCTCATTGCCTACCACATATTCAGATAGAACAAAGACCCATCATCTCTCTACCTTCTCCTCTCCGTATTTTGGTTTGTAGTACTGACACTGGTTGTTGGCCTCCACATGCATCAGAAACAGGACTAAAGTTTTATATTTCTAATTGAACATTGCTTGTGGTGAAAGCCCGTCGTCGGAGTTCCGGAAGATGTTTATTCCAAATGTCACATTATTAGACGCATCTTTTCCAACTTCTATTCTCTCATTTGTTGGCCCTACATGTTATATCATATTTGTCCCGGTTTCAGATTTCTATTCTTATCCCAAATGCATGTGGTTGTTGGCCTCCACGTGCATCAGAAACAGGACTAAAGTTTTATATTTTTAATTGAACATTGCTTGTGGTAAAAGTCCTGTCGTCGGAGTTCCGGAAGATCTTTATCCCGAATGTCACATTATTAGACGCATCTTTTCCAACCTCTATTCTCTCATTTGTTGGCCCTACTTGTTATATCAATTTTGTCACGGTTTCAAATTTCTGTTCTTATTTACCCTTTTGCTAGTACTTTTCATGTTGCAGGTAGCACAAGATATTGAGTCGGAAGCAAAGTATCAGAATGATTTTATTAACCAACTGGTATGTCATGAACTTGTTCTCCTTTTTCCCGCATGTGTGACATCCTTTGAGATCCTTTTTCTCTCTTTACCGTATATTCATGTGCCTTCACAATAAAATTTGTATATTTGAGCTTTGTTGGTATTTATTTTCCTATTAATGGATAGCAATCTAACATGTGCCAATAAGTTAGGAGATATGGGAAAGTGAAATATATTTAATCTTATAAAATGAGTATAAGTTTCCAATTGCTAACCTTTATTTACAGCTCCCACGACCCTCTGTCTTTTATCCTCTCTTCCTCTATAATCTGGAAATTGCAATTGTTATTACTATAAATCTTTTAGAAATGACAGTGTACTTGTAACCTTCCTTTGCCTTTTCTTAGGTATTACCATGCAAGTCTGCCTGAATGCCTTGGTTTCTCTGTGCTTTCTCATGTTCTTTGAAGATATTTCCTTGTTAGATCTCCATCAATTGACCTTCCTTTGTATTTCTAAGAGTTATCCGTTCTTGTATAACTGAATTAATGAAGCTACTTTAGATTGCTTGAAGCTATTAGAACTTAGAACTACTAGAGTTAACTTGTCATTGTTTTATAAACATGTTAATTGGTCAGCCTGTCTGGGTTATTCACAATGCATACTTGTTTTATTGTATTATGGAGTCATTCTTACTTGTAAGTTACACGACTTCTCCATTTCCTTAAATATTCACGGTTTCCCCTTTATCACAGCAAATGACGTTGATCAAAGCTCAAGCAGGAGTAAAGAACAACATGAGACGGTTGAACAGGAGTATCATCCGGGAAGGATCTAACCATGTGATGCATGTGGTTCTTTTTGCACTATTTTGCTTCTTTGTGATATATTGGTTGGCCAAATTTTCACGGAGATAATGGCAACCCTATCTTTCTATGCTGGTTTGCTGTTTACTGGCAAAGTTCTGATGAAGACGCAATCTATTCAAACCATTAAACATATGCTAAGCACTGGCAAATTTTTAGTGATTGCGGAGTAAGGGTGCAGCTTTAGAAACTCCGAATTATGTAAAGTTTCCTAATCTGTAGAAGCACAGTGGGACAAAAATTCCTAGTGAAAGAAAAAATATCATATCTTGTAATATACATTGTTTGCTACCTTGTTAAAATCTCGATAGATGAACTCAGTGAGACAAAATCTCTCGAAGATATAAAAACATCATTTTGATATTCCATTGATGACAATCGACACATTTGGATATTGTAGATCAGTTTCTCAAATGTTGTAGTTAATAAATCAGCTATACTGTTTATTCGAATTTCTTATACATCTTTAACCGGTTTTGAAGATCATTTGTGAATAAGTTTCATTGAAATGTGCTTCCTTTCATCCCATCTTCAACATATAAATTATAGTAATAAATGATGTGTTCATTGAAATGTGCTTCCTTTCATCCCATTTTCAATATGAAGATGTTGATTTCTTGATCTCATACCCATATATGGTTTGTTTGCTTTGTAATTATTACTTTATCTTTGCATGATTTGCAAAATTAGCAAATATTTGATTGTATATATGAGTTGTTTGCTTCATCATTATTATTATCTTTACATGATTTGTATACATTGCAATTAAGCGATGGATTAGTAGAATAACACAAGTATAGTTTTTCTGAATTTGTATAAAGAAACAATTCTTTGACAGTATTGATTAAAAATAATAAATTCATATTAATTATTTCGTTTCACTCTTGTATCTCTTTAGTAAAGTAAATTTTATCTTCAATGCATATCAATAAAAAAAAATATCATTTCGCGGATAGTAATAGTATGATATATAAGTATAATAATGTCATTTCGAGTATAAAAAGAAGTAAAAATTAGGCAAATCACATACTCTAAGGGACAAATTATATTCTATCCCTATTGTATCCATATTTACCAAAATTCCATTTTTTTAGAGTAATCCGGATACTTAAAATAACATAACGATACTTAAATTATAACGGCGAATACTTTATTTATTTATTTGTTTTTAACAGTTACGGCGCAATAAAAGGGATAAGAATTATCCCACAATTCACGGTGACGTTTAACAAATATAGCATCATACATTTTTTGCTTACTGAAAAGCTACGACATTATAAGTAAATTATTTTGTATCATTTAGTGTAATAATCGTGTAAATATATTATTAGGTATACTATGAACATAGTTCATATGGTAACGTCTGTTTTTTCGTAGATCCTACTTACAAAAATAATTTATATGTACTGTTAATTAAGTTATATAATTGAAGACAAAAAGTTGACAAAAGTATAACATATACTAAATATATATATATATTAGTATATTATTCAAACTGCTGAACGATACTAAATATATTGATCACATTAATTTGTATTAATTGTTAAAGATAGACTAATTTTATTTTTTGATACTAAAATATGTATCATATACTTAATAATTCTATGGATATTTTGTATCTGATTATAATATAGTATCATATCTTGAGATTTACTGAAAAGCAACGTCATTTTAATTAAATTATTTTGTGTCATTTTATGTAATTATTGTGTAAATAAAATATGAGGTGTACTGTGAACAAGTTTTATATGGTATCATCAGTTATTTTGTAGATCTTACTTTTACAAAAATAATTTATAGTTACTGTTAATTAACTTATATAATTGAAGACAAATATTTGACAAAAGAAATTCTTCAAATTAATAACTACTTAGTAAGATTGAACGAAAAAGAGAAGTTGTAATACAAAATATTAATTAGCGTAAGTTCAACATAATAGAAATCTAACTAATCAACATCAACCAATCCACCTTCTGCCTGTGTAGTATACCGGCTCTTTGGCCTTGTTGGATCGTCGCTATCACTAACATATCCAATCTTGACTTTGTCCATACTATACTTCCATAACAATGTTCCGTATCTGTTGCGAAGATAGTCACTCTAAAGGCTACCAGATGGAATTTTGATTTCGTCGCTCAAATATTCTGCAATTAGCAGCTACATACATTCCACAATCACTGCAAAAAAAAATGAAGATACATTAAAAAGGATTTGAATGTGCAAGTAAATAAATTGATTCACAATACTAACAACTGATAAATAATACTGTGTAATATAAACATAACAACTGATACTTAAAATGGTATTTACGAAACATTAATATTCATGTGAATATGATACTTAAAAGTATCACAAAAATATAAACTAAATAACGCATGTTTGACAATATGATACTAGTATTATTTGATACCTTATTTTGCATGCAAATTTATACTAAATAACAACAACACATCAAACTTAAACATCTTTGTATTTCGTCTGCAACATAAAAAGACACACAAATAACAAATTATTTCATTATTCTTTATATAAAGATACAAATAAATATATATGATAAACTGATACTTAAATAGTAGTATATATGATACATTAATATATATGCAAAATACCTAAAATTAACACATAAATCAGTTTATCATGAGGGCACATAAATATGAAAAAAAATCGATACTTAAAAAAAAAATGAATCAGGGGACTAACAAATAAATACAAAATTCCTGATAAAAAATAAACGATACTTAATAGAAACAAATAAATCATCAGGCTAACGAAAAAATACGAAAATTCTGATACAAAATAATCGATACTTAAAAATCGGAATCATCATACTAACTAAAAAATATGAAAATCACGATGGATATGGAAACAAATGTACATACCTTTGGTAGTGTTGGTCGAACAATCGGAGGTGCCGCCTTTCTACCCCTTTTCTTTTGGGTTTTTGGGTCTTTCAAACTAGATGCATGTTTGCTCTTTGGCGAATTTCTCTTGCTAGAACTTGAGTTTGTCATGACTATAGTGTCACGCAACGATGTATAACTCAGATCTACGGAGATTTCTATTCTAAAAAAAAACTATAATTTTTTAAGAACAATAAAAACAGTGAAAACACAAAAAAGGAAAAAAAAATGAAGAAATCGTAATGGGAAAGATGATATACATGTTTTTGGACTCAATTCCGGATGATTAGGGATAAGAATCGTTTGAATTTCAAATTTGCTTTGAATGTTTAACTGAAAAAATTAGGGAGAAAGTTTTGGGCAAATTTTTTGGAGAAGGTAAACTTTTGTTTTACTTTTCCAACGTGAAAAGTAAACTAAAGTATCATTGGAATTAAAAAAAAGGATTTTTGAATTTTAACAAAAAAGTAGAGAAATATTGGAATTAGATCAAATAAAATTGTGTAGTTTAATAATTTTTCCTAAAAAGAACCATTGAATCTTTAAGCCTTGTCTCATAGTGATAAATACTTATTGTTATATAGGGAGAGGATGCACAAGTGCTCTTAATGAAAATATCAAATGCCTGGATGATAGGAACATACAATATCTATATAAATATAAAAGTGGTGTCGCTTTAACAAATATTATTAAGATGTTCTCTAGTAAGTATTTATGAAATGAAACTAATACATCATCTTTCAAGCACTTGAGCAAATTAGCATCTTAAATAATTGAATAATATCGTGCGTGTGACATTTTTGATTAACACAAATTGTGATTCAATTCTTAGTAGTACCCAAAAACTTGTCTAAACTTCACAATATTTTATACTACTATGTGTGACATTAGCAGTAGTATTACAAGCTAGTGCAGATTGTTATATTATATAGTTTGAAACATTGGAGTAATTATTTAAGAAATAAGTATTGTAGTTCAAATAAAACTAGATATCATAGTTGAAATATCTTCGATATTATATCATAGTTAAAATATCTTTAATATTATCACTAATATCAAGATTGTTGAATGAGTATCATTACTGAAATAGTTAGAGTATTATCATTAAATAACTAAAAAATGTGTTTGTTCTACAAAAGAAACATGACCTATTCAACAAGTGTCTATTTCAATCGCTTATGTTCTCTATAGATATGGATGTCAATTACTCGATATCAATTACTTTTAACTCAAGTGACAATAGGCTTGTCGTATTCCAGTAGAGCCTTGTCCGTTGTCCGCAGTATCATCCCTCTAACGGGAATGCCTTGGCAGGTGGAGAGTCCTACACTTACCATAATGCTTCACGTCCTCGAAATACTATTCCCTTGCTAGCCAGAATTATGCAGAAGGACATCCAAATTCGACACACAAACTCTGAAATTCTACAAAAACAAACTATCTAACTTTATTGACAAACAATCACTTTTTTGAGATAATGATAATAATTTAAAAAAAGACAATAGATTCATATGAACGATAAAGACTTTAATCGAACTTATCCGATCATAATTATAAATTAACAGTAAAAGATTACAAAGTTATGATAGGATGAAATTGTTCTTTCTAGTTGTAGGGAAGAAATAATAACAAAACACCATTAAATTTCTTAAAAAATAAAAAGAAAATGAAACCAATTTGGAAGGAACTAAATCAATAAATATTACTCCCTTCCTCTCAAAATAATTTCCAAGATTTTCTTTCTAAGAGTTAAAAAATAAATAATATAAACTTTGATGAATAATTTAAGATGTTTATATTATCTGATAAAATTTATCAATAATTTTTTAATCTAAAATTTAATTTTTGAAATACTAAATCAATTTAACTTTCCGAAAAAATAAAACCTTACACTATTTTGGAATGACGAGGATTTTTGATAAATTAAATAATCCGTAATAAATATATTTTAGACCAACAATACTTTTAAATGAAAATATTAACCATAGTCATTACTTGAATATTTATTTTAATCCATTCCCGGTTTCATTTTAATATAAATTATCACTCCGTAAATAAAATAGATACACATTTATAACAAAGTAAGGTTTTAGGTTTTGGGGTGTTGGAGAAGAGGAGTTTTGAAGAGTTGAAGTATCAGTTCGTAATGGGATACGTGCAAGAAGCCAGAGAAAATCATGTCAAAAAGAAGGTTGAAGAAGGTATATTCTCTAAACCCTAGATGTCAATTCCTCAAATTCACCATTAAAATTAGGAAAATTGTTCATACTCATCTTCATTCTGTGCTTGCTTTTGAAACTTGTCAACAAGGGAAATTTACTTCTCATTGAACTAATTGAGTGCCTCTGTAGATTTGTGCTTCGTGATTTTAAGCCAAAATAGCTTTTATACACTTCTTATAGTATTTGGGTACAACTATCGTGAACTTTGACCTACATTAGTATTAGAAGTATTGCAACTTATAGTATTTTTTTTGTATTGTTTTGAAAAATCTGTACGAAATAAGTCAAATTGATATGTGACAAGTAAGGGTGAAGGGAGGTAGGACATTTTATTTCTTTATCCAAAGGGAAAAGAGAAGTTTTTACAACTTCCCATTCATTTCTGAGGTTTTAATGATTGTTGGATAGTTGGTTAAAAGATGATTAACTTTATTATTGGGAGGAAGAAACTGCGGTATTAGACAAATGAAGATTTAACAAGATTAGATGTTTCATATTGGATTAGCGTAATGATGGTTAGCTTAATGATGGTGTAGAAACAAGTGCTGGGAAAATTATGGTTCTTCTTACAAGACTGTTCGATTCATGTCATATTTATTGGATTCTTAAGGAAGATAGATGATGTCTTCATTTCTAAGGGTTTAACCATTGACTCTATTGGGTATGGAAATTATACTTTTGATGTTGCCTATAATATGTTATTATTATTCAGCAAGGGCTCATTAAAGAAAATAAAACAAAATGGCATTCAATCTCATCCTTTATCCTGTATTTTAGTACTAATTGAATGTGGATTTGGGATAATCTATACAATTTGAATTCTCCCTACTCTAAGAGTGTGTTTCTCAACAATTGTTTCCTCTATAAACTTCAAGGAAGTTTCTGCATTAAGAAGGTCATCATTTTGCTTTAGGATTCTTTTTCTCTTATCTGATTTTCCAGAATGGAGATAGACCAAGGGCTTAGTTTAGGCGACTGGAAATTATGTGGTATATTCTGTTGCCATTTATATTTTGGCAGTTGAAATGTATAATCAAGGGCTGAATTTAGTAGGTGGATAAGAATCATGTGGTATATTCTGTTGGCTTTTTCCCTTTTGATGTCTAAATGGGAATGAAGGGGTGTATTCCATGGGAAACATTTTGGTTATCAAAAGAATTCCACGTGAAACATTTAGAGATAAGATCAAATAGGTGTTTGTGATTGTTTCTGAGGCTGAAAGTTCTTATGTAACTAGTATATTGAAAAGAAAAAAAGGAGGGAGCTTCACACCAGCTAGGCAGTACAAGAGTCAATAATCCTTCTTGACAAAAAACAAAAGGAGGAGGATATCTGTGATGGTTCTAAACTTGCAAGTAGTCAATGAAGTCTAACATACTATCTACCTCCTTTACACCCGGTTGATTACACCCAAAAAACAAAAGCAACAGACATCTGTATGTTAAGTAGAAATTTCTTTCCTTCCATAAACACCTGCAAGTAGGCAGGAATGATATACCAAACCTTCTTAAGAGTTTGCTAACAGTAGTCATCTTTAAGAGATTAAAAAAGAGAGCCCACATCTGGCCAGCCACTGGACATTGCAAAATGAGATGACTTGATAAGAATCGCGTTACCTGAATAAACAAGAAACTAACGCGGAAGCGAAATTTTAAAGATTAAAGACCGAAATGAGAAATGTGAAATTCGAGAATAAAATCCCTTAATTTCAAGAGAAGTGCTAAGAACCCTAATTGATCTTAGTATTTCAAGAACTTGGATCAAAAGTGATCTAGACCCGACTACAATTAGTATAAGAATAATTACCTTCAGTAATTTACGAATAAAAAGCAAATATATCAAGTTAAAGAATTAATCTTTTCTCTTATGAATCGTTTTCAAAGGTTGTAAGATAAATCTCTAGTAGCCTCACCCAAGGCCCAGGGGTGTAGCCTAATGAAGTGGTTGAGAACCCTAAGGTCTCGGATTCAAAACTCAGTGGTGACAAAAAACACTAGGTGATTCTTCCCATTTGTCTTAGCCTTGGTGGATAGAGTTACATGGTACCTATTGTTCATAGGAGGTGATAGGTATTTCGTGAAATCAGTTGAGGTGCACGAGAGTTGGTCCGGAACACCATGGTCATCAAAACAAATCAAGTAGCAACACAAAAAGGTGTAAAAGAGAAAAACTCTCAATTAGTAATAATGTTGTTCAAGGTGAAATAATCTGAAATAGAATGGGATTAGAATCTATTTTTATGGAAATAATAAAATCTAAGTAGGAAACTTTAAACTACGAAAACATATAAAAATAACACCAAAAATTCTTCCCCAAGGAATAAGACCAAGTGTCCAGCTTAGACGAAAATATGTGGGCCCTTCCCAAGTCATTTGCACATGACTTTTTCCTCCATTTGGATGAGGATTTTAAGCTCCTTTTTGGGTAGCTCATGTGGGCCGCAATCTTCTTTCATTTGGACTTGGACTTGAACCATAAAATATGTGTAGCACTTAATCCATTCTTCTCCACAATTTCTGGGCTTTTCTTCCATTATAATCATCTTCTTGATTTCCCATTGAAGCGCAATAATCTTGGCTTGTAACTGCTTATCTTGAGACATGGATGGTTGTCTTCTTATGGCTTCTTAAGCATTATCCTTGTTCATGGAGCGATATCCCTCTCATCTTGAGAAGAATCCGTTCTCGAAATTGACCCTATATCAAACAAGGACAAGTTGGCAACATGAAAGTAGCACTTACTTAGTACTCATTGGGCAAATACACTGGGCAAATTCAATTTGTAAGCATTGTCTCCAATTTGATCCAGAACTTTGAAGGGTCCATCCCCTAAATGATGCAATTTAGACTTCTTTTTGGAAAGAAATTGTTCTTTGCACATGTGAATCCAAACTAAGTCCCCAGACTAAAAAATGACTTGTTTCCGCCATTTGTTTCTCCTCAAGGAAACTTGTTTATTCTCAAAGATGGGCATTGAAAGACGAAATAAACAAGTTATCTTGGGGAAACAAAGGGCGAATTTTGAGTATGGGGAATTAGTTCGGATTCACATGCGCAAACTACGGTTTCCTTCCAATAGGAAATCTAAATTGCATCCTAGAGATGATGGATCGTTCAAAGTTCTTGAGCGAATTGGAGATGATGTTTACGAATTGAATCTGCCCGATGAGTATTAATTAAGGGCTACTTTCATGTTGCTGGGCTTGTCCTTGTTTGATGTAGGGTTAAATACGAGAAAGAATTCTTTTCAAGAAAAGGGGGATGTAGCTCAATGGACAAGGATGATGCTATATAAGCCGTAAGAAGACAATCATCAACGTCTCAAGATAAGGAGTTGCAAGTCAAGATTGTTGGGCTTCAATGGGAAATCAAGAAGATGCTTAATCATTGGAGTAAAACCCATTTTTGCTAAACATAGTTTATAGTCAAGGTCTAAATGAAAGAATATTGGGGCCCACATGAGGCTAAATTTCTACCCAAAAAGGAGCTTAAAATCCTCACCCAAATGCTTTCCTAGTTTAAAGTTTTCTCGTTAGATTTTATTTATTATTTCCATAAAAGTAAATTCTAATCCATTCTATTTGGGATAGTTTTTTCGCTATATATTGGGGTAGATTTTATTATTTTTGTTAGACAACATTATTAGTAATTGAGAGTTTCTCTTCTTTACACCTTTGTTTGTGGCTACTTGAGATTTATCTTACAACCTTATATGAATGATCATGAAGAGTTAAAAGATTAAATATTTAACTTGTTATCTCTGGTTCTTATTTGTAAATTAAACAAGGTAATTAGTCTTATACTAATTGTTGTCTCTAATTTCTTGAAATAGGGGTCTAGATCACTTTTGATCTTAGTTCTTGAATTGACTCTATTAGTATCATAATTTGTTTTAATCCGCTAATTTTGAATACTAAGATCAATTAGGTTTCTTAGCACTTTTCTTGAAATTTGGGATATTATTCTCAAGTTTCACATATCTTTCAATTTTTGTCTTTGTAATTTCGCTTCCGCATTTGTTTATTCAAGTAATCCAATTCTTATTATGACTACTGCACTCCACCTCACTATCACACAAGAAGACCAAATGAAAAGAAATTCCCATCTTTATTCCCCTCCCATGAAAAAAATTCTCTTTTGTATCTAGCTTCGTTCACAATTGCAGGCATTGGAAATAGAGACATGAGATAAGTGGTTAGCAGTCAGGACACTATTAATGAGAATAAGTCTACCTCCCAATGATAGATGTTTTCTTTAAAAGCTTTTTGATGAATTTCGCATTTCAACATATATATATGGTGTGCCTCTTCATTGTGCCTTTTCCTGTCTCATAGTCTCATGTAAGAGTATTTACTCAGAATTCAGGAAAAGTTCATATCATGCTTTTGTGGAACAGTCCATGTGGATTTGGCTTTTTTTGTGTCTGACTGTCTGTTCTCTTCCTTACAAAGTCACTTATGTTTACGTTGTGCAAGTCTTTGTGATCACAGATGCTATCTGACATATGTGAATATCTGTCATGAAAGTTTGATAAATATCTGTAATGCTTTACTTGTTTCACCAGTTTTGCTTTCAACTTAAGTTTTTTTTTTTGTCAAATATTTCAGCTCTGCGCAGTAAAATGAAGCAGAAAGCGCTCAAAGAATGTGATCGATATACTACAAAATACGCTGAGTGTGCCTCAGGAAGAACAATATCTGTTGTTTGGCAGTGTCGCAAACAAGCCAAGGAATTAAATGAGTGTCTTCATCAGTAGTAAGTCCCTTATCTTTGATTTAACTTAACAGTTCTCTGGACTTGTTTATCAGTAAAAAGTTTCTTTATCCTTGAGGTTATCATGGTAATTTTGTTCTTATACGTTCTTGGTTATTTACTCACAAAAAAGGATGCTTTTGTTATTTTTCTTTTGATTGCTGAAAGTAGACAAAACAAATGATAAGAACAGCAATGTAGGCTATAGAGAAACTGTGGGTGCGAAATGAAATCATGGACTGCAGTTTGGGGGTGCTGTTGTTATTTTACAGGCTTACATGCAGTTGTTTTGCAGAACCCTTCTCATTCACAGCTCCTGTTACAAGGAGTAAGATAGGAAGTTACTACTGTTGAATTTTCTTGAACAATTTTACCACGGAATAAAGTATGATCTTAAAAGTGCCATGCCGTCCTCCAGCTACCTAATTTCTGACGCCTTTCACCTTCCACCTTCCACCTTCAAGTATTTATGTGGCAAGTTCCCACCATTTATTATCCTTTCTTCTTTCTTGACCTTATCATCTTCCGTACTCACCCCACCCCCAAATTCTTTCTCCTATTCCACTGCCACCTCTCCCTCCTCCAAAAAAATCCTCCTCCTCTTCCTCCTTCCACCAATCTTTCCTCCTAGCAGCAGGAGCTCCACCTCATCCTCATCCTCCTTTACCTTCTGCCTTGCCCTTACTCTGTCTTTTCTTCTCCTTTACCAGTTAGCCACTACTCTTCTCAATGCCGCCCACACCGTCCTCCTCCCCTCTTGCTCTTTTTCTACGTCTTCATTCTCAATTTCTCAATCACATCACCACCTCTCCCTCCTCCTTCCCACCCATTTCCTCTTATGCGAGCCACTAATGCTACTCCCTCTTCTCCTTTCCTATTTTTATACCTTTTTTCTACAATTGGTTTGATTAAGTATTGAAGTCTATAGATGGAAAACTTGCCATAAATAATTGAAAAGGGGATTACAAATCAATTACTTGGAGGGGCATTAACAATACTTTGACACTCGATCCTCTTAACAAAAGATTCTAATTAGTAGTACAAGCTACGTCTGTAAATGCATTGAAAACCGGTGATCTCTTGTTTGTTCTTGCTTAGTTTGACTTTAAGAAGTGTCATAAAAGGTGTCTTTCTAATGACATGTAGGTATCAGAAGGTGGTACCTGTTGAACTTGCACCCAATACACCCAACCCCTTGCAAAAATGAATTTTAAACTTCTTGCTGATGAGCCCAATTATCTGGTTTGGTGGCTCTGTATTTTACCGACCTTTAAAGTGTGGTTCAATTATTTTTTCTCACTTTCTAGTGAGAAATTCTCTCAACTAGTCCTCCTGAGAAACTGGCTAAACTGCAAGTTTCAAATACTCAAGGTACTAGAAAGTATACAAATATATGAATGCTCTCAGCTGTATACTAATTTACAGTTGGTGACGGGTGATCTGTCGATCCTAAATATTTTTTGGCTGTCGAGGTTGTAGTGGTTTTATCATATTTTGCTTTGGTATCTTGTTATGGGCTAGTTGTCCAGGAAATTTCTGGCAGATAAGCTGTTACACCGCAAGTAAGTTATTATTCCTTATCTGCGAGCAAAGGTGAAATTTGTCAAGTCCTTATCATATGATCATTTGATCATATACAATGCGTTTTGATGTATAAATATCATCCATAACATAAAAAACAGGGGCCGATTCAGGGTGTTTGGCGAAGGTTCACAGAGTCCAGTAACTTTTGCATAGATCCTATATTTGTTTTGAAAAATTTAGTGAATATATAAGAACTACGAGTTTGGAACCATAAACAAAGTAGTGTTGTTGATCTAGTGGTAGAAAAGGATTTTTTAAAGCTCTACTACCCTCTTGATTGGGGTTTGAACCTGTAGGCTTTTATTTTGCCTCTTTTTGTTTTTCTTTTATAATTTGAGATGGATGGGAACCCATAAATTTCAAATCGTGGATCCGCCTCTTCATAAAAGGAATATGGGTTGAGCGATTATAGTCCCTTCTTCTCTTAGAAAAAGGTTATGCATCCAGGGGGATAAAATCGCACAGTGCAAGTTCTGCTTTTTTCACACCAAACTTGGATATGTTTAGTCCATCTAATTCTACCTCTTTAGACACGAACCAAATGTAGGATAAATGAATTTGGGGACTGTAACCTTATTCATCCTTTGTTGTACTGTACCTGTGAACAAATTAACCACTTTTGACTGAAATTCCAAGTACTATAAATTTTATGACATCCTCTAAAGCTGCATTGTTTTCTCTGTCCTTTGGTGCAGCACGAATGACTCTGTTTTGGAAGAAATGAAGAAAGCATACATGCTCCAACAGAATGAACAGGGATCACTTAGAGTTTGAGTGTGCCTTTCATGGTTCTTCGAGTTAAGTTGTCTCCACATTGTCTGCAGTTCAGAGGGCCTTCACTTTCTTATCAGGATTTGGCTGTGATTTGTAATCGAGCAGTATGTATTTGCCTATTTGGATGCATTTAGTTCCTGATGGAACTCACAGAAAATTGAATAAATTTGTGATTCTCAAGTTATACATGCTACACTTGTCACTAATTTTCAAATTTGGTGAGGAGTGAACTCCCCCCCACCCCCCACCCCCGCATTTCAGTTATGCAAGTCATTTTGAGACTAGTTCATTTATTGTTTGATGTCTGTTGGTACTCTATATTGCGATATGTGTGTAATTAGTCAAAGTGCGGACAAGCTGATCCAGACATTCCAATAAAAAGGACTTATTTGTCAATAGATAAACATAGTTTTCCAAATAAATAAATGTGTGAAATCAGTTTTCTTTCAATCTTCAATTTTTTTTTTGAGAAAGAATTCAGTCTTCAAATATTTATGAGACAAGTCTTCTTTACCCTTTAGAGTCAAGAATATTATGACAATTTAGTTTTCCAAATATAATACTTCTAATGGAAAGAAACCCATTTTTGTTTGTTTGGTAAACCGGAACCAAGAGTAATTGAACTGAATTAACACAAAATTAACTCCTAGCAGTGAACTTGAAAAACACACATTATATTGATGAAAGTTTATATTCATAAACAATTCTAACTATCCAAGTAAAACTTCATTGGCACATTGGCTATAAAGTTCATATTTAACTTGAACCAATTTTGCCATTATAAGTTTGGTCTACGTATTTGTTCGCAAAAAGGTATTGTTTAAACAAACATATCATATCAATCGATTTTTATGGAGAAAATGTATCTGTATGGAGCTTAATATGTACATAAATATGTCGGACATCAAATTCAAATTTCAAATGCCTATTTTCGAGTTTTAACTTGGTATGAAACGTGATTAGAATCATCTACTTTATTTTCTTTTGTCATCAAGTATCTTCTCACCTTTTTTTCTTTTTGTTCACTTGCTTTCTGTTTACCCTGCTATCTTTTTATCCTTTTATCTCTGCCTCTTGCTAAAAAATGTACTTTTGATCTACACACTCAAAATATTTTATTATTTTACTTTGGGTACTCTTTAACATTAGATTGTAAATTATCACTTGTACGGTATGTTTGCTTGTTAATTCCGGTCGGACCGTTCTAAAATCTTAAACCGGGTCGAGTTATTTAGCTCACTCCAAAGTCCAAAAGAAAAATAAGAAGCCTTCCACTTCCACAAAGCCCTTAAACCCTCAGTTGAAAAACTTGTTCGTTCTCTCTGTAAACTCTCCATTATCGATCTGGGATCTGGTGTACCTTCCATTTCTTTTGGAGAAGATGTCTGTTAAGGTTCTGAATCCAAATGCAGAGGTGCTCAATAAATCTGCGGCGCTTCACATGAACATCAACGCCGCCAAGGGTTTACAGGATGTTCTAAAAACAAATCTTGGCCCTAAAGGCACCATCAAGATGTAAGTTTCGCTAATTGATGGTTATACTTTGTTTCGAAGTCTTCGATTCTAATTTTACTAACAATTGACAGGCTTGTTGGTGGTGCTGGTGACATTAAGCTTACTAAGGATGGTAATACATTGTTGAAAGAGATGGTCAGTTATTCCTTCGCTCAACAATTTATACTATTATTTTTGTCCTCTTATGATGGTAGGTATATGCTGCAAATGATGCATACATTAGGGGTTCAAAATGAGAACAAGTTACTTACCTGCTAGCTAGTGATAGGCCCAAGGTGCATTTTTTCCACATAGTATAGCTACTAAACTTAATTATGGTGTTTGGATATTCAATGTTGGGTTACCCATGTTAACTCGAAGCTCCACATGTCTAGTCCCTGACATGCGAGGACAGTTGGAAGTCTGTATCGTTAAAGTGTATGATCAACGGCAATTCTCACCATTTTAGCTAACTTTCGTGGTCGGCTTAGGCCTACAGTGACTTTTTCCAATAAGAACTCTACCTGTTTTATCTATTTTATTTCTGGTTTCGTGTATGTTGCTTCTTGATTTTGCCTTTTGTTATCAAACATGTTGGGTCGATGTTGCTTGTGGAATCAGATTCTGTGTTGATGTTGCTTGTGGAATCAGATTCTGTGTTGATGTTTGTCACTTGGCAGTGTCCTGCAGACTTGGCTACTCATTTGTTGATGCAGGATAAGTCTGGAATTTAGGGAATTCCAAATTTTAGAGGACTCATAGTTTGTTTTAGAAGAAAAACTATTGCGTAGTGAGTACTGAAGCGATATGGGCTCAAAAGGATATAGAGGATTTGTATAGCCAACCCCAATCAGTTTGGTATTAAGGTGTCTATGTTCGTATTTTGTATTTTGAGAAATCAAGTACGCGAATCGATCTTTTCAAGGAAGTGGAAACTGTTTTGTAACAAAATGTATGTACTTCTTAACAACCTAAGCTTGTCTTAATCTCGTGAGCATGTCACAAATGACTTAGTTAATTCTTCTAAATTAAGAATATCTATCTGAAGATTAGATTTTGTCCTTGTGGAGGATAAATGGAAGATAAATCTTGTTGCGCTGAGTTAATTGATTTATTTTTCTTTGAACCTAAAAACTGCAGCAAATTCAGAACCCAACTGCAGTAATGATTGCTAGGACTGCTGTAGCTCAAGATGATACTAGTGGGGATGGTACTACATCTACTGTGCTTTTCATTGGGGAGCTCATGAAACAAGCTGAACGATGCATAGATGAAGGTTTGACACATATATATGTATATACTTTTCCAAGAAACTTTATTACCTTATATTTTGGTGCATTCTACATCCATGACACTAGAAAAGAAAAGTAAAACAAGAAACTGTGCTGCTCTTGTTCATAAAAGTAGCCCTCGAGCTATGAGGTTTTCAGCATTCCTTTGGAAAAATAAATAGAACTATTATTGGAAGAGAAACTCTCAGGAAAGGAAAAACATTCAATAAAAAATATCGTTCTTTTTTACTTACTATTTCACTGTTTTTAGTATGCGGTCCCTATGAACTCTTATGCATAAGTATCTCCTTTGGGTTAAATTAGGTAATAATTGCTTGTTCCTTTCTTGCAGGGATGCATCCTCGTGTGCTAGTTGATGGTTTTGAAATTGCAAAAAGAGCAACTCTACAATTTCTTGAAAAATTTAAGACTCCTGTAGTAATGGGTAATGAGCCAGATAAAGAGATATTGAAGATGGTTGCAAGAACGACATTGAGAACAAAGGTTTCTTCTGCAATGTTAATTAAATAAAGATTTTGATTCTGCTGTTGATATGTTCTTCCTTTCCTACTGGTGCTAATATAAATTTATTGTTTTGGTGCAGTTGTATGAGTCACTGGCTGATCAGCTGACTGACATTGTTGCGAATTCTGTGAGCACCCACTCTTATTAGTTGTTATTTGGCTAGTTCATTTTTTTCTCTTTGTGACATGGTGTAATGGGGAAGGAGGGAGTAAGGACCAGCTGATGCTGATCTTTATCGTGTTTGAAAGTTAGATGTATCAGCGTCTCCTCTGAAAGGAGAGAATTCTTTCATTGATCTATTCAGACACAAGTCCTGTAATAGACACCTAAGATTGAATGTTGTGATGACCCTTTTTGTTTTGGAGAAACGATGCATGAGGAACTATATTGGTTGTTTTGCGGCATCATCATTCATTACATACTCTGCAATTTGTATATGGGGTTTTATGCCCAATCTGGCAATAAATTCATTATTTACAACTTTCTACCACAGGTGCTCTGCATTCGCAAGCCTGATGAAGCTATTGATCTTTTTATGGTTGAGATAATGCACATGCGTCACAAATTCGACGTAGACACTCGTTTGGTAAGTGGAATGCTATTCTTGGCCTTTCCACATTTTGGTTAACATTTTTTTAATAAAATGACTGGTATTGAAGATAGTTGTCAGCTACTGACAATGACCACATCGCTAAGCAGAATAATGAATATCCTATTCTGATCAGTCAACTTCTGGACTGGAGAATACAATTTTACAAATTTCAAAATTATTGGCGATCCCGGAGCTGATACTACTTTTGACATAAAATTTTAAATGCATGGAAACCAGTTCAACATAACCTCATTATAAGTTTAGGTGATAGTAAAATAAAGAATGCTTTCTACCGAAAATATTTCACTCTGAGGTACACTTTTGTAGATTTGTTCTCCTTCCAGGTTTTATTTAGGATGGTGTAGAAGGAAAGTATGATTGGACTGATTTAAAAAATGAAAAAAGAGAAAGTAGTTCAGTGCTTAGGGTAAAGAGTGAAAAATTAACCTTATAATACACTGTGAAAGATGCCTATAATTCTGACCATGTTGGAGGTCTTGAAGATACATTAGCATGTGGGTTAAGAAACCTTTTTGCAAATTTTAATGTGTCACCTCATTAATTCTTACTGCTGTTAGGTTGAGGGCCTTGTACTTGATCATGGTTCAAGACATCCAGACATGAAAAGGCGAGCAGAGAATTGTTACATTTTGACTGCTAATGTCTCTCTTGAATATGAGAAGAGGTAATAGTGTTAATCCAGATTCACATTGCTTAGATTTGCTTGGTCTTATTAAGTTCTTACCATTGATCAATCTTCTCCTTTCTCAGTGAAGTAAATGCAGGTTTTTTCTACTCAAATGCAGAGCAGAGAGAGGCGATGGTTGCTGCAGAACGGCGTTCTGTTGATGAGAGGGTGCAAAAGATAATTGACCTAAAGAACAAGGTATGCTGTGCGGGTGGTTATTTCCCATTACTCTTGTAGTGTAAGAAATCATTATAATGTTCAATGCTGCTGGTTCTTTGCAGATCTGCGCTGGAAATGACAAGAATTTTGTTGTTATCAATCAGAAGGGGATTGATCCTCCATCTCTTGATCAACTTGCTCGGGCAGGAGTAAGTTGTTGCTCTCTTTATTCAGTTTCTAGTAGCTGAATGGTTCAACAACCAAGCTTGCACCTTTTGCATTTTGGTTTCTTTGGTTGCTGTGTTAGCACCTTGTGAACTAATTAGTCTGATTATGCCTACAACTTGGGGTTGTCTTGGTAAAATAGAGAGAACTGCCTAACCCATGTAATTCCCCCTCTCTTCGTTCTTTAATTAGACATACAAGAGAAAGGCTGGGGACAGGAAGCTTAATGGTG
Source organism: Solanum lycopersicoides (assembly GCA_022817965.1). Taxonomy (NCBI): domain Eukaryota; kingdom Viridiplantae; phylum Streptophyta; class Magnoliopsida; order Solanales; family Solanaceae; genus Solanum; species Solanum lycopersicoides. The sequence continues at coordinate 57,309,850 of CM040619.1, forward strand.
ATAAAAATGCTCAAATGGATCCTGAAGACTCCAAATATCTTCATCAACAGACACATTTTTAAACTTGTGGAACTCATCATAAACTGCTTAGTACAACGGATCAGTTGGATGGAGCTTGCTTGTCTCTTCTATTGTTCTTAGTTAGAACTCAGAACTGGTTTATTGCATAAGCTCTGTGCCTTTTCGAGTCACTTGTTTACAACACTCAAAAAAGTTTCTTTGAGACCTTTGAGGATGAACTTGCTTTATTACAGAAGTTCTCTGCCTTTTTGAATAATTTGTCTTCAGCACTTAGTCAAAGTCCGCTGATACCAGCTTGTTTGGGACTAAGGTGTAGTTGTAGTAACACTCAATCAAGGATCCATTTTTTCATGTGCAAGAGCTCGAGTTGGTAGAAATATTGAGGAAAGATAATGTGATGTATAGTAACCTTTTATCAAAGGTTCTTGTTTCCTGAAGTACACTGCTCAAGTATCTGAATGCTTTTACACCTTAAGCTCTTACGATTAACTATTTCTCTTTTGGTTTAATGACAAAGCATAGAGTTTTACACTTCTCTTTGATGCATTGTCACAACTCACAAAATAAAGTTCTCATTTTGTTTGGACGTTGTAACTATTTAGTACTTCTGGATCTTCTTTCCCAAAGTATTTTTCCCCTTAACACTAAGATTGCAATATGAGCAGTTAAAAGGGAGGTTGCATGACTTAAATGGGTTACATGAACTTGAGGACTTGTCTTCTTTTGACCTCCCTAAACATTTTATGAAAGCATACTTGTTTCATGATCCAGATAATCGCACTTCGGAGGGCAAAGAGGAGAAATATGGAACGTTTGGTTTTGGCTTGTGGTGGGGAGGCAGTTAACTCTGTTGATGACTTAACTCCTGAGTGCCTTGGATGGGCTGGTCTGGTCTATGAGCATGTTCTTGGTGAAGAGAAGTATACCTTTGTAGAAAATGTCAAAAATCCTCATTCTTGTACAATTCTTATCAAAGGTACTTTAGGTGCTTAAAGTTCGTCAAATTGTTTTGTTCGGTCAATTGTTGCTTATCATTGTAGTGAGTTGGAGAAGTCAATCTCAACCTTCAGTGCTGTTTTCTTTACAGGGCCTAATGACCACACAATAGCTCAAATTAAGGATGCAGTTCGTGATGGACTAAGGGCAGTAAAAAATACCATTGAAGATGAAGCAGTTATACTCGTATGTTACATTTTTGCCAATATAAAACAATAGTTTTGTTATTTGATCAGCAAGATTTATTTGTTCGTTTCCACATGGAAGCTCCTTTACATGATGTTTGTTTGTACCCTTTTTTACTCTGTTGTTTTTTGCTGCTTGTTTATCTTTGGTGGCCAAGATGTGCATGCATGGGTCTGCTCCTAGGGCTTTAGTTTTGTGATATGTGGGTTAGGCGCATATCATGGGTTTTTGAACCCTATTGTAGACAGAAGTGTGGTATGTAAGTGGAAAAAGGTAGAGGGACAAGCTGATCATCCACTGAGTTTCAAATTGTTTGCTCTGGTGCTCAGAGATTTCTCGGTTATGAAAAAAAGTTTGTATGCATAGGAACGCAGTCTAGTTTATGTGAGGATATTGCTAGATATCATTATAATCCTGTGCATTATTTGGTATCTTCTCTGTTGGGGCTAAGGAATTTGTAGTGTCTTATGTTGAACATTTACAAAGAATGATGTACATGAGTCGAGGAAGGGAACGCTTTATTGACTTCATAACCCAACTTTCCCTCTGATTAACGGAGGTTACAGCTTCAACTATGAACCAACTCTTGACTCCAAAACTAGATGTGTTACAAGTTACTGAATTTTAATTTGCATGAATCACAATTTACATTTGTATTATGTAAGAACGAGGCCATGAATTTCTTGTTCCTAAGTTGTAGTCTTGAATGCTGGCTTTCAGGGTGCCGGCGCCTTTGAAGTAGCGGCTCGACAACACCTTATTAACGAAGTGAAAAAGACTGTCAAGGGGGTGTGTATATGGAATTATCACTATCCTCTACTTCCATCTGTTAAATATCTCACTGTCTTCTCACTCTCTATATGTTTGTCTCGACGATATATTTACAGCGTGCCCAACTTGGAGTGGAAGCTTTTGCTAATGCCCTCCTTGTTATACCAAAGACACTTGCTGAGAACTCTGGCCTTGATACTCAAGATGTGATCATTGCTCTAACGGTACCTATCTTTTGTGCATGCAACAGCGGATACCTTAAATCAGTCTTTGTAACATCTCAACTATTTTCAGGGAGAGCATGACAAAGGAAATGTTGTCGGACTAAATCAACACACTGGAGAACCTGTAGATCCACAAATGGAGGGGATATTTGATAATTATTCTGTGAAGCGTCAGATTGTTAATTCTGGGTATGTGGCAGCAACTTTTCGTTCATTTTCTGTTTGCTGTGCTGTATGTGCACGTGTGTGTTTTATGTATGTTTAAATTGCATCATTTCCGGGAGTTTGATTTCTCTCTTCTGTTTCTTCTTTGCAGGCCTGTTATAGCATCTCAGCTGTTACTTGTTGATGAAGTAATTCGTGCTGGACGAAACATGAGGAAACCAACTTAGTTTTCTGTCTGAAAATACTTCACTGATTTTCCTGTAGTTTTCATCTTGCGATTGTTTTGGAATTATCAGAGGAAGGATGAAAAAACGAAGGTGGAGATAGATGAAATAGGTGTGGAGTGTAGGGTGTGTTCATCGGTCAGTTTGGTATTGTTCTGAAAGATTTTGCTCATGTATTTTTTGGTTTTCCAGTTTTTCTAATTTTCCAATATCATATTGAAATAAAATTCGATATGGTTTGTTTTTCTATTTTTCAACTTTAGTTTTTAAGTATTACTTTTTCGAGTTAATATATTCTATCAGCCAATATCTAAATAGACAATTTAAATCTGGATTTTGTGAGTCATGAAATTGATTGTTTTTAGGTTTGGTAGCGAAAAGCTTCACTTCTCTTTCGTTAGATAAGAATCGGAACGAGACTTTGATAGTAAAGGAGAAGTGAAGCCTAGTTATACATCACATTTCCATCTCCTTGGCGGTTAAAAAATGAATTTGTAAGATTTTGTTGTTCGTAAATATTAGGAGTAAACCGGCAAAACTTGCCATCATCATATATGATCCTTCTTGATCTAAGAGGAAGCCACAAATCTCTGAAGTTCTCAAGGTCTTAAGCCATCATCATACATGAATCACCCATTTTCTCATCAATTAAATTGATCCCAAATAGAAGTACAGGCGGAAATTTTGAAATCGGAAATCGAGCATACATGACCTTTGATTGCCAAACTTGCTTTCCCCTCTTTGTCATGGATCCTCCTCTGTCCAGCATTTAAATGAAGAACTCATGCGCATCTTGCTGCACGTAGGCATGGTTTTCCGAATGAAGCCACCAACTGCAAACATAAACAACAATTCAATCAGAAAGAATCACTACATAGGTCTGCAACAGGTCAAGTCTAAGGATCTCATCTAAGCTGACAAATGATGATATCATACTGTACAGCATAGAGGAAATGCATCAAATATTGGTTTCACAATTACACTTATAATTCTAATATAAGCTAAAAGCAAGGTTGTGAATTCGTGCGGATTAAACAACTTTTACATTTTTTGCAGATCCTGTTATCCAAGATCAATAATCAATAATTTAAACGGCAAAGACAGATTAGAAAGCGATTCGAGTTCAATCATAGGAGATAAATCCAACTAACAGTCACAAACCAGTAAAGAAACTGAGCTGGACTGAAGGCCCACCCTCGCCCCGAGGTGCCGTCGTGAGGCACCCGTGCCCCGACACAGACATTGAAGTTCAACTGCCATAGGACATTGGACATACCTCAGAATCATCGATACCAGAAAGATTTCCTGCAGCAGCTACACATTTTCTCTGATCCTACAAGCTGAGACACAAAGGAATAGTTTGAAATGGAAGTCAAGTCTTACAGATATTTGTGCAAATGATGTCAAATAGTAAACAATTCAACAAGGATAAGATATGAGACTACCATTTAAGTTCTGACAAGCCGGACACTTTCTGCAACCAAATCACTTTTGAAACTCCCAACACCTAAAAAGGAAAAAAGACATTGTTCCAATAAAAGAGCTGTGGGAAGTGGGACACATTCTAACTCAATTACAATTCACTATAACAGATCAGAAAGAAAAGATTTTTAATCAAGAACCTATTTCTAATAAACATAACATACATTCCCTTTCTTTTATCCTTATAATGCCAATTTCAATAGATGAATTCACTATTTGCAGAAATGGGATAGTGCAATCTATCTAATGAAAGAACAAAAGCATCGAAGTTGCTACTCTCTGAAGTGAAAGACTTAGAAAATTAACACAAGTAATGAAGTACCAGGCTTGATGTTAGAACTAACGACTTGTGTGCCCCTCCCCTCTCGAAACCCCCCACCCACCGGCCTCGATGGACCGTCGTGCCCGAGACCCCACCCCCCTCTCGAGGCACCGTCGTGCCCCGAGACCCCCACCCCCCGGCCTCGAGGCACCGTCGTACACCGAGACCCCCACCGCCCCGGCCTCGAGGCACCGTCGTGCCCCGAGACCCCACCTCCCCTAGCCTCGAGGTACCGTCATGCCCCGAGACCCACCTCCCCAACCTCGAGGTACCGTTGTGCCCCGAGACTCACCTCCCCAGCCTCGAGGTACCGTCGTGCTCCGAGACCCCCACCACCACCACCACACACACACACACACACGGCTCGAGGCACCGTCTTGCCTCGAGAACCCCACCCCCGCCTCGAGGCATCGTCGTGCCCTGAGGCCCCGTCCCCTACCTCGAGGCATCGTCGTGCCCTGAGGCCCCGTCCCCTACCTCGAGGCACCGTCGTGCCCCGAGGCCCTCCCACCCCCGCCTCGAGGCACTATCGTGCCTTGAGGTCTCCCCCGACCTGCCTGCCTTGAAAAAAAACAAAGTTAGAAAAATGCACTTAAACGATTTGATTCATATATTGAACAAAAAGAAGACACAACAAAAACTTTGTTGGGCTGAGTAATTATCAAATATTGTGTTTCATACCTAATGAATGAAGTTGGTCTCTCCAACCTTTCACTATGAAAAGATACGAACCAAGAGTCTCTTTTTATCCAGTCAATCTTTATCCTGAGGCATGTACATGGTTCTGAGTAAATAAATCACCATACTAAAAGGACACAAGTTATACTGAAGTTTCACAAATTGATCAAGAAAAAGTAGATGAGAAAAGGAACACCTATATTCAAGAATAGCATGGAACGACCAGAAGAAAAGGCAGATGGTGCAGTATTAATATCATAGAAGCTCCTTGCTGATAAACAGATGGTGCATATTAATACCGACTAGTAGTTGAATGTCAAATGCAGTGTCTGGGACAAGCCTGTACTCCTTGTAAACCTACCATCAAACAAGTTCCATATCAAACTGACGAATTTCTGAGCTCATCCACATTAATTTAGCCGTAAGTTGGGCACACTGACATTTCATAAGGGCAACTGACCAGTTAATTAAGATGCACACATGATGCTAGGATTAATGTCTTTCTGAACTTTTGCCATGAAATCTGTGGAAGGCCTTATCTTTGCCAAGTACAATGAACAAAGTTAACAATAAAACATATTCGACAACTGGCAGCACATGTCAGTAAAACTGCAATACTGTTAAAGTAATCAGCAACATCCAATTCAAAGAGCCAAAGAGCTGAAAAAAGACAAGAGGGTAACCATTTTCTTATCTCTGAGACAGAGGCTCTCAAGTGTTTGCACATGCCATTGTAGCACATAACTATGGGTCAACAAGATTCTTATCAATGTTGACTATTTTATCCCCTGATTCCAAGTCCACAAGTACATTTCTCTTACATATATCTGCTGCGGGGACAAGAACTACTCTCTGCTGAAAAGATCAAAACCTGCTGCTTTGACATTTTTTGAGATGCAGAGGGTGCTACACGCCTTCTTCTCGATGGAATCAACTGCAGCCGACTTCCGGACTTCTCATTGTGTCAGAGGTTGACATAATTTATCCATGGAGACTAAATGATCCATCTGAGTGAGATGGAGAAATATCCATGCTGCAAGTGGCCGGAAGAGGAATCGCGGTGATCTTAGGAACAACAGTCTGAATAGAAACATGTTTGCTGCTTGGTCTGATAGAGGAGTATGCTGTCAGAACAACAGTCTCTGAGGAAACTGCATCACTGTTGCAAGTATAGAGATGTTCTTATTAATATTAACTTACAATCTTGGATGTACATAGTACCTTCCAAAGCCAAAAATGTCTTTTTCAATTTACTCATATTGCAAAATAGCTTATAAAATAAAAGGTACCCAACTGTAGAAAAATTTCTTCAACCTAATAACATTAGAACTTTTTCAAATGTTATAAGCAAAAAGAAGGATTATCAGATCTGAAAATCGTCGAAAGAGGCGTCTTGATAAACGTCCTTTCCTTTTGAATTTGAAATTTGAAGATTTCTAAAAAAAGCAGCGAATATGAGAGAATGCATATCGATCCACATTGGTCAGGCCGGTATTCAGGTCGAAAATGCATGCTTGGAACTTTACTGCCTTGAGCATGGCATTCAGCCTGATGACCATATGCCAGGCGACAAGACAGTTGGAGGAGGTGATGATGCATTCAACACCTTCTTAAGTGAAACTGGAGCTGAAAAGCATGTTCCCGGAGCTATCTTTGTGGATCTTGAGCCTACTTTCATTGACGAAGTCAGGACAGGAACATACAGGCAGCTCTTTTACCCTGAGCAGCTCATCAGTGGTAAAGAAGATGCAGCCAACAACTTTGCCAGTGGACATTATACAATTGAGAAGGAGATAGTTGATCTCTTCTTGGATCGTATCAGGAAGCTTTCCGATAATTGTATTGGTCTTCAAGGTCTACTGGTTTTCAATGCTTTTGGTGGTGGAACTGGTTCAGGCCTTGGGTCACTTCTGCTGGAGTGTCTCTCTATGGACTATGGAAAGAAATCAAAACTTGGTTTCACCATTTATCCATCACCATAGGTCTCTACCTCTGTGGTGGAACCTTACAACAGTGTCCTGTCAACCCACTCCCTTCTTGATCACACTAATGTCGCAATTCTTCTTGACAATGAGGCTATCTAGGACATCTGCAGGCACTCATTGGACATTGAGTGCCCCACATACACCAATCTTAACTGTCTTATTTTACAGGTTATCACAGGTCAGTTCAACCGAGAAAGCCTACCATGACCATCTGTCAGTTGCAGAGATCACCAACAGTGCTTTTGAGCCATCTTCCATGATGGTCAAGTGTGATCCTCGCCACAGCAAGTACATGGCTTGCTGCCTTATGTTCTGTGGTGATGTTGACTGGTGCCCTACTGGATTCAAGTGTGGTATTAATTATCAGCCAACAACTGTTGTTCCTGGAGGTGATCTTGCCAAGGTGCAAAGGGATGTATGTATGATTTCCAACTCAACCAGTGTTGCTGAGGTCTTCTCACACATGACCACAAGTTCGATCTGATGTATGCCAAGCATGCTTTTGTGCACTGGTATGTTGGTGAGGGTATGGAGGAAGGTGAGTTCAGTGAAGCACTTGCAGATAGCTACTTTAGAAAAGGATTACGAGGAGGTTGGTGCTGAATTGGAAGAAGGAGAGGATGATGCTCACGAGGAATACTAAAACCCCATACACAAATTTTCACAAGAAACCCCAAAACCAACATTCAGAAACAGAGACCATCATTGCCTTTGCATACACAAAGTTTTACAAGAAACCCCGTAACAAACATATAGAAACAGAGACCATTATTTCCCTTGCATACACAATTTTTTACAAGAAACCCCATAACCAACATACAGAAACAGAGACCATCACTTCAATCACAAAACCCACCTACATTCCCTAGCATACACAAATTTATACAAAAAAAAAAAAACATAACCAACATACAGAAACAGAGCCCAGTAATAAAAAAAATACACAAAAAGAAGATAAAACCCATCACTCCAATTATTTTCCTAAGTAAAGAAAAACACATACATAATAAACAAAGACCAAAACAGAGAAACACTCACAAGTATGATTCGAGTTATTAGAAAGTGCCCGTCGTCTTCAGCATTCAGTTTTCCAGTCTCCAACCACCATGAATTCGCAACAATTTTCCAGTCTCCAACCACCGCACTCGAAACGTTCAAAAATTCAAAACCCTTTTCAATAAAATGGAGAAGGAGAAGAAGAAGAAGAGAAGAGAAAGCCGTTATCTGTAATATATACGTTAGAAGCGATCTGTTCAAAATTTTGTGAATGAATTTCCACAACTCTTTTTTTTTTTTTTTAAATCAAATATTTTAAGAATAATATTATACTATGTTAATTTTTGTCCTATGTTTAAATCTACACTTCACCAATTTTTAAAAAAGAGTTGATACATTCTTTTTCAGATTTTGAGATTTTGTTTCTCAAAATGTATGTTTCTCCGTCATTCATATTTTTATTCTTGGAGTTAATTATATCGGTTACATGTTAAAATTATTTTTGTTTCATACAATGCCAGTTGAGAGAGAAGAAAGTTTCTGACGTGTTTAATATTCTTTTGAGAAAAATAGAAGTAAATATATGATATTTTTATTCTAAAAGAAACACAAATAATTTTTACAGACAATTCTTAAAAAAAAATTATGTTACATTAAACGATATCACATAAACTGAGACGTGATAATATTTTATATATAGTACAACATTTTGTTATATAATTTGAATTGACACTTCAAGGGATGGTCAGCAAAGTTTTGTCATTTTTGTTGTTCATTACTCTTTAGATAGTCCAAAAGTAATAATTCAGATATTTATACATTGTTAACATGCTAAATAAGCTATGAACATTGTTTTGCCGATAAAAAGAATATGAAGATCCGTAGATTCTCTCTACTTTGAAAAAGTAATGATTAAAACAATGTTGATCCAATAGATTGCTAGTAGTAATTTATTAAGTAGTACATATACGTTTCAATCAATAATAATTATTTTAAAAAGTCACTCAATTTTTTTAAGGGTCACTTTACGAGAGAAGAAGTAGGTAAAAGGTCAATAGAGTCTAAACGACATAAGCTTTAGATCTATCAATAGGCGACCACAGATCATAACGTACTCTTCGCACAATAAATTCACTTTGAAGTTGACTTATTTGCTCGGCCACTCGTCGAAATGTATACGAGATACCATAAGGGCTCAATATCTCAATAGCACATTTGTCTAAAGGTTCAAAGAAGACTTCTCATCCGAAACAAACAAACATCTAACTACAAAGTTCTTTAAAACATGATCGATCCAAGAACTGATAGCGGTAGAAGTCTTGTCTCAGGGAATGAACTTGCTTGTTAGTGGTCATATTATTCGTCTAAAGGGAAATGCCTTTTCCGGGTCTATCCCAATTTGTGAATCACTTTCTTGAGTTGATTTTTAACTTGCACCAAAATCCATCTCTATATTCGCTAAACTTGCTTCTTTTTTTTCTTTCATCAAAGTCGACCTTAACCAACATCCCTTCCATTTTCGGCTCTTCCTATTTCATACCATAAACAAACACCTTTGCTTCATCGACATTGGCGCTAAAGGCTCTACCTCGCCCACACAGTCCTTTATGGAGTTAGCCGACAATAAAGAAGTACTAACAAACTATATACAGTTTGAAAATTGAAATGTTGTTATTACAATTTGACCATAGAATTATCATAACGGAAGAAAACTGTGTTTTTCTATCGTAGTGTGTATATATATATATATATATATATATACTTAGGACTAAATACTGCTCACCTTCTACAACATGAACATTTATTAGATAGGTTAACAATAACAAATCCATCAAAAACCTTGAAAACAGAAGCAAAAGAGAATGGTGTTAATGAACTTGAGTTTGTAACAGGTTAATTTTTCTCAGTTCCTAAAACGTACTCCAAGAATGTAGAAAAGTAATAGCTTTATCGAAGAAAAACCTGAATCTACACTGCAGAGTAACGCCGTCCATGAACTAGCATGTCAGCGATCATAGCAAGGGTTATGGTCAATGATATGCCCAGTGTAGCAACTAATGTTGTTGTTCATACTACTGAAAGAGTAATGTTTCATATTTCCAGAAATTATGAAAATCTAAGAACAAATAGAGCAAAAGAAGATATCAATGTAGAGAAAAGAGAATGGAAGATTCTAGAAGAGTTTGAGCAACACAACAGTGATCTTCAATATAGCAAAAATAAGGAATCTGAACAGCTGTTAATTAGTTTTCTCTCTTTGCGGGTTTAATTTCAGTTTGCCTCCATTATCATCCGATTGGCTGGTGTGCAGAGAGAAAGGCTCAACTCCAGGAAATGTTTTCTCTAGTGTTATTTAATGTGTATCGAGTAATTGAGTTGATAAAAATATTATTATCGTCAATATTTGGTTCAGAAAATTAACTCTTACCCAATTTTCTATTTTACTTTCTACTTCTCTCTCCTTAATATTATATAATTAGTTTTGTTTTATTTTTATTTTCTTTTTTCATAATATAAATCATTTTTTTTAAATAATAATCTATATAATCTTCATGTAATGTAAAATTTTATTTTTTTCAAATTCTTTATTTAATAAACAATTATTATCCTAAATAACATAAATGCGACAAATATTACAGCAAACAATCCAAATCAAAGTAAAATTAGTGATAGGCTTCAATTATATCATAAATATTATTAATTTTATATAAATAGGTAACTTTCAAAATTGTTACGTATCTCTCATAATGTTCTATTAATGTACTACGGTGAACTTTGGAGTGTACCATGTATCCAATTATATTATGTATTAATTTACTTTTCCTATTCCATTTTAAACTATTGCATCAGATATTTTCATGTTCATTAAAAGTGTATCTAATAACTTATCACTACAGCATTAAAGTGAATTGCTTGAATTATCATGTAAATTTTGTACATTTTTCATAGTAAAAAATAATTATAATTTTAAATTACATATTTAAAGTGATAAAAACTTCTAGAAAATCAAATTAGAAGAATTTGTCAATTCGGAATAGAGACAGTATTTTTATAAATAATATATTTTTAGATATTATATTACTCAAAAAATAATTATAAATATTAGAGACTAGATTAATAGTCTTGTATAATATAAATAATATAAAAATAATTTTAAAAACACATTTAAAATGCTAACTTTTTTAAAAAAAGTAAAATAAAAATTTGTTAATTCGAAAAAAATAGTAATTTTTCAATAACATATTTTTAGATGTAATATTTAATAATAATGACTCAATTATTGATATTGTAGTAATAATATTAAAAAGTAAAATAGAAAGGTCAATAATAGTTCTCCAGAGAATAATATGGAGAGAGGTTTGGAGATGGCGTTTCTCTATTTGGGTTGGAGATAGTCTAAGGAAGCGTTTGGGAGGAAGAAAGTCCAATGACCTTCCCAAGCAATGAGTGCACAAAAGACCATTTATGGAATACAGATATGATCACTACACTTCAATCGGGTTATTCTATTTCACCTCAAGAGGAGAGAGCAGGACAAATCCCCCGTTGAGACGAACAGCTAGGTCGACTCGATTAGAATTTAGAATAAATCAAGAAAATAAACTCTCAATATAACAAACTGAACGAATATTAACAAAAACAGCCAAGCAGATGCCATCAGCAGTAGCTGTCAAGCATCGTTAAGTTGACAAAAGAAGAGAAAAAATCCTGTAGATAGAACATAAACACACAACAAACAATAAGAACGGCAACCATATTGAAATCAATGCACATAACAGGCTTTGCATGATAGAACACGTCATTCTTGCCAAAGCCCAAAATAGTTACAACTTCATCGCACTTGAACAAGATGAAAGCTTGCGGGTCCTCAACTTATATAACATATCCATTAAAGAAAAGAGTTTAGATCCAAGACTGTGAATTAGGGCGTTGAATTACTCCACATGGCAAGACGAAAAGTATGTCACCCAGATTTAGAAGATAGAAAAAAACAAAGACAAAGTATAACGAAAATTCTAAGAGGTTGAAGTGCACTCTGTTTCATCCATGTCATTCATCAAACTCATGCATGTGATCCAACAGATAGTTTGCAGCCATCTCCTCATTTTTGTTGCATGCAAAAAATACTTGTAACACCAAAGCTCGATCGAAACCCATAGCTTCAAGCTGTAAAGATCAACACCAATAAAGCAGAAATGAAAAGCAATATCACATCAGAATAATATTTCATATCTGCTAAAGCTCAGTGAAATATATATCACAAACTGAAAATGTAAAATTTGGAAGACAGAGCGACATCCATAATAGTTTTGCTTCTTTTTAGCTTTCTGGATATAATAAATCAGCTGATTTTGCTGAAAACAAACGGTAACACAGACCCAATAGTCCTTCCAGTTAAATTCACATGCAATGCAGCATGAAACTACCAAGTAATGCTCCATCCAAAAAAAAAAAAAAAGGTTAATGCTCTATCAAGTTAGAGAAGCCATTCTTGCTTTACCAGTTTGAGAGGATTCTCTGGAGATAACCTCGATCAATCTTTTTTATGAACTTGTGTGAAAAAAAAAAAAGAATTTTTCATGGAAACGTGGTAATGAGAAAGTAGAAACATCCCCTCAGGTGTCGGGGGTGGAAAATTGTGTTAAATGGCTTTAGGCACCCAAATGCCTTGGTAGTTTGTGATGTGGGATGAAAATCATGAAGAGACGAGGGTTCAAATCCTGGCAGAGACAAAAAATGATTTCTTCACATTTGCCCAGGTCTTGGTGAGCAGAATAACCCAATAGTTACGGCGGTAGAAGGTAGCATAGGCACCCGGTCGAATAATAGTGCACACAAATTTGGCCCGACCTCCACCATACTTAAAAAACAAAACACATGCTGACAAGTGTGACCTAATGTTTTCCACACAGATTTACCATTTGGCTCTTAATATGAGGAAGAAGAGACTCTGAAAAGTGTAACTCCGTATCAGTACGGTATAAGATTAAATGGAGTGTCAATAACTCGTTCACATGGTCATGAGGATTTAAGGCAGGAACTTGTGAATGAAAAGGGAGGAACAGAATAATATGGCAAACTACACCTTGCATTTGGCAGACAATGTGGAAAGGTAGGAAAATTAGGTGTACAGAAAAAGGGGGAATACAAAAGCAGAATCAAGTTTAACAGTTTGTTATAGCTGTGTTTGTAGAGAAAGGCAGAGAATGTAGAGAAGGTGGTGAAATCTCATGGATTCATTAGTGCTCTCTGCATTAAGAATCCGTAAATGCATTTGTTGTGGAATATTACATAAGGTGGTTACTGAACACAGCATTTAGAAATATAACGGTACTGGTGATCTCTATTGTCAGTACAGTGTAAGCACCTTTGTAGCCTAAACACAGATATAGCTGTTGAATATGACATTCCTAAATATGAAGGATCTGTTTTTTTCTTAAAAATCAAATAAGAAGGATCTGAATGTAAAGTAAATTCTCCAAGCTCTGGTATTTTTACACATCAGCACATGAAAAATCATGGACATAAAATGTGCACGCAGACTGTCTAATGTTCCATGCAAGAAAAATGAGTTAAGTTTAGAAAAACTAATTTGGTGCTGCACCCTCAGCACTTCAACTATCAAGTCATAATTTGCAAATCCTACCAGTGTCGTGTAAAAGGAAGCAGGAACAAGGGGTAGGTTTGTCCTAAAAATTCCAGTCTCACAGGAAAACTGTTATGAAATGAACTAGATCTAACAGAACCTATAACCACGTAGCACAAGCTAAAAGATAAATGAAGAACTTACTCGCTCAATAGCCTCACGCTCTTCAGGTGTGACAGTCACAGCTTGTGGTATAGCCCCTGCCGGCTGTCCAGGCACGTTCCTGATAGTACCATATTATGACAAAGTCAGCCTCACATACAGATACGGAGATGTCAAAAAATGGATTTTGGATGGCTAGAAGTGTAAGTTGCTGTGCCTCATATGCACCAGCTCCCTAATTCAAAACAAGTAGTTCTCACCCTTCCCCCTCAACAGGTTCATTGATGAGGCGCAAGAAGTCAGCTTGATGCTCTTGAATCAGCCGCATCAATTGAGGATTTTGCTTACCCAACTCCTGGAGCATTGGCTGCAGAGTGAAAAAAAGGTCACTGTTCCAGTTTCCAGAAACCATTTGTAAAAGCTTTGAGCAAACAAAATTAAAAGCCATGTCTGTCCGTCTGTGTGTGAGCTACCTGCAATATCTGTGGGTTTGCTTGCACCATTGCTCGTAAGGCTTGAAACTGTTGAGGGGAAAAAAGGTTAAAAAATTATACTTACAAATTAATTACCAATTTTACAAAGGTAGGATGTGCACCTGTGGACTATTGCTTAAGAAATCCAAATTTCCAGCTCCAACATTTGAACCCACATTTGGAAGGCCCTGATGGTAAATTTGAGATGATTTTTAGCATTTTGGATAAAATGTGAAAGCACAAACTTAAATTTTCTGGTGGATTTCACCACCTGAGGGAAGAGATCCAAAGGATTAGCATTTGGACCACCGGACGGAACAGCTGGCTGTGAAGCCTGAACTGGGGTATTTACAGCCTGTCCGCTAGCAGGAGCAGCAGGTGGGATTTCTGCTTGCTCAGGAATACCCTGAATGATAATAGGTGTACTTTAAAGTCAATAAAAAGATGTGATATTAGAAGACAACAGGAAATACTAGAATCTATCACAACACAAGCACTAAGTGCCAACAGAATGTGGACATTTTCGTACTTTCTGAACTACTTATATTTTCTGGGGAAAGTAACTTCAAAAGAATATGAAGCTTCAGGAATGCCATGCGTTCAATGCACAAAGTAAAAAACTTAATCAATTGTGAACTCACAGAATACAGGTATTCAATAGCTCTCTCTGGATTGTTATATGCAGCCCGTAGAGCACGTACAACTGTATCCCGCTCCCAACTTCCACCACCCATATCAAGAATCTGTTGAACCGTAGTTTCCAAGGTACTTCCAGCAACAAGGTTTGATGCCGCTTGGCCATACACGTCTGTCAGGGGACTATTTGACAAAGACAATAACATAAAGAATGACCAAACTAATCACATAGAATGAGCAAAAAGTAATTTTCTAGTCCAAGATGTTATGATGTACTCACTTAGCAGCAGCTGGTGCTAGAGCTAGAGCTGGAGCTGGAGCTGCAGCAGGAGCAGGAGCAGGAGCAGATTGTGCACTAAAAAAAAAATAAGCTTAAGCTAACTAAACCACAAAAAGAAAATTGACTCTAAACATCTTCCAACTAACAGCAAAAAGTTATGGGGAACAGAAACTCACGGTGCCACACTTGCAGCAGTTGCTTGAGGTGCTACTGTCTGCGTAGGTTGGCCTGTGGATGTTGCAGGCTGGGCCTAGTCAAACAGATATCATCAGCTAACCATTACAAATTCATACAACCATCTTTATATGGTTCAAAGCACAAGATGTTACACTTCAAGTACCCCGGAACAGCACAAGTAATATAATCATTACACAAGCCTCAGCAAAATCACTCTCTCAGCGCATAGCTCAACTATAGAACTCATAAACCAAACATGTGTCTCCAAATATACAAGTACAAGTGTAGGTTACAAAAACAATCAACATTCATCACATGTTTTTAGCAACAGGAAAACATCCGGACAGATGTCATCAGCTCCCAAATAACCATTATAGAAGATTCATCCAATCATCTTCAAATGGTTCATAGCATAAGATATTAGGCTGCAAGTGCCCCAGAATAGCACAGGGAATATAATCATTTCACAAGACGCATAAAAATCACTCTCTTTCATCGCATGGTTCAGCTACAAAAACCATATACCAAATATCCATGTCCACATATACAATTACAGGTGTAGGCTACAAAAACAATCATCATTCATCACATGTTTTGCAACAGGACAACAAAAAAATATAAAAGGAAGGTAGTAATCACAACAGTTATACACATCTAATTTAAAGGAAGTTGAATTCAATCTCAATCGTCTCATAGAAAGAAAAAAAATATGCATTAAAGAAGTCAGCAAGTAAAGCTCTCACCAAATTTGAAGGTGCTGGCTGTGTAGCTGAGGTTCCACTTGTTGAAACCTTATTCTACAATGATCATGGGAGGACAACAATTGGAGATGAACCATTATCAGCCAATAGAAACAGAAAATATATGTTCACACAGTTCATGGAAGCATGAAGTACCCTTAAAATCATCTGGGAAGAACAGCTATTTCTTTCCAAACTATAGACAAATCCTTTGTAGAGCACATGCTTAAATAGTTAAATTACTTTGAATAATAGGTACCTTGGAAAGCATTATAACGACAAAACTATTTTCAGCAACTTTGTTTTCCTCCAATGTTGTAGGATCCTTGAGAACTTTACCCTGGTGGATAAGCATCTGTTGGGCAGCAGGGTAGACATCTTGACCTTGAACTGTTTCTATGCTTTTCTTCACATCAGCAACCTAAATATTTATTATGTGGAGCAAATCAGTTTGTGCAACAGAGGAAAAAGAGAGGGAGAAAGCATTGACAAAGAAATTACAAACATGATTAAGATTGGGACTTCGTTTAAAAGTAAAATAACGAGATCAACCCTTGCGATGCTGTTCCAATTTTGTTTTTATTGCTATATTTTCTCTATTTTAAAACAAGAAAGGGTATAGAGTGTAAACATGTGAATGTACACAAAGAGGACTTCAACTATGGAATAAGAATAAACAGGAAAAAGGCAAATTAGGAAGGTGAAGTAGCTGTAAATGATGCACAAGCTCTTCAACCCTGTCTGCACAATATTCTGAACACCAAAACAAAGGAACAAAAATACTAAGAGACCAAAAGAAAAAGAAAGCAGTATTAACGAAAAGTCAACAGAAAAGAAAAAATCGCAGTGTGTCTTCAAATTCGCCATATGCAGGACCATCTCATACAATGTAATTTTAATTCTCTTGTCTTCTACCCTAGAAAAATTGGCTTGGGTAGTTGTAGCTTCAGGAACAGCCGGGTCAAGACAGAATTGCACTCATGAGGGTCTTATAGGGCAGTGGGTCCTATGAAGTGCTTAATAAAGAGGCAGTAACCCTAATTCAACCCTTAAAACTAGCTGTACAAGATTTGCACCATACTACATCCTCAGAAATAGAGAAACTCCATTAACAAATCAAATGGCTCCGCTAACATTAAACAAAACAACTAAAATCACCCCCAAGTCCAAACTCAATTGAAAACCAGAAGTAACTCCAAACTCTTCTCAAGAAAAAACAAGAAATTTGTTTCCTTAAAAAGTTAGGGACTTGCAATAAAGCTTCCACCAGTTTAACTTATGTAGAAACTAGTTTATTTGCTTATTTTGATAATCGCGGTGTCCGGACCAGCCTTCGGACACCTCAACTAAGTAAGTCTACCGGATAAATTTCACCTCACACTAAGGCTTGGGACAACTATATATAGCAGGACACTACAGAATCTACTCAGCATCAAATAATCATTCAGCTGAATCCAAATTCAATTCGACTCGAAGAATTCACATAAAATCACTCAGCAGCATTAAATGCCATCAATTCACAAATAAAACAAATCAATAATACTTGAGACAACCCCTCCAAAACCATGTACCATTAGAACCCTAAAATTCACATACAAAGTCGCCACTGACTTTGATTGGAACCATATATAGAGTTTTTTTTTGTTACAACTCTACATTCATTACTCCAGAGGAGCAGTCAGTGACTTTTGATGACTTAAAACCCTGAATCTACATCAGCCGCTAGGAAACCCTAATCAGAGCTCTATCGCCGCTTAAAACAACTCAATTTGATAATTGAACACAATTCACAAACAAAAACACATGAAAGCATGTATATCATACAACACAAAAAGATATACAGAGATCGATAGTTACCGTGTCTTCGGGTTTCACTTCGATCTCGAAGTGCGTGCCTTTCAAAGTCTTCACAAAAATCTTCATCTTCAAACGCTTGTTTACACGTCCCTCCACTTACGACGCCGGCGCCCTGCAACTTCCGGTCACTGCCGGCGATGAATTTGTAAAGTTAACGAATGTGTTTATAGAAAATTTAGCAGATAGAAGAAAGGCTTAAGCAGAAAGTTTACACTGAAAAGGGTTTTTTAATGTCTTTAACACGCGTTATATACCTGGGGAAAAAAAAGGGTAGTGATTTGGTTACCGCTAGGTTTCGTGACAGCTCAGAATAAACCAATAAGGTGAAGCCACGTCAGGTACAGCGGTGTTGGTAAATTATCTCTTAATATCATTTATTTCTATTAAGGACTATAATATTACCCTACTATCTTTATTTTATTCAAATAATACTTGATATGATAAAAATCTATTTCTCTTCTATTTGGACAATAATATGTCCTTTTTTAAATAATATACATTTATCAACCCTTTAACCCAATCAAATTTTATATTGGGTAAAACAATAATACAATGAGATCTTCTATTTATAATTCATTATAAACTCATCCAAATATTTTTATATTTCTTGCATAGTCAACATTTATTTGATGTACATGAACAATTAAATATAGAAAAAAAATCAATTTTATAGCAAATTTTTATACTACATTAATATTTATGAGTATTTGCTTGAAAAAGAAAATGAGTATTTGCTCATATGTCAACTTCTATTCCTAATTTTTGCTCTATTGAGGGAATAATTAGTTTAGTTCCTTGAGATGGTGCCTTCTCCCTAAGGACTCGGACTTGTTTTTATTGTCTAAAATCTTTGATATGCTTGTTTTTCTTTTTTCGTGTTAATACGAGTAAAAACACTCAAAAAATCGTATAATAGGTTTATTTGTCACAAAATGCGAATATCTCATTTTCAAAATATTAACATAGATTTTCGACAGACATAAAAAAAAAGGCAAAAAATTTATTTATCATGGCTCTATCTACTCATTAAAAAAAGAATAGAGAGTTTTGCATATGGGTGAACATATAATCCGGAGAAGAGTGAGAAGGGACCAACGAGCCTTCTCTCGTTGTTATCTTCGGACCACCCATCTCATCTTTCTCCTTCACTAATCTGGTGAGATCAAATTTCTAGGATAAAGTAAAGTGAGGGACTTCTTCCAAGTCCTTCTTAGAAAGAAAGAACTCATGAGCTACTTATAGCATCTCAAGTCTCTTTCGATGCCGAGTGTAGGGTAATAAGAATTTAATATATAGTTACAACTCCGGTATAAAAAAACATATTAGTCTTAAAGTTGTATTTGGGACGACTAGTTCTAAGATATTTTCGTATATTTTCTTTAACAAGTTGTATTCATTGATTATGCTGATAAATGAGAGAAGGAGAATACACCATCCATCAATTCAAATGTACTATATTTGTCTGCCCTCATCCTACCAAGTAAGAAGGTAATCTTCATTCAATAGAATGCTATCCTAAAAAATAATTGATTAGTACTCGAAAATACGATGACTTTATCCTTTTGAAAAAATTCTCATTTTCTGAAGGTCAAGTCTCTCCTGAAGCAACCGTCAACCCCTTGAAGATGTTATCCATCAATTGCGACTCTTTCAATCATAGATATGTCCTTAAGAAAATCCAAATAATAAGGCATCAATTTTTATTTTATTTTTGAGATTGACTTAGAGGGTGTTTGCTCAACTTTAAGTAGTTTTCATCCTCAAGAGTGTTTGGATATTTTTAAAATAACTTTTTTTTTAAAAAGTTAAAAGTAGGTATTTCCTTCTATTCATTTTTTAACTTAAAAGTTACCAAAGTTTGACTTTTTAAGAATTATTTCTTTTACGATAAGCCAGATGGGCCCTAGGTCTTTGTCTACCCTAATGAAACTTAAAATCTCACTCCCTTGCTTCCTTCTTTTGATAGACTAATTTGCACATCTTTTTTTTTTTTACGCTCATTCTTGACTTGGGGAGTGCCCACTTTGTTCTATATATGTTAGCAATAAGTTGATAAAATTTTACTAGTTAATAAATAAATTATGAAAGCTAGACTAGCATAGGAAATAAACGGATCTCTTTGTATAATTTGTTATCAGATAGATATTTCGATTGGGTTAAAGGGTTAATAAATGTATTATTTTTGTAAAAAGGTTTAATGGGACATGAAATCTTACTATGACAGAAAAATGTTTTATTATGTCAAATATATTTTGATAAAGTAGGGTAATTGGATGATATTATAATCCTAAAAAAAAAAAAATGATAGTAGGGGGCAATTTTTCAAATATAGGTAACCATTTAAAAATTTACTCTCGTCATACAAATGGTTTATTTGATACAAGTGTGCGCAGATGTTTTATTTGAATTAAATTTAAAAAAAACAAATAGAATAGGATCTTTTTATCGCAAGTTCAACGATATTTTTGGATGACTATTATGTATTGTTATTTTTTTTCATATTGTAACATATTGTTTTGTAGTATATTGTATTAGGAAAAAGGCATACAAATTTTTTTTAACTTGTCCCGAAAAATCAGTTATACATTTAAGCTATTATATATGACGGTCTATTACATACATTACTATTTAAAATGAATTTAATATCACCCTGAGACACGTAACACCACTCTCACAGTATATGGTGTATTACACTTGTCGCCACATCAACACAATGTCAGAGCCACATCGGATTTGTGATTTCTTATATTCTTTTTGTTTTGTTTTCTTTATTAAGTAACTTTTGTTTTGTCAACTCAATTTTACACTAATTAATCCAATAACCTTTAATTAATTATTAAAATTCTTTGATTATAATACCTTCTTCATCATTAAATCTCACTCACTTATCTCTAATCTCATAAAAAAAAATCATTCCTTTAAATTTATGTCACTATTCACTATCTTCTCCGACGAAGAACAAACAAACCATCACCACCACAAACCCACCTCTACAATAGCATTCCCTCTTATTCAGAAAACCATTAGCCACCTAAGATCCACCTGAACCACCACAAAACAACCACTCAAAAACCCAAATCAATCACCGACAAAGTACAACACCGAATTAGATCTCTTTACCTTATTCCTTTCCGATTTTATTAGTTGAATTTGTTTTAGAGGTGTTTCAGCAAGCTCAATGCTTTAACCATGGCTCTGATGACTTTTCAATGAGCTCCACGCTTTCAAATCTGTACAACCAACAAACAACACCAGTACTATACTCACATCGTTGTGATACTTTGAGGTTGTGATGGAAAATAAAAAAAGATATTAAAAAAATTGTGAAGAGTTTTTATTTTTTATTTCATTTTTTGTCACGTCTGTTTAGGTGGTATATAAATTTATTTTTAAATAGTAAATGTATGTAATAAGTCGATATTAGTTTTATTTTTGAATTATTGATAATTTTAAAAGTACACTTTACTTCACTAACTGAACTTAATCTTGCAACATGAATGAAATACACCACTAAGTTTTCATTTTGTTTAAGGGTATTTTTAACACTTCTCTTGACGTTTTATTAAGAGGTTCACGGTCCTATTGAGTCCACTTGTTATATCATTGGGTGTATCTAAATTTAATTAGTCAAGTAGACTAGTAGAGAGATGTTTGTAAGTTGTCAAACTAATAAGTTGCATCAAATTTAGACGTGTTTTCAATACTTTTCTTTCTTTAAAAAAAATAAAAATAAAAATACGTGTAACGTATATCATGTTAAACCAAAAATATATCATTAAAAAAAATTGAAATTAAACCTGCTAAGATGAAAATTTTAGGTGCTTATATTGTTTGTAAATTATAGATACTTTATTATATGAGACGACCTCACATACTTTGTGCTTGATCTTTTTTACTTTTCGTGTATGGTCTTATTAAATTAAAATAATAAGACTTAAATTGAATGCCTAACTATTTTTTTTTCTGTTATAAATCGCAATGGTCAAAGCAATTTATACAAAATTTATAAATAAGTCAAATATTAAAATTTCCATGCCCAAAGCATAAATAAAATAGTACATGTTAATGGAAGATAATTAAAAAGTTTGGCGTAAAAATTTCTAAAATAAAGCACATATAAATGAACTTGTATTTTAAATTCAAATCATTGTTTTGAAAAGAGAATTTGTTATCTCAGATCTAAACCCAATAAACAGGATAAAAAAGAGCTAATTTCATGATTAATTTATAAGCTTTCACTTTTAAAATTTCCTTTATATATACCATGCATGTACATTAATTAAAAATTATCTTTTATGAAGAAAATGTCCTTTAGTTTGTATTTAAAAATATCTTAATCATAGTCACTAACTCACTATATATACTTTATCCCACGTGAGATTATGATTAAAGTGTATTGTTTTGATGTTGGAGTTATAGTTTACTTATGAAATATTTTCTTTTAACACTCCCTACAAAATTAATTTTGGCATCAAAATAATATTTTGATTATCTTATGATTGACATATTTGTATGAGCAAAAATTTAAATAAATTTTCTTAAACTCTTTCTTGAATATTAATGTACTTGAATCTAAATATCTTTAATTTGTTGAATTCTTTCTAGGTTGAAATACTTGTTCAAAAGTGGTAATATAATAGTAATTAATAAGCATATAAATCATTAATCAAGAATTACCAACAAATATAAAATACAATTATAAGCTTCAATATAGTAGAATTTCAACAATAAAAAGTTTGAATTAAGGAAAACTTAAATTCATCATGACTTTTGAGGTAAACTATCTAGCTCTAAATGAAACTGTAGAGGTAGGACGGAGAAAAAACTAAGTTCCCAATTGGTACCTCCGAAAATATTACAATAAGAAAACTATTGTGAGTAACTTCGTTTTCCTCCAATGTTTTTGTGTCCTCGAGAATTTTACCCTTGTAGCTGTGGATACGCATTTGTTGTGCATCGGAATAGAAAACTTGACCTAGAGCTGTATTTATGATTTTCTTCACATCAGCCACCTAAATATAAAGTACGTGATCATAATTCAATTCTAAAAGCTAACGCATATTCAATTAAAATCAATCTGATAATTGAGCATAAACATATAACATTAAAAAAAAAATAGAAAAGAGATCGATAGTTACTGTGTGTTTGGGGTTCACTTCGATCTCGAATTGCGTGCCAACTAAAGTCCTCACAAAAATCTTCATATTCAAAAGCTTGTTTACACGTCCTACCAATGAATATGTAAAAACAATATATGAAGGTTAATGAATTATGTGCGATTTATATAAGGTTTTAATTTGGTTACCACTGGGTTTTGTAACACTTCCTAATTAATATAGGATTATAATATCGCCCTAACTATCCTTATTTATTTATTTTTCAAAATATTCGTATTTCTCTATTTGGATACTATTATGTCACATTAATATTTTAGTTTATAAATATGCTTCTATAAAAAGATGTATTTTAGGGGGTGACTAAATTGTTTCGGGAAATAACACATTGACGGTCAAAAAAGGAAAAAGAAAATCTCCATGACTTTAAAAATTAATTAAAAATATCTTTTAATAAATAATTATTAATTTTAGAGATACTATTTATTTATTATTATTTATAGTAATGTAGCAATATTATGATAAATCTGCTATATATATTAAAAGTAAATTATTTATGCAATATATATGTGTTATGACTATTATAAAATGTATTATGCTTGTATTATATGTGTTTTATAAATTGTACTTTGTAATATGTATTAAAACTATATCTTTAATGTATTAAAAGTGAAGTGAAAAGAAGATCTTATTGTTATAAATGATAAATATTTTATTAATATAATATATTTACGCAAGTTTCCAAAGAATAATTGGAATAAACGAATTCTACCCTTGAAAGGATTTTTGCACTTAAAATACGAAGAATTTTTTTTAAGGGAAATGTCCTTCGGGATGACTCAGTTGGTTTGGAGGGTGGTTATCCACACGGATGACCCGGGATCGATCCCCCCTCAATGCCTTCTGAGTCGAGCATGTCGCATAGGGCTTGTCTAGTGCGGTTTATATTACCTGTGTGGTTTGCACTCCTTTCACCGTTGTTCTAAAAAAATCAATATGCAATTTTCTTTATCTTTTTTTGTTTCTAAACACTTTTATTTACCAAGATAAATATCCAATTTCATTATGAAAATCACGGAATTAAAGAATTACCACATCTATAAATTTTTCAATATCCAATTTTTACTAATTATTGTTATAAAAATCACGGAATCAAAAAATTCAATAACCAATTTTCACTAATTGTTGTTATGAAACTTTATGATAATACGTTATAGTTTTATCTATTAAATTTATTTATTTTTAATTTAGAAATTTGTACACCTATGATTTTATCAGTTATTTGCATACTTTTCTCACAGTGTATTTATTTTATTTTTCAGAATTTTGTATCCTTGCTAAAATCGTGTTCATTTCAATGTGAATATCATTTGTATTTGTATTCATTCTAGTTTTCATGTTGTATTTTGTATAATGAAACTTGTATCTCTTGATCAGTATGTATTCATTCCAACATTTATGTCAAATAAATATGTAGCTATTTAAGAAACATATTTGTATTCGTATATTTTTTTCAGTATTTATTTTTCTCTTCAAAATTTTATTTTCTTTCCTAAGTCGTATTCATTCCAATATATATATTATTTGTATTTGTATTCGTTTTAATTTTTATATTGTATTTTGTATAATGGTGTATAAAATATAAAAATAATATTATGGAAATGTGAGAATGAAATATAAAATTGAAAAAGAATACGAGAATATTTGTTGCCATCATTCTTATAAAAAATACATACTAGTTGGCTTATATTTGAGATGAATATAAATAGGAACAAATAAGATTCATAAACTATGCAACATGAGATTTTTGAATGAATACAAATATTAATAGCATACATAGTATTTTGAATAGGAATTGAGAAATGATACAAAAAATTGAAGAAAAAACTATAAAAACAAAATAAATTAATAGAAAAATTATTCTTCCTATAAATAAAATACATATTTTGGAATGAATACAAATTAGGAACAAATACAAGATTTATAAACTATGCAACATGAGATTTTTAATAAATTCAAATATTGATAGTATACATAGTGATTTGAATACAAATTGAGAAAGAATACCAAATTTCTAAAAAGAACTACAAATACAAAACAAACTAATAGAAAATTGTTCTTTCTCAACTTGGTCTTCAATAAGTTTTTGAAATCTTCTACACCCAATTTGTTTTCTTTTATTAATAGTGATACAAAAAGATGCAAAGACCAACTCTTTGATCGTCTCTCTTCTGTTATTTTAGCAGTGGATCTTACATTGTCCGTTATTTCATGAGTAATATATATATTAAAAAATGAAAAATTGCAAGAAAAATTGTTCATTAAACTACAAACAAAATTTTTGATTTTTTTTAAAATAGTAAACAAGCCTAAAAATCGGATGAAGATGCATACCTTAATTAAAAGGATTGTTGTGAATATCTTTAGAGATGTATTTCCCATATTTCTGAAGAAAAAAATCAAAAAGAAGGAAAAGAGAAGTGAGAGTTGAAAGATGAAGAAGAACTCGAAAAGTAAAATCAGTGAGAGGTAAAATATTTTTAAAAAAAACATATGAGAGAGAATGAGTTGGAAAAGGTATAATTAAGGTGAGAAAAATAGGGTCTAAATTTAGATACACAATATTTTCTAAAATATTGACATTTTGATATTTTTACTAAAAAATTTAAAATATGAATATTTTTAATAATTATATTAAATTTTTTGACTATTTTACTAAATTATCCAAAAATTAATTAATTAATCCAATGAAAAATTTCAAACTATAAACTCAATTATCACGTTTGTGTGAAAATTTTCACACGAATCCTACAAGAAACCTGCACTTATTATGGAAGGAAAACTGATTTACATTAAACCCCCATAAACTCGTAAACTGTCACATCAAATTTTTTTATTATTTTAAAAAAAAATTTATCTAAATTTTACTAGTTTAGGAGTTAATTACTTAGATATATTCTAGTTTACAATATTACGAATCTTAAAAATTCTAGTGTGTTCAGAAACGTTTAAATACATGTAAGTCAGGATACATAAAACTAAAAATTAAGTATAATTTATTCTAAATATATTATTTTCAAATAAATTTACATGTATCTAAAATATAACAAATCTTACTTGCTTCTTTCGCCTCCCTCCTATTTTTCTCGTCACTCTTATGTATTTGATATATCAGATACGTGTGAATCACAGATTCACACTAAATCCCCTCCCCTAGTTTGGTAGATAACTGCTTGCATTTATTAAGCATTGTACACTTGGTTTCATTTTATAACATAGCACTGTTGTGTTGCAATAATATAGTGGTTGGTTGGCTCGTCATAATTAATACTCTCTCCGTTTCACAAAGAATGACGTAGTTTAACTTGGCACGGAGTTTAAGAGTATAAAGAAGACTTTTAAATCTTGTAGTCCTAAATTAAAGTTAGGTCAAATGTACAAAATTGCCCTTTGATCTTATGGCCTTAAACATGCCACGTGGAAAGTTGTTACCAAAAAAAGAAAAAGGTCATTCTTTTTGAAACATACTAAAAAGGAAAGAAGGTCATTCTTTTTGAAACGGAGGGAGTATATACATAACCATAGCCATAATTTAGTATATTTTCCATCTCATTTGTTAGGTATGTTCACTCGTTCATTAGTTAGGCTTTTATTTCTGGTATAAACTAGTCAAGTATATACGAAGCAATTCACGTTTCATATTATTTGACTCTTATTTTTTAAATAGTTTTAAATTTTTTATTTAATTTTAAAATTTAAAAGTAATAATTACGTACAGAGTATAAATTTTTCTTATTCTGAGTAGACAAATTAAAATTTTTATAACATCATCAATAAAATTGATTTAACAAAATACATCTCTATTTTAATTTTTCTTCAAATGTATACATATTTAGCTTTGAACATTGTTTGATTTCATAAGTATATAGAGAATTAGCCTTATCGAAATCTCGCTAAAGCATCTTACACTTTAGGCTTACATAAATAATTTTTAAATATGTCATCTCGTAAAATATATTATTCGATTTACCACATATCAAAACTTAAAAATTATTAAAAACCTTAATATCTAACAAAGTTAGATTCATGCGAAAATGATTTGATAAAGTTGAAATGTCATTAATATCATTATTTGATCTTCTTAAACTTAGATTTGGGATTTCCAAGTTACCGTTACAATGACCTGTGATCATAATTTCATTATCCTTAATGATCTTTTAACTACCTCTGTAGTTATTACTTTTTATAATTAGTGGATCTGATACATTATTAAATGATTTAACATAATTAATTAATTGATATGATAATCACATCCTCTTCGTCATATGTTATGCTATTCCTCTTTATACATAACTAAGTAAAATAATCCGCGCCTCGCACGAGAATTTAATATAACGATATTTATAAAATAATATTTAAAATCTATCTCTTACTAAAATCAAAATATTATATTATCTTACATAAAAGATTACATAGTAACAAACATTAATAATGTAAAGGAAGATGATAATCATAACATCTTATCATTTATCCTTCAGTCAATCATCTTAAATATGATTTATAATTTATTCTTTTGTTGCCAAGAATTGTGTCTATTTGATATTTTGGGGGATTCAAATGATCATCAAAGATGATATTAAATTTTTATAATAAATAGATAATTGTTGGTAAAGGGATAATTTTAAAAGATTGATAAAAGTGAACAAATATTCTAATTCTTACGTGTAGATTGTTCAGTCATACTGTATGCTTTACATATATCATTTTAAATTTCCCCATTTAAATGTATCACAAGTAATTATTAAAATGAAAAATTAAAGGAAGAATGTATCATATAGAACTAATAATTCAACTTATTATATATGCATAAAAGGGAAAACATTACACAAAACTATTGAGTTTATTTGGGTGTTTTTTTATAAATCAACATACCAGAGTGATGAAAGTCAATTCGTAACTAAAATTTCAGTAGAGAAAACTTGCGTGAATACTCAATTAACATGTGTTATTTAATATGTACTAACAAATATTTATAACAATAACTTTGGAGAAACATATACAACAAAGTATAAAATAAACACACCAGGATATGTAATATAATGAAAGAGAAAGGAAGAAAATTGAGTTTATTGAATACACAGTGTACCCTTATGGAAATTATTCCCCTCTAGTACCCGAGGTTTGAAGGAATAAATCCTCTCAGGATAGAATAATTCTATTCAGAAATGTGTTGATACAAAAATAATATTTAATTATGCAGAAGAAGAATTTCAGAATTTTCGTTGTTTTAAAATGAGATAAAATCCCTCTATTTATAGAAAATAAAGGATAGTGTGAACAAATATTTATTGTGCAGGAAGATCACAATTCTTTGGAAAAGTTACAACTCTTCGAAAAGGGCACGACCTTTCATGAAAGTTAGAACTTTTCATAAAAGTCACAACTTTTCATAAAAGTCACAATTCTTCATAAAAGTCACAACTCTTCATAAAAGTCACAACTTTTCGTAAAAATCACAACTCTTTATAAAAGTCAGAACTTTTCATAATAATCGCAACTTTTTTAAAAAGTCATAATTCTTCATAAAAGTCATAACTTTTCATAAAAAATGTGTCTTTTCATGAATAAGAAAGGCTATTTATGAAAATAAATAAATTTAAAAAAAAAATATTAGTTTATGATGGTGCCACGTAAATAAATCTATAATTTTCTTTTATATAAATATATGATATTTTCGACTCTTTCTATTATTGTTTGACAGTCACAATATATATACGGGAGAATGATTTGGACCAAAATAGAAAGTTAAACTAGACTTATCATTAATAAAAGCCGACATTGATTCTCAAATCTCAAGCATGCTAGATTGTATACATGAAAAATTATATGAATTTGTTTTTTTGGATAAATAAAGATATTTATATTAATAACACTTAGTAGGTGTTTGATCATATAATAACATATCATGTCATGAGATGAAATTAATGTTTGGACATGTGATCGATTTCACGTTGATTTCATCTCATTAGATAAAATTTCATATTCTTCAAAAATCATGACTGAGAATTTCATATCATGATTCGAGATTTTTTAAAATATAAAATTGATCCATAAGTTTATATTTTGTCAAAACAACTCCACATTTATATCTACTAGCTATTTATTTCATAGGCAAATAAAATTTATAATCATATCATTACTTTTTAAATTTTATTATTTCTCACAAACATAAATTTTATTATTACTTTAAATCAATTCCTACTTTATCATTTATATTCATCAAATTCATTATTTTTTGTCAACTAAATTTATTACTACTACTACTTTAATGTTTAATAAAAAATAAATTTCATCTATATTGAGTGAACAAGACTGGCCAATGGCTACAATGGCTTTGTAATAATTTATTGTGTGATTTTATAGATTTTTGTTTATTTTGTAAATTTGAATAAATTTTTGGGTTTATTTTAATAGTTCTGCAACTTATGAAATTTCTTTGTTTATGAGAAAATATACAACACAAAAACTTCATATCACATATCCAAACAAAACTTCAACTCTATCTCATAATTCATATTATGATTTCATATCACATGATCAAACAAATCCTTAATATGCATCAATACATGAAAGAGCGGATTGACCGTTATTTAGTAAGCAGATAGGGGTTACTATCGTTTGGTTGGGAACACGTTATCCCATGATAAGTTACCCTGGATCAGTTAACTTATCCCATCATGTATATGGGATAACATATCACATCAATATGATATAAATGGTGGGATAAGTTATACCAAACATGAGAATCGAACAAGATAATTTTTTTTTTATCCCATCACATATTACTTTTAATCCCGCACACCAAAGAAGTTCCATAATTGGAGACGTACTATAAATTTATACAGACTTATTTGCTTATGTTATATGATGTTAAATTCTAATAGATATATTTAGCCCATGTGGGTCTCCGATCATGTCACAATCTTGCCATTAATAGAAAGACCGTATTATGAATTAAAGATTATAAAGTAAATACATTAGAGACAAGTAAAGTATATATATATACATATATATATATATTATATATATATATATATATATATATATCAACTTTGTACTGATATATAAATAAATTGAATTGACTTTCTATTTATTAACAAAAATTGTAGCAAAAAAAATAAAAATAAGATCACTATTTATCATGGCCATTCACTACTAGTGGCGGAGCCATCTTAACATTAGGGGTTCATTCGAACTCCCTTACGTGAAAAATTATATTATATTTATATGGTTAAAATAAAATTTTTTTATATGTATAATAGATGTCGAACCCTCTTCCGCTATTTCTATGTCTATTTTTTCATATTTTGAACCCCTTTATCGAAAATTCTGACTCTGCCACTATTCACTACACATTGTGTTACCCCTGCATGCTTGAACTATTTACAAGCTATCTGTTTGAGTTATTTACAAACTTATCTTTGAGATTATCTATTTAAATCATCATTCAAAAAATGATATATTTATAACAGTAGTAAATATGTTCCAATCATATAATAAATAATAATAGCTTGTATCAAATAAAAAGATGCGAAGAGAACAAATTTCTCTTATTAATAAGCGACTACATTGACTTGGATAGGTTTTCACTCTTGACATGTCTGTTTCTATCCGAGGGCGGTCTTGAAATGTTTATAATTTTTTAATTTGTTAGATACTTAAAATTAGGTAAATAAATTTAAATCATAATAATTAGCAACTTAAATATTTAAAATTCTTGTAATTTTTAGAATATGCTATATATTTTTTAAAATGCATAAATATATTACAAATCACAATAATTAACAGCTTAAATTTTTTTATAAACCTATACAATTTTTAAATGGTTCTCACAATTCTATTTGTGCCATAAGTTAAAAATGTACGTGCATTGAATTTTATACCAAAGAAAAGATTACTTGATATTGTAGCCAAAAAAAGGAACATAATTAAACAATTACTAAAGTTGTACATTGATCTCAAATTCTGGGGGAAATACATATTTTTGAAATCGTAATTTAACTAGTATTTGTTGTCTATATACCTGTATATAGGTTTACAGTTTACTTGTGTTCGAAAATAATTTAAGTGTACATAATTGAGGTTGAAAATTTACGTCTAAAGTACGTGTAAATACTGCTCGTGGGGTGAGGGGGGTGGGGGTGACAATTGCCTTCTTGTACTCTAAATTAAGCTCAAACTTGAAATATAAGTTTCATGTATCATAAAATACAAACCTTAATCACCAATTTGTCAAAATTACAATAAATCTAATAAATTCATTTAGTATTTTTTTTTAATGTATGTCTGTCGTGAGTGTTCAATCATCAATATGTGTTAAAAATAAGATTTTTTTTTAGATATATACGTTTGAAACGTAATAACAAAAACAGAAAAATAAACCAAAAATAATAGGCAAAAGGACAGAAATAACATATTTTTAAGGTAAAATTACCATTTGTCCTTATAAGTTTATAATTACAGAAATCCCTCACACTGATACAATAATATAAGTGTTGATACATTAATTTGATGCGCGAGATACATTAATCGTTAAGTAAGATACATTATATTTTATACATGATACACTAATTTGTGCGCGAGATTCATTAATCTAATGCACAAGATACATTAATATGATGCGCGAGATACATTAATCTGATGCGCGAAAATGAGAGATTTTGGAGATTTGTAAAACTAATAGGGGATAATGGTAATAAGAGAACTTAAAAGTGAAATTTGTCATTTTTTCAAAATAATATATGCTTTGGTCTAGAAGTTATTTATTACTGAATCACACCCACCAAAAAAAATTAATTTAATAAAGCAGACAAAATAGAATACCCATGATCTTGATGTTCTAGGTGGGGTGTTACGATTTTGACATTTACAAGTGCAACTAATTTTTCCAATGTACTGGGGATACCATAAACATGCCCATTTATTATGCATGTACAAAATAAGCTAAAAAGGGAACATAAGAAAAAAAGAGAAATTACTATAGATCTTTTGTTGGACTTTGCTACTTCCTATCTATTTAGATTTGGTCTTATAAATATTATTATTAGTTTATATATGACTAACTTTCACGTATAACAAATACAAAATTTATATTTGTATGATATAACAAAGTTTATATAATTACGCTCCATAACAAACATAAATATATATATTTTGCTATACTTATACAAAAAAAAAAAAACATTTGAAAAATATGCATTACACATAAAAAGAAAGCAGTTGTATAATTCGTTATACATATACAAAAGAAAGCAGTTATATACAAAAGATCAATTGTATAACCTGTGTATGTATAAAATGAGAAATAGAGGAAAACAAAAGAAAACCGGGCAGAGAAATATTAGTATTGTATAATTATAAGTGTATAGGACAAAGATATATGTATTTGCACGCGTATATACAATTTCTCACACTTTATACAAACAGAATACAATTTATACATTTCATTTATGTTTGTATAAGCGATAGAGGCGAGGATGGCGAGCGAGATTCGGGAGAGTGTCGAGCGAGATCTGTGAGAGGAGAGAGGGGAACGATATATATATATATATATATATATATATATATATATATATATATATATATATATATATATATATAATTTCTTCTCGCTTTATACAAACACAAACACATTTTATACCTTTATATTTGTATAAAAAGCGAGAGAGACTGCCACCAAACGAGAGTGGCGAGCGAGATTCCACCAGGGAAAGTGGCGAAAATAGCAATAGTTTGCTATAGGGTATAACTTTCAAAAGTATATTTATAGCATTTAATTTGAATTAATAATTTGTATTTATATATAATTTTCCATTTATATATCCCTTATAACATGACATCTGTTAATTATAATATAATGTTTTTGTTAAAATAGATCGCATAACATCATTTTAGAATCTTTTTTTTTCTATTTAAATTGTCAGGCAATACAAAGTCATTTCCTTATAATTTCTTGAAGTCTCTAGACTTTAGTTTTCCTTGTCATGAGCTGAAAGTTTATGTATGAATTCGGGTGAATTCAATATTTTTTATTAAATAATTTATTTATATTAACAAATTTATTAAATATATTTAAAAATTTTAATTTTAAAAGTCACGTAATTAACGTTTGAAGTAGTCATTTGTCTATTGTGTTAAATTTGACAAGATTCAAAAATGGATTAATGAGAAGATATGGTAGTTAGGAGGATAATTCTTCATTGGTAGAAAAGTCAAGATAGCACCTTTTGTAGGTGAAATTTAGGTGAACAATAAATTGATTTCACAAGGTAAATCTTGACAATTTTACATATTGTGATGTCATGGATGACATCAATAGGAAGAATTCACTCCTATAAATAGGTAGCTCTTAATTCATTTGTAACACACCTCTCACTTGCCTTCTCATCTCCTAAGGCATTTGTTCTTCTTTCTCTCTTGTAGTATTTCACTTGTACTCTTTTGGAGTGAAATAAATATTGGTTGGTTGTGTCTGAGGACTAGGCAAAAGAAAACAAAAGTTTGCCGAACCTCGTTAATTCTTGGTGTTCCTTTTGTTGTTGTCTCATTTACTATTTATTAGCTACATTTAGATATAGCAGTTGTGATTCTATCACTCTCTCTATATTTGGCTTCCGCAACAAAGATGAAGTTTTGGGAATTTTTCTCAAATGGAAGGCGATAATAGAAACTCAAAGTGGTAGAAAGATCAAGTGTCTTCGCACAGACAATGGTGGCGAATACAAAAATGATTTTTTTCAAAAAATTTATGAGAAAAATGGTATCGTCAGACATTTCACCGTCAGAAATACACCACAACAGAATGGAGTGGCTGAACGCATGAACCGAACTTTGCTGGAGAAAGTTCGGTGTATGTTGTCCAATGCTGGCTTGGGCAAAGAATTTTGGGTTGAGGCAATAACATATGCGTGCCACCTCATTAATCGTCTACCATCTGCTGCTATTGGTGGGAAGACACCATTTGAAAAATGGTATGGAAAACCTGCTGAAAATTATGATTCTTTATATGTATTTGGCTCAATTGCATATTATCATGTAAGAGAGTCAAAATTGGACCCAAGAGCAAAGAAAGCTTTATTTATGGGAATTACTTCTGGAGTCAAAGGATACCGTTTATGGTGTCCAGAGACAAGAAAAGTTATTTTCAGAAGAGATGTTACCTTTGATGAATCTGCCTTGACAAATAAGGTAACACTTGAAGAAGCCAAACAAATTGATGGTGCTTCAAAGCAGGTGGAGTTTGAGGGAAAGATAATTTTCCCAACACAGGGATCAAACGAGGAAACAACAGAAGATTTTCCTCTTGAAGGAGAGCCAGTCGAAGAGGAGGTTCCATCTCAAGAACCTCAACCACAACTTGAATCAATAGCAATGAGCAAGCCAAAAAGGATTATAAGAAAACCTGCTCGACTCACAGATATGGTGGCTTGTGCTAACTCAATTGCAGCCGATGACATTCCTACCACTTATAAAGACGCAGTCCAAAGTTCATAAGAAGATAAGTGGAGGAATGCCATGGATGAAGAAATGCAATCCCTTCATCAGAATCATACATGGAGATTGGTCAATCTCCCAGAGGGCAAGAAAGCAATTGGGTGCAAATGGGTATTTGCAAAGAAATAGGGATTTCCTAACCAAGAAGATGTTCGCTACAAAACAAGATTGGTGGCCAAAGGATATGCTCAAAAGGAGGGAATTGATTATAATGAGGTATTTTCTCCAGTTGTGAAACACTCCTCCATTAGAGTTTTGTTGGCTTTAGTAGCACAGTTGAATTTGGAACTAGTTCAGTTGGATGTAAAAACAACTTTTTTACATGGAGACTTGGAAGAGGAAATCTATATGACTCAGCCAGAAGGATTCAAAGTTGATGAAAAAGAAAATATGGTGTGCAAACTTGAAAAATCGTTGTATGGATTGAAATAATCTTCTAGACAATGGTACAAACGATTTGACAAGTTTATGTTGCAGCAAAGGTACATAAGAAGCAAATACGATCATTGTGTGTATTTGCGTAAGCTTGAAGATAATTCCTTTATATATCTTCTCCTATATGTTGATGATATGTTGATAGCTTCTAAAAGTCAAGAGGAAATTGAGAAGCTAAAGATTCAACTAAGAAAGGAGTTTGAGATGAAGGATTTGGGTGAGGCAAAGAAGATTCTTGGCATGGAGATAAAAAGAGATAGACATTCAAAGAAACTCTATTTATCTCAGAAAGAATATTTGAAGAGAGTACTAAACCGATTCGGTATGAATGAAAAAACAAAGTCGGTTAGCACTCCGCTTGCTCCTCATTTTAAGCTTAGTGATGCTATGTCACCTAAGAATGAAGCTGAACGAGAATATATGTCAAGAGTACCATACGCGAATGCTATTGGTAGCTTGATGTATGCAATGGTTTGCACAAGGCCAGATATTTCACACGCTGTTGGAGTTGTAAGCAGGTACATGCACAATCCTGGAAAGGATCATTGGCAGGCTGTAAAATGGATTCTACGGTATATTCATAATACCGTAGATGTTGGTTTGGTTTTCGAGCAGAAAGATAGTCAATATCTTGTTGGATATTGTGACTCAGATTATGCAGGTGATTTGGACAAACGAAGATCAACTACTGGTTATGTTTTCACTATTGCAAATGCACCAGTTAGTTGGAAGTCTACTTTGCAGTCTAACAGTTGCTTTGTCTACCACGGAGCAGAGTACATGGCAATTACAGAGGCTGCGAAGGAAGCAATTTGGCTTCAAGGATTGCTTAGAGAGCTTGGTATTGGACAAGAAGGAATCACAATATTTTGTGATAGTCAGAGTTCTATTCAATTAGCAAAGAACCAAGTTTATCATGCAAGGACGAAGCACATTGACGTCCGATATCATTTCATACGAGAAATCATAGAAGATGGTGGAGTCATAATACAGAAAATTCATACTACGGATAATCCTGCCGATATGTTGACAAAAGTGGTGACTGCGGTCAAGTTTAAACATTGTTTGAACTTGATCAACATTGTTGAACATTGAAGATTGAGATTGAAGACACAATCAAAATTGTTGTTGAGAGAAGTTGAAAATGGAGAATCTTGCCAAGGTGGAGATTTATTAAATTTGACAAGATTCAAAAATGGATTAATGAGAAGATATGGTAGTTAGGAGGATAATTCTTCATTGGTAGAAAAGTCAAGATAGCACCTTTTGTAGGTGAAATTTAGGTGAACAATAAATTGATTTCACAAGGTAAATCTTGACAATTTTACATATTGTGATGTCATGGATGACATCAATAGGAAGAATTCACTCCTATAAATAGGTAGCTCTTAATTCATTTGTAACACACCTCTCACTTGCCTTCTCATCTCCTAAGGCATTTGTTCTTCTTTCTCTCTTGTAGTATTTCACTTGTACTCTTTTGGAGTGAAATAAATATTGGTTGGTTGTGTCTGAGGACTAGGCAAAAGAAAACAAAAGTTTGCCGAACCTCGTTAATTCTTGGTGTTCCTTTTGTTGTTGTCTCATTTACTATTTATTAGCTACATTTAGATATAGCAGTTGTGATTCTATCACTCTCTATATATTTGGCTTCCGCAACATATTGTATTCCCACTTTAATTTTTTTCTGCCTCCTCCCCATAAAAATGAATAAATAAGTATTCTCTTTGTCTCTCATTTTGTACAAATTTATTATTATTGAGAGACTGAGTAATATTAACGAGAAATATAATGAAATCAAATAACATAAGAGGTCATGAGAAATAACACTATAAAATAGATATTCATTATTAATAATTTGAAAAATGGGTAAGTAATTCATGACCTGTCACCTGTTAATTGTTACTCCCTGCGTCCATAATTATTTGACAGGTATACTAAAAATAGATGTCCAAGATTAATTGTCAATTTAAATAATCAAGAAATAATTAATCACTTTTTTCCAAATTTGCCCTTAATGATAATGTAGTTCAATTGGAAAGTTAGGTAGACTTTTGATATTCTTGATAGGGTTATATTAGTCAAATTACACATTGTATTAAATTTTCCTTGAGGGGTGTGCATAACCTTAACATGACAAATAATTATGGACGGAGGGAGTACATGATCACTCAACTAACAATTTTTATTTCGGAAAATCACTTAGCTATTATAATTTCAATTATACTATCACTCGATAATATGTAATTTGAATTGTTTAAGAAGCTTAACTGTATATATAACAAAAAAGAGTTTTACCAAAAAGAAAAATATAACAAAAAAGTTGTATCCAACCACCTTTGATAATATTGTAAATGAAGAGTTGCACATATAAGGTGGGGGACCTTGAGGGGAGTTTAATTTCTAGAAAAGAAGGCAATTGATACCACCCTAACGTACAACTACCCCGACTGCCCATGCAACAACACCTATACAATATACTATTAAACTTCGTTATAATGATAACGTTTGTCTGAATATTTTGTGATTGCTATAATAATTTATTATTATGTATTCCTATTAATATTTGATGTTTAGATATTATAAATGAGAATAAATGATATATGTGGTCTTTCATTTATGACGATAAATGATGAGTGTCATTTAAATATATATTTTTTCTTTAGATATTCGTATTTGAAATTTACTATATATGTGTGACATTAATGATGATCACCATAAATATTTTAATATTTTATTTTTATATATAATATGTTTCTTATAAAATATTTGAGCATGATTGTATAAAAGCAGTGGCGGAGCGACATGGTGGTCAGGGAGTCCAACTGGACATCCTTCCTCGGAATATATATCGTATATATAAGTAAGATGATGCATGATATGATTAAATAACATATAGTGGTTTCACCTCCTTGAATGAGGTAGTGCTCGTGTGTTAAAATCTCACTAGTTCTACTTTTTGAAAAAAGTTTTTATTGTGTTATTTATGTGATCCTTTGTGAAACTCCTAACTCCGCCCGCCCTGTATAAAAGAGTAATTCTATAAAGAGTGTATCACTATAATGTCACTCTTGTTATAAGTATAATGAAGTTGTAGAGAAGTAAGATATACTCTCTCTGTCCCATTTTATGTGATACTTTTCGTTTTTCGAGAGTCAAACAATTTAACTTCGATCGGACATTTGCACATGGAATCTTTTAATTTTTTGAAATGAAATTTATATATTTGTAAACTACGTAAAGAGTACTATAAGTCACATTGATAATTCAAAATGTTAAAAGGATTTATGAAAAACTTACGATCAAAGATAGATTTGTTTGAATCTCGAAATGTAAAAAGTGCCACATAAAATGGGACGAAGGAAGTAACACGAAAAATCGATTCTGAAGAAAATCAAACCGTTATTAGTAAAATATAGTTATAACAAATGACCTTCAGATCGTTATAGTAAATATAGTTATAACAAATAACCATTATAATTATCAAGGTTTGACAGTATATCCTCGAGATTTCATTTTAATTTATTTCATCCAAAATTTAATTTAATTTTTTTTTTTTTTAAAAAAAAGATGTATCTCGGAGGTACATAAGGGCCTTTATGTCGATATGTTTGTTAAAAAAGAAGATATCAGAACTACTCATTAAAGGAAAAGAGAAAATAAAAACATACCAAAATTATCTATATATCAATAATGATCTTCTGATCTTGAATTTCTCAAGATATGTATGTACGTTGAGAGGTTTTATGAATATGAGAGTTGAGACTACGCTTCAATTATATATATATATATGGTCCCCAAAAAGGGAGAAAATTTATTCAATTTTATTTTATATCACATTAAAGCTATTTTTGTTTTTTTGGTTAATATGGGAGTGCATCTATACTTTCTCTTTTTCAATGTTTTGGATTGTTATAAAAAAAAAAAAATTAAAAAAAAACAAGAGCAGAGCCAGGTAGGATTGAGGGGTTCATTCAATTTTATTTTATATCATATTCAGTACTGCTTTTAAGTATTATATTGATACACCATACTGAAGAAAAACTAATTTTCTTTTATTTTATTTACTTTCATGGTCAAAAGGTTCATAAAATATGTACGTATAGTACATGACCATTGCAATATTAATTTCTTTTTGAACTTCAAATGAAATAATAGGAAACAAATTTCAATTAATTAAATGGTCAATGTTAATTTGGCCTACAACAATACAAGATTTTAGGCCATGCATGCTATAATCTTTAGTATCTAATCATTGACTAAAACTAAATCTATAGAGCCATAAATTAACTTAGTTGTTATATTAATAAGATCACAAAAAAATAATATTCAATGCTCTCATTGTATACGAGATTCAAGAAGAACAAGATGAATACATAACATTTTTATGATCTGATCGAATCTATGACTTCCTGATCATACTACAACTCTTATGATTACGCTATCACTCGTTTTCGATCAATCTCAAATTGACTAATAAATAATAGAGTAGTTGGAAGATTAATGATCACAAGGAAGTTAGGACACGAAAAAAGAAAAAAAACTACAGCTAAGAGAGCGTTGCTTCATTTAATCCTCTCATCTGCCCTCCATTCATTACACTTTTCCCTGTTTACTCTTTAAATTTCCATTTTCTTCTCTTAGTTCTATTCATCCTTTCTTCTTTTCACTTGTAATATTTTTTACTTTTTTCCCTAAAAAATGCCTCAACTTGTCCCAAATTTCTCTAATTCAGTAAAGTTGAAATATGTTAAACTTGGTTATCAATATATTGTTAATCATATTTTAACATTTTTGCTTGTGCCTATTATGATTGGTGTTACTATAGAGATATTAAGAATTGGCCCTGAAGATCTGCTAAACATATGGAATTCACTACACTTCAATGTTCTACAAATCTTGTCTTCTTCTTTTCTCATCATCTCTATAGCCACTCTTTACTTCATGTCGAAACCACGATCAATTTACCTAGTTGGTTATTCATGTTACAAGCCTCCGGTTACTTGTCGAGTACCATTTTCAACTTTCATGGAGCATTCTAGGCTTATTTTGAAGGATAATCCCAAGAGTGTGGAGTTCCAAATGCGTATTCTTGAAAGGTATGGTTTACATGTACTATTCAGGGGTCGTTTCGTACATGGATGAGATAAGCAAGTATATTCCATGTGCGTCAAGCACATCTATGATTTTGAAGGAATAACTAGTAAAGGAGTTGGTAGACACCTTCTATAATATGGGATGGTAATCACACTATTTTAGTACAAATGTTACGATAAAATAATCCTAAGATTAGTTAATACCTCAACTCAAATATGGTATAAAGTTAATCTTGAATTTCGTCACAGAATTATTATCCTTATCCCACATACCAAACGATACCCAATTTTTACAATCATGTTATAGTATTTTCAAGATTTCAATTATTCCAACATCTTAAAGTGATTTACCCTTGACAAGTGAAAAATGTTGCATTCTAGCATATTTAGAATCTCCTGGATAGAATTTCTAGCTCCGCCAGCTCTACAATCACGCCTTCTTTGGAAAACGACTATTAGTCATTTTGCAATATACAATTGTTTTGTTGTACACCCTTTGAGTTTCTAGCTCCGCCCCTGCCTCGAGTACCTAGCAGAAAACTGTGAATTACATGGGTATTTTTCTTGGGATCAATATGAAAATTCGCAGGAAACTTATTTTCCTGCAAATTTTCATACTAGGAAAATTCTCATTTAATTCACGGTTTTCTTGTATAATTATCTCTTCAAGAGAACTTGTTATCGCGCATCAAAGCCTTTGTTCTTACTTTATGTTGTGCTATACAGGTGGGGCTTGGAGAAGAAACTTGCTTGCCTCGTTCTATCCATTACATCCCTCCAACGCCAACGATGGACGCTGCCAGAGGTGAAGCAGAGGAGGTCATATTCACATCAATTGATGACTTAATGAACAAAACAGGGCTGAAACCAAAAGACATTGATATTCTTATTGTGAATTGCAGCTTATTTTCTCCAACTCCGTCTTTGTCAGCTATGGTAATCAACAAATATAAATTAAGAAGCAACATAAAAAGTTACAATCTCTCTGGTATGGGATGCAGTGCTGGTTTAATCTCGATTGATTTAGCTCGAGATCTTCTTCAAGTTCATCCGAATTCATATGCTTTAGTTATTAGCACTGAGATAATAACCCCCAATTATTACAAAGGTTCAGAAAGAGCAATGCTCCTCCCGAATTGTTTGTTCCGAATGGGAGGTGCAGCTATACTTTTATCCAACAAAAAACGCGATCAGTACAGAGCCAAGTACAGACTAATGCACGTTGTCCGCACCCATAAGGGTGCAGACGACAAAGCATTTAAATGTGTATTTGAACAAGAAGATTCACAAGGGAAAGTTGGTATCAATCTATCAAAAGATCTTATGGTTATAGCAGGGGAAGCTTTAAAATCGAATATTACTACGATTGGCCTCTTGTTCTGCCCGCCTCAGAGCAACTACTATTTTTATTAACACTTATTGGACGGAAGATTTTTAATCCTAAATGGAAGCCTTACATCCCGGATTTCAAACAGGCGTTTGAACATTTCTGTATCCACGCGGGTGGTAGAGCTGTTATCGATGAGCTTCAGAAGAACTTACAATTGTCTAGTGAACATGTTGAGGCATCAAGAATGACATTGCATAGATTTGGTAACACATCTTCATCATCATTGTGGTATGAGATGAGTTATATTGAAGCAAAAGGGAGGATGAAGAGAGGTGATAGAGTATGGCAAATAGCATTTGGGAGTGGATTTAAGTGTAATAGTGCAGTTTGGAAGTGTAACAGGACAATCAAGACACCAACTGATGGACCATGGCAAGATTGTATTGACAAGTATCCTGTGCATATTCCAGAGATTGTGAAGCTGTAAAATATATATACTCTCTCCGTCTCAAAATACTTGTCGTATTTTTATTTACAAACATTAATTAGGTGGAGTGTTTGAATATCTTATTCTTATTTGTGTATTTTAAGATACTATCTTTCTTTATTGAATATTTACTCTATTTGTTTGGTTGAAAACTAGTTATCCCAATATTACTTATCCTAGGTTAGTTATTATGGGATAACTTATCCCATTTTATATATATGAGATAACTTATCTAATCATTATGATATAAATGATGGGATACGTTATCCCAACCAACAAGATACCAAATTTTTATTCCAAAAACTTTTTTTTTAATCCCAAAATCATATATTCTTATCTATTACACCAAACGACCCCTATAATCTTCTACAACCATTATTATTAAGGAATAAAATAGGACTACATATTTTGTTTTGTTTTGAACTTCTATAACAAATATTTTTAACAAGGATGACAATTGACAAAGAGAGATTATGAGGTTGTTAGATATTAGTAATATCACTGGTGTCTCTCATTTGGTTGAGAATCAGTTATTCTGAATTAATTAATGGGAAAAGGGTCAAAAATATTCCTCAATTTTGATTTATTGTTTAAATTTACCCTCGCCGTTAAAATAAAGTTAATTTTACCCCTCCTGTTACTAATTTCACCAAATTTACCCCTCATTAGACGGATTGACCCAAATTGACCCGAATTTACCTCTTTGACATATTTAATGGAGATTTGAGAGAATGGGTAAATGGGTATAGAAGATTTAGTGAGAATGGGGTCGGATTATTTTAAATGATCGGGTTAATGGATTAAAATAATGAGTAGGTTTTATTTTTAAAATTCGGGTCAATTTGGATCAATCCATCTAATGAGAGGTAAATTTGGTGAAACTAGTAACAGGAGGGACAAAATTAACTTTATTTTAACGTCGAGGGGTAAAATTAACTTTATTTTAACGGCGAGGGTAAATTTAACTTTATTTTAACGGCGAGGGTAAATTTAAACAATAAATCAAAGTTGGAGGGTATTTTTGACCCTTTTCTCTTAATTAATTTGAGATAAGTTATTTCAGGATTATTATTTCATTCTCAACGTGGATAAAAATAACACTACAATTTCAAAATAACTAATTTTGAAAGAATTTATTTTAAAATTTTATCCCGACAAAAAATAAGATAAACTTGACTCAAAATTAATCTAGAAATAAGTTATATATAGTGATCTTTTGATTACTTCTTTAAGTATCGATACAACTTAGAAAAAAAAATCAGCATAACACACAATTGATTACTTCTTTGAATGTCGATAACACTTAAAAAAAAGTTAAGCGTAACAAACGAAGGAATGTGAAGGTGAAGTTATAAAAATGTATGCAAGATTAATAATTTCCTTGATTTGAACCAGTGCTATAAATTAAAATAAAAAGATATTTTTATCATTCTTTGCTTCTAGGTGTTCTATATTGGGTATTATTGATCCAAAAAATTAATTTATAGGTTGGTTTACGTTAGAGGGGAAATTGTAAACTTTTAGCTGCAAACACACGTTTCATTTGGTGAGCAAAGACCACTAGTTTTACTCAATTAATTATTGCTACTACTTGAAGAAATTTTAAAATCAAAATAACAATAAGATGTGCACCTTATAACTTGCAGCGGAGATATTTGTTATTGCTTTTGTTTTCGAAAGGAATTCCTCCATATACATTGTAGTACTGCATAATGTTTAGTCCATGTGTCCTATTTTGCCTTGTTTGTTTACGAAATCTATACATATATATATATATATATATATATATTATCTTTGGAAAAAAAATCTAAATTATATGACTTGAGTTTGAGTTAAATAGCAAATACATTTAATACACCCATTTCTTTATTTCAAATATGAGATATAAGTGAATTTTATACTCCATCAAGAATATAAAAAATCTACCTAATTTTTCAATTAAACTACATTATAATTAAGGGCAAATTTGGAAGAAAGT
This sequence comes from Solanum lycopersicoides, assembly GCA_022817965.1. Classification (NCBI taxonomy): domain Eukaryota; kingdom Viridiplantae; phylum Streptophyta; class Magnoliopsida; order Solanales; family Solanaceae; genus Solanum; species Solanum lycopersicoides. The sequence continues at coordinate 57,353,805 of CM040619.1, forward strand.
GACTAATTGTTTTTTGATTATTTAAATTGACAATTAATATTGAACATCTATTTTTAATATACCTGCCAAATAATTATGAACGGATGGAGTAAATTATAGTGACATACAAGTGATTTTTGGTGGAAATTGACGTGGTTCTCGATGATGATACAAGTATCATATGATACACGAGTACAATGTATTGTATTTACATACAAATAAAAATTCATATGTAATTTATCAAAGCAAAGCAAAGGATTGAAAAAAGTACCTCAAGTGATGGAAACTATTCCTGACTAAATAAGAGTTTCAGATATAATATATTTTGTACACATGCAAATATAATGTATTCGGCTATATTAAAAAATAAAGTGTTCGATATTTAATTTTACCCGCAGAATATAATTTTTTTTATTTTTTCAAATAATTAACTCCATTTTAATTCTCTATTTACTTTCTAAAAAGGAATCATCTTGAGTCCTCAATGACTCAATTTACTTATTATTTTATTTTTATTTCATTTTCTTATTTCATAATATAAATTCATTTTTTTTAAAATAATCACCATATATAATTTTCGTGTAATATAAATTTATTTATTTATTTTAAATTTTTTATTTAATATAAGATTGTATTTTATTCTAAAATTTTAAAGAACTACGAATAGTTGAAATGAGAAATCAACAAGCACAATCGCAATCAGAATCAATTCCCTAAATAGTTAACCAAGTTAAGAAAATTGTCTTAAAATATCATTCATGTTTCATTTAAGATCAAAATATCACTAAATTGTCTTAAAATATCATTTATGTTTCATTTAAGATCAAAATATCACTCAACTATCACTGTTTTCTTATAAGAAAAAAATATCATATATATATTAAGTTGTTATTTAATTTTAATACTAATATTTTTAATCTTTCTTTACAGAAAATGTTGCATTATAATAAGAAAATATCAACTAAGTAGATATGTGGCAAAAGAAAACAAGTATCGATTTACAAGGAATTATCCAACACAAATGGAGATATTAAAGAATTATGATAGAGAGGAACGGAAGATTGAGCAAATATGGAAAATAAAGTTGATAAATATGGTAGCATGATAGCCACCAAAATGGAAAATAAGCATAAGACAAGTTAAATGAAAAAAACTTTGGAAAATGTTGGTATACATATGACCTACCATTTTGATTTTGTTAAAATTATCAACTACAAAGTGGAAAAAATGGAAGAAAATGATGATTTTCTTCTTCAGAGAATTGCTATAAATTGCACGCGAAATGAGTTGATATAGCAGTGTAGAGAGGGCAAAAACAAAACAATTGATATATTTCTTTAAGTTCTTCTCGTCCTATTTTTTTTAAGTATTTGATGTTGAAAATTATTCTAGTTCCTGCTTTTAATTAAATAGTGAAATTATTCTTCTTGAATATTTCTTCTATTTTCTTATTTAATGAAGAAGAATATTTTCATTAGTAATACTATTTCTATTATGGAGTAATTTTCTTTTGTGTTGGGAAGTTGACGGATCTTGATATTTCTATATAATAGTAGTTATTATATCTAAATTTTATGTGTGTGAACTTAAGCTATAGATTTTATTTTTATTTATTTTATAGTTAAATGTTATTTTATTTACTAACATATATCCATTTATTACTACGTATTAACATATTACTAATTTTGTAATCGAGAGAGGCGAAAGAAGTAATATTGTGTCACGACCCAAAATGAGTCGTGAGTGGCACCCACACATAACTACCTAGGTGGGAGAACCAATGAATTCAACCTTAAATTATATTATACAAGAATAATGCGGAAGCTCAAAATCTAGTTAATCAAACCTGAAAGTCATCACAACAAGGACATCTAATCTCCAATACTAAGTGTAAGAATATCAAATACACCAAAATAAAAGAATAAAATGGTATGTGTCCGAAAGTATAGGACATCATGTCATGACCGAGAGAACCCAACACAAGCTTGAATGGATAGCTCACCCTGGAACTTGATATGCGGGAGGCTGGCTAGAGCTGAGGGAAATCTGAAGTCATAGGTACACTCGCTGCATTTCATAAAAGGAAAACAAAGAAGAAAACAAGTAGGGCTCAGTACGAGGCAACATGTACTGAGTAAGTATCATTGGTCAACCCAAAATAGTAACTAATATACAAAGAATAATCGTATGAACTCAACTATAGAACTTAACATGTGATAAGCAACAAACAACATGAACAAGTGTCAACAACATTGAAGTAAGCACGTATTAAGTCAACGGTATCAAGATCACACATGAGGACTCATGCCTCCAAAACAAATCATTTTGGAAGTTGAGTTCTTTGAGATTGAGTATCTTCCATTAATTCAACATGTTTTTCCTTTAATATTACCGTGTCGGAACGTGACACTCCGATCCAAGAATACTGTGTCGGAACGTGACACTCCGATCCAAGAATACCGTGTCGGAACGTGACACTCCGATCCAAAAATACCGCGTCGGAACGTGACACTCCGATCCAAGAATACCGTGTCGGAACGTGACACTCCGATCCAAGAATACCGTGTCGGAACGTGACACTCCGATCCAATAATATCATTAATTTATCATTTAATATCACCACTTTTCCATTCGTTAATAATATATCATCGAACCTTCTTTATTCAAGGCATTACTTTGATAGAGATGGTTTAAGATTATACATTCCACGGTCTAGGGATTTCAGACCAATCACAAAACACACAACCACACAATCAAGTACATAGAAAACTTCACAATATCATTCAATGCATATCAATCACTATTGAGAGTTTACTATCAAATAGCATAAACCATAACCTACCTCCACCGAAGAACTGATGTCAGACAAGCTACTTCTCCAATGTCTTTGCTTTTCTTAATGCCTTCGAATGTTTCCAATCTATCAAGTATGCACAATTTATAAGTTTAACGATTCTATAGACAGCCATGTTACTATATGTCTATCCTAGATTCAAAAATTCACTCAATTCTATAATAAATTTTTCTAAAGTTCAAGCCTAAGGGTGAACCTTAATTCCTCCAATTAGCCTAACTTTAATGGTATTCGAATTAAATAATACACCTTATATTTAATTACCTATCTCAATATGTTAAAAGTTGTATCAGTACGAACTACTAAAACTACATATCCAATAGAATCGATGACATTCTCTTTTCTGCAATTTTATGCTATCAATACAACATATAATTTGTAAAAACTAATTAAGTAAAATAACCCATCACTATATGGGTATTAAGATACCATATACTAATGTCCATAACTTACGTGATTGGCCAGCAGGTTTCAACCCAATTTGTTTTTATAACATCAACAATAAAACCAAGCCTATATTCGCCAATCATTGTAAGCTCCAATCTTTTCAAATAAAAATTTCTCACACTGCATATTGTAAACATTAACTTTCTATTCTTGGCCAATATAATGCCATAATTATTCCTACCATTAATTAATAATAAACTAAGAGAATCTGTCCACTTAAATTAATTCTCTATCAAATATATATATATATATATATATATATATATATTTATATCCTCTAACCCCACATTCTATTGTAACAGCAACCATATAAATTATTAATTGTACCTATTTCATGTTACAAAAGCAATTACAAATTGAATGTTTGAACTTCTGTTTTGCTATTCCCTCAACTTTGCAATACAATATAATTAATAATAATAATAATAATAAAATAATAATAATATGACATCCATGTATATAAACAAATACATGATTAAGGCAATTAATGCTTACATGTTCGTCGCTATTTTTCTCAATTTGTTTTCATTCCACCGATGTGCGCCTCTCTTTTAAGTTGTGGACTAACAAGTTAAACCCTACAGATATATTTTAATATTCTAATTATTAAAAGACTAATTATTAAAGTGGAAATAATGACCCACTATTAATTTTAATATTATTTTATTTAACCACCAACTAAATAATTTATTAAAAACTATCCCATTAATTCTATAACTATAGTTATGAATAGTCCAAAATATCCATTTAGAATATATCGGAAGTATTTTATGAACTAAAATCTCTATTACTCGAAATGACCAAATGGGTCGTTACATATTGTTAATTGGAGTATTGGTATATTGCTAATATTGTAGTGACATCTATCTATTTTATGTTATAATTAATCTACACTTATTTGTAATCGAGAGAGGCGAATAGTGTAATAGTTAGTTATAACAAGTAAGTTAATCGAAAGAGACTTACTTAGAAAATATATTTTAGTTCAAGTACACATTTTTCGTTCTTAAATATTACTATTTTGGCAATTAAATTGTATAACCGAGAGGAGTGCATTTGATTGTTTAATTTCAGTAATAATATATAAATATAATCGTGAGAGGTATTTATACTTTATGAGAAATATAAATTTAGGAATAAATAATTTATTTTATACAGAAATATTGAGTGAAGTCAAGATCCCCAACACCTTTTAATATATTGTGAAAACTAAAGTATTTTTTTTACTTTTTGTATTATTAATTAATTGATTCACCCTTCAACTATTTTTTATTTTCTTAAATAGTATTTAAAACAAGAAATATCTGTAGAATAGACAAATCAATCTCTGTGAGTTCGATATTTTTCTATACTATTATTTGACACACTGCGGGTTACAAATATATACATTCAGTGACTCGTCATTTTCCTTCAAATATACCTGACACTTCAAAAGTCTCACTCTCTCCTAGTTGACATGACATGTCATTTAAATCTTTATTTTTAATAATATACTAATTTAATTCATTAACCCACTTTTTAATAAATATGAGTTTATTAAGAATAAATTTTCAGACTTAAAAATCTTTTATCATAATTAAATATTTTATTTTTTTATGTTATGAAAAATATGTTTTTAAAATATAGTATAATGTTATCAAATTTGAATACTTATAACATATACATTTAAAAAAGATATGGATATACAAATTACTCATGAACGCTAATTGACATCAATTAATAAAAAAATATATAATGAACCAATAATATCAAATGTCAATTAACTATTGCAATAATATTAATGGTATATTTTGAAATTCATGCTTCCGATACTTTTTTTTGAAAAAAAAAAGTGAATAATATTTGTCACACTCATTATTGCGCGGCGGCGGAAGGGTTTTTCCAATTTAAGTAACGGTATTGATTTAGAGATTATTTTAATTTTTTTCCAGAGTTGCCCCTTGAAATTGAATTATGGTGTTCCAAGTCAAAAGGAAATGACTCTTTATTTTGGTCTGCGAACTAGAAATTCGGGTAAAGAATTCTATTGACCGAGGGAAAGGTATTAGGCATCCTTCGAGTCCCGTGGTTCTAGCGTGGTCGCTTTTATTGACTTATACTTATTTTGATATATCTTTTTGGATAATTTGTGTCTAAAGGCTATGGTCTACTTATTTTTAAATTTTAATTATTGAATTTTATCAGTCTTATGCATAATTGCATTCTTAATCTTGACATTAGGAGACATAACTGTCTTCCTCTTGCGAGTTCATCACACTTAATAATTTTATTTTACACCTATTTTGATTTAAATTAATGAAAGTTAAATTATAATAATTTAACCAAGATGCGTAACCGCATCCTTGAATTTCTTAAATATCTCAAAAAAAAGATGTGTAACCACATTCTTAATTGAGATAAAATTTAATTATTATTACATGAACTAACAAAAAATAATAAAAAAAAACTATATATTTTCTTTTGTTTTTCCTTGACTTTGTGCCTCCGACCCTTCAAGCCTTTTCTTAATTTTTGTTTGTTTTGATTATTATTTTATATTTTGTTATTTTTTTTTCATATATTCTTTTCTTTGTTTTTTTTTGTCTCATTATGTTTCTCTTATTTATCTTTTTCTTATTTTTCTTTTTTACATCTTTTTGTTTTATATTTTTACTTCTTATTTTTTTTACTTTTTATCCTTTATAAATTTTTATGTCTTCCTTTTATTTAATTTTTTTCTTTTCTTTTAATAAAAAAATCAGCATAAATTAATTAATTGAAAACTTTCTAAAGTTTCACATTAGAAGAAATGCAATGAAAGTTGTAGATTTGATTTCTTTTATTTTTATTTTTTATTCTTCTTTTTTTTAAAAAAAATAATTGATACAATTTTATTAATATATAAAGTGGAGAAGTAACTTAACTTATTGGAACTATTCATCTAATATTACTAACTACATACCGTAGAATATTAAGTTTCGTGCATTAATAAAGAACAAGATAAAAATGAGACTTCTAAGCATGCAAGAATAATTACATGTTATATAAATTTTACTATAAATTTAAGGATATAAAATTTTCATTCCATTTCATATCATAATACAAAAATTAAATATATATATAAATTAAATGTGAACAACTTCAAAATATTAAAATTACATCTTTTATAATTATAAAATCAAATATTGTAATAAAGATCTAATCTTTTGTGAAAATTAATTCACAAAGAAAAGGTCACAATAGTAATTACAAAAGCAAATCTCGACTCAATTCAAGTTGTGCGTGTGTTGTATTGTGTAGGTGGGGTAGTGTTTAGGATAGTGGGATTGAGTGGTGAGAGATGTGGGATAGTGTAAGTGGGTAGTTTTAGTTTTTATTTTTATTTTTTGTTGTTAAATAAAATAGAAAAATAATATTAATTAAGAAAAATTAAATAGCTTGATAAAAAATATTTAAATTACTAACTTTTGAATAAATTAAAAACAGAATGTACCTTAAAGTGTAATTCTATTTTGATAGTTTTCACATCTTTTTCAATAAATTTAATAAAATAAGATAAAAGTAAAATATGTAATTTAAATTTTAAAACAAAATATTTAAGCACTGACAATGGTGTAAAACCTTAAGTTCGGTAAAAAATTACGTGTCTACAATATTATATTTTTTATCTAAAAAAATAGTAAATGTCTCAAAAGTCTCCTTCTATTTTAGTTGATATGTCATGTCATTAAATCATCAGTTTAAAAAATAATAGACCTATTTAATTCATCAAACTTATGTCTCGACAAAATAAATATATAAATTACATGAGAATTTATGAAGATTATAAAATTCTTTTTTTTTAAAAACATCTAATTCCTTTCTATATTCAATGAAAAAACCTTTGTGTGCAATTGTTACCTAATATTTTTTAAAATTCCTAAGTAAATTATTTGAAAATTTTAAGCAATTTTTTTCATATAAGTGTTGAAACTAATATTATATGAGATTAATACTTAACAAAATTTTATTTTTTAATATATATATTATTCACTTTCGATTTTATTTTCGTAAGTATCTATGGATTTCAAAACACCTAATTAATTAATTATTTTTTAATAGTTAATTGACCTTTAAAGTTATTGATTCATTATACAATTTATTACTAATTAATGTAAATTAGCATTTATGAGTGATTTGTATATCAATATTTTTTTAAATGTATGAATTTATATGTATTCAAAACTGATTGACATTACAGTTTGCTTTGAAAATGTATTCTTCGTAACTGAAAAATATATAAAAATTAATTATGATAAAAATTCTTAAGTATGAAAATTTATTCTTAATAAACTATTTTTTTTAAAAAAAATATGAATAAAATGTTGTTAAATTTCAATAAAACTAGTATTGAGTATTAAAGTTACGATTAAACTATTGACATTTTTAAATAACTTTGCATAAAAAAATTTTACCATTGAAAATAAAATTTACCTTTGAAATGTGATTCTATAACTTTGCATATATTTTTTTTACAATCGAAAATAAAATTTATCTTGAAATGTGATTCTATATTGTAGTTTACAAATATTTTAAAATAACTAATTAAAATAAGATTTAAAAAATATCTAATTCAAATATAAACGAAATATTGAAGCCCCAAACTTTGTATAGAACATCAAGTTCAGTAAAAAATTACGTATCGACAAATAATATCAAATTATCTCTTAAAGTGAAGAAAATGTCAAAAAAATAATTTGAAATATTATTAATACGGAATGAAAGTAGTATATATTAAATAATATATTTTTTTTAAATATCATATTACATTTAAAAAGAATTACAAATATTAAAAATTTAATTAATAGACTTATATAAAAAATAGAGGGTGCGTTACAACAAACTATAATTCGAAATCAAAGTCAGAATGGACAGAATCAAAGCAGATAAGCACACAAGAATGTACAAGAAACCCTTTGTTTCCTATCAGACATTTCCAAATATCACCACACCAAAATGAACCGGAATGTACTTTGCCATTTACCTCTCTTTTCTGAATCTCGCTTGTCTCTCTCACTTTGTTCAAACATAGATATATAAGTTGTATTTGTGTTTGAATAAAGCGAGAAAGAACTGAATCTACAAATACATATTTCTTCCTTCAATACACTTATAATTATACAAATATAAATCTCCCCCTGTCTAGTTCTCTTTTGCTTTTCTCTCTTTCTCGCTTTATACAAATACAAATTATATAAAATACAATGTATAGTTTGTGTTTGTATAAAGTGTGAGAGAGAAATTTGATATACAATACAATTTTTTAACTCGATTCAATTGTATATAAATTCAAATTTTATGCGGATATACAAACACAATTAACATATACATATACAAACACAAACACAATTTTCATAGAGAGAAACGCCTCATTTATACAAACCAGACGTCTGCAATTTTATACAATTAGATGTTGCCTGTGATTTTATACAAATCTGATGCTCTAGCGCAAATAGCAAAACTGTAGTTATAGAGCGCTGATATAATTTTTATGTTTGCTATTCCTAAAATTTACTCTAAAAATAATATGTAGTTACAAAATAAAAGAAGTAATATAAAAATAATGAGAAAGTGAAATAGAGAGGTGAATAGTATAAATAGAAAATAGATACTCCCTCCGTTTAAAAAAGAATTACTCTATTTCCTCTTTAGTCCGTTCAAAAAAGAATGACCCATTTCTTTTTTTGGCAACACTTTAACTTTAATTTTCCACGTGACATGTTTAAGACCTCAAGATTAAAGGGCATTTTGGTACATTTGACATAACATTAATTTAGAATCACAAGATTAAAAAGTCTTCCTTATTTTCTTAAACTTCGTTAGAAGTCAAATTAGATCATCCCTTTTTAAATGGAGAGAGTAGTTTTTAAAGGATGGTTGGAGACTTCATTCTCTGCTTTACTTTCCAAATATAGAAAATGAAGGGTAAAATAGAGTGAATTGAGATGATCTTACTGTATTTTATAAATACACAAACCATCACTATTATTAGAACGAAACTATCGATTTATACAAAAGTTCTTAATAAAATGGTTTTATAGAAGGAAAAATTACACAAATATATAACTTAAGATATAATAATTGTAATCTCTAAAAGTTTTTACAATTTAAGAAAATTATGAAAAATTCCTCCTCAGATACATTCTATGCCCTCTCGGATACATAGATTCGCTTTCAGATGCTTTCCTTTCCTCTCGCATACATTCCTATCCCGTCTCAGATACTTCTCTCATTAAGTAAAGTATCATTTATAATATATCAAACAATCAAAGAATGTATCACAGAACAATGAAAATTTGAAAATTTTGCTAATTAAGAAAACTAAGGAAATAAAATATAATTAGTCCCAAATATATGAGATTTCTATAAGTTCCGTTAAAAAAAGAGAAATTTTTCAAAATGTCAATATTTTAACATTTAAGAGGGCTCATTAGCAACACTTTCAATATTTAGTAAAAATATCAAAATTTTAATTTGTTATGTATTTTATTTATGTTTTTATTATTTATTTTTATTTAAAAAATAAAATTATTTAATAACAAAAGGGAGAAAATCAAGGGAGAGAATATTTCAAAAAAAAAAGGTAAAGATCACTTAATTTTCTCATTCGTTACATTTTCAAAGAGAACTCAAAACTTTGTTCTTTTTTTTCTCTCCATAATCTTAACCTTTTTTTTATTAGTTTGTATCCATTCCAATAGGTATGCCAAATGAATCTATAATTATTTAAGAAACATATTTGTATTCATATATTTTTTTCATGTGTATTTATTTGTTTCTTCAAAAATCTTGTATTTTGTATTCATTTCAATATGTATTTTATTTGTATTTTTATTTATTCTAATTTTATTTAGAATATTGTATAATAATATATCAAAATACAAAAAAATAGTATGATGAAAAAATGAGAATGAAATATAAAATTGAAAAGGAATAAGTGAATATTTGTTGTAATCATTCTTAAATAAAATACATAACTAGTTGACATACCTTTAAAATGAATACAAATTAGGAACAAATACCTGATTCATAAGTTATACAACATGATTTTTGGATGAATACAAATATTAATTGAGAAATGATACAAAATTTTAGATTTTTTATTATTAAAAAAAATGAAAGAAACTAATAGGAAGTTGTTCTTCATATAAATAATATACATATCTAGTTGGTATACATTTGAGATGGATTCAATTAGAAACAAATGCAAGATTCATAAACTATGCAATATGAGATTTTGAATGAATCTAAATATTAATAGCATGCATACTAATTTTAATATTAATCGAGAAAGGATACAAAATTCTAAGAAAAAATTAGAAATACAAAACAAACTAATACGAAATTGTTCTTGGTCTTCAACAAGTTTTTCGAAATCTTCAAGCACCCAAAAAAAATTATTCATATTTTACTGATAGTGTTTTTATCATTGGGGTGAAAAGTATTTTAAGGAATTGAGAGATTTTTTGAACAAATTAAAAAAAAATAGAAGAAGTGATTTTCACAAGAGAAGGGAGAAATTGAGAGTGAGAACCTAGAAAGAGGGGAAAGTGAGTAATGAGAGTTTTTCTTCTTTTTTTTCCACACGTATTGGGGAGTAAAATTAGTGAAATGTGAGGCCTGATTTGAGAAATAAAAGAAAAGAAAATTAATTATATTATGATACATTTTATTTGGTAAAATATTGACATATTGACATTTTCACTAATTATTTTAAAATATAGATATTTTTACTAATTATGTTATGAAGTTTGACTAGTTTGCTAATTTTTCCTTAAAAAAAAGTTCACAAGTTGTGGAAGTATGATATGGATGGCCTTGTAGTCAATTAGGGTAAGCCCAGTTATAATTAATCCAGTAGTACGTTGGGCTCGAGAGCAAAATAATATGGGCTTGGTCTGTGACATTAATCAAAATCTGTGCTTTAGATGCATTGTTGCATGCCTTACGTCCTAAGATACTATTTTTTTTTTAAATTTAATTTTATATATTTTATGTAGTATGCCGGTTTCGACATTTAAGGCCAATTTAATTATATTTTTGTTAAGAAAAATATTTGATTGGCTAATGAAGGTAATTTTGGAGTTGCTATAATTGAACGGTACTTGATGGAGCTTTGTTATATTATTCTGATTTTGATGAATGCACCTGGTTTAGTGGCATGATAGGTTGTCACAATCCAAATTTTATTCTAAAATTTAATCAATTCTATAAATTTTATCGACATAACATAATTTAAAATATATATATATATATATATATATATATATATATATATATATATTAAAAGCAAGTATAAATAAAAGAAGAAAAGGATTGATAATGTAAAGGTATAATAGTTGATAAGACATTTTAAAAAGTCAATTAGGAAAAAGGGGGAGCGAATAATTATTTCTCATATTTTGAGGGAAGAGTTTGATTTTAGAGTAAAGTTTGGAGGTGTAAATGATTTTCATGCCTTCTATTATTCTACTTTTATTAAATTGTTTATTTTTATATGATTTTATCAGTAATATTTTCGTACTATTTACTTGTGTTATTTCAAATTTAATTATAAATATTCTTACGGCATTATTTCTATTTTTGATCTGTAAACCCTCCTATTTATAGAGATAATGAATCTACTGTAACCCCTTTAACTTGTATATAATAAATGCTCCATTCGTTTAAAAAAGAATAATTCTATTTTCTTTTTAGTCTGTTTCAAAAAGAATAATTTCTTTTCTTTTTTGGTGATATTTTAACTTTAACTTTTCACGTGACATGTTTAAGACCACAAGATTAAAGGGTATTTTGGTATATTTGACATAACTTTAAATTAAAACCACAAGATTAAAAAAATCTTCTTTCTTTTTTTAAACTCCCTTTCAATTCAAACTAGGCCAATTTTTTTTGAAACGGGAAGTAAATATAATCTTATTATCCAACTAAAAGAATAAAGGTCCCTCAAGCCTTTTCCCATATTTTGCATGTGATGTTGATTTTGGTGAATCCAAGAAATTGTCAGTTATGTGCAACAACTACTTCTAATTTTAACCTATATATTATCCACTCTAATTTATAATGAAGAATGTGTTGTGTATTAATTTTTTGTCAATAGTGTTATATTTTAAAATGAAAATTAATAATGTAACATCATAATAAAAATTCATATCATAGTGGTATTTTAAAGATGTTTCACTTAGTTCCTATACTTTTAATTACTTCTTTTTTTTTAAATAGAAATGTTGAAAATGTGAAATTGATGTTTGTAGTAGCATCTTTAATTTGACTATTGTGGTTTGCGTTTACATGGGAAGTTGAGAAAGCTAATTATCTTGACTTGTCTGTTCAACAATTCAACTTATTTTCGTGATCACACTGAATTGAGTCAAATTCATTGGCTAAGAAAAGTAATCCTTTGACTTGTTTTGACTATTTAATCTTTTAATTTTTACATTATATGTGTGTATGCATTAGACCGACTTTTTTGGATTCCACCTTACTCTCTCCTGGACAAACTTTTATAGCTAAGAAAATAAGGACTCTAAAAGCAATCGACAACAATAATAAAATAATAATAATATACGTAACACTATATTATATAGTAATCACATATTTAAATTTTTCAGTTACAATTATAAAGGAAACTTTCATAAATAGCCACTTAAAAATAATTAATTACTCTCCATAGCTATAATTTAATAATTATAATTTGTAGTTACATGTTATATGGAGGAGAGAGACGAGCGAGACTGGGAGAGAGAGGGGGAAAAGAGTGGGAGAAAGGTGAATTGTATATGTATATTGGTTAGATAATTGTATATTATACATATGCATTTGTATATATAGCAAGAGAGATTGGGAGAGGGAGGAGAGAGGCGAGCGAGACTGTGAGAGAGAGGAGAGAGGTGAGCGAGATTGAGAGGGGGGGATAGAGGCGAGCGAGAGAGTGGAGAGAGGTGAATTGTATATGTATATAATCGTGTATAACTGTATATTATACATATACATTTGTATAAATGACAAGCGAGATTGGGAAAGGGAGAAGAGAGACAATTATTTATTAGTAGTGAAGTCAGAAAATTTAGTAAGAGTAGTTAATATTTATTAGGTATGCATGATAAAATAATTTTTGACATATATACTTCATACAAATTTTAATATATATAGTATGATTTTTCGACAATTATTTTTCATACATATGTAATACATACTATATATTTATTAAAAAATTTATGAAATATATAGGTCAAAAATTATTTTTTATGCATATATAATAAATCTTTTACATCGTTAATAAAATTTCTGATTTCGCTACTCATTCTATGAAAGAATAAAATAATTAAGAGTTATTCTACAATTTTAGTGATTGAGCAAAACTACCTAGTTTAACTTCTGCAATTTTAGTTTGTAGGTAACCGTGGAAAAAAAGAAAATTAACAGCGTAAGTTTTTTAAATTTAGAAGCAATAATTTCCAGCCTTCAGATTTCATTTTATCTAGGTGGCATTATCTTACCGGACATTACTGGAGCTAATTTAACTGGATGGAATCCGTTTCCAAAGAGAAGAAGCCCGAATTTCAAATATTTTATAAATTTATAAAATATTTATAAAGAGATCAAATTTAAATCATTTTAATTCGAACAATATATCATAATTGTCGAATTATGAAAATTAAGTCCAAATCATTCAAGTTTGAGAAATACGCCATTAGTGGCCACCAAATCATGGATAAATTTTAAGAGAGAGAAGAATCAGGAGAGGAACAAATATGGTGTACCGGCAATATTTATCGATAAAACTATGTTTCTTCATATTTTAATTGTAATAGCAATGCTATAATTTTCTCTCACTTTAAAATCATTGCAAACAGGCTTTTCACGAAAGTGCTTTTGAAAAAATTTATGTTTAGCTAATTTATGTGAGAAATGTTTTTTATAAGCGAATTGAGTTTGACTGATCTTTTTTAAAAAGTGGAGAGTTAAATTGTAAAAAGGGGCAACTATTAATGTAGTGCAAACTACAAAGATTAGAAATGAATGATTTATTTTTATTAAATGTTTGGTATTTTTTCAATGCTATAAAAAATTATTTTTTCAATTATACCCTTAAATTATTATGTAATTATCCATTGTATTTTAATAGCCTTCTAACTAGTTAGGAGAAGAACAATTTTGTGATCATATTTGTTATTTTTTCACTTGATGATAAATAATTAATATCTTAATATATCGATCACTCACAAAATGTTCATTTTCAATCAAAAAATAAATCATCTACTTTTAGAATCGAAAAACAATAATCAATAGTAAATTGAATAAATCATCTACATTTATATATAATAGTATAATTTTCTAATTTTATATATATAAACAAATAATACATTCAATTACGTTCATAAATACATATAGTGATATATTTGCCTTTTTTAGTTAAAATAATTCGTATTTCGAATATTGTATTGATTTGTTTGAAATGTATTTTAGTAACAAACAACTCTCTCTAAATAATTGTAAACTAATTTATTTAAATAAATTTTCAGTATATATATAAACATAAAATCAAGAAAATAAATAAATAATTAAAATGATTTCAAGGATATTTTGTCTTTACATAGACTTATTTCCATGGTATTATCTATGTATTATTAATACCTCTAATGAAATTAAGGTATTAGCAATGCATCGTATAATACGATGTAAGGTGTATAACTTATCAAACATAGTATTGAATAATATTATATACAGTACATGAACTATTTCTCTTAATACTTCCTATCAAACGATCCATAAGTACAACAGTCATGGCTCCAATATTTATTCACAAATTTATTTTTAAGTGGTATTAACTAAATAATATTAAATCATCTCATTAAGTGTAAAATAAATATATGATAAATATTATTAATATTGGTAAATCTTAAGTAGTATTGATTAAATGATTTTTATATTTTTTACTCTAAAATAAATTATAATATATTTGTGCGATAGTAAATCATCTCCTTTTTTTTTTGTACAACTCTAATTATGAAGAAGTATATTAAGATGTGCATAGTTAAAGTATTTTTCATCATAGATCGTTAATTACTTTTTTTTACTCAAAATAGTTACAAAATATACATAAATATTACAGACATTTTTAAATAATAAGATTATAGCTAAAGAATATAAATTTAAAACTATAAGTCATTACTAAAACGGATTTAATAATTTAAAGAAATTATACACTAATTAAATTAGATTTTAAAATATATATATTTTTTCAAAAATAGGAACTCTCTCGACTCTCTTATATAATAAGAGAAAAATACATATCAGTAAAGTAAGGTAAACGGAGGTACAAATTTATTAAGCTTTTCGTGACAAGAATTTCCCATTGAATCATATGCTTAATTCAATACAAATTTGTCAAATTGATGACAGCTAACTACTGTTAATAAATAATGAGGATTAATAACAACACAAAATATTAATAATCAAATTTTAATTCGAATGATAGGATTATATCATTCTTCATTTATCGTATTTTAAAATGTTCCACTAAATAATTATATCTTTTTAACTTTTAATTTTAGGACCTATTTAAATATAAAATTATTTATTTTTTTAAAGACAAATTTTACTTTATTTGAAAACTGATGTTTACTGAAATACAAAGTTTCAATTTAAAGGGTATATTTCAAATGTAGGAAGCATGTTATAGTATGTTTTGTTAACTAACTTTTCACTTTTGGAATTAGTTTTCTTAATTATACTTTAAAAAGTTTTATTGAATTGTTATTATCTTCTCTAGTTATTTAATCCTAAAATAATATTTTAAAAATATAAATAAAGAAAATATTATTTTATTTTTTCCACCATCTTATAAAATGGAGTTAACCACCTCAAGCAAAGTAGCAGGTCAACATGCCTGCTTGCTGTATGAGGGGTTATTTTTGTAATTTCATATATTTTAATGTTCTGATTGGTTTAATTTGTACAGTTATAATAATAATTGCTTGATTATATTTTATTTTGAAGATAGTTTTGCCCTATGAGGGCCCAACTCATCAAACCAAGATTATCAGATCAATGATTATGTGATGCCACGTTTTGCTGATGTAATTAAATATTGTTGTTATTAAATTCACAGGAAATGACAAAAGTTACCCTTAAATTATTCAAAAATGGATAACATATATATTTTTTATTTCTATTTTTATATTTGGGATAAAAATCACCCTTGTCGTCTATATTTTGGATCACAAAATACTCTTAAAACATTATTTTTGTCATATGTACTGACATGACAATCCATTTAGAGAGTTCAACATGGCAAAAATCTCTTCCTCTTAATTATGTTATTCTCTCTTGTTCATCTCTATCACATATCAAAAATTGTTCTTTTGTTGTTTTTATTTGCGTTATTGTTCGGATTTTGAAATTTCAATTTTGAAATGTGCTGAAGTTGGTTTGGGATAGTAATCGTGTGTTGGATGATCTAGGTCAATTTTTTGGATCTCAAAGTTATCGATTTTGAGGCTGAAATTTAATTCTCAAGGTTTAAAGATATTTAAAACTCTCGAAGCTATTTTTTTTGTGTTGAAATCCAAAAATAGCTACTCATCTGAAAGCTTATTGGCGAGAAAGCCAAATAATGATAATAGCTTGATCCTTTGACATGTAATTCAAAGTCCGAACGACAACTCAAACAAGAACAATGAAATAATTATATTTGATTTTCTTTTTGTGACAAAGATGAAAAAGAAATAACAACACTATTGAGAGAAAGATATTTTTATCATGTTGCATTGACTAGTTGAATTGTCATGTCAACTCTAATAGCAAGGATAACATTTTAAGGATATTTATGGTTCAAAAAAGAGATAAAAAAATAGTTTTAATTTCAAATATAATTAAAGGGTGTATATGAGTTATTTCAAATATTTCAAAATTAATTTTAATTTTTTTCCATTAAATTAATAATAATCGATTCTAAATATGACATAGTAATAAAAAATATTTTTAAATGATAACAACAGTAATTCAGCTGGCTTTTTCTTTTGATTTGCATGTTCAAGTTTGATTTAGGTACATAATTTAGTAAAACACTAACCCAATTAACTTTTATATATATATATATGTTCACATATGTTTAGACAAGAGGAATAAAGATATATTATTTATTTAGGTAAAAAATATTATAAATTATAATAATTTATAATTTAAAATATCTTAAAATTAAATTAAAATTTAACTTACTTCTTAATTTTTTTTCATATCAATCACATAAATTGAGATGAGTTTCCAAATAAATGCCTCATCCTAGTCCTCTTCTTCTCCCACTCTTTCCTTTCAATTTTTTTTACATGGTTTTAATAAATATAGTAGGGATAATGTATAAGTATTCCCTTCAATCTATATTCGAAATTTCAGAGATACACTTATTATACTAAGGTTCTATTACCCTCTAAACTTATTTTATTAATAATTTTTTAATCCTTTTTGACCTACGTGACACTATTTTGTTGGTCGAACGCTGGTTGATTTTTTTTTCAAGATAGTGTCACGTAGGTCAAAAAGGGGTAGAAAATTACTTATAAAATAAGTTTATGGGGATAATATGACTTTAGTATAGTACAAATGTATTTTTGAGATTTCGGGCATAGGTTGATGGGGTACTTGTGTATTTTCTCAATATATTAATCTAAGGCAACTAAAATTCGAAATTAATTTTACCAAATTAGTTTACGATTCTATTTTTGACTTATCGAAAATATTTCATCATCACTCTTGTTTCACTATTTCTTCAAATTACCATCATCTACAATTAAAACAGTTTTAAATTATCATCAATCAAATTCTTGGTACTTTAATTTCAAATTTTTTTCTACTTAAGATTTTAAAAAATAATGTGAACAGAGAACATGTTTCAAACTTATAAGACATAATTGCTTTATCATCATCATTATATTTGATATACTTTCACTTAAAAAGGTACTGAAATCCAAGTCCGACTATTATGGAGCTTAGAGATTAAAAAAAAAAGTAATTAATAGATGAGTATTTTAAATTAAAATATAAAAATAAATAGATTAAAAATGAGGTTTAACTGGTATATCTATTTTATAACTACGGTTTTGCTGTTTCTATTCTTAAAAAACAATAAAATATCAAACAATTCTTTTCCCACATATTTTGGCTTAACAATTGTCTTTTTGACTTAATTCTATTTTTATTTTTGACTGGTGTATCTATTTTATAACTACGGTTTTGCTGTTTACGATTCTATTTTTCACTCATGTTTGTAGCATCTTTAATTTAACTTAATTCGGTTTATATGGAAGTGAGAAACTAATCATCTTATGCACAAAAAAAAAAGTACACAAAATAGATTAACAAATATTTTTTTCACATATTCTTTAGATAATACCAACAATCTTTAAAAATGAAATATACGTATTGATAATTAAATAAAGAAGATTAATATAGAAAGAATGGAATAAAAAGGAAAGACTCAAGTATGCTATTGAACTTTCAGGTTGAAGTTGTGATTTTTATGAAAGGTTGTAACGTTTTCGAAAGATTGTAACTTTTTCAAAGAGTTGAGAGTCTCTGACTAGGGGCGGACCCACATTGGGTTCAGGGTGTTCACCCGAACACCCTCGGCAAAAAAATACTTGATATATATAAGGTAAATTTTATGTATTTTTGTAGATGTATATATTTTGAACCCCCTCAATAACAATTAAATATAGATGGCTCAATAGTAAGACCCCTGAATATTAAGTTGTATGCCCCAAGTTCAAATCCCATCAACAACATTTTTATTTTTCGAACCTCCTAAACGAAAATCCTGGGTCCGCCACTGTCTGTGACCTTTTCGATAAAGCACGATAATAACATTTTCACACTATCTTTTGTTTTCAATAAATTGAGGGATTTCTTCTCATTTTAAGAGAATCAATTTTCTGGACTTCTTCTTTTACTACTAAATCTAGTATTCAAAGTGTACTTTACAGTCGTCGTTGAGTAATTCGTTGACATCGTGATTTTAGTACCTATACACCGTGAGTAAGATCATTTGATTCTGAGAGGATATATCGGGTATTTGAGGAGAATAATTTCCTTAAGGGAATACTATGCATTCGGTGAGCTCAATTTTCTTTTTTAAGAAAAATATTTTGTATATCGTTTCTAATTTGATTCTATAGTTTTCATTTACTAGTTCTGAAAATGTTTAAAAAAAATTTTGTACATAAAAATATTTTGAAGTCGATTTATTCTCTATTGATTTTAATATTCTAGTTCTTAAAATGATCTCTGTAATTGATTTTAATTTTCTAGTTCTGAAAATGATCTTTAAACTTTGTTATTTCTTATCAAGTTCTTCAAAAACTTTATTTTAAGTATCTTGAAAATATAGGATGAACAACTATTTTTTATCTCTAATTTTGCAAAAGGACTTTTTATCTCCTAGTTAAATAACTTTTAACGATTTTCAATTGAAGTTTTTTTTATGGATAAGTATACTCTTTTTGCTTTTTTTTCTTCTTCTTTAATAACACATAAAAAAGACATTTGACAATTTTAAAATTTCAATTATTAAAGAAATAACCCCAAATATAGGAAAGAAAGGCAGGTGTATCGGGAACACAAATCATAATGGAATCACTAATTAGTCAATCAGTCAATATCAATAAAGGGTTAAAGATTTTTTTTGATCACACTGAATTGAGTCAATTTCATTGGCTAAGGAAATAATTTGATTTTAGCTTTTATTTACAGTTTGTGTATTTTTATAAGGTGGCACTTATTAAGAAAAATAAGGCATATGTTTTAGGACTTGATAATATTTTTGGGCTTAAATTTTTAGCAAGAATAAATTGTTATGTGTTAATTATTATTTTTACACAGAATAAATTAATCATCTAGGATAAAAATTCATTACTAGAAAAACTGATGTGAAAAATCAAACAGAAGATATACTTCACTTGAAAAAGTACTCGAATGTAGGGGAGATAGAAGACAGAAGAATACAAGCCCGACTATTATGGAGCTTAGAGAGGAAAAAAAATTAAAAGATGAGTTTTAAATTAAAATATAAAAAGAAATTAAAAATGATTTTAATAATATTTAAATCCACTTAGGCACAACATAAACAATATTATGAGAAAATATGGAGATTTAACGGATAGAGGGTAAATATGACCTTAAAGTTAGATGACAAGGATAAATATATTTTAAATAAAAGTGTAGCGAAGGCAAATATGATCATTTCTAAGAGTACGGGGTAAATATGACCCTTTTTCTGTCTTAAGAATATAAGATGAACTACAAATCTTTTAGGGAGAAAGGACAAAATATGCCTCCAAACTATCATAAATGGTACGTAGATACCCTCCGCCTCCGTCATACTATTGGGACATTGATGCCCTGCTGTCTAAATTCTAGAGCATATATGTCCCACTATAACGGAAGACTAAATAGGGGCACATGGTGCAATCTTATCCGTCGAGCCGATATTTAATCGGCGGATGAGATTATGACACGTGTATGTCGATTAGTATAAAGGGTATATATGCTCTAGTTTTTTATGACAAGGGCACTAATATCCTAAAAGTATGATAAAGGGTATATATCTGCATACCATTTACGATAGTTTGAAGATATATTTGTCAATTTTCCCTTTTCTTATCCCCAACTTTGCAAAATAATTTTTTATCTCTCAAACAACTTTAATTTAAACAATTTTCAATTGATTTTTACGGACAAGTATACTCTTTTTGCTTCTTCATTTTAATAACACATAAAAAAAACATTAACAATTTTCAAACTTCAAACTTCTCCAAATCACCTCAAATGTATGGAAAGAAAGGAAGGTAGTGAACTATACGAGGGAACACAAATCTTAATGGAATCACTAATTAGTTAATCAATCAAAATCGAAATAAACGGTGAAAGTTTTTTCTTTTCTTTTTGGGCTGGGGCTTGCCTCCAACTTGGCTAGCTGTTCAGTAATTCAATAGTCTGAGTCCTTATCTTCGTGATCACACTGAATTGAGTCAATTTCATTGGCTAAGGAAATAATTTGATTTAGCTTTTATTCACGGTTTGTGTATTTGTTGAAGGTGGCACTTATTGTGGATTCTCTTTTGGGAACTTTTGACCAAAGTAGGTCATTATTAAAACTAATTCATCAAAATAGTATGTTTTTTTGAAATTTTACAAAACTAATATAAACGTAGTTCACAGTTTCATTTTAAATTATATTTTATTCAAAACAAAAAGATAAAAATTTATCAGATTAATCAGACATAAAATGTTATTGTCAGTAACGTTTTATAATTCGTTAATTTGAGACAGTGACAAAGCCATCATAGCTTTAGGAAGAACAATGGAGGAAGGAGAAATGAAGAACATGAGAAGTTAATGGATTGTATGAAAATTTGAGAGAATGGATAAAAGAGGAATGGATTATCCTCTAAAGGGTTGGGGCATTAAGTAAAAAATAGGAAATATGATTTTTTTTGAAAAAATTCAGGTAATTGAGGTTAATTTTGGAGATTCCGTTAAATGAGGGGTAATTATGGTGAAATTAACAACGCGAGGTAAATTTAACTTTATTTTAACGGTGAGGATAAAATCAAACTATAAATCAAAGTTGAGAGGTATTTTTAACCCTTTTCCCTAAAATGAATATATATATATATATATATATATATATATATATATATATATATACACTTCATACTCAATGTAATTCCACAATTGATGTCCGAGAAGGATAAAGTAAACAAAGACAAGCATTTGAGGAAAATTCTCGACCTTCTGAAACGTTTTCACTTGATAGAAATTTGTGGAAAAAGAAGAAGAAAACTTTCAATATAAGTGCATACAATCCATTAGAACAACATCATTGAATTTCAATTTCCGGCCATTTCAGAGAAACGTTATTATAAGTTAGATTTTAGATATAAAAATGCGTCTCAGAATAACGAATTATAATCTATTAGATTTTTGTTTTTTTGTTATTGATTTTTTTTGAATAAAATATAAAGTAAAACGTTACTGTGAACTATGTTTATACTAGTTTTGTAAAATTTCAAAAAAATATACTCCCTCCGTTTCAATAAGAATGACCTAGTTTGACTTGAAACGGAGTTTAAGAAAAGAAAGAAGACTTTTAATCTTGTGTTTCTAAATTAAAGTTATGTCAAATGTACCAAAATGCTCTTTAATCTTGTGGTCTTAAACATGCCACGTGGAAAGTTAAAGTTAAAGTATTGCCAAAAAAGGAAAGGGATCATTCTTTTTTAAACAAACTAAAAAGAAAATAGGAACATTCTTTTTGAAACGGATGGAGTATTATTTTGATGAATTGACTTTAATAATGACCTGCTTTGGTAAAAAAAAATCCTCTTTTGGACATGTTTTAGGACTTGATAATATTTTTGGGCTTAAATTTTTAGCAAGAATAAATTGTTATGTGTTAATTTTTTTTTACCTTTGATAAATTAATTTTCTAGGATAGAAATTCATTACTGAAAAAAACTATGTGAAAAATCAAACAGAAGAATTTTTTAAAAATAAAAAAGTTGAAATGTGAATGGGATCAGCAATTGATGTAAGAATACAGGGCAGGGCCCACACTTGTAGACCCTCTTCAGCCATGAATTTTTTTCCCTATTAAAAGCATAGCAGTGCCTAGTGATATCTCCCATCCATTTTGTAGAGCACACAAATTCACTATCACTCTCTTTTAACATTTCAATGTTTACCACAACAATAATAGCCCTCCTTGTCATTACACTATGTATATGTTTGAAAACAAATTATGAGAGCATGAAAACACTTGTACTCATTATCTATTCACAGTGTTGGTGTAAACCAAGGCGTATACACAAGATGATGAAAGAGCAACAGGTCCCAGGTCCTTCACTTGTAACTGTAATCAGAAACAGTTTGGAGAAGATTTTCATGCTACATAATACTCATCATGTCAATCACAACATTGTTGGGCGCCATTTTCCTCATTATGTCACATGGGCTGCTAAATTCGGTAGGTTAAATATTACTATTTATTTATTAAAAGTATTACTTTTATATCTATCCTATATAAAATATGTATTTTGTGTTAAAAGCAGGAAAAAGATTCTTCTTCTCCAACTGGATAAAGCTTAGAATGTGCTTAACGGAGGGAAACCAAATGGAAGAGCTTCTCTTTGAGCACAGCCCTGCTCGGCTTCAACAACAAGTAACAAAGCATTTCATTGGCAACCGACTTTTGATCAAAATAGGGCTTGATCGGCGCGCTCTTCAAACAGTTTTTCACCAATCTAAAGTCCAGGTGAAGAACTAATTAATTATATACAATCAATCAGCATATATATTAAACCGTGTTAATTTGTCTATTTATACTGATTTGTGTTTAATTAACCAGGAGTGGGTGGGTAACATGGCTGAATGCTCACAAATCATGATTCAATCACTACAACATAAAGTTGAAGAATTAGGCGGAAATGGTGAGATTGAGATCAGTCACTACGTTAAGGTTTTGACTGCTAATATTATGTCAAGATCGGAGTTTGGCTGTACCTACGAGCAAGGAGTTCGTCTCGCCCAATTGCTAAACGAGTTCGAGCACAAGTGTGGTCAATCTAGCTGGCACTCATGGATCTCTCGTAGAAGGTAATAATTTATTTTATTTTTTGACAAATTAATATCAAAGTTAGCCCTGGTTTAATTTTATCTTTGTTCGCAGGTTTTTTCCAAGTAGATACAATAGAGAGTTAAAAGCAGTGGAAGTTCAACTGGAGGAGCTTTTGCGGCAGATGATACAACCACGAGTTGAAGATGTGTCTGTTTTCCGAGAAAACTCACACGGAAATGATTTACTGGGAAAGTTGTTGGATGAGATGCACGAAAAATTCGGCTCCGTTAATATGCAGTTGATTATTACTAGTTACATGTGTTATTTCATATCGTGTTTTAAAATAAGATGTTTCATGGAGAGTATTGGGCGAGACTTAAACTCTAAAATATGGGGCATAATCTTGTGTATAATTTTATTACTAAGAAACAAAGCAAAGTTAAAACTTTTAATTAATGTACCAAACCAAATAATATATAAAAATAATTCATATATAATTAATGCAAATACTATCTTATTCCTTAATTTTGAAAATCTTAAAACTTTTAAATTCATCCACTTTGTGGACCTTATTTACATTCTAAAAAGAGAAATGATCTCTACACTCTGGCAAAAGCTGAAAAGAGTTCTTTTCTTCGATAAAAAGGTTTGTTCTCCTAATTTGTTTTATATCACTTTATGAACTTCAATTAATTCACTTTTATTCGATGTAAACTTTTAACTCTTTTTCTTCTTCATATTTCAAATTAATCTAAACAAACTTATCATTAATTCATCATTTTGTATACATAACGTCGGTAAAACTTTAATATAGTAATATCTTTTCAATTGCTCTTAAATAATAAAAAAAAAACATTTTATAATAAGAAAAGAAATGTTAGAAAATTAAACCATACTATTTTAATGTTGAATAATTAGTTGGCTTTTATTTACGCATAAATATGTGGGGTAATCATACAATATATCCCTTTTAAATTAAAGAAGAGATTTTTAATATAAGTTTCAACCTTTAGGGGGATGGGGCAAATGGATTTGGATTTGTTTAGTTTGAATAAATCGATTTATATACTTTTCACGAAATAATTTGTTTTTATTATTAATAAAGGGTTTTATAGAAATACAAATAAAAGTATTCAAATGATATATGTCTGTAATTAATTTAAATTTTATTATTTTAGCTCTATTTATGTTTGTTTTTTGATTTATGAATCGTTAAACAGAAAGCAAATTAAAGTACCTAAATACTGAATTATTGAAGCAACCCTAATTTAATTTATAGACATAGGATCTAATCCCTTGTGTATTGAACTATTGCGGTTAGTCAGACCTTTTCTATTGGATTGCAAAAAAGATCTTTTTCATTTCAAAAGTTGAGACTTGAGAGGCTATAAAAAAAGTGTAACAAAATCTACTTTGAATTAAAAATCACACACTCCATTTCTTTTTTTGGGAGATATGTACTGATTACCACTAAAGTTTGTTTGATTTACCAATACGCATAAAGCCAAATTGAGAAAAGAAAAGAGATTTTTTTATCAAACTAAGCTATACTCTCGGTTTAAAAAAGAATGATCTAATTTAACTTGAAACGGAGTTTAAGAAAATAAAGAAGATTTTTTAATCTTATGGTTCTAAATTAAAGTTATGTCAAATGTACCAAAATGTTCTTTAATCTTGTGGTTTTAAACAAGTCACGTGAAAAGTTAAAGTTAAAGTGTTGTCAATAAAGGAAAGGGATCATTCTTTTTAAACAAACTAAAAGAAAATACGGTCATTCTTTTTTAAACGAATGGAGTATTATTTAAATCAATTCACTAAAATAATTTTTTTTTTTTTTACAGAACTAGTATAAACGTATTTCTGAGTAACGTTTTAGGGTGTTTTTATTTTAAAAATTCAACGGAGAAAAACTAACGAAGCTGACGACGTTAAGTGAATAAACATACTCCTGAGTAAAATTTTACACCTAAAACGTTACTCAGGAATACGTTTATTGAGAATTCAATCACATGCCACTGAATCCAATCTTGCAAATGCAGATTCAAATCCTGCAAATTTAAATTTTGCACCTCTAATCAGCTAATGATATAAATTTTGCAATGTTTGTAATTATATATTTGATTAGTGATGATTTATATAGTTTGTAAATTTTATTGTATAATAACCATTGGGAGGTATCATTCTTTCTCTAATCTTTTATTAGTTGTGTACTTGACAAAAAATAGGACCACAATGTTTATCATTAACACTAGAGAATTTATCTAAAGGGAAAAATTTAAACAGTAACGACATCATTGCAAAGATTAACGAGTAACGTTACTATGAGTAACGTTTTGGGTGTAAAATATTATTCATAGTAACGTTTTAAATTTGCAGGATTTGATTTTGCATTTGCAGGATTGGATTCAGTGGCCCGTGATTGGATTCTCAATAAACATACTCCTGAATAACGTTTTACACCTAAAACGTTACTCAGGAGTACGCTTATTCATTTAACGTCGTCAGCTCCGTCAGTTTTTGTCTGTTGAATTTTAAAAATAAAATATCCTAAAACGTTACTCAGAAATACGTTTATACTAATTTTATAAAAAAAATTAAAAATATATTATTATTAATGAATTAATTTAAATAATAGTTTAATTTGGTCAAAAATTCAAAAAAAGAAGCTATAAAAAAAGTGTTACAAAATCTACTTTAAATTATAAGTGATAGTAATATGTCAAGTGAGAAAGGCCCAAATATAGGGCATAAAGAACCTTCTAAAATTACGGTACAAGGAATAGTCTTTGATTAACATAGAAGTTTTGATTTGTCTGTCTTTTAATATTTTTGTTAACGAAGAAATTTATTCTTTAAGAAAAATTAAGTCATTACAAAGTAGGTGTACTCTAGGCTATTAATATAACATCTATTATTTTTTCTTTCATAATTTATATTTTTATATTTAGTTAAAAAAAAGATTTTACAATATCATTTTTCTGTTAATGAAGTGAATTATAATCATATAAATATTTATGACTTATTTTAAAATATAAGCTTCAAATGTCTTTTGTTATCTGCATACATTGTGAAGTAGACGAAACACATGACTTTGTTATCCTGAGCCAGTTGTTCGTGATTTTATCAATAATTATATCATTACTTTCATATTCACTAAATATTCTATCATTATTTTTGCATTCACATAAAAAATTATGTAATACAACGCAAACAACTATTACACATGGTATTTTTGTAAAAGATAAATTTTGTGTAAAATTTAAATTTTTAAAAGCTCCCAAATAATGAGATTTGACCCAAATGCTAGCTTTTTCTTATATTTAAAAAATTGGGTTATTTATCAAATTAAAAAAAATTGTCAAATAATGACAAATTGTATATACAAACATTATTTATCAAATATTTTTAAGAAATTCATGGCCAAACAAATCCAAAGTCGTGACAATTTCCTTTTTGCTTTTTTCTTAAGAGTCTGTCTGGAAAGTCACCCTGGTAATTGAATTTGGTGTAATTGAATGTAATTACACTGTTTTTTTAAAACGTTGTGTCTTTTAAAAAAAAATAACTTCTTTTCATAAGGAATAGGTTCCTTCAGTGACAGAATAGGTTCCTTCAGTGACGTTACTGTTACACGTGAATTTAAAATAAATTCCGTTACACGAAATTAATTCTATTAATTAATTAACATTCTGAATTAGTTTATAAAAAAAAGAAATCAATTATTCAGATTGATTAAATAAAATAAATCAAAATATTACCAATCAGATAATTTGCCAAATCCAAAGACGCCGCCAACGCGAGATAGAGCTTCTTCTTAACCCCTTAAAAACTAAGGGGAGTGTTTCCTAATATAATCTTTTCTTCAATCAATATAAAAGAAATGATTTTTCATTTTTCTCTTATTATTTTCCATTGAAACCAAAGAGAAGTTATATCATCTTTATTTATGTGTCGAATATCATAAGGTTTAAAGGCGATCCGTTTATTTCTATAGGAATAATTGGAGAACCTTTAAGAACAGTACTAATAATCCCACGGATCCACACATTGTTGCAACCATAACATAGCAAAAAACAAAATCAGTAAACACATTTAAGGAGTTATTTGGTGTGAGATAAAAGGTATAAGAATTTGAAGCATAAAATGAATCTTGTATTTAATTGTAGATATTAGGCGATTTTAAAATTATTTATCCCACTATTTATATCTTAGAGATGGAATAAATTATCACGAGATAATGAATCCTAAAATAATCTAGCTTGTTGTATGCATGAAAAGATTTGAATACAAAATTGGGTTTGAGATTTTTAATTCCATTAAAACATTTACTCAATCGTGTTATACTTGTTCAAAACTTTTAGTAAAATTAAAATTAATTTTTTTTATAAATAGAACATATAGCTAATAGCAAGTCACCAACTTTTAATTCTTTAAATCATCCAATTCATATAGCTAGCTTTTTTATTTGTAGATTTTTTTGTAGAATATTTAAATTATCATATTAATATTATGTATGAGTTATATCGACTATTTTTTTTAACATTTAATTTTTATTTTAATTAAATAAAAACAAAAACTTTAATTAAATTATTTAATAATGATTTTTAAAAATAATTTATCTTTATAAAATAAGATCAGTTAAACAAAACCTATTCATTACTTCTATCGTTTCAATTTATGTGATACTTTTCGGATTTTGAAATTTAAACATGTCTATCTTTGACAGTAAATTTTCACATATATATATATATAAATAATATTTTAAATTGTCAATTATTGTGACATATAGTACTTTTTAGATTATTTTATTTTATTTTTTTTGAAGATTTCATGTGTAATTTTTTTATCAAACTTAAATTGTTTGATTTTAAAATAATAAATTTGTAGATAAATTGAAACATAGAGAATAAAAGAATATGAAAAAACTTATTGAATGAAGTATCCAAATACCTTTCACAAAAAAGCTATATTTTATTTGAAGAGACGTGACACGAAATGGGCAAGTGTTAGTATAAGATAAAAAATACAAGAAACAAGTAAAGATTAAGTAATTTTTGACTCCAGAAAAATGATAAACCACACTAAAAATTGAGAAGATGATTATACAATTCAAGTTAAATATAATTTTTTTAAAATTAATTAGCAGAGTTTTTTTGTTAATTACCAGGACGAAGGTGATTAGGGGCGGCATTAATAAGATTCAAGAGACCAAAAAACTTAGCTAGGAAGACAGTAGCATTGGCTTGTGAGTCGGGGTTGTTGATCCACTCTAGCTATCGTAATGTATATTTTAGTATGATACAATGTATATGTATTTCAAATCGAAGAAGGTAAGAGATATAATTATTTAGATACATGTATTCGGTATTGAATATTATTGATATATCATCAAGTGTATTTGTACATAGATACATACTTAGAAGAAGAAGAAGATACCGTACTGGTGATTCAAAATATGCATTAATACTTTCATCAAATAAGGGAAGATATAATTTAGATACATGTATCCAATAGCAAATATGCGCCAAAGATATAATTTGGCAATGGTACATTCAATTTCTTCTTGTTCCTATACTCTTAATACTAACATTTTCCCCCAACTTTGATTAATTAGTTTCAAGAGGAGTCTAACCTCAAAAGAGAATCTACAGAAAAAGCTCTAATTTGTAGAATCAGGAAGCGTGTTGGGGATATCTTACAACTTATTTTATTATATCATCTAAAAATACCTAGCATTTGATTAAAAAAATTATAAAAATCTATACTCTCTCCTATTCTAGGATATATTAAAGTGATACATCACTTTATGTAATGTATCAGAATGTGGTTGATATATCGAGACGTTAAGTGACGTATCAAAAAATCAAGATGCGATGATCAAAAATTGGGAAGCGGTGCATCGGACTGTTGAGTGATGTATCGGAAATCCTTAAATTTTAAGAGATTTTTGTGATTTGAAAGAGAGAAGGAATATGATGTAATTAACTCTTATCACTATGAGATTGATATAAAATTACATTTTTCTAATTTTTTTTAAGGAAAAATTATTGAAATACACATCTTATGTTTCCCTTATTTCCTATTTCTTCTTCTATTTCTAAGAACCTCTAAAATCCCTTATGTTGCTCCTAATTCTAAATTATTTTATAATGTCTAGTTTTTAATGTATCCGAGCTATATATTATGTATCAAGTTTATTTTATAATGTATTCGAGCTAGTTTATAATGTATCTAACGTACATATCATGTATCCGATTTCTTTTATTTTTCAAGAATTAATGTAATTATAAATTAAATAGAGGTAGATTATAATTTCATATTAAAACTAGTAATTTCAAAAATTTACACTCTTTTAAAACGTATCCCATTGGTTTGCCGTCTGCCCAACCTAGCGTCATTTAAAAGCTCACGGGCCAACAGGCTTATTGGGGTCGGGTAAAAAGTTTCTTTTTAAAATGGACTTAAAAGATGTTAGCTCAATTCAATCAAATAATGAAATTGGGCTGGGCTGGCCCAATAGTCCAAGCCCATGCATGGGGCTACAAGCCATAAATAGCTATTTGTCAACTTCACCGAGGAATTGACACAGATAGACAAGTGTTACATACAATTGGCAATATATAACCTAATATTAATTAGCAATAATAAATAAATAAAAAATTGGCACATATTAACCTAAAAGTAACTTATCAATATTTTTAATTTATTTTTAAATAATAAAAGATTTGTAATATCATCTCTCTTCTAACTTCCCGCCATTACTCCTTAAAACAAGCAAAAGATAATTTAGAAATATTTCACCTTTCAAATTTTTTATGTATTTTTTGAAATGATAAAAGAAAATTAATTTTATCTCTCTTCTAACTTCCAATTATTTCTCCTTAAAACTAGCAAAAGATTATTAAAACTTTCTTCTTTCAAATTATTTTGTATTTTTAAAAATAAAAAATAATTAATACCATCTCTAATCTATCTCCAACCATTTCCACTTAAAACTAGCAAAATATAATTTAAAATTATATACTTTTCTTAAATTAACAAATAATATTTTGATCATGATTATTCTTATTTAAAAGGTTCCTATGAGTTCATTCGTTACATATCAATTATTTTGCCTTTGAACTCAATTCACACTTAACAAATTTTGTATACATTTGTTTGCATTAGTATCTATTAATCAATATTTATATAATAGATTGACATACATTTGTATTGGATACGTCGTTCGTATTTATAATAAATTGGTATACATTTAGATTTTTTTGCAGTAATATCTTTCAAATTTTACATAGGTATACATTTATTGGATACATTCGTTCATATTCATTTATAAATTGGTATATATTTGTTTGCATTAATATGTTTGTATTATACATTTATTGGATACATTCGTTCATATTCATTTATAAATTGGTATATATTTGTTTGCATTAATATGTTTGTAATTTTACATTTGTATTGTATATATTTGTTCGTATTCATAATAAATTGGTATACATTTGTTCGTATTCATAATAAATTGGTATACATTTGTTCGTAGTAATATCTTTCAAATTAACATAGGTATACATTTGTAATAGATACATTCGTCCATATTTATTTTTAAATTGGTGTACGTTTGTTTGCATTTGTATTTTTATAATTTTACATATATATACAATTGCTTGCATTACTATTTTGGAATACAATCAACGAAATTCATTAATAATTTTATAATGAATTTCTTTATAAAATTCATATGTATACAGTTGCTTGCATTTCTTTAAATAAACACAATAGGGGTCTACGTCGAATTCCCATCACTTGGGAACAAAGGAGATTATAATGCAACTTTATGTTCTAGTCAAATTTTGCACTAAGAGAAGTTCACTGCCTGTAATATAGTCAAATATATGTTTTTGCTGAGCATATAGGAAACAGATTTGGTCAGCATAAAAAATGTACTTTTTGTTAAGTAATAAGACTTTGCTTTCAACTTTCAAGCTTAACGAATACTCAATTTAGTTCAACATATGTATAGTAGAAAATACAATAGACTAAAATGAGTCTAATATTTACCTTGTTTTTTGGGAAAATAAAAAAGACTTGGAATATTAATTCATTCCATAGGAGAAAATGTTGCATTCTTCAAAAGACTCGTGGGGATAAAATAAAATCTCCAACTTGTAAAAGTAATACTGGTGCTCCAACAAGTTATGTAGGAAACAAGTGGTCTATCTATCTATCTATCAAGTAGCATAATTTCAAAAATCATCAATACTTGCAAACAAAAAAAAAAAAACCTAATTAATTATATATACTCGCAAAGTAAAAGAGTCTTTCACTAAAAGATAGTTTGACAGGAGATATTAGAGAAAATAATATTATTTGTATTAGCTTCGATACCATATAACTTATTGTTTGGTAGTGTTTTTTTGCCCATGTATAATTGTTACCTATATAATTAATTTTATACACATGGAGTGATACACTATATTAAGTATTACTGTATATTCACCACGGCATTAACAGTATATACTAGTAATATTCCTCTATATTCTAATTCACTCTAGTTTTGGAGTACATTGTTTTGAAATTTATACGATACATGTTGGTATTTGATATAACAAACTAGACAATCGATCGAATAAAAAAATGTCATGAAGATTACTAATCATATTCATTAATATTCTTATACGCGTTATTAACCCCTAAAGGAGATATAATAATTACATATATATAAGTATATAATCATTTATAAAAGGCAAGAATTCGTCACAGTACAACAAAAGAGATACTTAATGTCAATCAATAGTATTGTCGCAAAAATATTTTGCGATACTTATGTTATTGTCATTGCATTCAAAGTCACAAAACTTTTAGCGGCATTTATATAGAATTCTAAATATCCAAATTTATTATTATTGCTAAATATAATATAGCAACAATTATATTATTACCGCTAAACTTTTTTTAATTATGTAACATACTCCCTCCGTCCACAATTAATTGTCATGGTTTCTTTTTATCGAGTCAAACTATAAAAACTTTGACCAACATTTTACGATGTATATTTTCATCATACTGATACGCAAAAAAATACAATACTTTTCTTATAGTGTTTGAATATCTGTTTTCTTATAAAAGAATATTGAATTAACGTGATCTAATTTAACTTTAAGAATTAGTCAAATTAACTTTTGAAAAGCGTAACATGCCAAATAAAAATGGACAGAGAGACTATATAAAATATTAAAATGTATATTGTCCGTATTTATATGTTAAATTTTTTTAAAAAAAGATTCAAACAACTAGTAGTGCCCAAAACTGAAAATGATACATCCAGAAAAATATGGACCTTCTGCAGCAAGGAATGGTCTGTCTTTAAGTCCAATCCAAAAAAAGACTGCAACATGAGGCTAAACTACACTCTCAAATACATAGAAAAATTAACCAACAATCCATTATCACACATTCATATCTTGGATGAGATAAGATTCACCACATTTCGACACGTGGCACCTCCATTCTTGTCTATTAAAATAAAAATAAAATAAAAACACTTAGCTCCAATTTCTTATCTTTCATAAAGTTTGTAACATATCAACAGCCACATAATCCAATGGTCACTCTTCATCTAAGATGAGGCTTCTTTTGTTTCTATCCGTTAGATTTAAAAAAACGTCTAAAACCTTATCATTATATAAAGGGAGGATACCACTGTGTAATAAGCATCTTAAAAAAAAAAAAAAGTTTCTTTGAAGTAAAAAAAAAAAAACGTTTTATAGCTAAGTAAGTAAACGCAATGGCTTCCTCAATTGTCTCATCGGCAGCCGTTGCTACCCGTAGCAATGTTGCTCAAGCTAGCATGGTCGCACCCTTCACCGGACTCAAATCCGCCGCGTCTTTTCCCGTTACTAAGAAGAACAACAACGTTGACATTACCTCCCTTGCTAGCAACGGTGGACGTGTTAGATGCATGCAGGTTATTCAAAATAAGTAATTCAATTATCAGTATATATAATTTAAATTCAACGCGATTATTTATAATTGTGGAATGTTGATTAATGTAGGTGTGGCCACCAATTAACATGAAGAAATACGAGACATTGTCATACCTTCCTGACTTGTCCGATGAGCAATTGCTTAAGGAAGTTGAGTACCTTTTGAAAAATGGATGGGTTCCTTGCTTGGAATTCGAGACTGAGGTATTTTTTAATCTTATCTAATTAGTTGAAGTAGAAAATAATTTAGCTTTGTTGTTTGTAACAATATATATATATGTACAGCGCGGATTTGTGTACCGTGAGAACAACAGCTCACCAGGATACTACGATGGTAGATACTGGACAATGTGGAAGTTGCCTATGTTTGGGTGCACTGATGCAACCCAGGTGTTGGCTGAGGTTCAAGAGGCGAAAAAGGCGTACCCACAAGCCTGGGTTCGTATTATCGGATTCGACAACGTTCGTCAAGTCCAGTGCATCAGTTTCATTGCCTACAAGCCAGAAGGATACTAAATTTCCAACATATAATCAACATGTTTGTTTGATTTGTACCTAGTCTTTAATTATTATTTTTTGCAAAAAACTACTGTTTTTTTTTTGTGTGTTTTGTTCCTATTTGTACCGGTGTATTTTCTTCGATTCCGACCAAGTTATGAGAAATTAATAATGATGAATCGGTGGTTATATGTTTAGTCATGTGATTTTTTTTGTTTTTGTTTTTGTTTTGTGGTGTGTATGAGTTTTATTATCCAAAATAAAAATCTCTCTTTAAGTATGAAAACGACACATTAACCACTCCTTTTGTCCGAATTACTTTATCACATCAAATCAAAATCAAATAAATAAATTAATATGATTAAAATACTTTGACTAGCTCTATATAAATAATAAATTGGAATGATATGTAGTAGAAGAAATTGTTAAATGCTAAAGACGAAAAAGAAATAAAATAGTAAATAATGTTGCAAAGAATGCTAAGATGAAGACTACTCAACGTCAATTAAAAGGTACAAAAGATAATTGTATCATAAGTGTGGAGTAGTTAATGTAATAAAAAGATTATTCATCAGCACCTCAATGTTTGTTTTCCTAAGAGAAAAGTATGTCATCTCATTTTAGTTAATCAACTATAGCAAAGGATCCCAAAACTTGGGGTGTTTGAACAAGTATAGTAATTTATTTTAAAATCGAGAATAATATTTTTTCATATCTAAAATGAAAAGAATTGCATCACACTCAAACATCAATTTAATGAATAGTAAAAATGAAAACGATTTTATTTTCTGTCTGAAAAATAACGTAACTTAAATTAAGATTTTTTTTTTTCATTTTTCAAATTAGTGAATTCACATCTTAATACTTTTGATCCATCAATGTAAAAAATGTAAATTAAAAATCATATAATTTGTAGGAGTATTATTTATGTGAGGTACAAAATAAATATCTTCTTTAAGAGTAACCAACCTCCTAAGCTTATCATGATCAGTTGGGCCCTGGATGTTTACACTTGTGGCCACGGGCCATGCTCACAAAGGACTGGTCAATTATTGTATTTTGTTGTTATCTTTTTGTCTTTATTATTATTATTATTACGGTAAGAGTTTGAAGTATTGAATAGTCTAAAATATTTATCTAGAGTTTACTTATAAGATTATTATATATATAATTTTATAATAAATATTTTGGTAAGTTGGTGATAATTAATATAGTAGTAGATATGTTAATAATTACTCCTTAAATACAATTATATATATATATATATATATACTAAAATTAACGTATAATATACATAAATTTGGTGTATATTTTTTATATTTGACTAACGGCTAAAATTAATTTTAATTGAGCATGTACATGTGTTATTACCCCTAAATTTTTATAGCTCAAACACCAATTTAGTGATTTTTGCTTTAAATATCTCAAAACTTCGTTGTTGGTGATGATCAGTAGAAAGTGTTGAAGAAGACAAATCATTGTAAGTTTGCAGAACACATTGTTGTTGACCAACATTAATAGATCATATTAATATGATAGGATTTGTGAACAATTAATTAACAAAATAAGTCGAATGTTGATAATACAAAGTCACAATAATTCATGATAATTCAGTAGCACTCACGACTTATCCAATAAGATAGCTACATTAAATATAATGTGTTAGACACCTAATTTTAGTCCTTTAACATATAAATTAATCATCAATCCCAAACGATTTGAAATAATTAATTTATATAATTTTGAAAATATTTTCAAAATATGTTTAAGTAATTTTGTTCATTTTAATAATATTTTAAATAATAAGTATGTTTTTATATAATTAGTATATTTTATAAATATTTGAAAATCAACTCAAAATATTTTACATTTTTTAGTTAATTATTTTATTAATTTATTTTAGTTTAAATTATGATTATAATTTGAAGTTATCTTATTTGTAGTTAAGTTAATTATTTCATTTCGTTAAGTTTAAAAAACTCGTTCATTAATCTTGTTTAAATTCATTTTATTTAAGATTTTGACTGAATTTAACTAATTAACTCATTTGGTTATATTCTTTAAGTTTAATTGGCTATGATTGTAATGAATTAGGCCAAATTCTCACTTTCCAATCTAACCTCTTTTCTGGCTCAGCTTAAGCCGATTTTGAGACCATTTTTGGGCCAAACCCAGCAGCCCATTCCCTCATTTCTCAATGTATTTGGTTCCTCCATTAGTATTTTCTTAGTGCCGTTTTCTTGTAAATTTCTGTGTTGTAAGCATGAGAATGAAGCTGATTTGATATTGTAGTTATATTTGTTGGCTCGATTTTGTATCTATAAAGCTAGCTAAATCTCTGTTCAGGGGTTTAATTGGCTCCTCCTCTTGAAATCGGACGTTGAAATCTGTTTCTTTTCATGTGGTGGTGGTATAGTCGTCTCCGGCAACTCTGCTCCAAGAAAGGTACTTTGCCTCCTCTCGTATTACGTTTCATTGTGGTTGTTATAATTTGCTAAATGTATTTGGTTCCTCATTTGCTGTTTTCTTACCATCTTACCATCTGTGTGGATCATTATTATCCATTGTGTTTTATCGGTTTCTTACCATCCGTTTGGATCATTATTATCCATTGTGTTGTATTGTATTGTATCGTTATTATTTACACTGCTTGTTTAAAATATATTGTATTATTAAATTTTATTGTTATGTAACAATGAAAATCTATTGTATTATTAAATTTTATTATTATGTAACAATGAAAACTCCTATTTTATGCTATAACCAATTTTAGAGTGTTTTAATTGTTACTTAATTTTTTTCTTCCAATTATATCTTTACATTATATTTCAAAATACTATTTTACGATTCACCTTTTATTATTTAATTCTAGTTAAACCTTCTATTAGAGATTATAACAACGAGATCGCAAACACTTAACTTGATTGGTTTTACACGTGATAGTTAGTTAAGTTGATGTGATAGTTAGGCAGGCTATTAAGAATATTCTAGAAGATGTTTTTTCTGTAAATAAGTCATTTAGTACATGTATATATAGATGTGTGATTGATCTGATTTTATAATGTGAATATACAGTGTAATACAATGCATATCTGTGTGAGTTTGATATGAAATTGAGTTCCATTCTTCTGCTATGGTTCAATTCTGTTTGTAATTTGGATTCAGTTTTTATCATGGTATCAGAGCTTAGGGATTGAGAATCGTTGTTCTAAGTTCAACTTTGTAGTTTAAAGTTGATGATCAATGGCGAAGAAGATTGATCATGATCATCCTTTGTTTCTGGGTTCTTTTGATGTACCAGGAGCGGTGCAAATTGGGATACAACTTACAGGAATGGAGAATTATACGTTATGGAGTAGGGTGATGCAATTGAATTTGCTCACGAAGAACAAATTAGGGTTCATCGACGACAACATCAAAAGAGATGGTTTCACGACTGAGATTGAGAAGAAGCAGTGGGACAAATGTAATGCTATGGTCCTTTCATGGATAATGAGCAATGTCAGCAAGGAGTTGGTCAGTGGAATTCTTTTTCGATCAAATGCAGCTAAAGTTTGGTTAGATCTGCAGGAACTATTTGATAAAGTCAATATGTCAAGAATTTTTCATCTCCACAAAGCCATAGTCACACATGCCCAAGGTATTTCCCCTGTTTCAGTCTATTATTCAAAGATGAAAGACTTATGGGATGAATTCGACTCAATAGTACCTCATACATCCTGCGAATGTGTTAAATCGAAGGGCTATTCTGATAATATGGGTAGGCAAAAATTATTGCAATTCCTTATGGGTTTGAATGAAAGCTATGCACAGGCTAAAAGTCAGATACTTATGATGAACCCTCCACCCAATGTCAATCAATGCTATGCCATGATTGTACAAGATGAGAGCCAACGTGCACTAAGTGGTGAATATTCTAGTGGAGGTATGAACACTAACCCTACTGCATTATTGACAAATAGATCAGGTGGTTATCAATTTGGGGGATCAGGTTCTAGAGGAAGAGGAGGTAGAGGTTATGGATCTGGTCGTCAACAAAGAGGAGGTGGTCTTTATTATGACCATTGCGAGATGAAAGGGCATACTAGAGAGGACTGTAACAAGTTAAAACACTGTACTCATTGTAATATGTAGCGTCATACAAAGGATATATGCTTTCAGTTAATTTGATATCCTTCGGATTGAAAAGGAAATAAAAGGTTTAATATTGCACAAGCCTCAAGTGGAATACAAGCAGAAGGGATTTCACAAATGCAAGGGCAACAGAGATCTGGAGTTGAATCATACAATCATCAGTCTCAATTTGGACCAAGTACAAGTGGAGGAGTTGGACCTTCTCCTCACTTCACACCAAATCAATATAATCAAATCTTACAAATGCTGAACAAATTCAACATGAATGAGGTTAATGCAAATATGGCAGGTACAGTTGCAGGTACTTTTTTTTTTTGTAATATTGCAGCTCAATGTTCTTTAGATTGGATAGTGGATAGTGGAGCTTCTAATCACATGGTTAGAGATCGTACGTTATTGAAACCTGAATCCACAGTGACCAATCCAGGAAAGGTTCAATTAGCTACAGGTGACACAACACTCATTACAAATTCAGGCAATTCTCAACTTAAAAGAGATGATGTTATTAAAGATGTCTTATGTGCGCCTGATTTTAAGTTCAATCTCCTATCAATGTCTAAATTGACTAAGGAGTTGAATTGTTGTGTTGTATTTTATCCTGATCTCTTCTTCATTCAGGATCTCTTCACTGGGAAAGTGAAGGAGATTGGTGAAGATGAAGATGGATTGTACTTATTGAAGAATCAAGATCAATTTTCACATAGATCCAGATCATTTGTTGCAACAAGAGGATATGAGGATGAAATATTGTGGCATAAGAGATTAGTCCATGTGCCTTTGAATGTGATCAGAAAAAGCAGCATGCTTAAGCTAAATAAGAGTCCAGTCATGACTCATTGTGATGTATGTTCATTAGCAAGACAAATTAGACTTCCCTTTCATAATAGTAGCAATAGAAGTACTAGATGCTTTGATCTAATTCACATAGATGTATGGGGTCTTTATAAAGTTGCTACACATAATAACATGAGATTTTTCCTTACATTAGTTGATGATCATTCCAGATGGACTTGCGTATTTTTACTTAATCTCAAGTCAAATGTTTTCACTATACTTCGACAATTTATTTTGATGGTTAAAACTCAGTTTGCTGTACAAATTAAGGATGTGAGTAAGATAATGGAGGGAAGTTCTTCAACTCTCAATGTGCTGATTTCTTCACTAATCATGAAATTATACATCAGAGTTCTTGTCCACAAACACCTCACAGAATGGTATCGTGAAAAGAAAACATAGACACATCTTAGAAATGGCTAGGGCAATCAGATTCCAAGGACATATACCAATTAGATTCTAGGGAGAGTGCATATCAACAGCTGTGCACATTATCAATAGATTGCCTTTATCAGTCCTGCATAATGTTTCTCTTTTTGTAGTGTTATTTGGAAAACAACCTGATATATCATACATGAGAATCATAGGGTGTCTATGTTATGCTACAAATACACAAAAGATAGATAAGTTTGGTCCAAAGGCAACTAAATCAGTCTTGATGGGATATGGAACTACGCAGAAAGGCTACAAATTGTATGATCTTGAGCATCATATTTTTTTCATCAGTCGAGATGTGATCTTTACTGAAAATATTTTTCCTTTTCAGCCTCACTCTACAGATGTTTTGCGTGATACTGGTATTATTCATTCAAGTCATATAGATGCTGACCTAGAATTGGAGTCTGCACCTTCATCTATGGAGGATAGCTAAGCAGAAACTCCTATGAATGTACATATCAATGACACTGAAGTGGAAGATTCCACAGTTATTTTACCTATAGCAGAGATTGCTCCCACCAGTAATGTGCCAAGAGGAGGAAGAATTAACATGGATCATCATGATACAATGACACAGAGGAGGTCTAGCAGATCAGGCAAGGCTCCATTATAGCAGCAGGATTTTGTTCTAACAAAAAAAGGGAAATCTTAACAATCGAATTGTATGTTAATTATAGTGGTCTTTCAATTTCACATCACTGTTATATTGCCAACTCTTTAATGGAGAAAGAACTAAGTACTTATCATCAGGCTATGAAAGATGAAAGGTAGGTTCAAGCTATGAAGGAGGAGATTAAGGCGCTAGAAGATAATAAGACAAGGGAACTTGTTGACTTACCTCTTGGTAAAAGGGCCATTGGTTGCAAATGGGTGTATAAGATCAAGTACAAAGCTTATGGACAAGTTGAGAGGTTTAAGGCCAGATTAGTAGCTAAGGGTTATAACCAAAAGGAAGGGTTAGCTCACCATGAAACTTTTTCACCTGTTGTTAAAATGGTGACAGTGAGAACAATGTTATATGTGGCTGCAGCACAAGGATGGAATGTTCAACAAATGGATGTTTATAATGCTTTTCTACAAGGGGATCTGATGGAAGAAGTGTACATGCAATTACCTCAGGAATTTCAGTCTGATGAGAAAAAAGAAGGTCGAGGTTTGGTATGTAAATTGATTAAGTCGCTTTATGGGCTTAAGCAAGCCTCGAGACAATGGAATGTTAAATTGACGAATGCCTTGATTGAAACAGGTTTTCAACAAAGTCACCTTGATTATTCTCTCATGACCAAGAAAGTTGGAGATGACATTGTAGTTGTCTTATATACGTGGATGACCTGCTTGTGACAGGAAACAGTTGTCAAATGATATAAGAGGCCAAACAGGTTCTGAAGGATCATATTAAAATAAAAGATCTCGGAGATCTTAGATTCTTCCTAGGCATTGAATTTGCCAGAAATTCAGAAGGAATATTGATGCACCAAAGGAAATACGCATTAGAATTGATTTCGGATTTGGGGTTAGGGAGTTCTAAACCTATGACTACACCTGCAGAATTAAACTTGAAACTCACTACACCTGAGTTTGATGATATAGTCTGAGATGCATCTGATTCACTTTTATTAGATCCTGGTGAATATCAGAGATTAGTTGGCAGATTACTATATCTCACTCTCACCAGGCCAGATATATCTTATGAAGTCCAAAGCCTCAGTCAATTCATGCAGGCTCCTAAAGTTTCTCACATGAATGCTGCCATTAGAGTAGTGAATATATGTTAAGCAGTCACCAGGACTTGGGATATTATTGACAACACAATCCACAGAGTCTCTACAAG
The DNA here is from genome assembly GCA_022817965.1 of Solanum lycopersicoides. Taxonomy (NCBI): domain Eukaryota; kingdom Viridiplantae; phylum Streptophyta; class Magnoliopsida; order Solanales; family Solanaceae; genus Solanum; species Solanum lycopersicoides. The sequence goes on from CM040619.1 coordinate 57,395,435, forward strand.
CGTATTGTGATGCTGATTGGGGATTGTGTGTTAATTCTAGGAGATCAATTACTGGTTACCTAGTCAAGTATGAAAATTCTCCAATATCATGGAAATCTAAGAAGCAATTTACTATTTCCAGAAGCTCTGTTGAAGCAGAGTATAGAAGTTTGGCCTCCACTGTTGCAGAGATTACCTGGATCATTGGTTTGTTCAAAACACTGTGTGTACCCTTGGTGTTACCTGTTCCATTGCATTATGATAGCAAAGCAGCCATTCAGATTGCTGCTAATCCAGTGTTCCATGAGAGAACAAAACATATCGACATTGATTGTCATTTTATTAGAGAAAAGGTGTTGAAAGGTCTTGTGGTCTTACACTACTTATGCTTATCTGAACAACTTGCTGATATTCTAACTAAGGGTCTAAGCAGACATCAACATTTTCATCTTATTTCCAAGCTAGGGTTGAAGAACATCTTCATATCTCCTAGCTTGAAGGGGGGCTATTAGAGATTATAACAAAGAGATCGCAAACACTTAACTTGATTGGTTTTACACGTGATAGTTAGTTAAGTTGATGTGATAGTTAGGCAGGCTATTAAGAATATTCTAGAAGAAAAACAAGAATATTCTAGAAGATGGTTTTTCTGTAAATAAGTCATTTAGTACATGTATATATAGATGTGAGATTGATATGATTTTATGATGTGAATATACAGTGTAATACAATGCATATCTGTGTGAGTTTGATATGAAATTGAGATTCACTCTTCTGCTATGATTCAATTCGGTTTGTAATTTGGATTCAGTTTTTATCACCTTCTACCTAAGGATATTTTAGTAAATTTATACTGCAATATATACAATCAAATTAAACAATTAAAATTTTATCAAATAACAACAAACAATACAATCTAACCAAACATTGTATCTATCATATCATACAATACTTTTTCTTACGGAATCAATGGTATAGAATGATAAAGATGACTTAATTCACATATTGTCTTCCTTTTCCTAGTAGTGCCAAGCAAATGAGAAAGAGGTGAAGTATAGCATTCAATATTAGCATTTTGGTATAATATTCATGATTTTTTATGTGTTTATTACTTTACATAATTCTGTGAAATTTGGTGGTATACAGGTGTTTGGGTATTGACTCTAATTGGAATGGGTCTTTGGGTCTTTGGGTATTGGGCTGCTGATGAGAAATTGAGGGGAATGTGGCTGCTGTCTTGGTCTCAAATGGGTTTAATTTTAGCCGTTAGTCCAATATAAAAAAATATACATCATTTATGTATATTATACGTTTATTTACAATATATATATATATATATATATATATATATATATATATATATATATATATATATATATATATATATATATATATCAACATAAAATGAAGTTTTTTTTTCATTCTTACTAATTATTGAATTGGGGTCTCAATGTGATGCAACTCTTTTCATTTTTGATGGGGAAAAAATATCTCATTCGATTATGAAATAAATTACTATTCTTGTTCAAATGAGCACTCCAAGTTTTGAGATCCAGACCTGTTGAATGTGTTTTACAAAATAAAAAAAATAAAAAGGGGAAGTTGAAAATTCATTAATCATTAAATGTTAAAATATAATAATTAAATTAAGAGAAATAAGTATTTCTAAAAATGAACGGATGGTGTAGTTTAGTTGTCCATTGTTAGTGGATATAAGTTACTCTCTCCGTCCATAATTGTTTGGCAGGTATACTAAAAATAGATGTTCAATATTAATTATCAATTTAAATAATCAAGAAACAATTAGTCACCTTTTTCCAAATTTGCCCTTAATGATAGTGTAGTTCAATTGAAAAGTTATGTAGACTTTTGATATTCTTGATAGGGTTATATTAGTTAAATTACACCTTGTATTAAATTTCTGTTGAGGGATGTGCACGACCTTAACATGACAAACAATTATGGACGGAGGGAGTAATATCTATATTTAATTGTTTGAAAGTAGAGATAAGATTAATATTTATGGTAGTGATGTATGTCTAATAGTGTAGTTTATTTCTGAAAAATATTCGATCCAATCTTTTCCATTTGATTCTCGAAACATAGAAATAATTTAATAATATTAATACTATAACAAAAATAACTTTTAATTATAATAAAATACATATTACTAAGTAGTGCTAAAATATTTATCGACATTTTAGTAATTGTTATTGGATCAAATGTCACTATAGACTTCAAAAATATTTACAAATAATATTAATTATCACTAAAAAGACATATTTAATTTTAATTAATCTGTTATAGTTAATTAATTCTTATTAAAAGATTATTTTTAGGACCATCACAGAAAATTAGAAACTTGTCATGAAAACTTGGCCGAACTTTCGTATGCTTTCGACTTTAAAAGGCTAAAGGGAAGTTGAATAATTGATTATTTTACTTATTCATTTTCTTTGATTTGACAGATTTTATGGACATATTATACGATTATTTGAACATTTAAAATCAAAACTGATAGTTCCGTGCAAGTAATATGAAAATAGACAATGATGGTTCAATCTAACAAAAAATAAAAGTTTTTTTTTTTTTTTTGATTGAGGCACTATTGTGAAGTAATACTAGATGACAATGAGTAAATGAGAAATAAACAATTATGGACGGAGAGAGTAAATGAGAAATAAACAAGTTTCAAGCCTACTGAATAACACACACTAGATGACAATGAGTGAGAAAGCCCCTTTTAACAAGAAGTAACATATTTCCTTATATGAACACTTGCAACTGTTTTTTTTTCTTCATTATCAATGATAATGAGTGAGATTTTTTTTTTTTTTTATTAAAGCATAATAAAATATTTTATATTCGTTCCATTTTTTATTTGTTTTTATTACATCCAACAATTATATTTATAACAATAGTAATAACATATCTAATAAAATCAATACAAATCGAAAATAATTTATATATATATTAGGAGTGTGTTTGGTATGAAGGAAAACATTTTCTGGAAAATATTTTTTAATTTTCCCATGTTTGGTTGGAACAAAAGTGAAAAATGTTTTCCAAATCAACTCATTTTTCTCAAAATTAACGAAAATGACTTCCCTTTAAAAATTAAGGAAAACATTTTCCAAAACTCTCCTCTAATTTCAAATTACATTTTTTTTTAGGAAAAACATCAATTTAAAAAAAGATATTTTCAATTTCAAAATTTTATTTTTTCACCCGATCCCTGACCTCCTCCACCCACCCACCCACCACCGGCCATCCCCCCTCCACCCACCCCCAAACCCCACCCCCTCCCCAAAAAATTAATTTTGCTTTTTAAAAATATTTTCACTTCAAAATTTTATTTTTAAACTCCTACCTCCCCCTTCGGCCAGCCCCCACCCCCAAAAAAAATTAATTTTATTTTTAAAAAATACTATCAACTTCAAATTTTTATTTTTTCCCTCCTACCCCCTCCCCCTCCCCCTGCCCTCACCCACTACCCCCACCCCCACCACCAGTCCAAAAAGTAATAATTTTATTTTTAAAAAATATTTTTAATTTATAAATTATTTTTTACTCTACTAAAAATAAAAGATGTCTCTCAAAAATATTTTTCATTCATAAATCAAACACTAAAAATTATTTCCGGGAATATATTTTCTACTCACCAACCAAACATTGAAAAATAAGTCCAAAATCTACTTGTTTTCCAAGAAAACATTTTCTAGGAAAACATTTTTCATAAAAAATATTTTCCTCCATACCAAACACACCCTATATTATATATATACGAGAGAAAGAAACAAATACCAAATTCAAACCTCAACATTAGTGTTCTTACTCCGTTTATAGTTGAGGTCGATATTCATTTGTCAACTTCTCATTAAATTAATACTTCCTCCATCCACAATTATTTGTCATGGTATAGTCATATATTTTCCTAAAAAAAAAAATTAATACAAGGTATAATTTGACTAATATAATTCTACTATATCAAAAATATAAAAAATCTACATAATTTTCAATTGAACAAAACGGAATAATTATTAAGGACAGAATTGAAAAAAAAAACTAATTATTTCTTAATTATTTAAATTGATAAAATCTTGAATATCTATTTTTAGTAATCTACTAAAAATTGTGGACGGAGGGAGTAGTATACGACAACAGTCACGTGGACTCATCAAATTAGAAGAAAATTAGATTACTCTTCTAGAAAATCCAATTATTTTATACTCTCTCCGTTTAAAAAAGATTGATCTAGTTTGACTTGGAATGAAGTTTAAGAAAAGAAAAAAGACTTTTTAATCTTATGGTTCTAAATTAAAGTTATATCAAATGTATCAAAATGCTCTTTAATCTTGTGGTATTAAACATGTCACGTGGAAAATTAAAGTAAATTATTACCAAAACAAAATGATCAGGAAATGAATCATTATTTTTTAAACAAACTAAAAAAAAAATAAGAATATTTTTTTTTTAAAGAGGAAGTAAAAAATAAAAATAAAATCTGCTGCACAGAGTAAAAGTAAACAAAAAGGAAAAGAATACAATTAATAAAGAAAATCCCAATAATTTTTTTCTTCTTGAAATCCTATTATAATGCCATGGCTTTGAAGCCTGGGAAGTTTTTTAGGAGACATTCATTTGATGGTATGCCCAATTTTTTTCATTTTTCCTTCAATTTCCTTCATTGGGTATTTCCAAGATTTGATTTTTATTTATTGTAGCATTGAAAACAAGAAAACCCAATTGTGTAAGGAGTGAGAAATCAGAAATGGGGAAGTCAGTGAAGTTTGAAGGTATAAGTGAGGAATTGCAGAAGATAGTAGATGCTAATATGGACAAAGTGGGAGCAAGACGTCTTGCTAGGGATGCTTTTAAGGATATTCAGTTGTCAATTGATCATTGTCTCTTTAAGGTACTGCTGAGTTGATTGAAACAGTAAACAGTAAATTTGTCTGACTATTTGTGTAGAGATCCCTATTTGATGGTTTTAGTAGAAAAAGATTCATTGTCAGCTTTAAAGATTGGATTTTGATTGCTTCTGACTTGATAAACTGGATATAAAGAGAATTCATATGGTCACACTGCTAGTTTGGGATTGAGGCATAGCAACTTATCAGAAAAGTTTTTGTGATTGAGGCATGTATATTTTACTTGTCAAAATGATGTTTGGGATTGAGATTTCGTTAATTGATTGATTAGTTGACTGAACAGATTGTCTTGTATTGATGGAAGTAGAAAATGTATCTTACTTAGGACTAGGAGATTGATTATTGTCAACTTCAAAGGGATTGACATAGTTGTGGTGGAGCCTAAGATCTTGCTCTATAGACTGCAATCATGCTTAAATTTTCCCCTTTTCTTGATAGGATTGTATAACATGCATATTACACCGAGATTATATGAAGCATCTACAGATAGATCATCTCGAAGAGAGGGGATTTAAGTTGTTCACTATTCACTCAATGCATAAGTTCATGTTTGACCTATAGATTCAAGGGCATAACAAGACCGACCGTCCCCTATTTCTGTCATTAGTTGATTGAAACAGCAGTAATACATTTTACTGATTATAAAAGCAGCAGTACTACATTTTTTCCTAATCTAAGCTTTACTAGCTCAAAAAGACCTTTAAGAAAATTGCCTTAACCGAGTTTACTATCCAATCTAAATCAAGTGGTTTCTGTTCTCTTTTCCTCTTTCAATTCTTAAAATAATGAAAGGAAACTTGTGGTTGATGTATTCTGAGGAATGGTATCATTTGTGTGATAAAAAATTTGTTTACGACTTTACGTATGTACAATCGAGTTATGACAGTTGAGACTTTATAAGCACTTCTTCAACTTTCTAATTTTTCTGCGACTGCAGATAGTACTAATGAGGAACTGAATCCTTTTAGAAAGTGTCACGTTTCTTACTTGTTCTTAATCTGATTTAATGAATCTTTATTTGCTTTCACTCAGATGCCTCATGCTGGATTAAAGATGAAGGAGGTAAACCTTTTCTCTTACATCCTCATTTTCCAATCTTGAAAATATAAGTTTTTCTGGAAGCATCCTATTTCTTTTCTAAAACAAAATGATCTCTTGAGTAATTACTTCTGCATGTACTTTTTCTTTTCATCTTAGCTCTTTGAATTCTTGATGAAGCTAATATGACATCTCATAGTTACTTCAATGCCTTCTCTAGCGCAGCAAGATTTTTTTGTGTGCAACTTACAACAGCAACATACCCAATGTGATCCTACAAGTGGGGTATGGGGGAGTGGGGTGTATGCAACCTTACCCTGCCTTTAGGCTCAAGTAAAGCAATACGAAAATCAAGTATGTAAAACAATTGATACCTATAACTTATCTTAAGAAAATTGGACCTTAAGAATCTTATAAAATTGTGAATTAGAATATGAAAAGTTTATCAAGGAATATGAATTGATACAGTCATCTTTGTGAAATAGTCAAGGACTCCTCCATAATCTTATAAAAAGTTTCTTGACTATTTTCTCTAATAGTCAAGAAGGACTTCTCCATAACCTTAAGAAAATAAAACCTTCTTGACTATTATTGTGAAATTAATTTCATGACATCAAATTAAACTTGGTTTCCAATCACTTTAAATGAAGTTATTCTGTCATGTGAATGATAATGTATCGCTGTACAAATTTAAAAGGGAAAGAAGAGAGTAACTGTGGAAAGGTCTGTTCGGTTAAAGAGTTCTAATTTTTGCGAAACAAATTGAATGAAGGCGGTAGCTATCTCAACTTTTTCAATATGGAATGAAGGGGATAGTTTGAGAAAGATGACTTAATTCAACTGAACTATGCACTATGACTGGATATTGTCTTCCTTTTTCTAGTAGTGCCAAGCAAATGAGAAGAGTCTAAGTATGGTAATTTATAGCAAATGAGAAGAGTCTAAGTATGGTAATTTATAGCAAATGAGAAGAGTCTAAGTATGGTAATTTATAGCATCCAATATTAGCATTTTGGTATAATATTCATGATTTGTTATGTGTTTTACTTTACACAATTCTGCGAAATTTGGTGGCGCAGTCATATGAGGTTAATTCTCGAGGACTGGAGATCTTCTCTAAAAGTTGGCTTCCAGAGACAAGCCCTCCCAAAGCCATGGTATACTTCTGTCATGGTTATGGTGATACATGCACATTTTTTGTTGAAGGTTTGTGGTTGGCAAACACGTATTAAGTCTCAGACTAGTATTTCTTTTGAAATTGGTCCTGAAACTTGTCTTCCTTCTTAGGCATTGCAAGAAAACTAGCATCTTCCGGTTATGGAGTATTTGCCATGGATTATCCTGGATTTGGTCTTTCAGAAGGTCTTCATGGCTATATACCAAGTTTTGACAAGTTAGTTGATGATGTCATTGAGCATTACTCGAAGGCGAAAGGTAAAACTTGCCCCGGTGAACTTAGTTATCATCTTTTTCATCTGATGGATTCTTTTGATAGGTCTGAGACTCTGGTAAAATGTAGAAGCCAGAATTAATTAGTTAAGGAAAAGATATACCAACTAAAGAATAACAAAGTCTGATGAATGCAAAAGGTAAGATTTGAAGGCATGAAAAGACAAAAGACAATATCTAAATCAAACATTCAGTTGGAAGAGACTATCCTATTGAGCGAAGCAATGCATGAGCTTAAAGTTTCTTGCTAATGGAGTAAACATTCATCTGTTTGATTTAATTTCTGGCACTTTCTTTCTTGAAAAAATGTTGTGTTCAGCTTATTATGGTCGTAAATGAATAGTCCATTTTGTCAAGAAGAAAGATTGAGAGAGTGAACTATTTTAAAAATGCATGCTGTGATTATCTTCCTTGTAGAATGAAACAAAGGCCTCAAAGTTTGACGGTCTATGTAACTGTGCGACAAACTAAAAGATCATATCCTATTACTGTTCCAAATCAAATTTGAACTCACAAATCCATTATTTATTCATAACTTGGGGTATAACTCATGGTGCTAAGTTACCTCATCCTTCTTCATTTTTGTAAAGCAATGATGATGACTCGGACATTAAATGATGAACAGCAGAGCCCCCGTGTGTTCCTTCCACATTATAAAATGTTTAGGGTATGAAGAAGTCTGTCATGTACACCAATTAAACACCCTCCCTTGTTATTCTATATTTCTGCTCCTACTTTGACACTAGGTATGTAATTAATGAGTAAATTTGCAAATATACTTTTAGAAATAAGAGGGCCCAAGTAGGACAGTGGCGAAGCCACTCCCCTTTGCCAAAAAATTGTACTATATATGCAGCTATATAAAAAGTCTTCTTTATGTGCATATATATAAATTGTTGAATCCCCTAGACACAAGAGAGCATTTCTTTAGATCTCCTTGAGGAAAGCAAGAATTATATTGAGAAAACCTAGAGAAGAGTTTAAGTAAACACTGCGGGAACAGAGGGAGAACTTGTTTGGCAGTTGAATGAAACCAAATTAATGTCAGTCATTCGAGTTGATCTTCTAAGTATTAGCAGGGGCTTTGAACATGGGGCATGTTGACAAGGTTGGAACTTGGTCATTAGTATTCAAGTCCCATTATGATGTGACATCTCCTAAGGCAATCGGATAGTGAAATAGAATAGATTCATCTTTCATACAAGAGAAATTATATTTTTAGGTATGCCATATGCAGGGTGTTATTTCTCTAGATGGGGGAATTATAAGACAGATGTCGTGCTACATTGGACAAAAACATAAAAACTTAGGATGTATTAGCTAAGTTCTTAAATCTGATGTCTCCATGAATGTATTATACCTAATATATGTCTGGGCAAGAGGTCCCAAAATCAAGTAGTGAAAAATAACCTAATTACATCTTATTCTTCTTGACACACTACTGAAAAAGCAATTGACAGTTAAATGCTGGCTGCAGAAAATCCAGAGATATGCAACCTACCGAGCTTCCTATTTGGGCAATCAATGGGTGGGGCAGTAGCTCTGAAGGTACACATGAAGCAACCTGATGCATGGAACGGCGCTGTTCTTCTCGCACCGATGTGCAAAGTAAGTTTCTGGAGACTATTCTCAATTCTAATTGATGTTATCGTCTTAATTAGATCCATAGTTTTGAGTGATGAGTGGTATTGTTGTACAGATTGCAGATGACATGGTACCACCATGGTTAGTTACACAAATTCTAGTGGGCATAGCAAAATTTCTTCCAAAGCAAAAGCTAGTTCCGCAGCAGGATCTAGCAGAGTTAGCATTCAGAGATGTGAAGAAGAGAGAACAGGTATGTGGTCTTTCTATTCTGTAACAGCTCTTAGACATATGTCAATTTTAGGACGGAAAGAGTACATGATATTAGAGGTTAGTAGTACAAGAGTCCTTTAGAAATTTATACTCGCCATTAGCTCTCTCACTCAACATGTTTATATCTCGTGGGATTTCATGTTATAATGTACTCTCTACTGTTCTCTTCTGCATGCAGGCTGCTTATAATGTCATTGCTTACAAGCACAAACCCCGTCTACAAACTGCAGTGGAGTTACTGAATACCACCCAAGAATTAGAGAAACAACTAGATAAGGTGTCGTGTATTTGTCATTTTCTGTTTATTAGTGATTGGACCTTTGTGTCTTTGCATGCCAGTAAGTCTATGATTGGAAACTTGAAACTCTAGTATCATCGCTGCATATCTTTGTTGGGGGTAAAAGGAAAAAACAGATACTGATGGCAACCTTTTCTTAGGCTAGACTTCAAATGTATCTTATTCTTCGATAGACAAGATATCTAAACAATAATTAACTAATAGTTTTACGATTTTGTAGGTCTATCTGCCATTGCTAATATTACATGGAGAGAATGATAGAGTGACTGATCCATCCATCAGCAAAGCATTGTACGAGAAGGCAAGTAGTTCGGACAAGAAACTGATCCTTTACAAGGATGCTTATCATTCTTTGCTCGAGGGTGAACCGGATGAGATGATACTTCGAGTTCTTGGTGACATAATTTCTTGGTTGGATGAGCATACTTCCTAGTAATTACTTCTCCAATTTTTATTATTTCATTTTAGTTCTGCCCATTTTTCCATGGATTAGGAAGGCAAGGGATAGAGCTGAAGTAAGAAACTAAGATTTAGCCTGATGTCCTTCCTGCCCCTCTATTTTATTTATTTTTCAACTTATTATTTTGTAAAGAAATTTTTTTGAAGATATGAATGTTCTATATGAAATACTATCTCTGTTGTTTGAAATATTGTGCTTCAGAAGTGTGTGAAAATCTTGAGTTCAACCAAAAAAGGTTTGCAATTAGTAACAATGATTAAAATTCACTTGGGTTTTTGTTAAAGGGAAAATACTTAAATATGTCAAACGAGAAAAAGAATTATTTCTGCCATTAGTTAAAAATTTGACTGATATATGTCATTTCCGTTTGAGAAAAAGACTTGTTCATGTCATTATTTTTTAACTTCTATTTTGTAGAATCATTTTTTCCTCAATGACCCCAAACAACACTTAACACTTTTTAATTGGGGTTTTAAATTAAATGTACTCTTTTTGCTTTTCTTACTCAAGAACACACCAATAACGTCAAGCCTCCCAAACTTTCAATTCCTTCAATTCTTCGCGAAATCACCTCAAATTTCTAGAGTAGCTTCTCTCCAAGTTAAATACCAAATTAAAACTCAATACCTTTTGAGCTCAAATTCAAACTAACTCAACAAGACCTACTTGAATTTTTTTCAAAGTTTCAAGATTTCAACATCCTTTTACAATATAATTTTTTCCGCAATCCCAAGTTACTTGAAATTTTGGATGTATTTTCAGAAAAACACTAGGGAACAAAAACAACAACAAAAACACGAATTAAAGCAGATTTTTGAAATTTTGGGATTGGTTTATGTTTTTATTTTTAAAATACCGGTGAGTTTTTTTAACTCCACAAATGATTTTAGAATTTTGGATTTTTAAAAAAAATTGAGGTGATTTCGTGAAGAATTGAAGAAGTAGGAATTTTGAAAGTTTTTGATGTTCTGCATGTGTTCTTGAGTAAAAAGAAGCAAAAAGAGTACATTTCATTTAAAATCTCAAGTGAAAAGTGTTAAAAGTTGTTTAGGGTTGAGGTAAAAAGTGATTTGCAAAAACAAAGTTAAAAAATAATTGCATGTTTGAGTCTTTTCTCAAACGACAATGACATAGACGAGCCAAACTTTAACAGATGACATAAATTAGTCTTTTCTCAAAGTTTGTTGGCATATTTGAGCGTTTTCTCTTTTATCAATGACTTGAGAAAATCCAGGCTCCGCTTAGACTATGAATTCATGCAAAGTATTTTCTACTTTAGAACTCGAATGATTATCAAGTTACTGACTCACGAAGTTAATAATATCATTATGATCTTTCAAACCTCTAACCACCTATCACAATTGATAATCTAACTACATCGTTAAGCAAGAATAGATTTAATCAATTATGGAGTATCAAGCTTTATCTTAGGTATATATTCATCACTAGTTCTCGAACACATGCAACGCACGTGTATTTCATACCATTTAAACTACACGAAAACACAGTCAACTATGAATCTATGTGCTTCAAACATAGTCCATATCCACATTTCAAAGTTCAAATATGCAAAAGATTCACAGATCAACTTATATCTGAATTTGAGTTTTATTGCAACAAAAGTTTTTCATAAATAGATACTATACTAAAAGAAGTGAATATGTTGCTAGCTTAGCAATAATACAAAAGGTGGGTCAATATTTATAGCTAAATCAATTATATTGGAATATATTTACACTCTTTTTGAAGGAGAAATCTAACCAAAGAAGGCAAATGAAATAATTGGATAAAATCACCTTATGATGCACTTTATAGAGTATATTATAACGAATGTAAAAAGATTGATAAGATTAAATATCATTGAGAAGATTAAACTATGTACAACCAATAATAACAAAGAAATTTTATATATTAAAATATGAATGAAGAATGTAAAAAGAAGTTACTGTTGGAAGATGAAAGAAAGAAAATTTAATGAGTGAAATAAATTTTAGAGTTCCTACACACAAGAATTGTAGGAATAGTAAATAAAAGTTTTTCTTGGAAAAGTTAAATTTATAGAACAAAATTACGAAAACATGAATAGACACATGGAAAATTGAAAGATCAAATACTATTAAAATAAATATAAAAAAGATAGAGATGAAATTTAAGTTGAAAAGATACATGAATCTACTTTAATTTATTGTCTTTAAGGAATAATTACTCATTTGTATATTTTTTAAATTTGTGTGATAAATTTGAAAGGTCAAGATTTTGAAATGAAAATAAGAACGATTATATATATATATATATATATATATATATATATGAAAATTATAAAAAATTTAATTTAGTAAAAGGGTAAAATAATAATTTAATTTTTTACTTTAGAGCTTTCCACTTATAATAATATATGATAGATACAAATCAGTCCTAGTTTTCAAATCTTGCATCTTGTATTCCAGTCCTATTTCTCAATCCCTCTCTAGAGTTCAAGAAAGGAGCATAAATGTATTCTAATAACGATCTAAGTATTAAAATAATAAAATAAAAAACATAAGAATAAATTTAATAATACTTAATTTTTATCTAAAGTTTAAATACTAAACAATCATTTATAGCTATACTACTAAAAATATATAATTTAGCCACTCATAATTCGATACCGATTTAATATGTGCATGTGCGCAAAAGGTAAATAGGTGTAAAGGAGCACCAAGGAGCAAGTGCTTAAACAACTTTCCGTCCAAATAGAGGTGTGTGGTCGGATTTGGCAAATTCTCAACTAACATCACAAAATGCAATATATTAGTATTAACATTATTAGTCACCTCATTTCTTTATTTGCACCAAACTTTGAGTTGCTTCTAAAGCTAAAAATAAATTATACTTTTGTTTGCTTCTGTTCTTCTCATTATTGTTGCAACTTCAATAATAATAAAGTTTGTACGTCTCTTCTTCTTCCCAAATTTCACTCAAGGTATGCTCTTTCTTTCTTTCTGCTTCTATGTCTAACTCTCTGTTTCTGTTTATGTTTCCCTTTTTTTCTAGCTCTGATGTGTGTTTTTGTCTCTCAAAAGGGCCTCCACAGTCATCCACTGTTTCTTGCTGGGTATTGATATTTAGTTGAGTTGTTTGATCAGTTTATAAGCTTAACCAAACGCCCTCATGATCCTTAGGAAGATATTGTTAACCCACAAGTTAGGGGTTATTCCCACTGAAAATTATAGTCCATACGTATTTTGATTGAATCGATGAGAAAATAAAAAATAGTAATCTTTTAGTATAGAAAAATTAGGAAGTTTCCCACTATTATGATTCGTAGTGGGAAACACTTGTGTTTCTAGTAATGACGTGGGAATAGCCTCTTTTCAAAATACAAGAAGTGTGTACAGTGTATATATGCCCACTCTTTCCCTCTGCTGGCACTAGCACAAGTCCTTTGTGCACAGGGTAAGCTCTTTAGGTTGACATTATTGAGCTACAGGCAACCAGAAACGGAAATTTAGGCTAACTTCTTCGTTGGAAGAGATGTTTTGGCAAAGGCCACAAAGCTAGAAGGGCATTTTGTCATCTAAACCAACGTGCACGTGCAATGGTGTGAAATCCAATATCTTCATCTTCAATTACTTGTCGCAACACATTTCTGCTCTAAGACTTTCTATCAACATAATCTATAAGCAGGGAGTCTGCATTCACTTTTAAGCCTACATAGATGCTGTTAAAGAATGACAAAAGTCCCACATCGGTGGTTAATGAGATGGGTGGAATCCTTATAAGTCTTGAGCAATCCTCTTCCCTTTAAGCTAGCTTTTAGGGTGTGGGTTAAGCCTAAGACCTAATTTCACATGGTATCAGAGCAGAACCCATCTCACTGGGTTAAACCTAAGACCTAATTTCACATGGTATCAGAGCAGAACCCATCTCACCCGATGTTGTGCATGCTAGTGTCTCAAGGCCTAGCAAAATGAAGGTGTTTTAGATCAATGTGAGGTCTAGCACACCTTTCGGAATAGGACTACAAAGAAATAAGGTTTTTCAATGCATTGAACCCGAAAACAAGTTGGAGGCTACAACAAAATTCAACTGCTTTTTAGGCAGTCATTTTTGTTTACCAGTCTAGAATTTCATTTCCTGAAACTACCATTACTTGTTGCAGATGAACTGCTGGGCACCTGCCTTGGCGTCAAAAGTCCCTCTGAGTACCCGGATAAACCAGACTGCCTCTCCTGCTCTTAGAGAAATGAAGTCTGATCTTTTAAGTCAACGTATTGGTGGATTTGGGACCAATCTTAGCAGTGGAGGGAGTTCTCTGGGAGGATCAACAATCATTACTCAACTAAATCTTCAAAGAACTCTTTCGCGAAGAAAAAGTCCTATGGTGTCTGCTTGCTGTAATTACTTTCTTACAAACCCCATTCTTTGTAATAAGTTATCTTATTGTTTTGAATGTTCATGACAAAGTAGTTTTAAATGTGTGCTTAATTGAGTTATTGCTGCAGTTGAGATTTATTGTCTCATTCATTGCTTTTTTTTTGTCTATTTGGAGAACAAAATTGTTTTAAAAGCTAATCTTCTGGTTTTGCCAGACTTTTATGCCAACTACTAACATTGGTCAAGCTTTTAGTTGAGTTTCTATTTTCTTTTGTAGGGGTGCCAAGTTCAGAAGTTGCATCTACTGCTTTCACAGTGGGAACAGCAGCAGTTCTTCCGTTTTATACCGTCATGGTTGTGGCTCCTAAAGCTGAACTTGTAAGATTTCTAAAGTACTGTCAGTCTGAACTTCTTAAGCGATTTCTTTTCCAGTGTACTGAAGATCAAACTTCCGCTCATATTATGAATTCAAAAGATTTTTCTAAATTAAACACTTACCAGCTTCAGACAAGGTAGAACGGTTGGGGCACAACTCCAGTCCTTATCTTATGCATATGAAAGTCGTTGCTTTATTTCAATGAGAAGTTGTAACTGAACGTAATTTCCAATGCAGACCAGAAAAGCGATGAAAAGCAGCATACCCTACATTGTGCTTGGACTTCTGTACGGATATCTATTATACCTCTCCTGGACACCAGATACATTTCGGCTGATGTTTGCTAGTAAATACTGGCTTCCAGAGGTCTGTGCTCAACTACATAATAATTTGTCAAAACTGCATGATTGGGATGTTAACACTTTCTTTCATTCAGCTGTCTGGTATAGCTAAGATGTTCTCCAATGAAGTGACGTTAGCTTCTGCATGGATTCATCTGTTGGCCATCGATCTTTTTGCTGCAAGGTCAATCTCTAGGCATCTTATCTTTGTTGGTCTATGCCCCCTCACTTTTTTTTTTTGTATAACATGCGGAGGATGCCATTGTTATACTTCTCACTTAGAGTATTTCACTTGAAACAGGCAGGTTTATCATGATGGATTGCAGAATGATATCGAAACCCGCCATTCTGTGTCTCTGTGCTTGCTGTTTTGCCCTGTTGGAATTCTTACTCACTGCATCACCAAAGCTCTAACTAGTACCCCAGAAAAGAAACAGCATAGGACTCATTAACCGATGTTTTAGGCCTTCTTATGTTATCCGTAAATGATCAGCCAGCGTGTGACTTATCAGCAAAGTGTAAAGTTTTTCAGTCAATAAATACATAAGCTATTTCAATAACTTGTTTCTAAGATGGATGAATGTACAAGATTTCTTCCTTTAGTTCCACTCCAAACTTCTGATTTACTGCATCCTTAACTAAGCCTATGAGCTCAAGCATGTCTTGAGAAGTTGCAGAACCACAATTTATGAAAAAGTTGGCATGCTTGTTTGAGACCATGGCTCCACCAACTCTCAACCCTTTCAACCCACTTTTCTCTATCAATTCTGCAGCAGAAACACCCATAGAAGATGGATTTCGGAAAACTGAACCAGCACTTCTCTGCCACAAAGGTTGTGTCCTCCATCTTCTGCAAAGAAACCATCTTTATTGTGGTTGAAAACGACATTCAAAATAAGAACATCACATTAGAAACAATTACCTAGCCAAGTATTCTTGCTGCATTTCTCGTGCAGTTTTGGAGAACTTTAGCCGGAATGTAACTGCAGTAATGGATGCCAAGTCTTTCATTTCTTGAAATGGTGATAATCTATACCCAAAATTTAACTCTCTTCTTTTCAGCATCCTAGATTCACCTTCATTTGTGACAATCTCTATGCTATCAATAGCAGCAGCTGTTTCCTTTCATAATCAATGTCAAAAAGAAAATTAGTAGAAAAAGAAGGATGCATTCTCAGTATCATATCTGAAAAATCAATGTAATCTCACAATTGAGGTTTGAGGAGGGTAGATAGAGTGCACGCAAACTTTACTTCTACCTCGTGAAGGTAGAGAGATTGTTTCCGAAATACCTCAGCTTAAGTACATCAAATCAAAATAGTTATGAACAAGGAAATACGGCAATGAAGAAAACACGCTAACTAACAAGGAAAGCAATACAAAACATACAGAAAAAGAACAATAACAACATCTACATAAAGAAACTTGAATAAGTTCTTTTTTTCAATATTAATTTACCTGCCCATTTGCTCCGGCATTCATGTAAGCAGCTCCACCAACAGTCCCAGGAACAGCAGCAGCAAATTCAAGCCCAGAAAACCCTTCATTTGCAGACATAACTCCAAAGCGATTAAATGGGTATCCACTTCCGACCCGGTATACTCCAGATTCTATCTTCTCCAAAAACTCAATTCGATTGAGAATTACGCAGCCATCAAAACCCATATCATCAAACAAACAATTCGAGCCTTTACCCAAGATCATAAATCTCATGGATTGCTCATTACAATACCTGCATTGTATAATTAGGGCAGATTTTAAACTACGAGTCAATCAATAATCTCCCAAAGTTGTGGGGATAAAGAAATGGAACCTGACAGCCGAAGCAAGCTGGGTTTGGTTAAAGACTTGAACGAAGTAATTACAAGGGCCTCCAATTCCCCATGTGGTAAGATCACTGAGTAGCTTCTTCTTGCGAATAAACTGTAACCCAGTTGAGTTTTGAGCTGGTTCTTGCTTGTTGAAGCTGCAGCTGCTGCTGCTCTGAACATGAAAAGAATGTAACTTTCTTGATGGTTTTAGAGGGAGGTGATAGCTTGCCATATGTGACGCCATTGGAGAGGCTTTATTTGTGAATTTTCCAGTTTGAGGTTTTCATGTGTCTTTCTGATGGCAGATTAAAGAGAAGAGTTAGGTTGGGGTCGTGGGGATGCTATGATATGGCAAACTGGTCTTTAAAATACTACTCTATTATTTATATGGGATAAGGCACAAGCTACCCAAAATCTCAATAACACATCTAAACTTAACTAGGATTTTACTACACTATGTACTCATTTTTATGCTCTCATTACATAGCACCTTACGAGACTGCACTGTTATCAGGCGTGTGGAGCAAACTGACTTATTACATTTTCCCTTTATGTTTACCATAACTTTGTGGAGCACCTGACTTATATATTCTTTTATGTCCAGCTCAAGGCGAAAGACAAGAAGGAAAAAGTCCCTTATCCGTGGAACTACAGTACCTGTTGCTGCAACAATAGTGATAATGGTCGTGCTGTTTTTCACGTGGATGATTTGGTCAAGAAAACAACATGTGATTGAAAACAATGAATCGGATTTCCCCCCTAGAATGAGACATCAAAAAATCACATACTATGAGCTTCTCCAAGCAACAGAAAATATTAGTCAGTCCAATCTAGTAGGAAGTGGAAGGTACAGTCTACCAAGGTACATTTTCTGGTGATGCTGTCTTTGTAATCAATGTTTTCGATATGCAATCGATTCGCAATGTAAGGCACAGAAACTTGGTCAAGATAGTGTCGACTTGCTCAAATCATGTGGATTTTAAAGTGATTGTGCTGGAGTACATGCTAACCGAAGACTCAATATAATGATCGATGTAGCACTAGCCATGAAGATCTTCATCATATGATTATACAACACCCATTGTGCACTGTGATATGAAGCCAGGTAACGTGCTTCTTGATCAGGATCTGACTGCTCATGTTGCAGATTTTGGAATTGCAAAAATGTTGGCACAAGAAGGAGACATTGCTCAAACCAAGACTCTCGGAACTATTGGTTATATTGATCCAGGTATGATAGTGTCTTGAATTGCTGTTGTCCTATGCTTATTACTTTGTCCCTTTATGTTTACCATAACTTTGTTTTTCATCCCCACTGTAATACAATCTCCGTTTCAATTTGTTTGTCTTACTTTCTTTTATAATTTGTTTTAAAACGAATATCTTTTTTCTTTTTTGGTAACACTTCACTTCTAAGTTTCCACGGGACATTTTTTAAGCCCACAAGATTTAAAAATGTCTTTGTTACAAACAAATTGAAATGGAGTGAGTAATTGTTTTCTCATAGAAGGTTTACATTATCAAGAAACTTCTACTTTTATGATAGTTGAATAGCAACATTTTGACTTAAAAGGCTAAAGGGAAGTTGGATTATTGATTATTTTACTTCTTTTTCTTCTTTGACTTGAAAGATTGTTGTTGAATCCATCCATTTTTTGTCAACTTTAGCTATTCAATTGGTACAAGCAATTGTTAAAAAGGAATAGTAATTGGAGTTGAAAATTAAGACTTGGTAGTTGGCAAATTGGTAAGATTTGCAAACCATTTTTGACTTTGCTATTTTACCTATGTCATTAGTGACATAGGCATGGTTTTATCCTTCTATAAATAGAGCATTCTTGCTCATTTGTAGAACACACCAAGTTAGAGAGAAAAACCATTTTGAGAGCAAAGTGAGGTATTCCATAGACTATACAAGAAAATAGTCTGTGAAGAAAAATAGAGTGTGAGCGATATTTTAGTAAGACGGAAACCAAAAGAGTGTTGTTTCTTTTGAGTGTGTAGTAGTCACTTTGAGTATTGTATTCGTGACTACACAGTGTAAAATTCCTTACTATAGTGATATCAGTTGCTCCTCTTGGCCGTGGTTTTTTCCCTTATTCAGAAGGGTTTCCACGTAAAATTCTTGGTGTCGTTATTTTCCCATTTTATTTCCATTACTTTTACCATATATATTTTTGTGCTTGTCCGCGTTTTCCCAACAAACTGGTATCAGAGCCAAGGTTTTATCTGAGTATGCTCTGTGGTTGCAGCACAGTCTGAACTTCCACATCAGAAAAGATTTACTTTGATTTGCGATAACTATATTTTTTGGGGAAAACAATGGAAGCCAACACAAGTAGAATGGTTACTTTGAATGGTGTTAATTATGCCATTTGGAAGGGAAAATGGAAGATCTGCTTTATGTTAAGAATTTTTACAAACCAGTATTTACCACTGTAAAGCCTGATAATAAAACAGATGAAGAGTGGAATCTGTTGCACAGACAGGTTTGTGGATTCATTAGGCAATGGGTCGACGATAATGTGTTGAACCATATTTCTGGGGAAACACATGCTCGAACCCTATGGGAGCATCTTGAAAGTTTGTATGCTCGGAAGACTGGCAACAACAAAATGTTCTTAATAAAGCAGATGTTGAGTTTGAAGTATCATGATGGTTCTCCATGACAGACCATCTGAATAATTTTCAGGGGATCATGAACCAATTATCTGCTATGGGCATCAAATTTGATGAAGAAATTCAAGGCTTGCTTCTACTTGGTTCCCTACCAGACTCTTGGGAAACATTTAGAACGTCATTGTCAAATTCTGCTCCGGATGGTGTAATCTCTATGGATTCCGCCAAGAGTAGTGTCTTGAACGAAGAGATGAGAAGAAAAACTCAAGTTTCCTCTTCGTCGGATGTCCTGATAACTGGCCCCAGGGGAGAAACAAAACTCGTGGTTCTCAGAATAGAGAACAAAATAAGAGCAAATCCAGAGGCAGACTTAAGGATATTGAGTGCTATCATTGTGGTATGAAAGGGCACACAAAGAAGTTCTGCAGGAAGTTGAAGAGGGAGAACAAAAACAAAGAGGAAACTAAAGAAGATGGCAATGAAAATTGCCTAGCCACCGTCACCACCGAAGATCTTGTTACGTTCTTGATGCAAACATGATAAATATTGCTTGTGATGAGTCAAGCTGGGTTGTGGACACTGGTGCCGCATCTCATGTGACATCAAGGAAGGATTTTTTCTCTTCCTATACTCCTGGTGATTTTGGAACCTTGAGTATGGGTAATGAGACTGTTTCTAGGGTGGTTGGTATTGGTACAATTTGTTTAGAAACTAGTGTTGGAACTAAACTAGTTTTGAACAATGTGAAACATGCTCCTGATGTTCGTCTGCACCTAATTTCTGTTGGTGTTTTAGATGATGAAGGATATGTTAGTACCAACGGTGATGGAAAATGGAAGCTCATCAAGGGTTCCTTGGTTGTGGCTCGTGGTAACAAACGTCGTGGTCTATACTGGACTACGACCTCTGTTTGTGTTGATATGGTGAATGCGGTTGAGAGCGATAGCTCTTCAACATTATGGCACAAGAGGCTTAGCCACATCAGCGAGAAAGGACTTAATGTTCTAGCCAAGAAGAATTTTTTGTCAAATTTCAAAAGTGCTAAATTAGAAAAATGTGAGCACTGCTTGGCTGGTAAACAAAATAGAGTTTCCTTTAAGTCCTACCCTCCTTCAAGAAAGACAGAGTTGCTTGAGTTAGTGCACTCTGATTTATGTGGTCCAATGAAGACAAAGACATTGGGTGGTGCACTTTACTTTGTCACTTTCATTGATGATTGCTCGAGAAAACTTTGGGTCTATGTCTTGAAGACTAAAGACCAAGTGTTAGGTGTCTTTAAGCAGTTTCAGGCTTCAGTTGAAAGAGAAACTGGAAAGAAACTGAAATGCATTCGTACTGATAATGGTGGTGAATATTGTGGATCATTTGACGAATACTGCAAGCATCAAGGTATTAGACACCAGAAGACTCCTCCCAAGACTCCTCAGCTTAATGGTTTGGCTGAGAGGATGAACAGGACCTTGATGGAAAGAGTTAGATGTTTGCTTTCTGAAGCAAAGTTGCCGAACTCATTTTGGGGGGAGGCTTTATTGACCGCTGCACATGTTATTAATCTATCTCCTGCTGTTGCTTTGCAAAATGATGTACCAAATAGTGTTTGGTATGGAAAGGATGTTTCCTATGACCATTTGAGAGTATTTGGTTGCAAAGCTTTTGTACATGTGCCGAAAGATGAGAGGTCAAAGTTAGATGCCAAGACAAGGCAATGCATCTTCATTGGATATGGCCTAGATGAATTTGGTTACAGGCTATATGATCCAATTGAAAAGAAACTTGTGAGAAGCCGTGATATTATTTTCATGGAGAATCAAACAATTGAAGATATTGACAAAGCGGAGAAGGTAGAATCTTCAAGTTTTGATGGTATAATTCATCGTGATGACGTTCCTCACACAAGTGTGCATGATGTTGTTGGGCTTGATAATCATAGTGACGCCCAGAATCATGTATCAAATCAACATGTTGATGTTGATAATAACAATGATATTGTTATTGATGATCCTGTTGCTCATGAAGTTGTGGACGAATCAAATATTCCGCTTCGGAGGTCCACAAGACAGCGGTTTCCTTCCTCCCGTTATTCATCCAATGAGTATGTGTTACTCACTGACGGGGAGAACCTGAATGTTATGAGGAGGCCATGGAAGATGAGCACAAAGATCAATGGATTGAAGCCATGCAAGATGAGATGAAGTCTTTGCATGAGAACCACACTTATGAGTTGGTAAAATTGCCCAAGGGCATGAGAGCTTTGAAGAACTTGTGGGTATAAGCTCTCTCTAAAGAAGATGAAGATACCTTCTTCCAGTAAATGGGACTGGAGGGGGAGATTTGTTGAATCCATCCCATTTTTTGGTCAACTTTAGCTATTCAATTGGTACAAGCAATTGTTAAAAAGGAATAGTAATTGGAGTTGAAAATTAAGACTTGGTAGTTGGCAAATTGGTAAGATTTGCAAACCATTTTTGACTTTGCTATTTTACCTATGTCATTAGTGACATAGGCATGGTTTTATCCTTCTATAAATAGAGCATTCTTGCTCATTTGTAGAACACACCAAGTTAGAGAGAAAAACCATTTTGAGAGCAAAGTGAGGTATTCCATAGACTATACAAGAAAATAGTCTGTGAAGAAAAATAGAGTGTGAGCGATATTTTAGTAAGACGGAAACCAAAAGAGTGTTGTTTCTTTTGAGTGTGTAGTAGTCACTTTGAGTATTGTATTCGTGACTACACAGTGTAAAAATTCCTTACTATAGTGATATCAGTTGCTCCTCTTGGCCGTGGTTTTTTCCCTTATTCAGAAGGGTTTCCACGTAAAATTCTTGGTGTCGTTATTTTCCCATTTTATTTCCATTACTTTTACCATATATATTTTTGTGCTTGTCCGCGTTTTCCCAACAATTGTATGGACATCTTATATGATTCTTTGAACATTTAAAAAGCAAAATTGATAGTTTCGTTAAGCAATCTGAAAATTAATAATTAAAGAAACCATTTTTGGTGCTTGAGGCACAATTGTGAAGTAACACAGAGTTTTATTTCCGTATCAACAAATCATCTAAAAAGCGAATAAGTAAAAGCTCTTAAGAAGTGATAAAAAATATAAATAAGAAATAAAATAAATATCAAAACATGTTTGGTGTGGCAAATGCCAAACAAGTTGTGAATAAACAGAACTTGTTGCGTTTATAGTTGAGGTCCATATTCTGATTAAATTAATACTAGATGACAGCAGCACGTAAGCTCATCAAATTAGAGAGCTGTAAAGAATATTAGATTACTCTTGTTGAGAATCCAATTACTTTATCAAAATAAATAAAATCTGCTGGACAGTGGAAAAGTAAACAGAAAGGAAAAGAATACAATTAAATACATTTTCTTGAAATCCTATTATAATGTCATGGCTTTGAACTTTGAAGCCCAGCAAGTTTTCCAGTAGGCATTCATTTGATGGTATTCTCAAGATTTGATTTTTATTTGTTGTAGCATTGAAAACAAGGACACCCAATTGTGTAAGGAGTGAGAAAGAAGTAATGGGGAAGTCAGTGAAGTTTGAAGGTATAAGTGAGGAATTGCAGAAGATAATAGATGCTAAATATGGACAAAGTGGAAGCAAGGCGTCTCGCTAGGGATGCTTTTAAGGATATTCAATTGTCAATTGATCATTGTCTCTTTAAGGTACTGCTTAGTTGATTGAAGAATCAACCTAGATATTCGTTCATCCAACTGATTAAGCTAAAAATAGATGTATAATATGTGTATAATCTATGTATACCGGCAGTAAATTTGTTTGACTATTTGTGTAGAGATCCCTATTTGATGTTTTTAGTTGAAAAAGACTCATTGTCAGCTTCAAAGATTGGATTGATTGCTTCTGATTTAATGGACTGGATATAATAAGAGAATTCATATGGTCACACCGCTCGTTTGGGATTGAGGCATAGCTACTTATCAAGAAAAGCTTTTGTGATTGTGGAATAGATATTTTACTTGTCAAAATGACGTTTGGGATTGAGATTTAGTTAATTGATTGATTAGTTGACTGAACAGATTGTCTTCTGTTGATGTAAGTAGAAAGCATTCCTTACTTAGAACTAAGAGATTGATTATTGTCAACTTCAAAGGGATTGACATAGTTGCGTGGAACCTAAAATCTTGCTCTATAGACTGCAATCCTGCTTAAATTTCCCCCCTTTTCTTGATAGGATTGTATAACTTGCATATTACACCGAGATTATATGAAGCATCTACAAATAGATCATTTCAAAGAGAAGGGATTTAAGTTGTTCGCTATTCCTTCAAACCATAAGTTCATGTTTGACCTTTAGATTCAAGGGCATAACAAGACTGACCGTTCCCTTTTTCTGTCATTAGTCCATTAAAACAGCAGTAATACATTTTACTGATTGAAAGCAGCAGTACTACATTTTTTTCCCTAATCTAAGGGCAGAAAAATCAAAGCTTTACTAACTCAAAAACACCTTTATGTAAATTGCCTTGCCCAGTTTACAATCCAATAGAAATCAAGTTGTTTCAGTTCTCTTTTGCTCTTTCAATTCTTAAAATAATGAAAGACACCTGTGGTTGATGTATTTTGAGGAATGGTATCATTTGTGTGATAAAAAATTTGTTTACGTATGTGCAATCGAGTTATGACAGTTGAGACTTTATAAATACTTCTTCAACTTTCTAATTTTTCTGCGACTGCAGATAGTGGTCATGAGGAACTGAATCCTTTTAGAAAGTGTCATGTTACTTACCTGTTCTTAATTTAATTTAATGATTCTTTATTTGCTGTCACGCAGATGCCACTTGCTGGATTGAAGATGAAGGAGGTACACCTTTTCTCTTACATCCTCATTTTCCACTCTTGAAAATTCAAGTTATTCTTTTCTAAAACAAAATGATCTCTTGTGTACTTTCTTTCAGAGAGAGATTATGAACTTGCCTTCTTTTCATCTTTTTTCTTTGAATTCTAGATGAAGTTAAGATAACATCTCATAGTTACTTCAATACCTTTTCTAGTGCAGCAAGATTTTCTTTGTGTGCAACGATATCTTTAACACTTGTAACATACAACAGCATACTCAATGTGATCCTATAAGTGGGGTATGGGAGAATGGTGTGCATGCAGACTTACCATGCCTTGAGAAGGTATAGAGGTTGTCTCCGATAGACCCTCGCCTCGAGCAATTAATACCTATAACTTTATCTCAAGAAAATTGGACCTTGACATGAAAGAATGTTATTGTGAATTAAAATATGACAAAATACAGTCATCTTTTTTCTCATATAGTCAAGAAGGTTTTATTTTTTAAGATTATGGAGGACCATGCAGTATGAAATTAATTTCAGGACATCAAATGAAACTTGGTTTCCAATCACTTTAAATGTAGTTATTCTGTCATGTGAATGAAATATGTATCGGTATACAAATTTAAAGGGGAAGGAAGAGAATAACTCTAGAAAGATCTGTTTGGTTAAAGAGTTCTAATTTTTGGGAAACAAATTGAATGAAGGCGGTAGTTATCTCAACTTTTTCAAAATGAAATGAAGGGGATAGTTTGAGAAATATGACTTAATTCACCTGAACTATGCACTATGACTGGATATTGTCTTCCTTTTCCTAGTAAGTATATGGTAATTTATAGCATCCAATATTTTGGTGTAATATTCATGATTTGTTATGTGTTTTACTTTACATAATTCTGTGAAATTTGGTGGCGCAGTCATATGAGGTTAATTCTCGAGGACTAGAGATCTTCTCTAAAAGTTGTCTTCCGGAGACAAGCCCCCCCAAAGCCATGGTATACTTATGTCATGGTTATGGTGATACATGCACATTTTTTGTTGAAGGTTTGTGGTTGACAAACACGTATTAAGTCTCAGACTAGTATTTCTTGTGAAATTCTTCTTGAAACTTGTCTTCCTTCTTAGGCATTGCAAGAAAACTAGCATCTTCCGGTTATGGAGTATTTGCCATGGATTATCCTGGATTTGGTCTTTCAGAAGGTCTGCATGGCTATATTCCAAGTTTTTCCAAGTTAGTTGATGATGTCATTGAGCATTACTCGAAGGTGAAAGGTACAACTTGCCCCAGTGAACTTATTTATCATCTTTTTCATCACATGGATTCTTTTGATACGTCCGAAACTCTGGTAAAATGTGGAAGCTAGAATTAATTAGTTAAGGAAAAGATATACCAACAAATGAATAACAAAATCTGATGAATTCAAAAGCTAAGATTTGGAGGCATGAAAAGCAAAAGACTATGAGTGTGTTTGGTACGAAAATGTTTTCCAATTTTCTCATGTTTAGTTGGACAAAAGTTTTGGAAAATGTTTTTCAAATCAACTGATTTTTCTCAAAATTAAGGAAAATGACTTCCCTTTAAAAATTAAGGAAAACATTTTTCAAAACTCTCCTCCAATTTCAAATTACATTTTTTTTTGGGAGAAACATCAATTTAAAAAAAATATTTTTCAATTTTTCAATTTTATTTTTTCACCTATCCCTGACACCCCAACCCCAACCCCTCCCCAAAAAATTAATTTTGCTTTTAAAAATATTTTCAACGTCAAATTTCTATTTTTAAACTCCTATATTTAAATCAAACTTTCAGTTGGAAGAGACTATCCTATTGAGCTAAACAATGCATGAGCTTAAAGTTTCTTAAAGATCATATCCTGTTACCGTTTCAAAGCAAATCTGAACTCACAGATTCATTATTTATTCAGAACTTGGAGTATAACTCACGGTGCTAAGTTCCCTCATCCTACTTCATTTTTGTCAAGCAATGTTGATGACTAGGGCATTAAATGATGGACAGCAGAGCCCCCGTGTGTTCCTTCCATATTCTAAAAGATTTAGGGTATGAAGAAATCTATCATGTACACCAATTAAGCACCCCTCCCTTGTTATTCTATATTTCTGCTCCTACTTTGACACTAGGTATGTAGTTAATGAGTAAATTTGAAATATACTTAGAAATAAGAGGGCCCAAATAGGACAGTGGCGAAGCCACTCCCCTTTGCCAAAAAATTGTACTATATATGCAGCTATATAAAAAATCGTCTTTATGTGAATATTTATATATAAATTGTTGAATCCCCTAGACACAAGAGAGCATTTCTCTATATCTCCTTAAGGAAAGAGAGAATTTTATTGAGAAAGCCTAGAAGAAGTTTAAGTAAACACTATGGGAACAGAGGAAGAACTTGTTTGGCAGTTGAATGAAACCAAATTAGTGTCAGTCATTCGAGTTGATATTCTAAGCATCAGCAGGGGCTTGGAACATTGGGCATGTTGACAATGTTGGAACTTGGTCACTATTGGTCAAATCCCATTATGATGTGCCATTATATCTAATACAACTCTCTCCAGCCAAATGACATCTCATATATGTCTGGGCAAGAGGTACCATAAATCAAGTAGTGCAAAATAATCTCATTACATCTTATTCTTCTTGACACACTACTGAAAAAGCAATTGACAGTTAAATGCTGAATGCTGGATGCAGAAAATCCAGAGATGCGTAACCTACCAAGCTTCCTATTTGGACAATGAATGGGTGGAGCAGTAGTTCTAAAGGTGCACATGAAGCAACCTGATGCATGAACGGCGCTGTTCTTCTCGCACCAATGTGCAAAGTTTGTTTCTGGAGATTATTCTCAATTTTAATTGATGATCGTCTTAATTAGATCCATAGTTTTGAGTGATGAATGATATTGTTGTGCAGATTGCAGATGATGTGCTACCACCATGGTTAGTAACACAAATTCTTGTGGGCATAGCAAAATTTCTTCATAAGCAAAAGTTAGTACCGCAGAAGGATCTAGCAGAGTTAGCATGCAGAGATGCGAAGAAGAGAGAACAGGTATGTGGTCTTTCTATTCTGTAACAGCTCTCAGACATATGTCGATATAATTAGGATGGAAAGAGTGATAAATACATGATATTAGAGGTCAGTAGTGCAAGAGTCGTTTAGAAATTTATAGGTGCCATTAGCTCTCTCTCACCTGAAAAAAGGCGTGTTAAAAGGCTTCCAATAGGAAATACTTGATTTCTTGAACATAATAATTACAATCACCGGCTTCAACATGTTTATATCTCGTGGAATTTCATGTTATAATGTACTCTCTACTGTTTTCTTCTGCATGCATGCTGCTTATAATTGTTGGGAAAACGCGGACAAGTACAACAATATATATGGTAAAAGTAATGGAAATAAAATGGAAAAATAACGATACCAAAATTTTTACGTGGAAACCCTTCTGAATAAGGGAAAAAACCACGGGCCAAGAGCAGCAACTGATATCACTATAGTAAGGAATTTTACACTGTGTAGTCACGAATACAATACTCAAAGTGACTACTACACACTCAAAAGAAACAACACTCTTTTGGTTTCCGTCTTACTAAAATATCGCTCACACTCTATTTTTCTTCACAGACTATTTTCTTGTATAGTCTATGGAATATCTCACTTTGCTCTCAAAATGGTTTTTCTCTCTAACTTGGTGTGTTGTTGAAATGAGCAAGGGCTCTGTATTTATAGGAGAAATCTACTCCTAATGATGTCACCAGTGACATCACAAAAAACACAAGGTTTCAACCTTTGCACCTATGCAGATTTCTTGGTAAGATTTTAGTTGAAAAAGAAATGGTGAGATTTGGTTTGTTGCAGCATTTGTTGACTTTAACAATAAGCAACAAACATTAATTCAACCATTCCTGCATTTTAACTTTCCTTATGTTTATCTACAATGGGTATGGACCCCACAAATCTCCCCCTCCAGACCCATTCACTGGAAGGAGGTATTTCCATCTTCTAGAGAGAGCTCATGCCCACAAGTTCTTTGCGTAACTCGAACTTGTCTTTCGGTATCGTCTTGGTCAGCATATCTGCAGGATTTTCACTTGTGTGAATCTTTTTTACGTGAAATGATTCATTCTCCACTTCCTCACGAATCCAATGATATCTGACGTCGATGTGTTTTGTTCTTGCATGGTACATGGAGTTCTTGCTCAAGTCTATTGCACTCTGGCTGTCACAATAGACAATATACTCCATCTGATTCAAACCAAGCTCTTGAAGAAATCGCTTTAGCCATATCATCTCCTTGCCGGCTTCAGTAGCCGCAATATACTCAGCTTCATTTGTAGATAGTGCAACACACTTCTGCAACTTTGACTGCCATGATATAGCTCCCCCTGAAAAAGTAAACAAATATCCAGTAGTGGATTTTCTGTTATCAAGGTCACCTGCCATATCAGAATCTGTATAGCCTTTCAAGATTGGATTTGATGCTCCAAAACACAAGCATTCATCTGAGCTTCCTCTAAGATACCTGAGTATCCACTTCACAGCTTCCCAATGCTCTTTTCTCGGATTTTTGAGAAATCTGCTCACAACACCAACTGCGTGAGCAATATCAGGTCTAGTGCACACCATTGCATACATTAGACTTCCGACGACGGAGGAATATGGAACTTTGGCCATGTTCTCTTTTTCCTCCCTAGCTGTAGGACACATCTTTCTTGCTCAACTTCATATGACCAGCAAGAGGTACACTAACAGGCTTAGCATTCTTCATATTGAAGCGCTCCAGTACACGTTCAATGTACTTCTTCTGGGACAAATAAATCTTCCTTTTATCTCTAAGACGAGTAATTCTCATGCCCAAAATTTGTTTGGCATGACCCAAGTCTTTCATAGAAAAAGACTTACACAACTCTTTCTTCAGCTCGTAATCTTGGAAGTATTATTGCCCACAATCAAATATCATCCACATACAACAAAAGGATGATAAAATCATTGTCAGAAAATTTTTGTACAAATACACAATGATCTGAAGAAGTCTTCTTATAGCTTTGTTCCCCCATAACAGATTCAAACTTCTTGTACCACTGTTGGGAGCTTGTTTTAGGCCAAAAGACTCTTTTTGAGTTTGCACACAAAATTTTCTTTACCTTCTACTTTGAAGCCCTCAGGTTGTTCCATATAAATCTCTTCTTCTAGGTCACCGTGAAGGAAAGCCGTCTTCACATCCATTTGCTCAATTCTAAATTAAGACTAGCAGCCAAACCTAGAACTGTGCGAATCGAGGACATTTTCACAACAGGAGAAAATATTTCGTCAAAGTCAATACCCTTCCTTTGACCGAATCCCTTAACAACCAATCTAGCTTTGTACCTGGGCTTCAAGTTGTGTTCTTCAACTTTAACTTTGAACACCCATTATTCTTCAAAGCTCTCATGCCCTTGGGCAATTTTACCAACTCATAAGTGTGGTTCTCATGCAAAGACTTCATCTCGTCTTGCATGGCTTCAATCCATTGATCCTTGTGCTTATCTTCCATGGCCTCCTCATAACATTCAGGTTCTCCCCCGTCAGTGAGTAACACATACTCATTGGGTGAATAACGGGAGGAAGGAAACCACTGTCTTGTGGACCTCCGAAGCGGAATATTTGATTCGTCCACAACTTCATGAGCAACAGGATCATCAATAACAATATCATTGTTATTATCAACATCAACATGTTGATTCGATACATGATTCTGGGCGTCACCATGATTATCAAACCCAACAACATCATGCACACTTGTGTGAGGAACGTCATCATGATGAACTATACCATCAAAACTTGAAGATTCTACCGTTTCCGCTTTGTCAATATCTTCAATTGTTTGATTCTCCATGAAAATAATATCACGGCTTCTCACAAGTTTCTTTTCAATTGGATCATATAGCCTGTAACCAAATTCATCTAGGCCATATCCAATGAAGATGCATTGCCTTGTCTTGGCATCTAACTTTGACCTCTCATCTTTTGGCACATGTACAAAAGCTTTGCAACCAAATACTCTCAAATGGTCATAGGAAACATCCTTTCCATACCAAACACTATTTGGTACATCACTTTGCAAAGCAACAGCAGGAGATAGATTAATAACATGTGCAGCGGTCAATAAAGCCTCACCCCAAAATGAGTTCGGCAACTTTGCTTCAGAAAGCAAACATAACTCTTTCCATCAAGGTCCTATTCATCCTCTCAGCCAAACATTAAGCTGAGGAGTCTTGGGAGGAGTCTTCTGGTGTCTAATACCTTGATGCTTGCAGTATTCGTCAAATGGTCCACAATATTCACCACCATTATCAGTACGAATGCATTTCAGTTTCTTTCCAGTTTCTCTTTCAACTGAAGCCTGAAACTGCTTAAAGACACCTAACACTTGGTCTTTAGTCTTCAAACATAGACCCAAAGTTTTCTCGAGCAATCATCAATGAAAGTGACAAAGTAAAGTGCACCACCAATGTCTTTGTCTTCATTGGACCACATAAATCAGAGTGCACTAACTCAAGCAACTCTGTCTTTCTCGAAGGAGGGTAGGACTTAAAGGAAACTCTATTTTGTTTACCAGCCAAGCAGTGCTCACATTTTCTAATTTAGCACTTTTGAAATTTGACAAAAATTTCTTCTTGGCTAGAACATAAGTCCTTTCTCGCTGATGTGGCTAAGCCTCTTGTGCCATAATGTTGAAGAGCTATCGCTGTCAACCGCATTCACCATATCAACACAAGCAGAGGTCGTAGTCCAATATAGACCACGACGTTTGTTACCACGAGCCACAACCAAGAAAACCTTGATGAGCTTCCATTTTCCATCACCGTTGGTACTAACATATCCTTCATCATCTAAAACACCAAAAGAATTAAGGTGCAGACGAACATCAGGAGCATGTTTTACATTGTTCAAAACTAGTTTAGTTCCAACACTAGTTTTCAAACAAATTGTACCAATACCAACCACCCTAGAAACAGTCTCATTTCCATACTCAAAGTTCCAAAATCACCAGGAGTATAGGAAGAGAAAAAATCCTTCTTGATGTCACATGAGATGCGGCACCAGTATCCATAACCCAGCTTTACTCATCACAAGCAATATTTATCATATCCGCATCAAGGACAGTAACAAGATCTTCGGTGGTAACGGTGGCTAGGCAATTTTCATTGCCATCTTCTTTAGTTTCCTCTTTGTTTTTGTTCTCCCTCTTCAACTTCCTGCAGAACTTCTTCGTGTGCCCTTTCATACCACAATGATAGCACTCAATATCCTTAAGTCTGCCTCTGGATTTGCTCTTATTTGTTCTCTATTCTGAGAACCACGAGTTTTGTTTCTCCCCCTGGGGCCAGTTATCAGGACATCCGATGAAGAGGAACCTTGAGTTTTTCTTCTCATCTCTTCGTTCAAGACACTACTCTTGGCGGAATCCATAGAGATCACACCATCCGGAGCAGAATTTGACAATGACGTTCTAAATGTTTCCCAAGAGTCTGGTAGGGAACCAAGTAAAAGCAAACCTTGAATTTCTTCATCAAATTTGATGCCCATAGCAGATAATTGGTTCATGATCCCCTGAAAATTATTCAGATGGTCTGTCATCGGAGAACCATCATGATACTTCAAACTCAACATCTGCTTTATTAAAAACATTTTGTTGTTGCAGTCTTCCGAGCATACAAACTTTCAAGATGCTCCCATAGGGTTCGAGCATGTGTTTCCCCAGAAATATGGTTCAACACATTATCGTTGACCCATTGCCTAATGAATCCACAAACCTGTCTGTACAACAGATTCCACTCTTCATCTGTTTTATTATCAGGCTTTACAGTGGTAAATACTGATTTGTAAAAATTCTTAACATAAAGCAGATCTTCCATTTTTGCCTTTCAAATGGCATAATTAACACCATTCAAAGTAACCATTCTACTTGTGTTGGCTTCCATTGTTTTTCCTAAAAAATATAGTTATCGCAAATCAAAGTAAATCTTTTCTGATGTGGAAGTTCAGACTGTGCTGCAACCACAGAGCATACTCAGATAAAACCTTGGCTCTGATACCAGTTTGTTGGGAAAACGCGGACAAGCACAACAATATATATGGTAAAAGTAATGGAAATAAAATGGAAAAATAACGACACCAAAATTTTTACGTGGAAACCCTTCTGAATAAGGGAAAAAACCACGGGCCAAGAGCAGCAACTGATATCACTATAGTAAGGAATTTTACACTGTGTAGTCACGAATACAATACTCAAAGTGACTACTACACACTCAAAAGAAACAACACTCTTTTGGTTTCCGTCTTACTAAAATATCGCTCACACTCTATTTTTCTTCACAGACTATTTTCTTGTATAGTCTATGGAATACCTCACTTTGCTCTCAAAATGGTTTTTCTCTCTAACTTGGTGTGTTGTTGAAATGAGCAAGGGCTCTGTATTTATAGGAGAAATATACTCCTAATGATGTCACCAGTGACATCACAAAAAACACAAGGTTTCAACCTTTGCACCTATGCAGATTTCTTGGTAAGATTTTAGTTGAAAAAGAAATGGTGAGATTTGGTTTGTTGCAGCATTTGTTGACTTTAACAATAAGCAACAAACATTAATTCAACCATTCCTGCATTTTAACTTTCCTTATGTTTATCTACAATGGGTATGGACCCCACAATAATGTCATTGCTTACAAGCACAAACCCCGTCTACAAACTGCAGTGGAGTTACTGAATACCACCCAAGAATTAGAGAAACAACTAGATAAGGTTTCATGTGTTATCATTTTCTGTTTATCGTAGTATAGATTATCATCAAATTTACTGTTTATTAGTGATTGGAGCCTGTGCCTTTGCATGCCAGTAAGTCTATGATTGGAAACTTGAATTCTATTGTCCTCGCTGCATCTTTGTCGTGTTGCTAACTGCTTCTGGTCATTATTATACCTGTCACTAGTTTTGACTTTGTAATTCCTTCAAGATGGTACGTCTTTTTCTGCTTT
Source organism: Solanum lycopersicoides (assembly GCA_022817965.1). Taxonomy (NCBI): domain Eukaryota; kingdom Viridiplantae; phylum Streptophyta; class Magnoliopsida; order Solanales; family Solanaceae; genus Solanum; species Solanum lycopersicoides. The sequence continues at coordinate 57,428,797 of CM040619.1, forward strand.
GACAAATATATATTGTAGAAGAAAAGTGTCCATAACTATGATCTACTTCAGAAATTCCTTTCTGAAATCGAGACGGGGGCAGGAATTGGGGCCAAAAGGAGAAAGCAGATACTGATGGCAACCTTTTCATATGCTAGACTTTAAATGTACCTCATTCGGGTTGCTCTTTATGCTTGTGATGTTTGTTTAACTTGGTTTTTTCCTGCTTCATGAAAGCATTAACTAACTGTCAGGACTCCAGGGTGATATGCTTCTCTCTAACCATGATATCTAAACAATAACCAACAGTTTTACGATTTTGTAGGTCTATCTGCCATTGCTAATATTGCATGGAGAGAATGATAGAGTGACTGATCCATCCATCAGCAAAGCATTGTACGAGAAGGCAAGTAGTTCGGACAAAAAGCTGATCCTTTGTAAGGATGCTTATCATTCTTTGCTCGTGGGTGAGCCGGATGAGATGATACTTCAAAATTTTGGTCACATAATTTCTTGGTTGGATGAGCATAAAAAAATATTTTTTTTATATATTTTTCCTATTTTTATTAATTAATTACTCATTTTCGAGATTTATAGGGAAAATTTTTTTTAAAAATTATTGAAATTGTTGAATTTAAGGTTAATATATTTATTTGTGAATTTTTAGCGTAAATTTTATATATTTTCATATTTTTCCTATTTTTTATTAATAAATTACTCATTCTTGGTATTTGCCGAAAAAATAAAAAATAAAAAAATTATTGAAATAGTTGAATTTAAGATTTATATGTTTATTTGTGAATTTTTAGCGTTAATTTTATGTATTTTTTTCATATTTTTTATTAATCAATTACTCATTTTTGAAATTTACTGGAAAAAATAAAAAAATTTAAAAATTATTGAAATTGTTGAATTTAAGGTTACTATATTTATTTGTAAATTTTTGACGTTAATTTTATATTTTTTCATATTTTTTCTATTTTTTATTAATCAATTACTCATTTTCGAAATATACCAAAAAAAATAAAAATTTAAACAAAATTATTGAAAACGGATCGGTTAGTTTATTTAAAAGGGGTTGTTTTGTGGGTCGAATTAGGTGTTTATGGGTCCGAATTATTTAGGGACATAATCGATCTCTATCCATTTTCATATAAATGTCATGTGATAAGGTCAAAATGACATAGCAATTCCAAGTGGCATTTAAAGAAATGAAAAATGAGTTGGATATGTCCAGCAGACCAACTAACGCCCATAATGGCATATCTATTTTAAAAGTTGGACGGCGAGGGTATGAGTGAGCCAAATTTTAAACGGAGGATATATTGAGATCTTTTCGAATAGTTTAGGGGCATATTTGACTCTTTTTTCTGTATTTTAATTGACAAGATGCTAGGTTGTCATCATCCGATTTCTCGAGTCATGATGACACCTATTATACCCTATCAGTAGGTAAGTCAATCTGTAACCCAAAATATCAAGTAATGAGTGTAAGGATAGAAACTAGCGAAAATAATAATTTAAACAAGGACAAACAATGCGGAAACAAACCAAACTAAATATATACAGAACTGATTCCCAGAACCTGGAAGTCATAGTACATATTTATCTAATAAAGAGAGAGCACAAGTCTCAAAAGTAAACCACAACAAAGTGTGTCTCAAAAGCAACAAGACTAGTTAAAGTAAAAGAAAGAGATAGGGCAAACCCAAAACGTTAAGTGATTACCCTCGTCTCCGAGTCACAACTACAAAAAAAAGCTGAAACTAATCACCGCTGGTAATTGAAACTGGGACCTGCATTCCGAAATAGATGTAGAGTGTATCATGAATACCAAAACAACAGGTACTCAGTAGGCATCAAAGACCGACTGAGCAAAAAGGGTAAAAACAATAAAAATGATAGAATCTAGACACAAAAAGGTCAAAACGGATATGAAAAGGAAGCAAACGAGCATACCAGAAATAAATTAAGTACAACTAAACTAAACCTAGCAAGAACCTCATAAACCTAAAAGTACGTTCGTGCGCAAGTTTAACTAAAATCTGAAAGAACCCTCATAAGCCCAACAGGTACACAGAATAGCTAAATCTACAAAGAAAGAAGAAAATCGGGATCCCAACCCAAAGTAACCAAGATTACCCATCAGACTCCTCCCAACTAGCAGTGCACTCCCAGCCCAACTAGAAAAAGTGACTCAGGGGGCACCCAACCAAACAATCCACTCCGAGCCCAGCTAGAAATAGGGACCCGTGGGTGAGGTAGATATCGTGAGTCGTCCTACCATGCAGTCAGCTCCCAGGCCAGCTAGAAGAGCGACCCCGGGACACCCAGCCAACATAACACTCCCAACCCAACTAGAAAGAGAAGCTCGGAGGCAATCGCCGAAATCACCGAGTCCACCCAGCCAGCGATACACTCCCAGCCTAGCTAAAAAAATGACCCTAGGGGTGATGGTATCTCTAATAGGATCCAATCCAATAACAGTCACCGTAGAACATCGTCCACTCCAAGATAAGGCTCCAAGTCTATACTATCTCAATTCCACGCCTCTAGTGATACACCGAACCTTCGAGAATGCGCTGGAACCCCAAAATTAACGGGAGAAAATACAAAAGTGCAACAAGCAGCGATACCGCCTAATTTAAGGCTCAAACTATCAGATTCAAGTCTGCTACTCCAGTCTACAAAAAACTATGTCATTCGAACAACGTCGATATTATCTAGCCCACACGGGTCATAAGTCTAGGGCAACACTAGCCTAACCTAAACTAAGGACATCATGCTCACAGTTAAGAATAGACAAAGCATACAACACATAACATACAAGCATCCAATAGCATTTATCGCATAAGTACGCAATTCTACTAACCCAACTAACATGGTACTACGTTCGAAATATGGCTAATCGATCCTAACGCAAGGTATCTAATCAAAGTAAGGTAAGAATCGGATACCTACCCCAATTCACTTCAATCCACATATTTTTACACAATTAAGATCAATCTAATAGAAAGAAAGTCATAGCCTACCTTTATGCCGATTGTGCGCTCTAAATTACTTTGCCAGAGCTTTTCCTTCCCGGACTACCTTTGAATGTTGTCATGTCATCAAATAAAGGATCACAATGTTAGTACGGTAGTTTAGACGCCAAAATCACAACAAACAGAGACGGATCAATTTTGAAGTCAAAATAAAAATTGTGGGACCTGGACCGAACTTTTGAGATTTGACTCCACCAAGAGATCCAAACAGTATTCCAAACTTGTGTCCAAATAAAACACAATTAGAGGCTCAAAACGCAGAAAAACTCAACATGCAAGAAAAGTCACACTTTAATCAACTTAGAAAGGAAACATATAGCAGGCTAAACTTGGAATTTACAAGAATTGAAGGGTGTCCAGCACTCCTTGAACACTCCACGACGTAGCCTCAATAATTTCCGACACGTGGGACTTCGAATCACCCAAAATCGAGCTAAAATGAGCAAGATATCACCAATTCAAGAAAGCAAAAAAAAAAATAAGAACTCAAAAAAAGCTACAACAATCTGGTTAATCACAAATTTAACCTCGAACGATGTGCACCCGACAACTCCCAATCAATCTATAGCAAAGACACCAAAAATATGAAGCTTTCGCACTACGAGTCACCTAATTTGGTTGAGATGAGGGTGATAATAAGCTTTTATAGTTTTGAAAAGGGTGCTGATTTTTCTGCATTATAAATCAGATTTCAGGCCTTTTTCAAAAACTTAAAAACTCCGACGGGGTATTCCGAACTCGTTTTGAACCCCGTGCACGCAAACGAGAAATGCAACCATACCTAATTTGATATTTCAAACTCAATGGCGCAACTAAAATTTTCATACGAGGTCATCTTAACAAAAAGTGGATCGCACCCAACCGTCATTTTTAAGTCAAAAACCACAAAAGGACTCGGAAAAATCTCAGAATCCTCGAGACACAAAAGAAGGGTCAATCAAACTGAAATGCACATTCCGAGTTTACCGCGATGAAAAAATTCTCATCCTAGCGCGTTCACTTAGAATGTTGACTAAAGTCAAACGTAGGCTTAAACTTTAAAGTTAAAATGCCTAACCACACCGAAATCTCGGGAGTCATGTAGACTATGCTACTACCCTAAAATGACCCTTCCAGAGGTGATGGAATCGTCAAGATTGAATTCAGATGCCATCTTCTTGAACTTTTGATTGAAAATGACCGTTCAAGGTTCATAAGCTCCAAAAACACTAAAACTCGCACAATAACCAAAACTAACGACCAGGTGACCAAACTGTCAGTCTTAACAAGTCATAAATGACTTGGGGTCGCTACAGGAATGTTCCAAACGATACACAAAAGGCAAACCACAAAAATGACCAGGAGGGTCATTACATAGGCAGTGGTGGAGCCACATTATCATTAGGGGTGTATCTAAACCCCTTTCGTTAGAAAATTATATTATTTTTACATGTTTAAAATAACTTTTTAGGTATATATTAGATGACGAAACCCCTTCAGCTACTTCGTGTGCCTATTTCTTTTATATTTTGAACCCCCATACTAAAAATTTTAGTTTCGTCACTATACATAGGTATCCAAACAACCTCTCTTTGTAAAGAAATAAACCTTCTCTATCTTTATTGTGACAGATGTTACAGGCGTAGACTTTGATCTTCATCTTCAATTATTATTAGATACAATTTATAATTAACTTGTTATAATAGGCACACCACTTATACGTTATTATATATATTAATAACTTTGTGATAAATTCTTCTTTCATTAGGTCATTTTTTAAAATTGTTAAAGTAAAAAATGATATTAATGTAAAAAAAACGTGTCACAAATCAATAACATAATAAGTTGATACAAAAAAATATCAACAACTAGAGAGATACCAATATCTACAATAAAAATTTTGATCATGATAAAAACATTCAAACATCAAAGTGGAACATATACACTTGAAAATAACATCTATAAGAAAGTACTATGTACAATATAATTATATCACATATTTAAACCTAATAATATAACTAATGAGCTCATTTTATACCATGCATATCTAACTAAATTATATGGATACGCTTTTCAAGTTTAGATGACATTGAATAATCAACTCAATTTTACTTTTTTTACTATTCTTTAAATTGAGCAGGTAAGTCTTTTTACATAAAATTTTATATTTATCATTATACACATATTTTAATATTATCTTTATCTATATATATGTATACTAATTAACACCAGACATATAACACTTATTAGAGGTATGTTTGATTATCTATATTGTTATAAAAAAAAATATTACCAATTAAATTCGGATAAAGATAATATTAAGAAATAACAGATGTTTTGACAGGCCATAGTAGGTGGAAAACTGAATTTGCTTGTTGCTGCATCAATCCTCTTTCTCAAATTTTGAATGAGATTTGAGTTGAAAGCTTGTTTAATTCAGCTCTTATCTTGTTTAGCTTCACCACAACCTCTCTCATGTTTATCCTTTCCTCTGGCAACTCTTTCAAACACTGGAATGCAACATTTATTATCAAAACCAGCAATTGTTTGATTTCGCTTTGGTTTTCATCAATTGTATCTGTTGTAAAGCCAATATCGCTAACAAGGTCAGCGTCCAGAATGTCCAGTACCGCATCAGGAAAGGAGAGAGATGTCCATTTATGCAAGCTTAAGTCTCCGCTAAACATGTCATCCGTAGGCTTCTTTCTTGTAAATGTCTCAAGCAACAAAATCCAAAAGCAGTAAACATCACTGCTGGTGGAAATTTGCCCGTCTAGACCGTATTCTGTTTCAATAATTCCCAGTTAAAATGTGTAGTTATCCATGTTACAGTACAAAGTAATGGTAGACATAAAGGAAAAAAATAATCAGCATAGGACAACAGAAGTTCAAGACATTATCATACCTGGAGCAATATAACCAATAGTTCCGAGAGTCTTGGTTTGAGCAATGTTTCCTTCTTGTACCAACATTTTTGCAATTCCAAAATCTGCAACATGAGCAGTCAGATCCTGATCAAGAAGCACGTTAGCTGGCTTCAGATCACAGTGCACAATGGGCACTGTATAATCATGATGAAGATACTCCATGGCTAGTGCTACATCGATCATTATGTTGAGTCTTTCAACCAGGCTCAAGCAATTTTCATCAGAGTATAATATTTTGTCTAAGCTTCCATTAGGCATGTACTCCAGCACAATCGCTGTGAAATCCAAATTTGAACAAGTCGACACTATCTTGACCAAGTTTCTGTGTCTTTACATTGCTCAAAATTTCACATTCTGAATCAAAATTTCTTAAACCCCGTTGCCATTGTATATCAAAAACTTTGATTGCAAAGACAGCACCACCAGAAAATGTGCCTTGGTAGACTGTACCGGAACTTCCACTTCCTACTAGCTTGGACTGACTGAAATTTTCTGTAGCTTGGAGAAGCTCATAATAAGTGATTTTCTGATGTGCAATTCTAGGAGGGTAATCCGATTCATTGTTTCCAATCACATGTTTTTTTCTTGACCAAATCATCCATGTGAAAAACAACGCGACCAATATCAGAAATGTTACAGCAACAGGTACTGTTGTTCTAAGGATAACGGACTTTTTCCTTGTTGTCTTTCTGCCTTGAGGTGGACATAAAGGAATATATAAGTCAGGTGCTCCACAAAGTCTTGGATTTCCCATCAAGAACCGGTAACTGACATTTGCAAATACTCCTTTCTTTGGAACTTCTCCTTGCAAGTTGTTGAAAGAAACATTGAGATACTTGAGATCTTGCAATAGCTCAAGAGATTTGGGAATCATGCCTGATAGAGCATTAGTAGACAAATCCAGAGCCTCAAGAACTATTAGATTGCTAAATGTGTCCGGTATGGGACCTTGGAATGCATTTCTTGACATATCTAGTGAAACTAGATATTGAAGGGAACCTATGGAATTGGGTATTTCACCAAAAAAACTATTGAAAGAGAGGTCCATGATGTTCATTGCTTTCAGAGTTCCCACATCATAAGGGAAGAAACCATTCAGCAGGTTTCTCGATAAGTTCAGAGCATCAAGCTTTACTAATCTCCAGAAACTTGAAGGCAACTTTGAGCTGAAATTGTTGGCAGCAATTGACATTACTCTTAATTCAGTCAGATTTCCGATACACGAGGGTACTTCTCCTGACAGTCTGTTTTCTCCCAAATGCAGTAGACCTAATCTTCCTATGCTGCACAGTTCAGCTGGAAATGTCCCTTCTAATTTATTTCCAGCAAGATACAGGTTTCGCAGGCCAACAAACGAGGGGGTCAAATAGCCGACAATGTTATTACTTGCTAATCCCAGGAAAATCAAGCCACTTAAGTTTCCAATGTTTGTTGGCATACTGCCTCTAATTCCACAGTTTGCTGCATCAAGGATCCTGATATTGCTTGATAAATTTCCTATTGATTCCGGAAAAATTCCATTCAAGGGATTAGATTTAAGAATCAGGTACACCAGATTCCTGCTGGTTACCAATGAATTCAAGAAGTCAAGTTGTGTGGCTCCAGGCTTGTTTTCCAACAGATTATTTTGCAGATTTAGAGTTATAAGGTCCACCAGCAGGTTACCTAACATCATGGGAATCGGTCCGGTAAAACTATTGTTTGCAACTTCAAGATTTTCAAGCTTTGAAGCATTGCATATTGCAGTGGGTAGATCTCCACTGAATTGGTTGTGTGAAAGGACAAGTTAGGTAGCCAAGTGCCAATATCATATGGAAGATGTCCATTTAAGTAATTATGCCTAGCTTTGAGGATTTGAAGCGACGAAATATTGAATAAGCTTGATGGAATGGCACCAGAAATTCGATTATATTTAAACTCAAACCAGGCTAGTTCATGCAACTTACCAAACTCACTTGGAATATTTCCTTGCAGATCATTCTCAGTGAAGAAGAGATGAGTGATCTTTGATGCATTTGATATAGAAACCGGGATTTTCCCCCTGATCCTGTTGCTGTCCAGAAAAAGATGTTCAAGGATAGGAAGATAATTACCCAAATCACTTGAAAGTTCCCCTGATAAGGCATTTATGGAAAGATCTACAATTTGCAATCTTGAAATATTGAATATTGAAGCAGGTATCGATCCAGTGAAGTGATTGCCACGAAAGGAAAGGAGCCTTAAATTGGTAAGATCACCAATTTCATCAGGTATTTCACCTTCCAAATCATTTTCATGGAGATAAAAATATTCCAGGTTTGATAAGTTTCCTGATAAAGATGGAATCTTTCCTGTCAGATTATTATCGTTGAGACGCAAAATTCTAAGTTGACTTAAAAGGCCAAGTTGTTGAGGTATGCTTCCTTTGATCATGTTATCTGATAAATGAAGTTGTTGCAGTAAACGACAACGGCTTATATTCAGAGGAATGGTTCCATCAAGAGAATTCCCAGTCACATTAACAAGTCTCAGCTGTTGCAAGAAGCCTAATTCACTTGGCAAATTGCCATTCAAGTCATTGCTACTAAGGTCAAGAAGAGCAAGTTGAGTCAAGTTAGCAATTTCTGAAGAAACTGTGCCTTGAATGTCCAGATTAGGAAGTTGCAAAGATACAACTCTCTGGTGCAAGCATGAAACTCCATACCCAGCTGCAGAAGTGTGTGTGTGAGCTCCAATTTGTGGACAAAATGTTGTGAGGTTCCAATCGAAGGTTCGATTTAAATGCCATCAAAGCAGCATAGTCACTGATGATGTTTGTATGTTTAGCTAAACAAGGTGAATAAAAGAACAGAAGTGAAAGAAACTTAATCAGAATGTTCATGATTAGTGATTTTGGATTCTTACTCTCACAAAGAGAAGTGTTTAGTAGTAGAAATTGTTTTGATCAATCTGTAACATACTAGGCTAGTAGTGGTTGGAAGAATTTAGTTCTGTTTACTTTTCTTAATTGGAAGAATACAATTTCATTATTGGACTTACTCGACCACAAAAGCTAGTTTATAAAGTTAGAATCACTCAAACTTCCCTACACGCGCAGAACTAGACATTTTGGAGTGCTAAATACTAGATTACTTGTGGAAGGCATATCAATATATTTACCAACAAATTGAAAAAATAAAGAGACAAGGGAAGGTTACATGAAGTTTATGGATACATAACCAAAGCTTGTGGTGGAGTAATAAGTATCTGTTTATCCTTAACTAGAGAAATGTCAAATCTAGATTAAATCAGACACTAGGTGAGAAATTAAAAAAAAAAATTAGCTTCTGAAACTTTTGTGCATGTTTTGTCCAGTTGGAATATTGGCACGTCGAAAACTTGTTTTTATTTATTTTTTAAAAAAAAATTGGTGAATATAATCTGCATATTTCAGTATTTCACACACAAATAGATAATCACCTGGCTGTTTCAATTTTTTCAAAATTGGTGAATAAAATGACTTGACACGGCGTCTAAAATAAAAAGAATTTCAAAATTTGTGTCGTTAGACATGCCATAATTTTTTAAAATTAACATTTGTGTTAATTCAGAACAAACTAAAACGAAAATTACGCTATAAGAAATTCTTTTTTTATATCATGGAGAAAAGAGGTAAATGGATTCGAAAATCAAGATTTGACCTGTTAACCACTTCTTGACTATGACTCTGATTTAGATTCTGAAAAGTTCAAACAAATACAACCATTGCAAAAAAAATTCAAATGGACAATAGTTGACAGCACACAAGATTACTCTATTGTCTGCTCCAATCAGTTATCACTCTTTTTCTTTTGTTGGGAATTATACCTGTGCTCTTTTTGTTTTGGATTAAAAGCATTTGCAAGTATCTTACAAAACCTTAAATCCTAAACCCTATACCCTCTCCCACTAATTGTTTGAAGTTTTTTTTCCACATATATCCACCTATTGCACTTAGATTGTGAATCACTGAACTGGTACAATGAGGCAACTATAACAACAGTCATATTTATTTGTATACCTGATTTACAGAAATGGCTAATATTACAAGGTTGGATCAGCCGATTTTCGTATAGAGAAAAATTAAAGGACAATTTTATGTACTAGGATACGTACACAACTCTCACTCCTCGAAAAACCTGCTGTTTATTCCTGTTCTATATAATTGCAAACCAGAAGATGTCGAAACAGTAATGTTGGTGTTTGCAGGTGCAAAAAGGACATCACCTTCATGAATAATCTCGTTTGATGATGAGGTTAATGTTCCCTCTCCCTCCACGACCATAAAAATGGATGGACCGGGAATAGCTGGAAATTCAGTAGTTGATTGTTCGGGAAGAATACAGCGATCAACTTCAAATTCATCAAAAGGAGGAATGTACCTCATAACATGAGGATTTACTGCGGTACCCTGCAGAATTTCAGGAAAACCCTGCAACAAGAGCAGATGTAATTTAGATATAAACAGAGACCCGAAATCATGTTAATTGCACTTGAAGGGAATCTTGCCAAATATTAGCCTCTGCCTGCACAGCCCAACAAAACTACTATGCATTTTCTCCTCCTTTCTTACGGTGCTAGTTTGGACCAGGTTACAATCTGATGATTGTTGACTGAGTTCCAGGAGCATTACTAGCTTAGGAATGTACACATCAATTAAACAGGACAAGTAACTTAAACAACTTAAAATATTCTTGATGGAAATTTGACCCTTGAAAGAAGCTCAAATTTAACAATCATAATCCTAAATGTCCGAACAATTTTTCATCAATAACGATGTCCGAATAATGCAAATCTTTCCTAGTCTAGTCAACCTCCAATATTTTGAAGCACATATCAAGGTTGCAGTTATATTCAGACTCCAATCATGAAATTTAATTTTGAAGAAGGGAAAAGGTTCACATTCGTCTTTGTACTATTCGAAATAGTTCAATATGCCTTCATTTTCACTTCTGGTCTCATACCCTTGTCATTAACAAATCGTCTCATATTTGCCCTAGCCAGTTGCCACTAGGGAGCTCCAGGTGTAAAATGGGCGTGGAGATGTGTCCAAATATTTTTGGAGTAAAAAGGTCCAATTTTACCCTTGAACTTTTGATTATGGATTTTTTTTAAGAAAAAAACTCAGGTTGGAGCTCCGTTAGGTGTCAAGGGCAAAAGAGAATTTCTTTCCTGACGGCATGGATAATGTTAGACCAAAAGTCTAATTGAGGGCAAACTTGCTCAATTTAAAATAGTACAAGGACAAATTTGACCTTTTTTGTTGAAGAATAACCCTAATGGTGTCTATAACAGTACCTGTCTGTAAGTGAGCATTGAGCATAGAGTTTTAACGTCTCGATGCTTTGGAGTTAGGCCAGCGCGTACCACATTGTCTGATGTTGCCATGCATTCAATACAATCACCATATAAATAAGCATGAGGTTCATTTGCTCCTAAATATAAGGCTTCACCAGGATTGAGTTTCACATAATTTAACAAGAACGCAGCCAAGACACCAATATCAGCTGGATACTGCTTCTCAAGTCTAAGCACCACTTGTTCTTTCTCTGTCAGCTCCCTTGCCTACAACAACATTAAGGATGAAATATCATAAATAAATGACAATGACCAAGATTGGTTTAAGTGCATTCACCCCCATCACATTTCACTATCCTGAATTCAACATTTCATTTCATACATAGTGAAAAAGAAATCAAAGGAAAACCAAATCATCAAGTAGGAATAATATAATAAGCAATTCAGACACCATTAAACCAACAAGATTATCTCCTCAATGTAATTGAACAAGAATACGACTAGATGCAGTTTATTGGTTACCTAAATTCAAATTTCAGCTAGCCTTTTTCACAGTTGCTGTGGGAATAAAGAGAGTGATTCTCTTTGTTTTCTTGTGGGGCATTAAAGAGGGCAAAAATAGCTCAGATGTTATTTTTTTGATGAAGTAGATCAGATGTTGTATTACAATACATAATTCACATCTTAAAAGAATCAAAGTAATGTAATCTTTATACCACCACCAGTATCCCATCCATCCAAATCTATTACAAAACTGATAAAATGAACATCCCAAAGATTGGAACATAACTAAAGCCAGCTCATAAAGGTCAATTCATCATAGTCAAATTCTAACTCAACTCTTGTGAAAATGTTTTTTTTCTTCTTTTTCTGTTGTTTCTCGATCTTTCTTTTTTATTAGAATAGTATTATTTTAAGCTGTTTCTATACTCTACTTTTTGCCACATCCACTCCTTTCTTCATTGATCATGTTTCTTCGCAAAGATACAATGAAAGAACTCATAATCTTTACCACAGAGGAAGTCTCAGCTTTGGTTTTTTTTTCTACTCCTGCTTATCTTTTTCCTTCTTTTTGGTGCTTAATCCCCATTAATTCAATAGGAATTTGGTCTATACATCATGTAGGTTCCTGAAAATGCATTACTAGAGATGATCATGTCGTTGAATCATGAATTGATGTTTTAATTTGGCATCCAATTTCCTCAAAGCATCAATTGAAAGGAGAAGTGTCCTTTTGAGAGAAATTACGCTAGTTGGGGATGAACTACAAAATCTGCTAAGATGGAAATTGAACTGATAGATAAAATAATTTTGATGATACTCTCAAACTCACTTCTTTCAGAACCAAACTCTCTATGCAAGTAGTCTGTGTGTTTAGATATGAGTAGGAAAAGGGAGTTTTCAGATGAAAATATGTTTACCAAGAAAATGAAGAGCATAGTTTACCGAAACCATAAAGAATTACTCCATATGAACACATATCCACCATGCTTTAGTACAAGGAGACTTACAACAAGCACTCGGATAAACTCACACATTTTAACTTCTATCTGATCAAGGACTACTTTAACTTTACCTGATTTTTAACGTGTAGGCGACTAATCAGCTTGGCTATCACTTCAGCAACCACATCCTTGTTTGCTGACATCAGCTCAGTAAATACTGATTGTAGGACTAATTTACCTTTTTCCTTCCCATCATCCTCGTTCAATTCCAATACCTGCTCTGTGTGTGCTGTACCGACCAATTCGACAATCTCGGGCACAGTTTGAACAATCAACTTAAGCTCCTACAAAAATTGCATAAGTAAATGTTAAATCACACTGAACTCTAAGTTCATTTTTCATCTCAGGCTAAGAGGCACATTTTCGAGTGAATCAACCACCTAAGTATCTTACACCATTCTTCTGCACGCATTGTTATGTTTACACTATGATAAGCTTGAGATCCAGGATAAGCTCCTTTAGGCTTTCTGTCTAACAAAATATGGATGGCAAAACCTAAAGCGGATGTGAATATGCCAGTTTTTAAACACAAGAACAAGCAGTAAGGTTCAAGTAGCTTCTAACCTCCTTTTCCAGATATTATATATTCTTTTTCCTTCTGTTTGTTGGAGGAGAACACTATAAGCTCTCGTAATTATTGTTCAAAAGAGAAAAAACAGCAAATATAACAAACAAAAACAGAATTTCCAGCTAAACAACTCCATTACCTCCCTTTGTTCTTTGAATCAGACAAGTCTACGAACATACTAGCAACCAGACCAGGTGGGCTATTTATCTACCACAACGAAGCACCTCTACCTCTTGAATGCAACCCAATTATTACATTAATCAACCAAAACAAGTAGCTTAACTCTATTTTAAGGGGATTGTAAATTTATGGGCACCTCAAATGTCCTGGATTACGAAGCCTAACATAATTCAAAAAACACTAACTAGACCTAAGACACCACATAGATGTTTGAGTACCTCGAGACTTATAAATCCACACAATGCCTCAAATTCCGTCAACGCCAATGCCATCTCCGGTTTGTGATTGTCATCCTTATAAACATCCGGAAGCTCACTATGCAGACGAGAGGCTAAATCCTTGTCTGGATGGGCCTGTATGGACAAAGCTTTTGCAACAGATAGTACCTAAAAACTCCATACATGTTAGAATCTTATCAAAATCATACTAACAGCCAAGTATAAACAGCTTTAACTCGCTCGAAAATGCATCAAGTTAAATTAAAACAAATTTAATTGTCCCATTATATGATATTACATACTCAGGTAATTTCTCCTAAACACCATTACTCAAACTTTTTTTCAAATGATTTTAAATATATCTAAATTTCTTCTTCTATTTTTATTTTATAAAAATAAAATAAGAAGAAATCTATGTTTGACCTGAAACCGAAATTATATAATTTGTCTCTTTAGCTATTTAGGCACGAGTATAATACTATCAAAGAGCATGATTAAAAATCAGAACTCTTTAGTAATTTGAGAAGGAATTAGCTTTGCCGACATTTCAAACTCCATCAAAAAAGTGCAATTTTACCTTGAACAGAAAAGGAAGGTTGGTACCCCATTTCTTCACAACCTTCTCTCCAAGAACACTAGGGTTGTTTTGAATCCAATTCTTCAATGTTAACTTGTGTCTCCTTCCCTTACCATTAACCAATCCATTCTCAGTTACTCCAGTTCCTTCCACAACATAAGAAGGTCCAGAATCGTGAGTACCCATCCAAAATTCGGCATAAGGCTTCTCTTGGTCAACATAGTTACCACTATTGCAAGCATACAACCGCGCTACACGAGATTCCTTCCCGGGTGGTCCCCAATCGTAATTCTTCACGCAACCCATCAACCTCACCAGCCTCCTTCTCCCCTCCGTTGCCGACAACAAGTCAGCCTCCATAGAACCGATTAACTCCAAAAAATATCTGTTTTATTTTTCTAGTAGTCTCTGTTTATGCTGCAGATGAAGGAAATGGAAATAGTAGCTTCAGTTCAAACAAAGATGATGAAGAAGAAGAAGAAGAATTTGCTTGTTGTACAGAGGAAGCAGCACATGAATGTTGGTATTGTACCATTGAAGAAAAGAGTGAAGGAGGGAAAGAAAAATAAGTGAGGATTTACATGTTTTGGTGTCCCTTTATTCTTTATCACACGCAAAGCAGCGGTTTCAAATCTAATTAAAGAAATTTCCTGCCAACTTAAATAAGTCTTTCCGTTTCAAAAACGATAGTCCTATTTGATTTAAATTGAAATTTAAAAAAATAAATAAAAAAAAAAATTAATTTTATAGTTTTAAATTAAATTTATATTAAATATACGAAAAAGTCCTTTAATATTGTATTCTTAAACATGTTAAAGTTAAAGTGTTGTAAAAAAAATATTTTTTTTTTAAATAAACTACAAAAAAAAAAAATCATTTTTGTAAAGAAAGGGAATATGAGTTATGACACACTTCTTTTTGAGCTAATGCCAAAAAAAATATATTATTTTAATTTATTTCTTATCCTTTTAAGTTATTTTTGAAAAAGTATATATTCTTTTATAGTACATTTAAAATTATTTTAATAAATTTATATATTTTTATTTTCAATTAAAAATAACGTTTAAAAATTTATCAAATTAAAATTAAGTAAATAAACTGACACGGAAGAAATATAGAATTAGATTTTGTCAAAGTAGAAATAATCAATATTCATACGTACTAGAGGATTAGATTTTGTCAACTTAAAAATATATAGTTAATACAAAATTCAATTTGCATAGTGTTACTATGTTATAGGTTGGGAAAATGTGGTAATAGTGATTTCCATAGACCGGCTTAATTTATATTTTTTGACAAATTATTTCCACCATTTGAAGTTTGAACCATTCATAGAGTAGACATAAAAATGGTTATAGATTAAGGGTGTGTTTGGTAGGAGGAAAATATTTTTCTTAGAAAATGTTTTCCTAGAAAACAAATAGTTTTGGACTTATTTTCTCATGTTTGGTTGGTCAGTAGAAAATATTTTTCAGAAATGATTTTTAGTGTTTAATTTATAAATGAAAAATATTTTTGAGAGACATCTTTTATTTTTACTAGAGTAAAAAATAATTTATGAAATTGAAAATATTTTTTAAAAACAAAAATTTTTTTGGGGTGGTGGTGGTGGGTGGGGTGGTGGTGGGGTGGATGGGGACAGGGGGAGGGGGTAGGAGTGAAAAAATAAAAATTTGAAGTTGAAAGTATTTTTAAAAATAAAATTAATTTTTTGGGGATTTGGGGCGGGTGGGGGTCTGGACGGGGGGAGGGAGGGGAGTAGGAGTTTATAAATAAAAAGTTGAAGTTGAAAATATTTTAAAAACAAAATTAGTTTTTTTGGGAAGGGGTGGGGTTGGGGGGAGCTGGCCGATGGTGGTGGGGTGGTGGGGTTAGAGATCAAATGAAAAAATAAATTTTTGAAATTGAAAATATTTTTTAAAAAAATTGATTTTCCCCCAATAAAATGTAATTTGAAATTGGAGGAAAGTTTTGGAAAATGTTTTCCTTAATTTTTTAAGGGAAGTCATTTTTCTTAATTTTGAGGAAAATAAGTTGATTTGGAAAACATTTTCCAAGATTTTGTCCCAACCAAACATGAGAAAATTGGAAAATATTTTCATACCAAACACACTCTAAAATAAAAAAACTCAAAGAACTACTCTAATTAATTTGGAATTAATGGACACCTAGTGTTAAAATTTGATAATTATTGTACAGACCATCTAAAGATGGTAGAGTATATATTACATATTTTAATTATGATAAAGTATATATTAAAATATTCTAAATATTTTATTTCCTTTTGTTTTTTAACTTCTTATGTATAATCAAAATTACAGTTTCTTATATTCAAGCGTTAATATAATTATTAATTTTTAAATATTTTTATATTTTTCCTGCCTCGCTTTATAATTAGTTAACTAATTATCTAATACAAATCTACTTTCAAGCGTACAAATGAAAAAAATCAATTAATTAAAGATAGAAGGGATGAGTATTCTTGTTTGAAGAATATGTGAACATGAGAAATATAAGATTAAGAATAAGATTATTATTATTATATAAGATAAAGTTCAATTGGTTCCTCGTGGCGAATAAAATAATGAAAGTGATATTAAAATGAATAGGACATGTGAATAAAAAAAAGTGTCAATGCAGTGATAAGAAGATGTGAGAAATTGAATAAAATAGATTTTAAAAAGGTATGAAGAGGTTGACACAGAGAAAAATATCTTCAGCTTATTAGAAACATAATTTATTTATAAAAAAATAAAAAATAGAAATTAAAGATAAAATGATACTAATAGATAGCTCATGCACATTGTAATATTAGTTAGTATATGCTTATATACATAGCGTTTACTTAATTCCATATACATTAAATAAAAGAAAAGGAATTTGAAATATATTTGAATTTTAATTAAAATTATTATAACAATATTAAACTTTGAAAAGTACCTTTTACATTCTTCATTATATTTTTAAGATACATATATATACGTGCACATTATAAATATTATCTCATCATAAATAATAATGTATTCATGTAAATACATATATTAAATGTGTACGATAATAGAATCTCCATAAAATTTGATATTATAACGGCGCCACAAATAAAATATTTTTCAAATATTTTTCTCTTAAATAAACTATTTATCTCAAAATAAAAGTTTTTTATATCTCACAAAAATAAATATACTAATAATATTTATATATATTCTATCCTTCTTAAATTCCGACTCAAAAACTTATATGGTAGAGATTGTTGATAAGTTTAAAGAAGAGCACATAAATACGGAATTGCTGAAGAGTTACGCAGTTTTGTTTTAAGATTCTGAGTCGGTGGGTTGTGTGGTCATCATCACATGCACATCCACAATAACACAATTTTGGACCTTTACGTATTTATGTAAAATAATAGTAATATCTAACTTCAACTATAGTTTCTTCCTTTTTACTTTTATTTTTATTTTTATGATATATAAATTATTGGTTGAAAATCTATTGTTTTGATCTCATTCAATATAATAAATTTGAATGTGTCTGAAATTACTTGTTTTGTTTTGTTTTTTTAGTTCATTTTGATAACTTTTTTCTTAACAGAATAAATATTTCATATTTTTTAAATTTAATATTACAACGTTATATCAAATTAAAATTAAACAAATAAATTAAAATACGAAGGAGAAAAAAAATTGAGTGAGCGTCTTAAACGATGATTTAGCTGATTTGCTCATAATTACTTACTAAAATATTTTCTCCATGTTAAATTCTTAAGTAGAGTACTATTTACTCATGAAAATATGAGTAAACTAATATTTTACCCAATCCATTTCTACTTATATCAAGTATGAGCGGATTGAATTATTATTCATTTTCAACTCGCTCCAATTTAACCTAACATGTCCATTTGCCACTACTAATTTTTTTGTTTTGCTTACAATATTATGATGCAATTTTAGATCCTAGCGATGCATGTTTATTTTGTGAGCATAGAACAAAAAGCAAATCCTCAATGCGTTACGTTAATAATTGAATGGACAAGTATTCATTCAATTCAATTCAAGTTTTAGAGTTTTAACTTTGTATTTATTATTAAAAAATTTTTTATCGCAAATTTAAATTAATCAGGTTCAAAGTACAAGTTTATTTTTAAAAAAAAAATATGTAACCGTGTCACGCTTCAAATCTTTTATGTTTGTCTAGAAGATATCTAGATTTGGGGCCAAAAAAGAAGAATACGAGTTGGCAAGCTGGCGTGAACTTTTATAATTGGAAGAATATATGCTAAGCATTTATTTTCTTCAAAAATAATTCATTTTACGAAGAAAAAAAAAAGAAAAAAAAAAGTGGGTTATTTATACGTATTTGAGGATAGGCAATAAAATAGGATGAGGTGCTGACATGAAGCTGAGAAATACTCTATTATTACAAGTTGTATTGAATTTAGAGAGAGTTGAATTCAGATAGAGTAGTTTAGGAATTTTTTAGAATGAATTGTATTAGAACGTGAGAGGAGAAATCCTCTATTTATACAAGTACATGAATATCTAACTAACTAACTAACTTTATGATTTATAAGTAATTAAAATAACTAACTACTATTAAGTACTCTATTAAGTACTCAAATCAATTAACTAATCATTCATATCTCTTTCTTCAATATTCCCCCTCAAGCTAGATGTATTGAAGATATTCAAGACACCTAGCTTGGCCAACAAAAATTCATGTTGTGACCTTCCTAATGCCTTTGTTAGTAAATCAGCCTGCTGGTCTCTAGTGTTGATGTAGCTTGTTTTGATTAATCCTTGTTGCATTCTCTCTCTAATAAAATGGCAATCGATCTCAATGTGCTTTGTTCTTTCGTGAAAAACAGGATTTGCTGCTATCTGTATAGCAGCCTTGCTATCACAATGTGTAGTAGTAGGCTCATTCACTTTTAATCCCAGCTCCTTAAACAAGTTAGATACCCAAACAACTTCAGCAATCAATGTAGCTAGACTTCTATACTCTGCTTCAGCAGAACTTCTAGAAACTGTGTCTTGTTTCTTTGATTTCCATGCGATCAAGGACTTCCCATATTTCAACAAATAGCATGTTACTGATCTTCTTGTATTAGGACAAGCAGCCCAATCGGCATCACAAAAACCAGTTAACTGTGGTTGTTTCGCAGCATTCATAAGCAGCCCAAGACCTGGTGCTGTCTTGATGTACCTTACTACCCTCAAAGCTGCATTCCAGTGTGAAATTTTTGGCTTTTGTAAAAACTGACTTAGAGTCTGTACTGAAAAAGCTATGTCAGGTCTAGTATTTGTTAGGTACAATAACTTTCCAATAAGTCTTTGGTACTTGCTTATATCAGGGAACAATTCATCAGAATCATCGAAGAAGAAATCAACATTTGTAAGTTTCACATTACTTTCCAAAGGGGTTGTTGATGCCTTAGCACCTGCCAAACCAGTCTCAGACACTAGTTCCAGTGCGTATTTTCTCTGGTTCATTAGAATTCCCTGTTCTGATCTACAGAATTCAATGCCAAGAAAATATTTTAATTCTCCCAGATCTTTGATTTTAAAATAGAAGTGCAGAACTTGCTTAGTCTCTTGTATCAGTGTTGAATCATTTCCTGTGATCAATAAGTCATCCACATAGACCAACACTATAACCAATGTTGCACCCCTTCTCTTAGTGAACAAGGAATAGTCTAAATGACTTTGTATATACCCTGAACTAATCAAAGCATTCGTTAACTTTGCATTCCATTGCCGGGAAGCTTGTTTTAGTCCATATAAAGACTTCATAATCCTGCATACTTGTTGTTTCCCATTGGCAGAAAAACCTTTAGGCATGTCCATATAAACTTCCTCAAGAAGGTCTCCTTGTAAGAATGCATTATAAACACCCATTTGATATACCATCCAGTTTTCATCTGCTCCAATAGCAATAACTGTCCTCACTGTGACCATTTTCACTACTAGTGAAAATGTTTCTTGGTAATCAATTCCTTCAGTCTGGCTATATCCCTTTGCTACAAGCCTAGCCTTAAATCTTTCAACTTCCCCACTTGCTTTATACTTGATCTTAAACACCCATTTGCAGCCTATTGCTTTCTTTCCTGGTGGAAGTTTCACAATTTTCCATGTGCCATTATCTTCTAATGCAGCAATCTCATGTTTCATGGCTTCCACCCACCTCTGATCCTTTACAGCTGCTTCATAATTCTTTGGTTCAACTTCTGTAGACATCTTACTTAGATAGGCCTGATATGGAGCTGATAATTGACTATAGGACAAGTAGTTAGTTAGCGAGTGAGGATAATCAGTGACATGAGTGACATAATCTTTCATCCAAATAGGTGGATGAACGTGTCTAGCTGAAGTTCTAGGCAGAAAAGCTGCTTCATGAACTACATCACCTGCTGTATCTACATCATTCTGTGGAAATAATTCTTCATGATCATGATCAATATCTATCTCATGTTCTTGTTCATTTCCAAGAGGTTCAGTTGGAGCAATATAATCAGTCCTCAGATCAGTGTAATCATGCAAGGAAGTATCCAAAAATACTGGTGTATGCTGCTCCTTGAGGCTATTGAATGGGAAGACACTCTCTTTAAAGACGACATCCCTACTTACTATAAACTTTTTAAGGCTCAAACTGTATAAAACATACCCTTTTTGAGTAAGGGAATAGCCCATCAATACACAAGCATCAGCTCTGGCAGAAAACTTATCATTTTTGACCAACTTAGTTGCATAACATAAACAACCAATAGTTCTCAAATGATCAAGGTGAGGTTTAGTATGATGAAAAATCTCATAAGTTGAAACAGTCTTTCTAGTAGGATTTGTTCTCAATTATTTTCTATTTTATTCAAATTTTATTATAATCGTATCTTTCCGTCGTTTTTTTTACGTGTAATAGTATAAATTATGCATATTAAAAAATTCAAACTCAAAAAATGTGATTAAGAGACAATTAGGGTTGTTCAAAACTGAATCGAAATTGATAAACCGAAACGATAAAAAAGTTATTGGTTTAGTGATTTTGATAACGGTTTTGATTTTTTTTGTTATCGGGTTATCGGTTCTTAACGGTTTCAAGTTTTTTCTTAACGGGTTAACCGACAACCCGATAGTAAATTAAATTATTATATTTATACCATTTTGTATATAAAGTCCTCGACTTAGAGTTTGATTTCCTACTTTTATTTTGGTTCTCAAACATTTGGTTATTCAACAATGTAAAAGTGTTTGCTTTTGACCAAGATGTAACTTGTGAGCTCAAGTGCATGGTTTATTTAGTTTGTCGGCTTGTTTCTAAGTGATTTTCAATGTTTTTTCTTTTCTGTCAAATTTTAACGGTTAAACCGATAACCGAATCGATAACAATGAAAAACCGATAAACCAATAACCGATAAGCCAATATCTTAATAGTTCTATAACGGTTTAGACCAATAAGACAATCGATAAACTTCAAAACCGAATCGAATCAATCGATACGCAGTCCTAAAAGACATAGCTATTGTTCAGGAAAGTACCCATTTTTAAGTATATACCTCGATACTACAGTGGTTTCAATGCTTTTGGGAAGAATTTAATCTGACTCGGAAAAGTTCACAAAGTTAATAATTAGTCGGTCGATTAGAATAATTATATTTGCTTGTCAAATATATGTATTAAAAATACATATTTGTATCAAATATATATATATATATATATACCTTACAATAATATACGTAAAGAATATATTTGTTGGCTGATATTTTGTAGGGCGATAATATACTTTTCCTATTTATTTATGAAGGTAGAAGATGTTTGATGATTGAGATTGGGTATAACCTGTCAATTTTAAGACATGTTGAGTTAATTAAGTGGTGCTACTAAGAAAAAAGGTGATAAATTTTGTGCCAAACTTTTTTAAGAAATTAGGTGAGAGTATAAATATGCAAAAATAGTGTGTCAAAACAAAATGGTGAGGCACAAATAATTCAATGTAGGGTGCGTTTGGTATAGTGTAGGTGAAAATACATTTAGGAAAATATTTTTGATAAATCAAGTTATTTTCTTAATATTTGGCTCCCGTAAAATATTTTTTAACAAAAGGTGGAAAATGATTCTATCCATAGAATATTCACCTGAAAGATAGAGATTGTAACAGAGATTGTAGCGGTTGCGGCCTGCGGGTTAGAAAATCAAAAAATCTTGATATAATCTTAGCCAAACAATTCGTACATAGTTGGGCCAGTTCAAATACTCAATTTAGCGGCCCATCTTGCAATGAGGCCCATGCAGTACTCGACAGCCCAATAAACTTCACAGAGATTTACACAGATTGAATATTTAACGGAAAAAGCTTACCTCACATTCAATGATCTTTAACAGAAAAAACTTATTCGCACCGGAAAGTGAATGGTCTTAAATTTTAGGACTTGCTCTGTGAGCAAGTTTAAACAAATTTTGACTTTTGATGTTTTTTCTATGAAGTAAATAGGATTTTTAAGACTAATCATTTTCAAAGTCATTTGGTATAAATTTTTCTATATATTTAATTCTTTCAAAAAAGAGTTTTGTAAAACTAGATTTACGATCATTCTTACATAGAAAAGTCCCAACAAATCCTGAGAATTTCAAATTGACGGATAAAACTTATCGTGTCATAATAATTATCAAAAAAATTCTGAACAACAAATCAATATAATTTTGATCAAAATCCTAATAAACATCAAAATTAACGACAATAACATATGTATAAGTTTTACAACTTTAAAATTGGCCCAAATCAACTCCATATTTGATATACAACGCTCTAATATATAAATACTAATAACTTCCAACTTTAGATTCAATGTAAGCTTTAATTGTTGTGTCTTGTTTCACCTGATCTTGCAATATAACCTAATTGTTTTCATGAAGAAATCAATCTAATATATATAAAAAGCATAATTTTTCAATAAAAAGAGTTCAGATGAACCCCTGAGTCATTACTAACTTCAACCCTACCCTCGAACAAGGAGTTTTTCATGATATTTTTTTTATATTGTTTACGTCGTGCAATTGAATTACTTCTTGTTTGATGACTTGGTTCTTCTATAGTTAAAATAAGAACTATAAATACAAGCTCGATAAGTGTACTCGATTGTACTATGATAGGTACACATGAATATGTATATTTTGAAGAGTGACAAAGATTGCATCGTGGAACAAGTTTAACAAACATGATCTGAGTTTAACAAGACCTACTGGAAGAAGGATTCGATTCCAAAATTAAGTGTAGTTTTATAATTTATTAGGAAGCTGACTTAACGTAGGAAAACTACTTCCTAATCGGTTAAGGGGGAAGCAACGTGCATATGAATGCATGTGAGTACTTACCTGTTCAATGCAAGCATATGGGTTTGTCATTGTCAAAAAGGGGGAATTTGTTAAAGACTCTATGTTTTGACGAATGTTAAAATACATAGAACAAATTGTGCCCACATGATACAAGGTGTTTGTCTAAACCAAGTCGAAGAAGAAAATAATTCATTCAAAGCCAAGTTGCTGGAAGTTGTTGTCGGAGTCGAGTTCATGTTGCTGTCTAATCTAAGTAGAAGAAGGAGTCGAGTTCGTATTTCTTAAACCAAGTAGAAAAAGGAAAAATATTTCCTATTTGTTTAAGGAGATAGTTTGAGGTGGCAGTAATAAATAGTCCAAAACTATTTCCTACTTGGTTAAGGAAATAGTTTGAGGGAGGCTGTTTTGTTGTCTATTTAAGTACAAAGTCACGTAGGAGAAGGAGTCATACATAGACAAGGTTTTCTTGAGGCGGTATAGTTTAAGACGAAAGAAGCGTGAGTTTTTGTTGCATCAGTTTGTGTTGTGGCAAAGACAAAAAGAAGTCCAAAAGTTGAGTTCAGCAAGATCTGGATAGCGGCAAAGACAAAGTTAAATCAAATAAGAACTTGCTGAATTTCTGATCTATAATAGGGAGCTATTTTCATCAGAAAGATTGGCGCACTTATATAGAGAGAAGATCAAAACACGATCAAGAGGCTTGATAGAATATTGAAAGTTACTTGGAAGTGTTGCCAATTTGCGAGGAAAAAATTGTAAGATTGTAATTAAGAGTTTTGATTACGATCGAGTGAGTGTAGGATCCGTCTAACAAGTTTGAGAAACTTGACGGACGGTAGAAGTCTTAAACCTGGTTTTTTTTGTCTTGGATAGCTAGGAATTAGAGTTTATAATTTCTTAGCTATGAATTAGAGTTTATAATTCTTTAGGTTACATAGGCTTGTAATCTTTTGTTGAGGTTCAAAGTTTAATGAAATGGAGTCAAATCTTACAGAAGTGTAGATCGTGATTTTTACTCTTTATGAGTTGGGGGTTTTCGCGATAAAATATTATGTCATTATTTTATTTGCTTCACAAAACATAATTATTATAATTTACAAAGAAACATATAAAATATATTTATTCCTTAGACAAATTAGGGAATCAGAATTTCAACACACTATTTTTGTGATAAAATATTGAACATAATAAGGAATTAGATGCACAATAGATGATGAAGTGAATGGAGAGTGCACATATATAGTACTATTTGGCTTCATTGGTTAGTGGTTACTGCTCTGTCAGACTACAAATGAGCTTTTACAGGCCAAAAGGCATATACTATATAGTTTTTGTGCTAATAATAATTCAATAAAGATAATCTAACAAACTCTGAATCATACACCTGCTTTTAATCAACATATATACTTTGGATCTACACATATAGTTAACCTTTTTTTTTTTATTTCTTTTGGGCCACTTTGGTTAATCTCCCATATTTTTCTGTCTCCACTTATTAAAGATTAAACATATTTAGGATCCATTTGATTATTATTATTATTATTATTATTTTTTTTTTTTTTGGGGGGGGGGGGGGATGGGGCAAAAGTATTTGGCCATCTAACTTTTCATTTTTGGTAAATGTTTTTTGCGGAAAAAAAAACACAAATTTCCAAAAAAAAAAAAAAGAGCTTATTTGGAGGTACATATTATTTTTTGAGAATTTTATAAATTTACTCCAAACTTTATATTTTATAAAAACAGTCCACCATTAATTAATCTCAACTTGACAAGCTTGAGAAACACATCATGAAGGCACTCACTCTACCTAATTAGGCAACCACCTATGTACTGTATTTCTGTTTATGATGTATTTATAGTTATTTCAATGTAATGACATTATTTTCTACAACTTATTAAAAATAATGTTAATATTAAACTAATTGGTTGCTGCTTAGTTTGTGAGTTGAGAAAACTTCAGTAGCTCCTACTCAGCTACTCTGATATGTGTAATTGATTATAAGTTGGTTGGAGCTTATAATTTATGAGTTTAATTTATAAGTAAGCTTGGAGCTTATAAAATGAAAATATAAACTTATGTCTGTTTTTGATGGGTATAAATTATATTATTTTGAAAAATTAAATATTTTTTTCCAAAAATTATGATCAAATACATAGTGAAACTTCAATTTTGGCCGGAATTGCTGTTACGGTATCAAACTTTATGTAAAACTTTTACCTCTGTATTATTTAAAAGTGTATTTTAAAGGTATATATGTGCTCACGTGGACACAATACTATTTAAAATGATGCAATATTTATATTGTCCACGTGGAAACATATATACCTTTAAAATATATTATTAAATAGTGCAAGGGTAAAAAGTCCTCCATAAAGTTCGATATCTTAACAATAATTTCGATCAATATTTGAATATATTTGAGACTTTTGTCCTAAAATAAACCTTGCGATATCCTTTTAAAACTTCCAAACTGTAATTAGGAAAAAAGAATTGCACCATATTAATGATTGGGAGCGGGATAATTACAAATCCATGATTTTTTACTTGATTTTTTTGAAGTTTGAAAAACAAATTAAGTATTTGAAAATTGGAAGTTTATGTTTGGAGTTTGGACACGAATGATTACTTAAAAGAAAAAATTGAAGTTTTATTTTTATATATAAAAGAAACTTAATACTCTTCCTCCTTTTTTTTTTTTTTTTTTTTTTTGGAAATACTCCTCAAACTTATTCTTCAAATTTGTATTTTAAGTGTGAACTTGAAATAATGGACCAAATTATAAAACATATACTGAAAATACCGCAATGCTTGTAGTCTTTAAATATGTTTGGAGTATATGTATTTTAATAATGATCAAATGTAGAAATTGCATACTTATGTAAAGTATAGATATAAATTTTCAAATAAAGAATTTGAATCGAAGAAGGTGAGTGCTAATTACTCCATTTAATTAAGTATATTAAACATGAATCGAGGGTCTATTAGAAACAATATCATCTCTATATATCTTACAAGATAAAAATAAAATTTGTGTACATTCTGCCTTCCTACTTACACCCCGTGTGACATAGATCACACTCTTCATATATTTTTGTTGTTGCATTGTCAAGTATATGTAAAACTTGAACATAATATCGCTGAGTAGACTCATGCACCTGGTTGTTTAAATTTCCATTACTAGAAATAAAGGTTTTTCTTATAACAAATCAATAAAAAATTCCCATTGAAATATTGAAAAATAACCATTGAATATTTCTTTTTCTTTTCTGGCTGAATCAATCAAAATATCCGTGAAAATAGTCGCTAAATATTTTTCAAATTGAAAATTTTCATTCTTTTAGTAGTGTTTTAAGACATAGATCCACACCTAATTTGTATCCACATTAATTAAACTAGCTAGCTAGTGTAAGTTTCAATTTGTGCAATAGATAAACCTCTTAGCTAGTCTAATTCACTAATGTTGTTGTTGTCTAAGTACAAACAAGACCTTATTATAAGATAGGCATGTCCAACGATGGAGAAAAAGAGACAACAACAACACGTTAATTAAAATGAAAGAGTGAAAGTGATATATTTTGGTTGAGTTGCCATTCCTTTTAGCATTTGCTCACATGGCTAGTGGTTGAACAAAGTAAGAAAAGAAAAAAAAGGCAGGTAGAGGATAGGATACATTCCAATATTCCAATGTATCTATTGCCCACAACTTATTAGAACCATTATATATCTTTCATTTCAATTTTCATGGACCCCTTATTTGTTTCCTTTGATAGGCCATAGGCTATGGAGTAGAAGTTTGAGATTACTTTGTTTAAAAGCTGAGTTACAACACTAGCTCATAGTGTAAATGTAAAGATGGATCTTGGGTCTGACTCAACCTCAAAAGTTAGCTTATGAAAGAAGGATTTTCCAAGTCCATATAAGAAGATTAAATTTCATCCCTTTTTCGATGTGGAAATTCTTAACACTTCCTTATACGCTCAGACCTTGTTAACTGGAGCATGGACACTACAATATGGGGTCCAACATCGGTGAACAAAGAAACTGGGATGAGTATGACTCTAATACCATATAAAGATGGAGCTTGGGCCTGACTCAACCTCAAAAGCTAGCTTATGAAGAGAAGATTGTTCAAATCGATATAAGTAGACAAACTCTATCCTTTTTTCTGATGTGGGGATTCTTAATAGTAAAAGAGTGTGTGCATTGTCATGTCATCTAAAAAGAGATAACTACAAATAACCAATCGTCCATTAAGCATTCGATAAATAGCTTAAGATATATGATTGTTACCTGTTTTAATAGGTTAAGATATATGAATATTCAAAATCTTACGGCCTATTTGGACATGATTTCAAATTATGATATGAAAGTGAGTTGATTTGAAGTTAAAATTTTACTTGGACATGTAATTTGGATTTCTTAAATTATATATTTTTTCCCCATAAACATTAAAACTGTAGAAAATTTGTGAAAACTATCAAATTTTTTCCATTTTTTTTGTACAATCTTACCAAATGAGCAAATCATAAATTTAAAGGTCTTAGATTATCCGAAGACGACGAATTAGTAAATAGCATGCATATACTTGCAATTACATATTAATATAAATTTTTAAATACACATAATTTCACAAAGATTCACTAATCAACAAAAATAAATCAACAATAGTAGTAATTAACTATTAGTTAGTATAACTATAATCATTCCACGTGATAGGGACAACGTCGAGTATGAATTATTTTGTAAAATTTAAATAATGAGTCTTTTTTATAGTTAAAATACAAACTTACGAGTCAAATTTTACATTTCAAAAAATTGAAATCCTATTTTTCAGAAATTTTAAAATTTTAAATCATAATTTTAATTTAAATTAAACTTTTGTTCAATTTTTTAACACAATCACCGATTTCAAATTTGAATCTTTAAGACTATTGACCAAACACTTACTTAGTGTATTGTTTATGTATGTAATTGAAATCCTATAAAAGTATATATTCTAATGCATATATCAAACATCAAGTAAATTTAATTAGAAAAAGTTCTTTCGTTTTTTTCCCCTCCCTATACAATTACGTGCTATAGCTATATATATATATATATATATATATATATATATATATATATATATATATATATATATACTAATAAATATATCAAATATTAAGTAAATTTGTTCAGATAAAGCACTCTCGTTTTTTTTCACCGTATACAATTAAGTGCTATAGCCTATATATACGGTATATATTCTAATAAAATATCAGACATCAAGTAAATTTTATTGAGAGAAAGCGTTCTCGGTTTTTTTCACCCTGTACAATTATGTGCTATAGCCTATATATACTGTATATATTCTAATAAATATATCAGACATCAAATAAATTCATTGAGAGAACGCGTTCTCAGTTTTTTTTCACCCTATACAATTATGTGCTATAGCCTATATATACTGTATATATTCTAATAAATATATCAGACATCAAATAAATTCATTGAGAGAAAGCGTTCTCAATTTTTTTCATCCTATAAACATCAAGTAAATTCATCGAGAGAAAGCGTTCTCCGTAATTTTTCACCCTGTACAATTACGTGCTAACCTATATATACAGTTGGCTACGCGAATGAGTGGAACATAAATGATAAGTGGGGTTTGCACGGCATATATAGCACCAAATAACCCACCATTATTTTGTCGTTTTAAAACTAATAGTACCTATTTTTCCATCTGTTATTCCATTTCATTTGACATGACATTATTATAAAAGTTAAATAAATTCTTTAACAACCATTTTAAAATATTTCTTTAACATTCTATATTTTTTTATAAAAAAAAATATGTAATGCATGTATGTAGTTTTAAATTTTTGAATTAAACAACAATTGAAAAATCAATTTTCAAGTTACGTAAAAGAAATTAGATGTTTTAAATTTTTTTGTTATTACGAGGTAAAATAGTTAAATTTGCCCACATAGTTGGCATCAAATCTATTTTCTCAATTTTTTATTTTTGTTTTGTTTTTCAAGATAACTTTGCATCCGTACTGACAACTGACTAGACAAAATGCTTGTTTTTCGCACTTTATCTGTAAAAAAAATAATGTTTTTCTTTATTTGTCCATATGGAGGATCAAGTATACCAAAGGAGAAAAGTGACATATACTTCTCAATTTTTCTATTGAGATACATCTTCATTATGAAAGTGATTTATACATATCTTTATTATTATATAAATGATTCACATATACTTTTATCATTATAAAAAAACTTATAATACTCATCATAAATGGAAGTGAAAGTTAGTTTTAAATTTTACTTTTTTTACTTTAATTTTTTTTTTAAATTATGCGAAGATATATGATCCTTCTCGAAAAGTTTAAGATATACATAAATTACTTTTTGACTTCTTTGAATTATAATTTTTGTAAAAAATTAAAAAATTAAATCATAATTAGTTTTCCACTCTTAGAAGAAAAGGGTTATAAGTGAGTCATTTGTATAATAGTAATAATATTGTAGATATTGAAATTTTATGAGATTCTGTAAAATGTGTTTAATTCGAATTGTGACTCTACAAATTGAGTTCAAATCAAATTAGAATTCTTGGAGGCTACTCAACCTTATGCCTATATAAAAAGTACTAAATTCTCTTGAAAAATCATCTCAAAAATTCCCATAAAGAGATCAAGATCTCAAAAATTCCACAAAATTCATAGAGAGGTCAGATCTATATAATTCTAGTACGACCCTCGAAATACGCCACTAACGGTCCTCGAATCATGGATAAATAATAGGAGAGTAAATCAAATTTTATCCGCAATCTTGATTAATAAAATTATGTTTCTTCATATTTTTTTGTGATTGAAATTTATTTTCGGTCACAATAAATTTGTTGCAAACATGTATATATAAACTATTCATAACAAAATATATATCAACTTTAAATGACAAAATTGAGGAATATATCAAATCTTTTTTCGTTAGAATTTACTAAAAAAATAAAATAAGAAAGAAGCTAATAGTAGACAATTTTAATCTAACTTTTCATCATTAAAATCTTTCTCAATTAAACGAACAAAATATTCAACTAATTTCAGATGGAGGGAACCAAAAGGAGGGTATCATTCATATTTAAGGAGACTCCATTTAAGTTGCTAAAAAGTCAAAGAGAGATGTGTTAGCATTATATTAAAAATAATTTTTACTTGCAACTAATTCATGGTAATATATTTTTCGTGTTAATTAACGCTTTTTATATATATATCTAAAATCTTTAGCGATATTAGGTCTAATGACACTTAAATAATATCAGTAAATACTTTAGCACTTTTTATTAACATGTTTATTTATTGCCGCTAAAAATTTATTTTATTATAGTGTAGCAAACTACAAAGTGCAATTAAAAGAGAAAACACGTGTTTTATTTTAGGAAAAATACTATAATATAAATACTGAACAGACATTAAAAATAATAAATAGATTACTAACGCTATATTATAGCAAGTCATTGTCTTGAAAGTAATACCGACACTACATAAATACAAATTACTGTAATCGATCGTTTCCCACAATTCTAAAATCACTTCCAAACATGTATACTCACAGGGGATTTATACTTCACTAAAGACAACTCCTTTATAGGCAAGTTGCTGGAGTTGTTGGAAAAAAGGAGATTAATGGTGAGTTAAATGCAAATTAAATCAGTCATTAAAAAGAAGGCCTAATCCATCGGTGGTCCCTTAAACTTGGCACAAACTTTCACTTAAACACCTTAACTGAGCGATGTTCATTATAGACACCTAATATGGAATCTCGTTGTGTCATTTTAACACCTTTTGCTTATATGGCATGATGAGTGTGGCGCACTCATTGATAGGCGCGTGAAAATGTTATTTAATCAATTTTTAATTATTTTTATCATCTTCGTCCCCATTTTCAACCACCATTTTGACCAAATTAAATTTCCCTCATTGTGAATGAAGATTTTTCAACAAAAATGACAAAAAATATTTTTAAAATTTAAGAATAAACTCTTTCGTAAAATTCTTTCATGAAAAATTTAATATTTAGGACAAAGTGAAATTTAAGAAAGATTAATAAAAACTTATTTCAATAATTTAAAGGGAGTAAATTCAAAGAAACACAATATGCCGGCGTGGGTGGGAATAATTTCTGCAAAATGAAAAAGGTATTCGGAGAGCAAAGCAATGGAGCCAAAGGCTATTTTAATGAACCCAAAACAGAATTTAAATGAGAATTTTTTTTATTTTTTTTTGGATTTTAAAGAAGATTATCGCGGGTAGGATGAAAGTGTATTTGAAGAAGTCGATCGGGGTTTATGGCGGGGGTGATTTGGAGAACACTATTGGCTGGGAGTGGGGTGGCGGGAGCTTTGGAGAAGATGATCTGGGGTGGGGGGCTTTGGAGAAGATGATCGGGGTGGGGGGCTTTGGGGGTAGGGTGGGAGGCTTCTTTTAGTTGGCTTAATTTTATTTTAATTTTATTTGGGGAAAATATCACGTGTCATTAATTTATTGGTCAGTTTTTATTTTTACTCAATATCAATTATTTTAAAACTATTTTTGACACAAATGACAAATGTTGTCATTTAATTGGTCACTTTACACGTCATCGAACACAAATGACAAATGTTGTCATTTAATTGGTCACTTTACACGTCATCGGCGTGTGTGATTCACACACATTATATGTTGTTGCTGATAATAAAAAAGGTGCCAAAATGACACAACGAAATCTTACATGAGGTGTCTATAATGAACATCGCTCAGTTAAGGTGTCTAAGTGAAAGTTTGTGCCAAGTTTAAGGGGCCACCGATGGGTTAGGCCTAAAAAGAATTGAAAGGGGTTGGTAGGCTAAAAAATATTTTTCTAAATCATATTTGAAGTAGACTTCACCTATATGGTTTTTTCTTCTCTTTTTTTCCCGACATGTTTTCTATTTTTCTCATAAGCCAACACGTAAAAATTATTTTTAATATAGGTGGCGGTGATATTAGATCTTAGAACCTCTACCTACTCTAATATCATATTAAAGTGTATGACCATCTTATTAGAAAGAACACACTTTTATTAATTAATTATATTCGCAACACTAAACAATCACTCATATAATTCTCCTAATTATGTTTAATGTTTTTAAAGTTCTTTTTCTTCCAAAGAGAAATAAAATGTCACGTGTTTCCCCATCTAACTCACCATAAATAAGTGAATAATGAAGGAAAATTATTGTGAGCATGTAACAATATATCTTTCACTTCCATCACAATTTAATTCACCCTAATTATCAACAAAATTATTGAGTATGATAATTGAGAACTTAAAAGATATTTTGGTAGGTATTTAATTTATAAATCTGTCTAAGTTAATTTACTTTAAATCCTATAAAATTTAGGTCATAATTTTACTCACTTGATCAAATGAATTTTTCATGATATATCGTTGTGTTCTCTATTATCTTATTTTGCACTTCGTTTCTGTAGCTGAACCTAATTCATCTAACTCAATTGCACTTCATTTTTGACTAACTTAAGAAACTTTAATCCTTAAAGATTAGTAGCTGTTGATATAGTCTATTTTTCAGTGTTAAACTTAATAAAGGTATTTTATAGGAAAATTTCCAATTTTACAAAACCTTGCAATTTACCTGATTTTCCTAAAAGTATTTGAAATCCACCTTCCACGGTTCCATCCCCCACCCACGTTGCTTCAAAATTTGGTCGACCAATTCTAACTTAAGTGGCTGAAATAAGGTTTTTAACAAAAGGGTTCAACATTTGTTATATAATATATAAAAAAAAAATTAAAAAATTAATCATATATAAATAATAACATTAAGAGCTAACATAAGGCTGACTCCGCCCCATTACAAGCCCCCTTCCACTTTACACATGTACATATCTATATCTATCTATATGTTGTATTATCTTCATCTCCAAGTCTCCATTAATTCCTCTGTAGCCTCCTTCTCACGCTTCTTTCGTCATTCATCATTTTCTCTGCTTTAACAATACTACTACTCTTCCTACTATTTAACTTTCTCTTCTCTTGTCTTCAAGTTTCTATGATCTATGTACCATTTTGATTCATTTGGTTTAGCTTAATTGCTTTAAAAGTTCCACTTACAATGGCGATTGAGCTCTGTTCATCTGACGAGTCTAGTGTGGGCATAATGAGTCCAGCTCGAATCTCCTTTTCTCATGATGTTTCACAAACAGGCTCTGTTCCTGTTGAACAATATATTCGATCAACTTCACCAACCTCCAGCATTGATTTTGATTTTTGTGTATTTCGTGAGAGTTTCGATCTAGAATCTTCTTCTGCTGATGAACTTTTCTTTGACGGAAAGATTCTGCCAATTGAAATCAAGAGAAGAATTTCCTCTGTTCCGCCTAGAAAAACAGAGCAACGACAATTACCACCGCCCCCACATCCTCTGCCTCCCTGTAACACCACTGCTAGTCTTCATTGTAACAAAACATCGAATAATGAATATGCGATCCAAAATAACAAAACAGGGGCTCTCGAATCATCAGATGAGAAACAGAATCCGAATTCCAAATCGTTCTGGAGATTCAAAAGAAGTAGTAGTTGTGGGAGCGGGTATGCAAGAACTTTATGTCCATTGCCGCTTTTATCTAGAAGCAATTCAACTGGTTCATCTCCAAGTGTGAAACGCAATTCGACAATATCAAAGGATAACTTAAAGCATCATTCTCAAAGACACTTATCAAAATCAATGTCTTCTAATGGTACAAACAGTCAAAAACCACCATTGAAGAAGGCACCATACAACAATGGAGTTAAATTCAGTCCAGTACTAAATGTTCCTCCAGCAAATTTGTTTGGATTAAGCACTTTCTTTTCAAGTAGCAAGGAAAAGAACAAGAAGAAGTGATTAATTATAGAATAAGTAGCATTTTGCTTTATTAGTTTCCAAAATTAGTAAGGTGTGATTAAGTTACTTTTTTCCATTAACATGATTGAGATTTGAGAGAGAAAAAGTGAAAGAAAAGGATAACTGGGGCCAAAAGCATGGAGCATAATTCATTCCATGCCACATGCTTTTTTTTTTTTAAAAAAAAAAAACAGGTAACATTTGCTATCAGTTGGCAGAGAAGAGAGGGCCTGTCCCATTATGCTTTTCATTTGTTTTTGTGCTTTTGGTTTGCCTTACACATGCATGTAACTATATGTGATTTCAATTTGCTTTTCCTTTACTGATTCTTATCACAGACAAAAAGTATACCAGTAGTTCAACTGCTCATGGTTCAATTTGGCTTGATTTTCTCATCAAGTTAAATTTTTAAATGTTGAAATTAACTCTGTTTTCCTCACACTATCGCGGATGGCTATCAATTATATATTACTATCAATCACCATCAACCATCTTTATCATTAAAACGATCGACATCTTTATTATTAGACACCAGTACCAAACATTGCCATCATCACCACTATTATTAGAGAACATAAGTAAAAAATTCATATTTAATCCCTTATTAATGGTTTTTATTTTCAAGTAAAATTCATCTTTAAATAAAAAAGCTATTTTTAACTTGAACTGCAAATACTTGTACCAAATATTGTGTAACCATAATGTCAGAGAGGTCATCACTGTTGTCTCTTTTTAAAAATTCTTTAGTCAGAGCAGGGCAGTACTGACACTCAAGATTTTACACATGCCTATTCTACACTATCATCGTCCCAATTTATATTTTTATCAGGCATAATAGATACCCAAAGATTCAATTGAATATCTAAACTCGTGATAAAGTATTTTTATTGGAATAATTTTTTTATATTTTAATTTTTTAAAAATATTTTTGTGTTTTTTCAAATTTGTTACGTGAATAAGTTAATAATTTATAATATAATATTTATCTTGTTTAATTATACACATCATACGTACTTAATTGAAA
Source organism: Solanum lycopersicoides (assembly GCA_022817965.1). NCBI lineage: Eukaryota > Viridiplantae > Streptophyta > Magnoliopsida > Solanales > Solanaceae > Solanum > Solanum lycopersicoides. Next base: position 57,464,323 of record CM040619.1, read on the forward strand.
CATGTGTCAAGTTCTATGGTTTATGACTACATATTTTAAGTGCTTAATTTATCAAGGTGATGAGAACTCAAAAACACATACAAAGGAAATTTCAAAGTTTAAACTGAATTTTATGAAGAGCCATCATTTGAATGTCTTGCTGAAATTTGTTGATAAATTTAATTGTCTATTGAGTTATTGTACTTATTTTATTATGAGTACATTTTGGCATATTATAGGCTCTTTCTAGCATGAGTGTAACAAAATTTAATTACTTTTTTTTAAAGTCAGTTAATACAATTAGAATTAAATAATATGTGTTAAAAAATATGGGCAGTTTAAGTTCATAACCTTACTATATACATTAGCGGGTGTTTGGTATAGAGGAAAATATTCTTCAATTTCTTATTTGATTGATCAACATAATTGGATTTTTTTAAAAGAAAAAATGAGTTTTTAAAAAAAATAAGAATAATGACTTCCCTAATAGAAGTAGAAAAAACAAGTTGCATAAGTAATATTTTTAGTTTATTGTCTCTTTCTCGCCGACCCAATCCACCTAACCCTCACCCCTTTGACCATCCCACCAGAGCCACCTCTGAACCTACTCTTCTTATCCCTATCCATCTTCATAATATTTTGTTAAATAACATATAAATACTCTTAAAATAATATTTTCTTGCTTATTAATCAAATAATGAAAGATCCACTTAGTTTCTCTATAAAATTATTTTTCATGAAAAATATTTTCTTTTCCTAACAAACCTAACATACATTATTCCAATCGAAATTAGTAAAAATAAGATTAAGCAGGCTAAAGAGAAATAAAGTTATATGCATTGCTCTTATTTGAACATCTACAATGATAGAGAGATTTCATTTGGCATAAAATGCCTAAAGACAAACGACAAAGTCCTTCTCAGTCCAGGTCTAAAGTTTTTCCACTCTTGATTTTTCAGGGGCATAACGAATCAAGTTTAATTTATAGGAGGTATTTTTTTATTATTCAATTTAAAAAGAAATAATATATTTTTTTCATTTGATAAATATTCAATGACATTGTCCATATTTTATTAATGTTAGATCTTATTTATTTAACAATTTTATTATAAAGATGTATTTTTCTATTTAAAAATTTATTTACTTTAAAGATATTTATGAAATATTACAAAAAAAATAAATCATAATTTTTGAATTTCACACGAGTCAATCTACATCACATAAATTGATTCAGAAGAAAGTAACCAAGCACACCATCCATCCCATTTTAATTTTTTTTAATACATTTTATACTTTTTACAAAATAATACTACACAATATTTAAGTCAAATATTGTATGACTGTTATAAAAAGATAATTTTACAAAAAGTATACTGCTATAGTTAGGTAGTTTCCCAAAATTTTATGGGAAAAGACAAAAATCACAAGGAAAAATTATTATTTGTCCCTTATAAGATTATAATTACAAAAATTTCTCAAACTGATACAATAATATAAGTGCTGATACATTAATCTGATGCGCGAAATACATTAGTCGTTAAGTAAGATACATTATATTGTATACATGTTACACTAATATGATGTACATTTTATACATGATACACTAATATGATGCGCGAGTTACATTAATCTGATGCGCTGATACATTAATATCTTAATCTAATGTATGAGATACATTAATCTAATGCGTGTGATACAGTAATCTGATGCGCTGATACATTAATCTGATGCACGAAAATGAGGGATTTTGGAAATTTATAAAACTAATAGGGGATAATGATAATAAGAGAACTTAAAGGTGTGAATTATGTCATTTATCCTATATTTATATTGGAGAAAGTTAAAACTGATTTGTTGGTGTCAACTGGCAAGTTAAACGGGCCTTGGGCCTAATAATAAGAATGGGCTAAGAGGCCCAATTTTGATAGAAATAGCAAAGAATGTTGGGCTTAACTTCTTAAGCGTTTTCGTTAAAATTGAGTTTTGTTCTTTTAACACACAAAGTTAATGAACAATTGCAGTTTATGGTGTTTCTTGAAATCACTTTATATTTTGTCCATCTCACATATATGAATTTTATAGCAAAAATTTTTCAAAATGTCAATATTTTACGATAAATTTTGAATATATATATATGTTATTTTTCGTCAAACAAGTTCAAATGGAAACTACCTCTGCCCCCTTTTTAAATCCACCCATGGATACTATAATCAAATTTTGTGACAACTTCCCCATGGGATGAGAATTCAAAACAAAGTTGTCTTTGAGAATCAAAATTAGCTTAGAGCCACTACTTTGTTTTTAGAATAAAGATCACTATGAATAAAAGAAACAAGGACACCTTAATAACTATACATATGTTATACCCAGCCTAAATCTATACTCCCATACTTCATTCGTTTCATTTTACTTGATCTTCATATCAAAATAGATAATTTATGTTATTTATTCTTATTAATTTGCAATAAATAAAGTAAATAAAATAATTTAATCTAAATTTAAAATGACTAAATTAGAAGATTAAAATAAGATCAATTACTAAAACAAGCAATGTGAACGAGCCATGATTTATTTATGACAAAAATTGTCACCCGTACCTTAAATCTACATCACGAGAGTCTGATTTGTCAGGCACACGTGCTTGTTGATTGAACGTGCAACGCGATTATATTAAAATTATTTTTATTGTATTAATGGTTTGATTTCTAATTGTATGATTTTAGTTAACAGTTAAATCGATAATTTAATAATGAGAAAATTTCAAATATAGCAAATATTAGGTATTTTATGGCTTTAGGTTTAGTTTGTTTATTTACGAATAATAGCAAATGTTAGGGGAAGAGAGAGGTAGGCGAGAGAGAGGAGAAAGTGTATTTTTTTCCGTGAATTTTGGAGGGAAAAAAAATACAAATACAAAATGTTTTGTATCAATATGAATACATATTAAGAGGAGAGAACGAGTGAAATTGAGAGAAAGGATTGTTATTTTGTATTTATTTTGCATTGTATTCTGTATTTATTTTGCATCTGAAATACAACGAATTGTATTTTGTATTTATTTTGCATTGTATTATTTATTTATTTTGTGTCAATTGTATTCAAAATACAACGAATACGATTGTATTTATCCTTCTCTTTGATTGAATACAAATACATTTGACAGAGAGGACAAATGCATATTATATTCTCTTTGATTGGATTGTAAAATATTCCTTTTCAAATACAATTGAAATCAATACAAAACTCTCACATACATTTGATTGAATACAATTGATAATAATATGTTTTAAATGAGTTCCTTCTTATTGACATGAGCGAAAAATAGAAAGAGGGGCGAGGGGGTGCGAGATCAGTGGCGGAGTCTCAGGGTTCATTCGGACCCCTTCGGCGGAAAATTATACTATTTATACATGATTAAAATAATTTTTAGGTATATATAGTAGATGTCGAACCCCCTTCGACTATTTCGTGTGTCAATTTCATTAAATTTTGAACCCTTTATTGAAAATTATGGTTTCGCTACTAGAGAGGGGAAAGATTTGCTATAATAACAATACATTGCTTTTTTTAATAGTATTTTTAAACTATATCTATTTTTCATAAATAGGTTGGTAATTTTGACTGTTTTCATAATTTTTCATTTAATAAAATATGTTAAAATTATTATTTTATTCCTAATTGTATGATAGTGATTTTAATATATTAGCTCTATCAAGGAAAAATTGTATGAAATAACAAATTATTAATTTAAATTTAATGCTGTAGTCCAAGTTTGTTTTATTTGTAATTCGCAAGAAATATTTTTTTTTTTTTGCAATCTTCGGTAGACAATTAGCCATTTCGATATACAATTATCCATTCGGCATGCAAATATATATAACGTATAAAATGCGTCTGTATTTATATAAAGTGAGAGAAAAGTGTATTTACAAATACAAATATTTTTATCTTACATTTATAACTATACAAATACAAATTTTATTACACAAATTATAATGTATAAATGAATTTATACAAACCTGAGCAATTTGTATAAAATTGAATGTAAGTAGCGAATTATACAAATTAAAAGCTCTATAACAAATATAAAATTTGCTATAAAACGTAATTATACAAATTATAACTATAACATATAAATATGATTCTATATAAATATTATTTTTATGTTTGATATATGTAGAAGTTACTCTTTTATCAATGAACTGTAATATTACTTTCCGTAAGCAATCTACATTGAACTCTCTCTAGACAGAAATTAGTATTACCTTGTCTTTTTTTTATAAAAAAAAATTAGATTTGATTGAGACAAATAGAAATAATTAATATTATTTTCGTAATTTATTGTCTAAATCATTAAAAACAATTTTAACATAAACAAAAGTGATTAATACTGTATAAAATTTTGTGTTGCACTTCTATTGGTGTTACTATATTTTTATTTATAAACATATATTTATATATATTATTATATGAACATTTTCTTATCTATTAAATCAATACAAAATTCGATAATAAATATCTTAATAATTTAATTATCAATTTAATATATTTACAAATCAAAAATCAATGAAGAAAATAAATAATACTTGTATAAAAAAAAATGAAATAGGAATGACTAATAGGCAGCCCTCTTGCATCAAAGCAATGAAGGCCGGCGGCGCCCAGTTACACAGCCAGATCACAACAATTGACAGATAATCAGAGCCTAACCCAAAACAATGCCTAACTTGCAGATATTCATGATACTAGTTGTAACAAGTCAACAAAGAAATCTAAAAAATTGTGTGCCCCACTAACCTCTTTCTCTACTTTCTCCAAATCTCTCTTCTCCGATCGGAATCTACTGAATCGTCGATGGACGACTACTTGAATTTATTTGTAGAAGAGACGTCGTTTTTTAATAGGATTGTTCTGGGCACATTCTTGCCGGAATCATGGTGGGGACCACTCCCTCATTGGTTTCAAGGATGGCTTCGCAACTACATCGGTGGAGTCTTGCTTTACTTTATCTCGGGTTTTCTTTGGTGCTTCTACATCTATTACTTAAAACGCAATGTTTATCTACCTAAAGGTAATATATCCCTTACTTTTTATTGATTAATTAATGTTAATGAGATTTAGATTTAAAATCAGCTACCCAGATCTAACTCAACTGTCAATTTTTCATTCAATGACTAAAGCCACACATTTGGTTTATAGTGATGAGTAATTAGAGATTCAAGTTTTGTTTATGACACCTGATATTGACACATGAGCATGATAGGACTATGACACAATAATAACAACATAATATTAGTTGCTCTAGAGTCTACACTAGACTATGGCACTTGATTTCTTAGAAAAAACACGAACAATTACGTAATCTGTATGAGATAACTCTGTCCACCAAGGTAGGATGTTTGCTGGCATTTGAATCTGAAAGCTCATGCTTCTCAACCACTTCGTTGACTAGGTCACACCTTTGGGTACTGGATGGGACAATATTTTAAGTATCAATTCGTATTAGTTGATGATCTCTTCGAGTATACTAAGCCATCAATTTCTCAATAAATATGACTTTATTTTATTGTATGCTTTGACAATGGTAAATCTGTGTTTTTGCTTCATATAGTCTCATGTGATGTTGGTATGGAAGAAACTATGAAGTTTTCAGCCTCATGAACATTGTGATTGCAGATGCCATCCCTTCAAATAGAGCTATGCTCTTGCAAATAGGAGTTGCAATGAAAGCTATGCCATGGTACTGTGCCCTTCCATCACTTTCTGAGTACATGATTGAAAATGGGTGGACTAAATGTTTCTCAAGAATAAGCGATGTCGGATGGATGCCCTACCTTATATATGTTGTAGTTTATCTGGTAATAGTAGAATTTGGTATCTATTGGATGCATCGAGAGTTGCATGACATAAAACCTCTGTACAAGTATCTCCATGCTACACATCATATATACAACAAGCAAAATACACTCTCCCCATTTGCTGGTAAGTTTCGTCTCATAACTATGTTCTATTTTGAAAACAACTTGAGCTGTCCCAGTAGGTTGGCTTCTTACTCCTGCTTTGTCAATTACTTGTTGCTAGTTGTGCTTTGACATTTTCCTGAGCAAACGAACTCAACAATGTAAATTCTCACATCTCAATCATTGGTCATATGCCCTTTCCTTATTCGGTTAGAGGGGATTGAAGGCGGGATGAAGTGGTTGGTTACATATCGTTAACTGAGTTAAGAGGCCCACTATTGATCCCTCTATATTAATGCTAAACTGAATAAGAGAGTAGTTGAAAAAAACGGTTTGTTGGAATTTCTTCATCCACTTGTTTTTTTTCCCAAGGTAAATCTAGTTTCGAAAAGCTTAACTGGCTTCATACATCTTAATGACTTATAAAATCTAACTGCATGACTTTGACATTAGATATTGATGCATCACAAGACTGCTTCCCCTGTTGCAACCATGCTAGGATTTTTTGAATCGAGGAAGCGTTTTACCTATTTCCTCAAAAGCTTAAATGTTCGAGGAAATTGGTTGTCAAATCTTCACCACATTGTTTTACCAGGTACTTGTTGTTGGTGAGGGCTGACAAGTAACCTGTGGAATTAGTAGAGGCATGTGAAAGCTGACCCTAGACTCCATGATTATCGAAAAAATCTTCACCACATTGCAAGCTAACTCATTAATTTAGTCCAATTAAGTAATGATAGGTTTCTCTGTATTTTAATTGTATGATATTTCCTCTCGAGCTTGTACATATTCAGATGTCTGTTAATCCCGGAGTTGTGTTCCAAGTTGATTACTAACACGAATGGTTTGCTGCTCTGGAAATCAGGTTTGGCGTTCCACCCATTGGATGGAATACTGCAGGCAGTGCCACACGTAGTAGCTCTTTTTCTGTTGCCTGTGCATTTCACCACACACATTGCTCTCTTATTCATAGAAGCCATATGGACTGCAAATATTCATGACTGTATTCATGCGAAGGTTTGGCCTGTAATGGGTGCCGGTTACCATACCATCCACCACACTACGTATCGCCATAATTATGGTCACTACACAATATGGATGGACTGGATGTTTGGAACTCTTCGTGATCCTGTTGAAGATGAACTGAAGAAACTGTAACATTCATCCCTGTAACGAATTGTTATTCATCATCTGATTTATTAGGTTGCAGAGTGGTTGGTGCTTCATTTAGAGTTTGTTGTGTGTGCATTTCATGGATGTAAATTTTACTAGTGGTTTTTCAATGTTGACAAAAAATATTATCCAGGAGAAATACTGTGAAATGCTCTTGATGCACTTGAGGTATTTTTATTGAGGAAAGAAGCAAGAGATCCAAGTTTCAATGAGAAAGTATCTCGTGGATTTGGAATATGTATCGAACATTTTACGATAGTGCGGATAGGACTTAAATCTTCTAGTCTTTTGACATTGTACAAAAGTCATCACTTTACGCACTAAAAACGCTACTCTTAGTAGAAAAGTAGAATTATTCTTAGTATTTCAATTGGAACAATTATGTACATATTTTAACATTCACTCCTAATGGCAGAATTCAGATGGGTAAGCGTCTACCTTCTCTCCCAAGCGGATATATAATCAAGTTGTATGCAAATGTCTGCTCTCTCTTATTAAAGAAAGTTAAGATACCTCTTTAATATCCGCCGTTGTAACAATGGGAATACATTTGCCCTAATGGAAATGAAAGGCCTTGTGAGTTGTGATGTCCTTCGATCATGAAAGTCTGCATTGGCATAATTCTAATGTCTTGACAAATTTCAATGGCTATTAATAGCATTTGAATTGATCTGGGTCTAAAGGACCTATTTATTTAAGTTAGAATTGGTTCACATGGTAAAATACATACATATCCAAGTATAATTTAAATTAAAAAAATTATAGTAACTACGAAAGTTGTAAAATTTTGAATATTTAACTTCAAATTTTATGAACAGAGGATAAGTGATATAATGTCATATTATGTTATTGATTTTCCAAGAAGGAGACATCAACCCGACCAAGTGTAGACAACATCACCGGCCAAATAAAACGAAGGCATGTACCACCAGATGTGTAGTCATGTGTTCCTATGGCCTCTCAGATCACATCACCCATAATTACTTTTGATACATATTAATTTATGATATTATGAATTTATCATATTTTAATGAATTCAAAGGTAAATTTATTCCAGATAGTCTATGATGGATTACATGTATCTAGGTAAACAAATCTCGCTTGACTCCCTCTTATCTTGCTTGCCAATCTTATATCTCCTTGCACATCTGATATTCCCAGATTATGCGAATCATATCAAATACATATTTATAGGGGTGAATGTTCAGTTATTCGGTTCGATTTTATCATATTTTGATTGAGGTTTTTGGTATTCGATTTTAGAAAAGTGTGCATCATAGTTATACCAAATTAATATCGGTTCGGTTAGGTCTAAATCGGTGTTTTTAAATTGATTTTTCGGTCTAAATAAAAATAAAGTGAAAATATAATAAAGTGTTGAAAGTTTTATGTGCTTAATAAAAATAAAGAGAAAATAAATATGTGACGATAATGAATAAAGAAGAGAGCAAATATAAGGACTTATGTACATAAACAGAAGAGGAACTAAATTGTCATTATAATGTTTTATCAGTAAAACATTTTTTTGTCGTAATGGCTAGCTTAAGTAAAACGTTTAAATGGGTCATGTAAATATTTTGAGCAAAAAATGTATAAGTATTATTAACTAAGCAATATAATTATTTTTTTAAAAATTTATTTAATAAAACTTCGATTCTTCGGTGCACCGTAGTTTTGGGACCCTTGTATTGTACTCCAAACCGAAGAATCGAAGTTTCAAAATAAAAAACCGACACCGAACCGAAGAACCAAAGAACCGACACCAAAAAATCGAAATAATTCGGTTCGGTTTGGTTTTTCGGTTTTTTGGTATTTATGCCCACCCCTACATATTTATATACTCTCTCTGTTTCAAAAAGGATGTCCTAGTTTGACTTGGAACGCAGTTTAAGAAAAGAAAGAAGACTTTTTAATTTTATTGTTGTAAATTAAAGTTATGTCAAATATACTTAAATATCCTTTAATCTTGTGGTCTTAAACATGCCACATGAAAAGTTAAAGTTAAAGTGTTGCCAAAAAAGGAGAAGGGACCATTTTTTTTTAAACCGACTAAAAAAAAAATAGAAACATTCTTTTTTAAATAAAGGAAGTAGTATATTTAGTGTGATTCAAATGTATCTTACTTTGAAATAATAATAATTTCAAAACTCAAGGAAACTTAATAAATGTGATAAAAATATTTGTATAAGGTGTGCCGTCTCTTACCACACAAGTCACTAGGTTTTCTAAATTAAGCAATACGTATTTGGCTTCTCAGTCTCTCCATTTGTCTGTTCTCCATTTTCCACGTTCATACGCATACGACACAGCTTTTTCAGAAGCATTGTTTGGTTTATTATATACATTCACACACATTTCCCTCTTTTCTTAAACACAAAAGCATAAATTAGACTCATTCCCTTCTATCAATTACAGAATTTTGGAAATCATGCATTACTACAAATTACTTGGAAGGAGCAAATCTCACGATTCAGACGACTCCGACTCGGAAAACACTGTTAATAACAATAATAATAACATTCCGGCAGAATTTCTCTGTCAAGCAATTTTTGCTGGAGGTACATACTCTGTTTTTCTCTTTTTTAATTTGTATTAGTTTCTGAGCAATTAATAGTAATATAAACACGCGTATATATCAAATTTTAACAAGCTTGCTGTTAATTTGGTAAAATTGTAGATGGATTCTATGATGTTGAAGCAGCATATGGTCGATTCGAAGGAGTAGTAAGAACTGCAACAGGGTATTATGGAGGAACTATGAGAAAACCTTCCTACAAAGATGTCTCTGAAGGAAAAACAGGGCATACTGAAGCAGTAAAAATTACATATGATAACAGATTTGTATCTTACAAATCTCTTTGCGATTATTTCTGGGAAACTCATGATCCAACCAATAAAAATTCCCTTGTTAGTCTCTAATTTTCTCGTAACATATTTTTGCTACGTCTCAATTAAAAGTCTTCGTTGTTAAATTTGACAAGATTCAAAAATGAATTAATGAGAAGATATGGTAGTTAGGAGGATAATTCTTCATTGGTAGAAAAGTCAAGATAGCATCTTTTGTAGGTGAAATTTAGGTGAACCATAAATTGGTTTCACAAGGTAAATCTTGACATTTTTGACATATTGTGATGTCATGGATGACATCAATAGGAAGAATTCACTCCTATAAATAGGTAGCTCCTAATTCATTTGTAATATACCTCTCACTTGTCTTCTCATCTCCAAAGGCATTTGTTCTTCTTTCTCTCTTGTAGTATTTCACTTGTACTCTTTTGGAGTGAAATAAATATTGGTTGGTTGTGTCTGAGGACTAGGCAAAAGAAAACAAAAGTTTGCCGAACCTCGTTAATTCTTGGTGTTCCTTTTGTTGTTGTCTCATTTACTATTTATTAGCTACATTTAGATATAGCAGTTGTGATTCTATCACTCTCTATATATTTGGCTTCCGCAACATTCGTGACATGAGATATGTTATTGATATGCAGAATTTTGGGTTAAATACGCATCTGAGATCTGCTATATTCTGTTCAACAGAAGAAGAGAGGAAACAAGCACAACAATCAAAGATAAGGCGGCAAATGAAGCTTAATAGAAGGATACTTACGAAAATAAGTTTTTTATCGAAAGAAATTACTAGTAATTGTGAGTTTTTTGTTGCGGAGAATCAACATCAGAAGTATTACCTCCAGAAGCATTACAGGCTTTGTGCAAGTTTGAGCCTGAGAAGCACTGAACAATTTGTGGAGTCTTACATTGCCTGCAAACTTAACGGGTATGTGAACGTGTTAACTAAAAGTCATGATAATTTTTTTTTCCTAATATAGTTCAAATTTGGCTTTTATTAATTTTTGACACACAAGATTTGGATAAGCACTTCCAATTTATTTGACAAATAATTTTGAAATAAAGTTGAATTTATGGCTTTTAGTTATGGCTTACCAAGCATTATTTATTTTTTCTTACTTTAATTATCTTTAATATTTATGTTGTCATACTTTTTATATCTTTCGAATTTATATCGCAATTCATTATTTTTTAAGATTATTTTTCGAAAAATAACTCTCTTGAGTAAAAAAAATTTTTAGAAATAATTTTTTTATCCCACAATGTTAACAATAAAATATATGTTTTCCCTACTAGATATGTTATAAATTTATTATAAAGTTTAAGTTTTACTCATTATCACCCTACATTTTTTTTATATTATGTGGTTAAATTTGAATATCTACGATAATAAATAGTACTAACTCTTAATTGCAAGCATCATTTCATATGTGTTTGGCCATGAGAATTTTTCACTGGTTTTAAAAAACTAATATTTGGCCATAAATTTTTTAAATACAACTTAAAATTCCATTTGAAATGTAAAATTTGAAAAATACCCTAAACCCTATTTTAAATTTTTTAATTTTATAAAAAAATTCTTTTTCAAATTTATACCAAATTTTTATTTTTATAAAATAACACCATTTAATTTATATTTCATTTTTTTAAAAAAAAAAAATATGTTCAAGTTCTAAATATTTATTACAAAAAGTATGATCAAACACAATATCAACTCCTACTTTGAAAATTTCAAATAATTTTTTTTAAAGAAAGTATTATTATTTTCTTGCCCTTATAATCTAGAAAATAGCGTAATAATTTAATGTAATCTATTAAATTATACGCATCATACAAATATTATTTATATGCAATGAGTGCAACTTTAATCCTTTTATCCACTCCTTTGCCATGATTACTTTGGGGCGTGGTTCGGCATAGGCAGATGTACATGCTCACCCGCACTTTCAGAGGATCACAATATCTTTTATTGGAACTGTATATGTACGATATAATTGATTAATTGTAACCTATAAATTATGAATTAAACTTTGGACAAATTTTAATATAGGTCTAAGTCATACACAACCCTCTAAACTTGTTCACATATTTTATTTAGATATCTTAATTTAACGGTATACCTATTGAACCCTTATATTCTAAGAGATTTGTACCTATTATACATTTTGTGTTGACATGGCAGCATGTGTGTGGTACACGCATGAAAAGAGCGTGAAAAGGCATCATTTAATCAAAAAAAAAAATATTTTTTTTTTTAAAAATAAATAATAAAATTAGCATCTCTTCATCTTGTTCTTTGACTCAACCACCATTGCAACCACTTTCTCACCACCGCAATCACCGGTGTCCCACCATTAAAGTTCATTCCCATTTTTTCTCGAGCTACAATCATTCTTCTTCTCTATGCCATCTTGTTTTTTTAATTAAATATGTGTCACCATATCCACAATTCTCTTTTCCTTTCTTTCTCTGCTCATCTTCTTCCCCTTTTTTTTCCAGACCATCATCTTCTTTCTCCTTTTTTACCAGTCATCGAACACCACCTTATTTTCCTCCAAATTTATCATCGTAAATATCGTTTTTTTCTTTTTAGCCTTTCAAACAATCAATTACAAATTTCAATTTGTTCATTAGAAAACACTGACACCACTCATCTTTTTCTTTATGCCAAATCAACTCAAACATAAATCGAATCTAAGCTTAAAAATACAAAAATAATTAGATAAAAAAAAGTAGAAAAACTTAGGTGATTTAAGTGTTTTTTTTTTATAAAAAAAAAGGAGGAAGAAGATGAAGTTGGGGCGTGAGATACATACTTTAGGATTTTATTTTTTTAATTATAATTATTTTGGAGCACAAAAGACAGATGATTTTTTTTTAAAAGACATGTGGCTTCTTTTTAATTAGTTACTTTGCCATGCCATGGCAGTGCATCACACACACTTGGACATTTTTTGTTGATTATCAAAAAATGTCTAATAGAAAAAATGTTATATAAGTAAAAGTGTTTAATAGGTAAAAGGTTAAATTGAGATGTATAAATAAATAACGAGGATAACTTTAAGGAACCGCAAATAATTTTGACCTTTAATATAACTAGGTTTATTGTCGAGCACAATTTTTTTGTATTTTTATATAATATTATTTATGTTGATGTGGCACATCCGATTACGTTGGCTATTTCAAGAGTAGTTGGTACAATGATCTTTGCACTAATTTTTGTCTGTCAATGCATGTGGCAGAGTATTGGCATTAGATGGGGAACTCATATTGGAGAAGCTACCACAATTAACGAGGACTTGTCTGTTGCCCAAGCAATGCAAGTCCACTTGTGATGATATTATACAACATTTAAAGACAACAAGTGCCCATGGCTCCTCTATTTCTTGAATAATCTCTTTTCCATTCTTATATTAACACTATTTGTAATTTGCATATTAATTACTATCAACTAGCAAATTGATTCTATTTCTATTGTGATGAATGGAAAAGATCGCCACCAAAATGTATAGTCTAGTGATATTGATGGAAGTCAAACACGCAAGAAGTGTTTACAAAAAAAGATTGATAAATCAAAGAAAAATTCAAATAACTATAGAATAAATTGAAGGATCAAAAGTTTAGTGTACTAAGTCAAAACTGGGGTCAGAACCGAAATATGACTGTTGCACCAAATTGAGGTAAGAGTTCATGTCACAGGTAGGATCACAATTTGGTCATGGGTCTTAGATTGAGATCGAGAGTCTATTAATCTTAAGTTATAATCAAAAGTTGGATCTCATATCAAGATCACATCTCTACAACCAAGTTAAATCTGTGAGTCTGTTACCAAAATTTGAAAAAGTCTAATTCATTTGAATAATCATCCTATTTGCTTGATGAGCCACAATCCGATTCGTTTGACTGTTGCAATCACATTTTTTTGACATAGAAATGATTTGTTTTCAGGGCCAAGACGTAACACAAAAAAAAACTAAAAATTAGGGAGTGTATGCTTTCAACTATAGTTCATTAATATTTTATTCGATAGAAAAATTCAAGTTTCCTCGTATAGAAACCTATGAATAAAATTCAAATACAATAATTCATTATTTATGCTAGGATATGATAAAATTATATGCAATTTTATTATTGATTTTCACGCCTCTTTTGTGTTGGGTTATCCCACATCGGAAGTTGAAGGGGCTGGTGGTCAATTTATAAGTGTGAGGGAAAGCCTCAACCTTTGAGCTAGCTTTTGGGTTGAGAAGGCCCAAGACCACCCAACATTGGTATCAGAGCCCAGGTTGTCAACAAGTCTCAGCCCACCGGGAGAAACTGGGTTGTCGCTCTCTCCAGCCCAAGGCCCGATGTGTGAAGGGGGAGATTGTTGGGTTATCCCACATCGGAAGTGGAAGGGGCTGGTGGTCAATTTATAAGTGTGAGGGAAAGCCTCAACCTTTGAGCTAGCTTTTGGGTTGAGAAGGCCCAAGACCACCCAACATTTTGTATTCCCACTCTTTTCCAATTGTTGCTTGCCCAATTGTTCTGTATTACACAAAGTTATTTTCATTTTCTTCATTCACCAAAACCTTTTCTTCATTCACCAAAACCTATTATGAGTACTGCATGAGTTTCTACCAATTTCTCTTTCTCAATCTTCATATTTTCCTTCCCTCATTCCTTCCCCACTTATTGCCTACCCAATTGTTTTCCAATTGTTGCTTGCCCAATTGTTCTGTATTACACAAAGTTATTTTCATTTTCTTCATTCACCAAAGCCTACTATGAGTACTGCATGAGTTTCTACCAATTTCTCTTTCTCAATCTTCATATTTTCCTTCCCTCACTCCTTCCCCACTTATTGCCTACCCAATTGTTTTGTATTAGGTAAAAAAAAATCAACTTTTCTATCAATTCTCATTTTTTCAATCTTCTTGTTTTTCTTTACAATTCTTTTTCAGATCTTTTTCTATTTCTTTAATGATAGATCTCAAGTAAATTTCTTAAATTTTAAACAATAAAGTTATAGATAATAAAAATCAATCAATGTTTAGATAAAGATAAAGATAAATATTCGATTATTTTTATACAGGTATCTTTATTCTAAGACTAATTCTAATTAACCTGCCTAGATAATACTATTCTCACAAGCTACTCAATTAATTGATATAATAAAGTTGACATTTTACTCTATGCAATATTTGTATAAAACAAAAACTGAAGATGTGTTTTGTAGCACCAATTTCAATCAGTATATTGCTTCATAATATCATCAACACTTCTCATTTGATCAAATAAGATGTAATCCATTTGTTTTTCATACAATCTATTGGATGATGTTTTATAAAAAAATATTTACCAATATGAAAATGTGACTGTACAACTATCAATATGGTCTAGCCTAGATATTTTTTAGGCTAGTCCACTCGAATTTTTGGAATTTGACGGGTCAAATTGAGTTGGTCTTTTATTTTGTTGGGCCAAATAATATCAATTGGGGAATTTTTCAAAATGTCAATATCTTAACATTTAAGAGGGCTCATTAGCAACACTTTCAATATTTAGTAAAAATATCAAAATTTTAATTTGTTGTGTATCTTATTTTTGTTTTTATTATTTGTTTTTATTTAAAGAATACAGTTATTTAATAACAAAAGAGAGAAAATCAAGTGAGAGAATATTTTTAAAAAAGAGGTAAAGATCACTTAATTTTCTCATCGGTTATATTTCAAATAAAACTCAAACTTTGTTAATTTTTTTTCTACATAATCTTAACCCTTTTTTATTAGTTTGTATTCAATCCAACAGGTATGTCAAATGAATCTATATTTATTTAAGAAACATATTTGTATTCATATATTTTTTTCATGTGTATTTATTTGGTTCTTCGAAAATCTTGTATTTCGTATTCATTTCAATATATATTTTATTTGTATTTTTATTTATTCTAATTTTTATTTAGAATATTGTATAATAATATATAAAATACAAAAAATAGTATGATGAAAAAAGTGAGATAATATTTTTTAGAAAAAGAACATATCACTTAAAATTCTCATCATTTACAATTTCGAAAAAAATCCTTTTTCATTCTATTAGATCAACTTTCCTTAGTTATTTTTTCATTATAATTGTATATCAATATTTTTCACATTTTATGTGTTCACTTTACCATTCAAATTAAAATTGATTTTTTTTTCAAATTACAAATTGTATTTTGGTGATTAAAATTGTATTACTTGATTGTCATATATATATACACGCATCTCAATATATATGAATATGTTTTATGAAAGGGTACAAGATTTTTTGGGGGAAATATCATACTTGGTGGAAATAATAAATATGTTGAGGAAGGATATAATATTCTAAAAAAATAAATACAAATTGACTATGAAAAAAATAAGAATACAAGATTCTGAAAAACATATAGTATACATAGTAAAATAATATAATCAGGATACAATATTCTAAAAAATATACAAATTAACTGTTGAAAAACAGGATACATATATGTTTAAGAAATACAATTCATATGAGATAACATACATAGTGAAAATGATATAATCAGAATACAATATTCTAAAAAAATACAAATTGACTGTTAAAAAATAGGATACATCTATGCTTAAGAAATACAAATTCATATGAGAGACGTATTTGAATGACTGCAAATAAAAAAGAAATACAATGTTCTTAATATAAATATAAATGATGAGTAAAAGAAAAATAATTGACAAACAAAAATTAATATGAATATTATTCTGATATGAATATAATTTCGCAACCTTCTTCTTTGACTCTCTCTTTCTTCTTCGTCTTCTATGTTTCTTTTTTCCAATTTTTTTCATCAAAGTCAAATCTGAATCTTTGTTTATTTGTGGATTAATAACCCTATAAGCAAAATTCAAAATTATTAAATATGAATAGACAAAAAAAGTTAAACAATATATTATGTATGAATGCTTATGTGAATTACTACATATTACAGTCTACTAAATTTCAAATACGAAAATAAAATCATAAAAATAGTGTTTCAAATACTAAAATTCCGAAATGCATAAATATTTGATGAGTATGTTAACAAACTCATATAAAAATCGAAAAAATGACGAAAAATCTGTAATACATACAATCCAAAATTCAACATAATTTTTTATTTTGAAAATAAAATTTCATGAAATTTCGCAAAATAAATGATGATTTCGAAAATACCTTTATGTATTGAGAGATTTCTTGAATTAATCAATAGATTTGAACAAATTGATATGAACTTGAATAATTACTTCTTCTTCAACAATGAGAGAGAATGATGGTCGAAATAGTAAAAGAGAATATTTTTTTTGAAAATCTTAAAGATGAAAATAAATTTAATGGTACTAAAGTCTAGAAGAAGTCTAAATGGGTAGTGAATATATTTAATGTTGGACTGTTTTGAGAAATAAAAGGAAAGACAAATAATATTAATTGGATATAAAGTATTTTTAAAATATTGACATTTTGACATTTTGAATAAATATTTTAAAGTATAAATATTTTTACTAATTAAGTTAGAAATTGTGACTAGTTTACTAATTTTTCCATATCAATTTCAACCTACACTATTGGGCCATTATCACGTCGGATCAACCTACTTATTTATTTAGGAAATTTTTTCAAAATGTCAATATTTTATGAAGTAACATTTAAGAGGCCCCATTAGCAATACTTTCAATATTTAATAAAAATCAAATTTTAGTTTGTTATGTATCTTATTTATGTTTTTATTATTTATTTTTATTTAAAGAATATAATTATTTAATAATAAAAGGGAGAAAATATTTCAAAAAAAAGGTAGGAATCACTTAATTTTCTCATCAATTACATTTTCAAAGAAAACTCAAACTTTGTTCTTTTTTTTTTCCTCCAGAATTTTAATCTTTTTAAAATTGTATTCCGTCCATTATGTACATTCAAATAGGTATGCCAAACGAATCTATAGTTATTTAAGAAATATATTTTTATTCATATATTATTTCCCTGTGTATTTAAATTTTTTTCTTCAAAAATCTTGTATTTCATATTCATTTCAATATGTATTTTATTTGTATTTCTATTTATTCTAGTTTTTATTTAGAATTTTGTATAATAATATATAAAATACAAAAAAATAGTACGATGAAAAAGTGAGAATGAAATATAAAATTGAAAAGGAATAAGTGAATTGTTGTAATCTTTCTTAAATAAAATACACATAACTAGTTGACATACCTTTAGAATGAATACAAATTATGAAGAAATACCAGATTCATAAACTATGTAACATGATTTTTGAATGAATACAAATATTAATTGTATACATACGATTTTAAATACAAATTGAGAAAGGATACAAAATTCTGATTTTTTTTTTAAAAAAAACAAAAGAAACTAATAGAAAGTTGTTCTTCATATAGAAAAAACATATCTAGTTGGTATACATTTGGGATGGATTCAATTAGGAACAAATACAAGATTCATAAACTATACAAAATGAGATTTTGAATGAATACAAATATTAATAACATACATACTAATTTGAATATTAATTGAGAAAGGATACAAATTTCTAAGAAAAAATTATAAATACAAAACAAACTAATACGAAAATTTTTCTTGGTCTTAAACAAGTTTTTCGAAATCTTCAGGCACCCAAAAAAATTTATTTATATTTTACTGATAGTGTCTTTACATAATAGAGAAAAATCTCAAAAGATACGACAATGTATGTACCTTTATCATTGGTGAAAATTATTTTGAAGGAATTGAGAGATTTCTTGAACAAATTGAAAGAAAATAGAAGAAGTGATTTTCATAAGAAAAGAAGAGAAGAATGATGAAAAACACAAGAGAGAGAAGGGAGAAATTGAGGGTAAGAACCTAGAAAGAGGAAAAAGTGAGTAATGAGCGTTTTTCTTTTTCTTTTTTCACACATATTGGGGAGTAAAATTAGTGGAATGTGGAGTTGATTTGAGAAATAAAAGGAAAAAAAATTAATTATATTAGGATACATTTTATTTGGTAAAATATTGACATATTGACATTTTCACTAATTATTTTAAAGTATAGATGTTTTTATAGTTATTGTAGTGAGTTTGACTAGTTTGCTAATTTTTTCTATTTAAAAATCACGAAACTTACATAAATTTCATTAATTTATGAGCTAATTACTTAACTACCCTCTACTTTGCAATATTATATAACTTAGCAAATTGGTGCTTCTAGATACATGTTTCTCGAGTACATGCAGTTCAAATTTAAGTGTAATTTGTTCTAGATATATTGTATTCAAGTGAATTCAAATATATATGAGATACATAACAAATGTCGCTCGCTTTCCCCGCTTCTCTCTCATGTATCTGGTATCCCAAATATATGTAAATCACCACGAATAATATCTAATATAATTCTCATTTATCCAGGATCGATAGACCATTTTGTTTTCTATTTCTTAGAGATACAAGTTTGGACTTATGTTCATAAAAATCTGTGTCTTGAATAGTACCAAGTAAAATCCTTTCTTATACATACTCTAGTCAAAAGCTGTAGGAATTAGCTAGAGTTCACATTATACTCTCAAAATAGTCTATTGAGGGCATCTCCAATCCTATAAATATAGTGTTTTTTATTTTTTTAGACAACCAACTCCAACCGAATTCTCTATTTTACTCTCTAAAAAAGATTTTTTTTTCTCTCTTTTCAATATTATATTATTATTTCTATTTCATTCTCATTTTCTTATTTCATAATTTAGTCATTTCTTCTTTTGAGAATAGTCACTCTATAATCTTCATGTAGTACAATTTTTTTTCAAATTCTTCATTTAATACAAAATTATATTTTATTCTAAATAACATAAATTGTGATAAAGATTATATATAATACATATTAACGAACAATTCAAATAAAAGTGAAATCATTGATGAAATATAATTGCATCATAAATAATGTATTATCATAAAATTTATTTTAAATCTTACATAAATACTCAACTTTCAAGACTATTACGTTACTCTAAAAAATGTTCTATTAATGTATTACAGAGTTCAAAACGAGCATTTTTTGTCCTTATTTTTCATGTGTAGCTAAAAATTATATAAATTAACAATTTTATCTTGTATCCAATTATTTCGTGTACTAATTTATTTCCCATATTCCATTTTGAACTATTGAATCAAATATTTTTATGCTATTTAAAAAGTGTAGCTTAATAATTTATCAATGTAACATAAAAAGTAGATTGTTTGAATTATCGTAAATTTTATGCATACTTCATAATGAAAAATGATTATAATCTAAATTACATATTTAAAATGACCAAAAAAATTGAAAATCAATAATATTTTTTAAATGTTATATTACTTAGAAATAATCACAAATATTAGAGACTTAATTAATAATCTTATATATAATTAAATCTAAAATAACTTTAAGTTATATATTTAAAGTGACAATTTCTTTTGAAAAATAAAATGAAAAATGATTAATTTGGCAAAAGTAGTAACTTGTTATATGTTATATTACATTAGAAAATAATTATAAATGATAAAGATTAAATGAGTAATATAATAGAAATAATATTCTAATAATCAAAAAGTAAAATAGAGATGAGAATTCATGAAGAATAGAGAATTAAATAGAAAGTGATTGGAGAACTCATTCTCGATTTTACTCTCCAAATATAGAGAATAGAGAGTAAAATAGAGATAGATTGAAGATGGTCTGAGGCCACATGACATATGGTAACACCATTCTTTCACTCATTCATTAACGTGACTATATCAACATAAAAAAAAAAATTCCTTAGAAATGATAAAGGAAACCGTGATATATAATATAAGAAAACTTGAGAACATAAATTACTAGTACTAGTTAAGAAGTAATATAATGATTATCATAATCCAAATCTACAAATAATATACATTTGAAGATCAAGGAGATAACAATCTGCATTACATGACAAACAACTTTGATGTGTCCTAACTCAGTATATTTTTCGTCTTGTTAAAAAAAAAAAAACCATCGTAAGGGTAAAAGATATAAATCACATACTTTTAAAATAAAATTACTATTTGTTTGTTATAATACAAAAATCCCTCAAACTGATACAGTAATATAAGCGCTGATATATTAATCTGATACGTGAGATACATTAATCGTTAAGTAAGATACATTACATTTTATACATGATACACTAATCTGATGTACATTTTATACATGATACACTAATCTGATGTGCGAGATACATTAATCTGATGTGCTGATACATTAATCTGAAGCACGAGATAAATTATTCTGATGCGCAAAAATGAGGGATTTTGGAAATTTGTAAAACTAATTGAGGATAATGGTAATAAGAGAACTTAAAGGCGAAATTTCTTTCTTTTTTCAAAAAATAATGAGGAATCAAACAGGATAACTAGAGCAGACTAGTCAGCTACGGAAGCAGTTATGAAGTTGAAAACAAGGGGGAATATGTTAGAACTTACCATGATACATTTGATACAAAAACTGAAACATATATCTGTAAAATTATTCCCAATTTTTTTTTTTAAATTTATAAAATATTTCTTTTTCAAATTTATAGTAAATTTTTTTATTTTTATAAAGTAACACCATTTAATTTATATTTCATGTTCAAATCATGTTTCCTTTTTTCAAAAAAAAAAATATATTCAAATTCTAAATATTTATTACAAAAAGTCTGATATATCAACTCTAAATTTAAAAATTTAAAATAAAATAAAACAAAAGTATTATTATTTTCATGGCCCGTATAATCTAGAAAATAGCGTAATAACATAATATAATTTGTTAAATTATACCGATGATACAAATATTATTTATACGCAATGTGTACAACTTTAATCCTTTTATCCACTCCTTTGCCATGATTACATTGGGGCGTGGTTCGGCGTCGGCGGATTTACATGCTCGCCAGCACTTCTAGACAATCACAATATCTTTTATTGGAGTTGTATATGCATGTATAATTAATTAATTTTATGCCCCCTATCTAACTAAGGTTTGATTGTTTCGTGAACTTATTTTTGTATTTTTATAAATATTTTAAGCTATCGTGACATTTTCACCTAGGTAAAGTTGACTGCATGTATTGCACACACATTCATGTTATATTTATATTACGTTGGCTATTACAAGAAGAGTAGTTGGTGCAATGATCTTGTTAAAGAATGAAAAAAATTTTACATCGATGATTAATGAGATGGATGGATATATTCCTTATAAGGTTTGAACAATTCTCCTTCCTTTGAGCAGTTTTTAGGGTGTGAGTTGGACCTAAGACCTAATAGTGTTAAAGAATGACAAAAGTTCCACATCGGTGATTAATGAGAAAACTTAGACAATCTTCCACCCTTTGAGCTAACTTTTGGGATGTGAGTTAGGCATAAGACCTAATTGAATGCATGTGGCAGAGTATTGGCATTGGATGGGGAACTGATATTGGAGAAGCTACGACAATTAACGAGGACTTGTTGTGATGAAATTATACAGCATTTAAAGACAACAAGTGGCCATGGCTCCACTATTTCTTGAATAATCTCTTTTCCATTCTTACATTTAGGGGTATATATAAGTCGGTTCGGTTTGATTTTTCATTTAAAAAAATCTAAATCAATTATGTCGGTTTATCAAATTTAAAAATCAAATTAAATCAAATCATATAAATTCGATTTCGGTTTTAGTCGGTTCTTTCGGATTTTTTTGATTTTTCGGTTTTTTACAATTATATCGCATTTGAAAAAGCGATAAACATTTTTTCACTTACGTGTGTGATAAACTAACCTTAAAAAATGTTAAGTGAATAGAAATTTTCGAAAATACTATCAAATTCACATGAGTACAAAATATTTTTTTTGAAATATCAACGTTCATTATGTTAAACTAATAAGATTAAAGGCTAGATGCAAACTGAATACAAAAAATATTTACAAAGTAAATTGTTAACTTCGAATTTGAAAACTATAACAATATAATTATAACTTCAGATCTTAACACAAAACAAAATATTTATAATTTTTACAAGTCCAAATTTGAAATAAAATAGATAAACATTGAAAACTATAAACTAATTTAAAATATATTAACATAGTAGATTATAATTAATATTTTTAGCTATAAATAAAATAAAATTTTATATATAATATTTATAAAATTTTACAAGCCCAAATTTGAAATAAGATATATAAAATTGAAAACTATAAACTAACTAAAAATATATCAACAAAGTAAATTATATGTAAATAAAATTTTTTATCTATAAATAAATAAATTATGTATACATATATAGGAAAATTAACATCACACACACATTTTAGAGGATAAATATCAAGTTGTAATCATACTTTTTTAAAATAAACTACTTATAGCATATTATTATCATCTTATAGCACATCAATTAATATATATTAATTAAAAAATATATTATTAAATGTAAACTATTTATAGCAGTCGCCCTTTTTTTGGTTGATGTAGCCACAACTTTGGTCGTAGTCAGTTTAGCCCCATAAACCCAGTCCACTTGCAGCCATGTTGATCAAAATGACTAAGTTTAATGACTTGACTATTATTATCAAGTTATAGCATATTAACTAATAATATATTAATTAAAAAAAAATTATTTTATTATTTAACTAATAATTATTATGTTTAAATAATTAGTTTCATTTATTCACTTACCTTTTATCAACAAATTATTATTTATTAATCAATTACCTATTAAACTTTTTAATATAAATAATAAATTATTAAATATTAATCAATTACCTTTTAAATTTTTTAATATAAATAATAAATTATTAAATATTAATCAATTACCTTTTAATATTTTATAATATAAATAATAAATTATTATTTATTAAATATTAATTAAACTTCATATTATATAGTTACCTTTTAAAAAACAAAATCTAGAAATTAGGATTTTATTTTAAATAATTGATTAATATTTAATTATCCAATAACTACCCACCCCCATATCAACCAATACTCTTTTATCTTTCCCCAATACACTCAATCTCTCCCCACGCCTGAATTTATTGCATATTCCCTAAAAATCGCGCCTCAATCATCAATTCAAACAATAAACGCAGCCACTTTGCCATCTTTCTCAAATCTGCATCTTCCCCAAAATCTCTCATATCACTTCATCCTAAAACACAAACTAAAATCTCAGATCCGTTCCCCATTAATTTTATAGACAATGTCGAAGAAAGGTAGTGAAAATCTAAGAAAAAGTAAAAGATTGGTCGATGAGGAAGACGACTTTCATGCTCCTTCATTCGATATATTGTCACAATCTCAAACTCAGAAATCGAAGGGGAAAAAACCCAAAGAGGTAAAGGAAAGAGGCAAGAAGAGGAAAGGAAAAGAAATTGTAACATCGTCGAAATCCGATTCTGACTTTGTTGAAAAGACAAAATCGAAAAAATCAAAAGGAGTTGAAATTGGTCGTTCAACAACGAAGTCTTTCAAAAAAGATGCAGAGATTCAACAAAAAAATAAAACAAAAAAAGTTGATAAGGTTAGTAAAAAGTTTATTTCAAAATTCAATTTACAAAGTGTTGTTTTAGTGTCTTTATTTTTTTATGTTATTTGTCAATAGTGTACTACATGAATTTTGTATGATTTATATATTAATTGAGTATTATTTTATTTTTTCAAAAGTCACATATTTTTTTTTTAAAAATCGAATATGTATTTTATTATTATGAATTGTATGATTTATATATCAATTGAGTGTTATTTTTTTTTCTTCAAAAGTTACAGTTTTTTTTTTGAAATCGAAAATGTATTTTATTATTATATGAATTGTATATGAATTGTGTATGAATTGTGACATATAGTTGTATAAATTGAAATTGAACTGTGGCATTTAGTTGTATGAATTGTGTATGAACTCTAGCGTACACGTGTATGAATTGAGTATGAAACTGTGATATAAAGTTGTATGCATTGTGGATGAAACTGTGTTATTAATAATTGTATTTAGTTGTATGAATTGTGTATGAAATCTAGCGTATAGGTGTATGAATTGTGTATGCAACTGTGATACAAAGTTGTATGCATTGTGGATGAAACTGTGGTATTAATATTGTACTTTTTTTGTTTGAATACTGTATGAAGTTTTTGTATGATTTATGTATGAAATGATTTGTGGTATATAGTTGTATGATTTTTTATATATAGTTTTATAGTATATAAAAAGTAATAATTCAGTTTTACAAATTTTATAGGAGAAGAAGGTTCAAACACATTTATCTTCATGTATCAACATGAATGTGTTCGCTGATTTGTTGACCTTCCTCGGTCAGGATAAGTTCAATCCGTTTTTACAAGAAACTCCATTTTGATATTTTTATGATTTACATAACATAAAAATCCAATGTCAATTGTTGCGCCATATTTTTTTTCTTGAATCTGAAAATGACAGGGATGACATGTTCATTATTAATGTAAATGGTACAGAGTTACATTTTGACTTAAAAGAGTTTGTCGTTGTAACCGGTCTAAAATCTGGTCCAATTTTTGATTTTGTTTCTGATCCATCTGTTCCAAATAGATTAATTGCAGAAAATTTCGGAGACATGGACAAAGTCCAAAAGTTAAATTTTTACAACAAGTTTAAATTAGAAAACTTTTGGGAAGAAGATGACCGTTTAAAAATTGGAATTCTGTACTTCATTTCGTCATTCCTTACTGCATCAGACCCTTCAAAAACAACCATTTCCAAGTTATATTTTGATTTAGTAGAGTCTGGTCAGTATGCCACATTTCCATGGGCGAATGAGTGTTTTAATTTAACACTTAAAGCGTGCAGTTAAAAATTTTAAAAAAATCCTTCGTCATTCAAGTTTAGCCAGTTCCATATAGCATTGCAGGTATGGTTTTATGAGTGTTGTCATCCATTTGACAACACCATTGCTATCCATGCTTCAGATCGCACACCGCGTATCTTGAACTGCAAGACAAAAAATGACGTTATTTTTTTTTGATGATTTGAAGAAAACGATTTTCAGAACACATGGCAATCAGGTAAATTTTTATTGAATGTAATTAAATTAATTATAAATAATTGCATATTTTGATATTTTTATTTTATATAGCATAAATTCAGAAATATGTTTTTTACCGAAGAAGAGTTAAATGTCATGGATGAGACCATTTTAAATCAGTCTCCACTCACCAAGATTCTGAAGAGCAAGGAACATCGGTAAAGCAGGGCGTTGAAGTTGAAGGAAAATACGTTCAGTTGAAAGCAGAAATTGCAGAGGTATAAATGAAAATTTACGATTCAAAAATTTCAAAGATTTTAAATTATGCATATCAAACTTACTACTATGTTATGAACAGGTTAAGGCGGAATTGAAAGAGCTCAAAGCTAACGTTAGTTAAAATCACATTTCAATTTAATTCTATAATTATTATATGTTTTATTTTTATTATGCTAATATTGTATTCTTCATACATATAAAAGGTTGACAAGCACATGAAATAAATAAAGAATTACGTTGATAATTCGACAAAGCTGATAATTGAAAAAATTAGATTATCAAGAGGTCAACAACGGGTATGTAATAAAGTTTATACTGTGTATCTATGAAAAGTGTATACTTATTGTATGAATTAATCTCTTAACAGTAAATATAATATTTTTACAGTTTTAAGTTATTTTTTATTTAAATTAATTAGGATGATGCCACTCCAAATACTGCACAGTCCGAAGATATTAGATTGTCAAGAGGTCAACCAACATCGGCTGAACAACAACGGATATGTATCAAATTGTGTAAAGTTTTGTATGAAAACTGTATAATTGTTGTATGAATTCATATTTCAGCTTTAAAATAAAGAAACTGTTTTTACAGTTTTAACTGATTGTTAATTTAGGATGATGCCATTCCAAATGTTGCACAATCTGAAGAGATTCGAATCTCAAGAGATCAACCAACTCCGAATGCACAACAACGGGTATGTATCAATGTGTATAAATTTATGTATAAAAATGTATAATTATTGTATGAATTCATATATTAGCTTTATAATAAAGAATCTATTTTTACATTTTTAACTGATTTTTAATTTAGGATTATGCTATTTCAAATGTTGCACAGTCTGATAAACTTTCAACTGAACAACCTTCGATTTTAATGGGTGAATAAGCTCACATTTCAAACACAGATGGTATGTTATATTCAATTTTATTACACTTAACTTCTTTTACAAAATTATTTTTAGCTAACGAGTATTTTCTTTTCCAGATGAAGGTCAAAAGTCAAGTGCTGAAATTTTCAATGCCGACTTACCTGGATCATCGGCTTCAAAATCACCTACTTTGGATGATTAACCTGATTTTACCATGACACAAATCATTGCACTTGATCCGATTTTAAACGCTACCACAACACCAGATGTGCAAACAAGACACAGGAATTCCGACAAATATGCATCTTCTTCTTATATTCCACTGTCGAAAGCCGAAAGCAGTTCAAAGAAAGTTCCAATTTTTTCACAATAAAGCATCCATTCGCAAGTCACAATGAATTTGATGTTCCAGTTTATATGATTGACCAGTTCAACAAATGACTTATGAAAGACGTTTCAAAAAGGCGTGGCAGGTATGGATATATATAAATCATATTTTTTTCTAACAATATCAAATTTAATACAACATTTATTGCAATATTCACAGGAAATCAGCATATACAAAGGTGAAAAATACCTTTCATCCTCAAATGGACTTTGGCGTTGTAAAATTGCAGAATTTTTTTTCTCCCATAATGAGTCAACCGGGCAGACCTTGGGAGGATGGGTAAGACAACTAATGTATTATTAATGTATGAATTATGAATGATATAAATTTGATCTTACAATAAGTTTGTATGAAATGTATATGAAAATTGTATATACTGCTGAATTGTGTATATATTGTATGCATTTACTGATAATTACTATATTACAATGTCTAAAAAAAGCATGTGTTTAATTTTTTTTATTTGTAACAGCATATTAATACAATAATGTATTATCTCCGAAAGAAGACAAAATACTCCCAAACACATGTTTCGTACATCACTGTTGACTGTTGATTTATGGTGTGGATTGATAATATTGAGAAACAGTGGAGATTGTCAGATTATAACATGAGATCAATTGCCCCCGATCACGATGTTAGTCAGTGCATTAGAGGATTTAAGTTGCTTGCTAACATTGCTTGGGACAGAGTTGATGAAGTCATTATCCCTGTCAATGTTTCAGAGAAATGCCATTGGTTTCTGGTTGTATTCCGTATCAAGCGTAGATGTCTACATGTTTATGATTCGATGAGTGGAGGAGCTGTTCACAACAAATTAGTGAAAGAAGCCGTTGATAAACTTGCAACAATGATACCATTCTTTCTGGCAAGTACAGGGTTTTATGGCAAACGACTTGATTTGTATGCAAATAATATCCCTGAATATCAAAACAAGTCTCAATCAGAACCTCTCGAAATCAAATATGACACAGATGTTCCTCAACAGCAAGAAAGTTCCAAGTATGTAATCTCTATATTATATCTAATTCTTATATTTAGTTAATATAAAAAAATTCTAATTTGATTTTTGTTAAAGTGATTGTGGTCTGTACACCTCTCTTTTTGCTGAATATATCAGCAATTGTATTTTTGATTTATTTGATATTGAAGTAGATGCAACATACCATCGTCAGAGGTATGCAACTTTACTTTGGCACTATGCAAAAGCAAAGAATGAAGAGGGAGCAATAAGTGACAGTGAAGTTACGGTTACAGTTGCAAGCAAGTATGGTGGACCTCGCACGCCAAAAGAACAAGTTATGGACACCACCAATTATCCCACTCCAAGAACACGGAATAGGAAATGAAAAAATTTAAATGCACGTTTTGAATTTTTATTGAAATATTTGTTATTTTAACAATATAACAATTTCTGTTTTTTGTAATGTTTTTTTATAATTATTAATTTCTGTTATTTTCAATGTTTTAAACATTATAACAATTTATGTTATTTTTAATGTTTTTTATAATATAACAAGTCATAATAGCTTATTATTTTCAGTATATTTCAATGTATATTTTAAATGTATAAACATTGTATGAATTATGAATGCCATATTGATTTTGATAGATGTAACAGAAACCAATGATATATATATAAACATTGTATGAACATTGTATGAATAACATATAGAACACTTTATGAATGGCAGGACAGTACAATTTAAATTTATAATGTATAAAAATTGTATGAATTATGAATGACATATTGAACTTTGACATATGCAACAGAAATAAATAATATATATGAACATTGTATGAATACTGTATGAATATTGTATGAATACAATCTGAAGATTATTTGAATGGCAGTATAGTTCAATGTATATTTATTATGTATAAATATTGCATGAATTATGAATCCCATATTAAACTTGGATATATGTAACAGAAACAAATGGTACATATATGAACATTGTATGAATACTGTATGAATATTGTATGAATACAACCTAGAGATTATTTGAATGGCAGTATAGTTCAATGTATATTTATTATGTATAAATATTGTATGAATTATGAATGCCATATTGAACTTTGATATATGCAAAAGAAACAAATGATATATATGAACATTGTATGAATACTGTATGAACATTGTATTAATACAACCTGAAGATCATATGAATGGCAGTATAGTTCAATTTATATTTATTATGTATAAATATTGTATGAATTATGAATGTCATATTGTACTTTTACATATGTAACAGAAACAAATGATACATATATGAAAATTGTATGAAAACTGTATGAATACCATGAATGTCAGTTATAACTACTACATAAATAAAACAAAATGTGTTTCTAACATTCAAAACAACATAATAACAAATTTAACATTACGAAATCATTGTTTTTGCACAGGATAATTTGAACATGTCTTTTTATTGTGTCCAACCTGACGGCATCTACTGCAAGTCACCTTCGTCCTTTTGAATTTCACGTCAGCGAACCCCTTCCATCTTTCAAGTTTTGGTCTACCCGCTGTTCTCTTTGGATCTGGTGGCAGCATTTTAGGCTCTGAAATATAACTTGGTATATCCCATGTACTCTCGCATGGTATAGGCTCGACAGGAATGACATAAGCATCTCTCAAATTCTTCAGGCTGTAAAAAGGAGAACAGAAATCTGATTCATGCAATTTTCTGTATCTGAGAACTGCAATTACATGACCACATGGTATCTCATAATGTTGAAATCTCCCGCAACTGCACATCCTTGTGTTTAAGTTTACAATGTACTTCTTTGCTCCTTCAGCTACAGCATGTAGATCAACTGTTGAAGGTATCACCTAATTAAAAGTTAACATGTGGTATTGTTAATATACAATCAACTAAATATTGGTAAGTAATTACAATTATTTGCTATTGAATACAGTTAAATACATACCCTCATATTGCAAGACAAAGCAATACTTTTTTGTAGATAATGATCATATTTTTTTGTTAGATCAGATGTTGTCTTATCAGCCTCCTCATTTTGCTTGTGAATCCACCTCTGAGTTGTTACCCTCATAAATTCAAGAAGTGAAATTACAGGTAACCTTCTTGCTAACATGTTCACATTATTCAATGACTCGGCAATGTTTGAAGTCATGGTCCATGTGCGCTTACAATTCGAGAAAGCTCTTGACCATTTGCTATAATCAATATCAAACAAGTATGGTCGTATGCGCGTATCTATGTGGTCTATTCTTCCCATAATTTCCTCAAACTGTTGTTTTGTATAAGCTTTTGCCAATTTAAAAAACAAATCTTCAAATCTTCAGTATTTTTATTGA
Organism: Solanum lycopersicoides; assembly: GCA_022817965.1. Classification (NCBI taxonomy): domain Eukaryota; kingdom Viridiplantae; phylum Streptophyta; class Magnoliopsida; order Solanales; family Solanaceae; genus Solanum; species Solanum lycopersicoides. The sequence continues at coordinate 57,495,161 of CM040619.1, forward strand.
AATTCTTCACCACATTTACTGACAGATGTCATATGCATGCATAATGTTCTAATTCGGGATATACAGTAGCAGTCCCTTTCCATATGCTTTCATTTCTATCTGACATAAACCACATATTTTGTCTAACTCCATACGCTTCCTTAAATTGTTCAAAAAACCAAGACCATGAAGCGTCGTTTTCAGAATCCACTATCGCATAAGCCAACGAAAGTATATGACCTGATCAATTTTTTTTAAAAATATCACACAAATCAAATACAATTTATAAAATAATTTATTTTATTAGTTAATCGGAAAATTAAATAGGATTAAAAATACCTTCCAAATTCATTGTGCTTGCAGTTAACATTGTACCACCATACGAACATTTTAATCCCGCCCCATCAACAACTACAATAGGCCTACAATACTCCCAACCTCTAATACAAGCTTCTAATGCAACAAATGCATATAAGAATTTATCACCTTCTTTCCTTTCTATTTTCAATACGGATCCTGGATATGTTTACTCCAAAATGTACAGATAACCTGAAATTCTTACAGTTAAAATTTAATGGATACAAAAAGAATAATTAATTATTATCAAAAGAATACATATTTTATTTATATTTTAAGGATACATACAAAAAGTATACAATTTTCATACATGAATAATACAAGGAACAGAACATTCCAGATCATCAATAAAAAAAAAACTTTTACTGCAGTATACAAATTTCATACAAAAAGAATACACAAACCAGAACATACTATATGGTGACTTTTTAATTTAAAAAATTAAAAAACTTTTAAATTCATTCTTTATATGCAAATTACCCGGTAATCTGGCATATGACTCTGTTGGATCTCCACTCTTCAATTTTATTGCTTTTTCTCTAGCCCTCCATGCCTGTATGTACGTCAACGAAACGCTATGCAATTTCAACATATCAGCAGATATATCCTTTAGAGTGTATGCCGTAGATGGATCAATATATTTCTCCATTATTAAGACAACTACAACGTCAGTTATCCCCTGACGTCTTGCATACACTCGGTCTCTAACAGAACAAGTGTGCTGAGCATTATACTTTCTAACTTTGAATAAATTTGATTTATTCAAACTAGATGCCCTCATCATCCAAGAACATGTCTCACAAATACACTTCAGGTGATAACTGTTTCAAAATCAAGAAAATATAAAATTAAATTTTATACAGCAAAAAAATTCAAAATAAAAAATAGGTTTCATACAGTAGTGTAAACTTACTTTGATGCATTACAACGCTCAACACGAAAACTGAACTTTTCAACAAGTCCAACATGTCTCATAACCTCCTTCAGTGTTTTCCTATTGTTGTAAACTTGATCCTCAGCAACAAATAGGTTTGAATGGTCACTTATTATATCATCCTCACCTTCATTATTCTCATTGATAACTCCTTCTAAATTCATTTCCAATAAACGAATAGAATTATTGGAGTATAGATCGACGTTATTATTTGTCAATCTAACATCACAATTTATTATACCAGTATTAATAACACTATAACCTTCATTATGCATCTCATGATCTACCAAAGAGATGCACAAAGGATATTTTGAAAAGAAATCCAAATTAACCTTTTTCTGATCTAGAAAAACCTTTACCCCAACATCATTATGAATAGTAATAGGGGGACACATATCGTTAACAATGTATTTTATCTCAATAGAATTTATATTTTCTTCTATATTAAGTTGAGTTATTATTGCATTAACTAAACCAATATAGAGAGTAGACGCATCATATATGATGCCCTCCATATGAAAATCGATGTATTTTCCTGTTTTACAATATTAAAATAATATTTTAGTAAAATATAATGTATAATTGCTATATAATTCATACACAAATGATACATGTTTCATATACATTTCATTCACTAATAAAATAAACTTCATACTTCATGTACGCTATACAGAACATACTGTTTCTTTCCAAAAAAATTTTTATACAAACTGTATTACATATAATACAGTTACAAAAAAAAATTAACATTGTTTTAAATGTAAAAAACAACAAACTAACAATTCATAATTAAAATAAACAAATCAAAACTAAAAACTAACCCGAATAATTCCACTTTCCACCATGTTTAATTAAAATTGACACAAAGTTATCCATCAGAAGTGAAATATGTAGCTATGAAAATAATCTTCAATTCTTCGGGGAAAAAATGAATTATATGTTGAAAGAAATTTGAAAATAATAGACAAATTTTGGAATGAAGAATAATTGTAATGCTAATCATTTATCTACCTTTAATTTAACTCAATAAAAAGTTAAACTCTTCAAATTTTCAGGCGTGCACATTCAATTAATGCAGTAATTATCACTGACAAAAGCCACTTAATTTATGTTGTCAGAATTCTTAGTCATTAAAATTAATTACTCATTATCACTTTATCCACTTAATTTTTAATTAATTTTTAATAACAAATCCTTTTAATAAATTATAATTAACAATATAATTACTAATTAAATGCTATAGAATGAGATATTAAATGCTACAAAATGAAATTGAAACTCTAATGCCATAACTTGATAATAATACTGTGTCGGTTTGGTTTGAGTCTTTTTTTTTTTAATATCAAACCAAACCAAGAGTGGTCGTTTTTTTTTTTCAATCGCCAAACCAATCAAATCAAATCACAAATCGGATTTTTTTTCGATTTGATTGATTCATCGGTTCGATTTGACTTAATAATTTGATTTGTACACCCCTACTTATATTAACACTATTTGTAATTTGCATATTATCTATCAACTATATATTCCGGCAAATTGATTCTACTTCTATTGCTAAAGTTACATTGTTACATTTTACCATGATATCTACAGGCCTTTTAATTTCAACCCCCACCCCCACCCGGCAAATAAATGGCACTAATTTTATTATGATGAATGGATAAAAAAAAATAGCCCCCAAAATGTGTTGGTCTTTTGAGCATTTTAATAATTATTTATTAATAAATTGTCTCACATAATTATGTCATAGGCTTAATAGCCATTCTGCACAATGAAAATGGAATAGAGGACGTGGGAGTTATATGCATTTGTACCTAATTACTTAGTGGTCAATTAATGACTATAGGCATTATGCAATTTGCTGCATTCTGGTGAACATTGGTAATTTGTCAATGTGTAACATTTATACGTTGGTGCATTTGTTATTCCTCACCTTTATTTCATTCTTTCAATTTTCCATTATACGTACCTTATAATCTATGTAACTTTTCAGATTATTTACCTTCAGTATTAACTATCACATTATCTTTTTATTTATTTTAGGAAGACTTTTTCTATTATAAAATAATGGTGGTCTTCATTTGTTTTAGATACAAGCAACTATAAAGATGAAAAAGTTAGTCAAAAAGAGAGTTCTTATTGGTTGAAGGGAAGTGTTCTTGTTGTGGAGCTTTGGACTCAACTCTTATCCAGAGTTGTTGAGCTATACTTCGTGTAAAGACTGTTGTATCCTGGAGGAGACAAGTCAAGAGGACTATTGCTGAACCGATGAAAAACATTTGATGCAGTGGACTTGAACCTTCTTAAAGAGAGCGACATATCCGTGCATCAGCCTGAAGTTCATTTATAATCTTGTAATTTTTCTCTAACAAAATTTATAGTTTAGTGATATTGATGGAAGTCTGTCAAGCAAGAAGTGTTCACAAAAAGAGATAGCCAGATTAATGAAAAACCCAGACAACTAAAGAATAAATTAAAGGATCAAAAGTTTAGTGTACTAAATCAAAATGGGGTCAGAACCGGAATATGAATGTTGTACCAAATTGAGGTAAGAGTTTAGGTCAAGGGTAGGATCACAATTAAGTCATGGGTCTTAGTTTGGGATCGAGAGCCTATTAATCCTAAGTTATAATAAATAAAAAAAAGAATTTTGGATCAAGATCACATCTCTGCTACCAAGTTAAATCTGTGAGTCTGATCTCAAAAACCTTATCAGAATTAAGATTGAGAGTCCAGTCTTGAATCTCAGAATTGTTCCTCAAGCCAATTCCTTGTTTAATCCATGTCTACCAGTGTGATTTCTAGAGCAAAAAATTTGCATAAAATATCTAAAATAGAAAACTGACTTTATGAACCAAGTAGAAAAATAGAACATTTATACCATTTTTTCTTTCACAATATAATTCTTCATACAATTCCTTTGAATCTTACTCGCAACAACTTCTATCTGACATGCCTTTGTTTTTTTCCTTAGTGACGACAATTTTGAGAAGTCTAAATTCATTTGAATAATCATCTTATTTGCTTGTTGAGCCGCAATTCGATTCGTTTGACTCATGAGCGGCTTAAGCATATTAGTGACCTAAAGTAAAATTCAAACGGGGCCTTAAATTTGAATTGTTTATAACTTTTATATAATTGATTTTTTCTAGTTTTCAATTGATAATATCATCATTCTTATTTTAAATTATTTTTCATGAGATATAGTACTCCAAATATGTCAAATTTCTTCTAATAATTTCTTCATTTTTCATGAAAAGTTTAATTTTTTTACAAATAGTATTCAATATTTGTTAAAAAATAATAACTTATTACCTATTATTATTAAAAATAAGGCCCCTCAAATTTGAAGCCTAAGACACGTGTCTTTTTTTCAACATTGTCGAGCCACCCCTGATTTGACTGGTGTAACCACATTTTTTTTTGACATATACAGATTTGTTTGGCCAGGATATAAAAAAAAAAAAAAAAAAAGAGATAACAAAAAAAAATTCAAATACAATGATTCGTTATATAAAATAATTTTATTTTTTTCTTCACCAAAACCTACTATGAGTACGGTATGAGTTTCCTTCAATATCTCTTTCTCAATCTCTTTATTTTTCTTTCCCCACTCCTTCCCCCATTATTCCCTATCCAATTGTTCTGTGTTAGATAAAATTGTTCAGTTTTTTCTTGAAAGAACTTTAATATGACTACAACATGAGTTTCTATCAATTCTCCTTACTAAATCTTCTTTGTTTCCTTTTCAATTCTTTTTCAGATTTTTTTCTATTTCTTTAGCTATTGGTCTTAAATATTTTTTTAAAATTTCAAATAAGAAAGTTATAAATAATAAGAATCAATCCATGTTTAGATAAACATTAAGATAAATATTCTATTATTTTAATACGAGTATTTTTATTCTAAGACCGACTCTACTTAACCTGCCAAGATAATGCTATTGTCACAAGCTACTCAATTAATTGATATAATAGAGTTAGACATTTTACTCTCTACAATATTTCTATAAAATAAAAACTCAAAATGTGTTTTGTAACACCAATTTCAATTAGTATATTACTTCATGGTATCATCTAACACTTTTCATTTGATCAAATAAGATGTAATCCATTTGTTTTTCATACGATCTGTTGGATGATGTTTTATAAAAAAATATTTACCAATATGAAAATGTAACTCTTCAGCTATCAATATGGTCTAAGCTAATCTTAGATATTTTAGGCTAGTTCATTCCAATTTTTGAAATGAGTTGGTCTTTTATTTTGTTGGGCCAAATAATATCAATTTCAATCTATTACTATTGGGTCGTTAATCACGTCGGGTTAACCTATTTATTTAAAAAAGAAAAAATTAGCAAACTAGTCAAATAACTTAACTTAATTAGTAAAAATCTCCATACTTTATAAATATTAATAAAAATGTCAAAATGTCATTATTTTAGAAAGAATTGTGTATTCTAATTTACTTTCTATTTTATCTCATTTTAATTATAAATTTTCCAATTAATCCTCTCTCATATGTTTTTTTAAAAATGAAATATTTTCTCTCTCTCATTTTTCATCTTCCAATTCTTCTCCATTTCAAAATCTGCCTCTCTTTTTTTTTTTTTTTTTCCAGAAAATATATATTTATAAAGATATTCACACAATCGCTTTTATTAAAATATGAGTCTTTATCCATTTTTCAACATTTGTTTTATGATTTTATTTTTGTTTAAATCGTTCAAAATTGTTGCCCGTAGTTGAAATCATTTTTTGGGTTTGATAAACTCTAGATCACTCTCAAATGGCAGAATCTAAGAGAATTACTAGAGGTATTCAACTTAATCAACAATGTTCTATTTTTCAAATATCACAATTGAAACTTAGAACACAAATGACGATAATTTTGTATTTTAATTTGTTTATTTTGTAATTCAATATCACTTTGTATACAAATAAGTTCTATTTTTTATTTATTTTGTATTCATCATAATGGTATACCAACAAAGTCACATTTGTATTTCAACTGAAGTGAGTATTTATTGTGCTCATTTTGTAAATCTTAATTTTCAATGACAACAAGTTTGTATTTCTTTTTTATTATGTTTTCATCATAATTGTATACCAACAACTTTTATATTTTATGTGTTCACTTTACAATTCAAATTAAAATTGAATATCAAATTGTGGTGAGTATTTTACTGTGATCATTTTGTATTTAACTCTCACATTATATTCAGAAAAGTTTGTATTTTTTTGTGTTCATCATAATGATATACCAACAAAGTCAATTTTGTATTCCAACTTATGTGAGTATTTTTGTGCTCATTTCGTATTTTAGTCTCAATTTCAATGACAACAAGTTTGTATTTATTTTTATTATGTTTTCATCATAATTGTATATCAACAAATTTTATATTTTATGTGTTCACTTTACCATTTAAATTAAAATTGATATTTTACTTGCATAGTGAAACTAAAATTGTATCCTAGTGATCAAAATTGTATTACATAACTGCCAAATATATTTTTCTTTTATTTGTATTACAAAAAATTTACGAATTGTATTCCAATATAATCTAGTCATTACATATGAATACGATTAAAGAAAGATACATGATTCTAGAAAAAGAATAGCATACATAATGAAAATACTACAATCTGTTGAGGTTGATACAATATTCTAAAAAATATAAATTTAAAAAACGTGATTTAATCGAATTCATTTCAACATAAATTGAGTATTATCAATGAAAATTTAATAATCGATACTAGAAATTTGATGAACAAGTGGGATGAGTTCTTTGTGTTTATTATTTTGAATTTGTGTTTACTTTTGAATTTTTGTAACTGATGAGATTTTTAAGCAATTGTTCTTTTTTTTAAAAATTCTCTCCCCTAAATTTCTCTTTTTTGTTAGTTAACAATTATATTCTTTAAATAAAAACTTAAACAAGATACATAATAAACTAAAATTTTGACATTTTTACTAAATATTAAAAGTGTTGACAATGGATCCTATTAAATGTTAAAATATTGACATTTTGAAAAATTTCCCTTTAAAAAATTAAAAAATTTACATAAATTTTACTAGTTTACGAGATAATTCCTTAACTACACTCTAGTTTGCAATATTACATATGATCTTATCAAATTTTGGTGCTTCTAGATACATTATCTCGAATACATGCAGGTCAAATTTAGGTGTAATTTATTCTAGTAGATTCACATATATTTGACATACATAACAAATATCGCTCGCCTCTCTCCCATATAGGGCTGCGTATCGGGCGGTTCGGTTACATTTTGAAGTTTTTCGGTTTGACTTATTGTTATTAATTTGTAGAGATGCCAACTCGTTATAGAACCATTAAGATATTGACTTATTCATATTGGTTTATCGGTTTTTGATCGTTATTGGTTCGGTAATCGGTTTAACCGTTAAGATTTGACATAAAAAAAAGTCATTGAAAATACTTAGAAACAAGGTGACAAACCAAATGAATCATGCACATGAATTCACAAGTTACATCTTGCTCAAAAGCAACACATTTATATTGTAGAATAACCAAGTGTTTAAGACAACCAAAAATAAAAATAGGAAACCAAACTCTAAGTCAAATGACTTTATATACAAAATGGTATAAATATAATTATTTAAGTTACTATCAGGTTATCGGTTAACCCGTTAAGAAAAAAACTCAAACCATAAAGAACCGATAACCCCATAACAAAAAAATTAAAATTGTGCAAACCGCTAAATAAATAACCCAATACTGATAAACCAATAACTTTTTTTCGATTCGAATTATCGATTTTGGTTTGATTTTGAACAGCCCCTACTCCCATGTATCTGGTATCCTAAAAACATGTGAATCACTACGAGTAATTACAGATACACATATCTAGTATGATTCACATGTATCGGAATAAACCATTTTGTTTTCTTTTCCTTAATAGACATACAAGTTTGGACTTATGTTCATAATTTTTTTTTGTCTTGAATAGTACCAAGTAAAATCCTTTCTTATACATACTCTAGTCAAATGTTTTAGGGACTAGCAAGAGTTCACATTGTACTCTCAAAATAGTCTATTGAGGCAACATGACATATGCTAACACCATTCATTAACATGACAAAATATCAACATCAAAAAAATATTCCTTAGAAAACTTGAGAACATAATTACTAGTTAAGAATTAATGATTATCATAATCCTAATCTACATATAATATACATTTGAAGATCAAGGAAAACATGCAAGTGGCCAAGCAAGAAGCCATGGAGAATAAAGCAATCTTGGAGAATCCCTATTCCCTCACCACAACTTCCTTATCCTCACTTTTCCCCTATTCCCACTCCCATCATATCAAAATGTTCTTTTTCTCTTTTTCAAAAATATCTACACCTGTCTTAACCCCATAAGTTTGACTTAAGCTTATTCTTCTACCATCTTCAAATTATTCTCCCACATATCCTCTAGAATATAATCTTTTTATATTAGTATATTCTTTAAGATTAAGAAGCCTGAGGTTTTACTGCTTATAATTGAGCTTAATATGTATAACTAAAAGAGGTGATGGATTTTAAATTGTTAGCTTATTGACATAACGATTGAGAATAGAAGCGGAAATATTATCAAAATTTGAATCAGACGTATCTAATAAAAAAAAATTATAATATGTTATGCTGCTCAATCAGAATAGGAGTAATTCAACCAAACTAAATAAAAATTTAGTTATAAATTTAATGGTACTACAGATGTGTGTTGCCTATAATATTTATATGACTATAAAAATTTGTCACTAAGGTTAAATAAATTTATTTTTAAATTAAATAATATTATTCCTTTCAAAATAAATTTAAGAATATTATCACATAAATATTTAGTCAAATAAGGAGATTTTGAAATGGAATCAAAGCTAGTTGTCCAAAAAAGGGAGTGGCACCAATTCTTAGACTTGCCCTTTTGGGAATTGCAGGCTTTATCCCATCCCTTCAGCACGATTGGGAGATTCCATAGATTTTTCTATTTATGAACTCATAAATTTATATTTAATAGTACAATTTTTGTTTCGATTAACGAAAATATATTATTAAACCACTTAAATTAAATATTTCTGATTATCACAGAGTTTGTAATACATCCCATGATGATAGGGGCTACTAAAATTATTTCACCAGATAAATCTCTACTATTTCATTTTTATATCGTACAACTTGATCAAATAAAGTTTAACAAAGGAAGAATAATTTTTCCAAATTCATGGTATTTAACATATCATAATAATTATGTGATTATAAAATCATCCAATATTAAAAGTATATGAAAAAAATTAAATTTAAATTATTTTCAAATATAAAAAGATGACATTATTTTAAAACAAACTAATTTTTTCAAATACATGGTATTAAACATATCATAATAATTACGTGATTATAAAATCATCCAATATTACGAGTATATGAAAAAAATTAAATTTAAATTATTTTCAAATATAAAAAGATTGACATTATTTTAAAACAAACGAAAAGGGAAAAAAATAGAATGGAGAGAGCATGAATTAAGTTATATATTACTAACAAATTATTCCTATATAGAGTAATATGTGATTTTAAAACTTTCAAGCAATCTACTTTAATTGGGAAAAAGAAGAAGAATATTTCACAAGTATACCACTTCGAGCCTGTTTGGCCAGGGGCGGACCCACGTTGTGTGTTATGGGTGCTCGAACACTCATTAGCTTCGTCTCGAGCTATGCATATTTAAGTAGAAAAATAGCTATATTACTATATATATAATAGCGAGCACCCATTGAACATCAAATCATTAAGGACCAAAATTGATAAATCGAAAACGGATAAAAAAATATCTCTTTTTGGTTTGGTTATTGATTTAACGTATTTAAAAATCGAAAATCGCAATAAACCGAATCGATAATATATAAAATCGAACCGAATCGACCGATGCACACCCTAGTTGAGCACCCATAGCCATAAAATTTTGGATCCGCCATTGTGTTTGGCTCAGCTTAAAAGCTGTTTTTTGACTTATTTAGTTGTTTGACAATTCTCATAATAACTTATTTTAAGTTAAAAAAAAATTATTTTAAGCCAAAAGTTAAAAGCTGGGGTAGGGGTGCTTTTCTTTTTTATAGCGTATAAGCTCTTTTAAGTTGACCAAATTTTTACCTTTTTGCCCTTATTTGTTTTATTTTTATTTTTATTATTATTATAATTATTAGTATATTAATATTTTATTATTTTATTATTATTTATTTTATTACTCCTTATTATTATTATTATTATTAATATTATTATTATATATTATTAGTAGTAGTAGTATTATTAATATTTTATTATTATTATTATTTATTTTATTATTCTTTATTATTATTATTATTATTATATTATTATTATATTATTATATATTATTATTATTATTATTTTTATATTAGTATTATTTATTATTATTATTATATATTATTATTATAATAATTATTATTATTATTTATTTTGTTATTATTTATTATTATTATTATTATTATTTTCATATTGTTATCTTATTATTATTATTTATTATTATTATTATTATTTATTATTATTATTATTATTTATTATTATTATTATTATTATATATTATTATTATTATTATTAATATTATTAATATTTTATTATTCTATTATTATTATTATTTATTTTATTATTCTTTATTATTATTATATATTATTATTATATTTTATTATGTTATTATTACTATTATATTATTTTATTATTCTTTATTATTATTATATATTATTACTTATTTTATAATTCTTTATTATTTTTATATTATTATTATTATTATTATATTATATATTATATATTATTATTATTATTCTTTTCATATTTTTTTTTTATTATTATTATTATTATTATTATTATATATTATATATTATTATTATTATTATTATTATTATTAAATTAATCAACTTTTATCATGTTAACAACTTTTAAGGGTATTTCAGATATTTTGATTAAAAAAGCTGTTTATCAGCATTTATTTGCCAAACACATCAACAACTTTTTTTTAACTTCAGCACTTTTATCCAAACGCATAACTGCTTATTTTAAAAATAAATTTCAACACTTTCAAAAGTATTTTTTAAAAGCTACTTTGTTTAAGCCCATCCAAACGGGCTCTTCATATCTCACATCTTCTATCTATAAATAGAAGTGCTAGAAACCCATCATATCATCCAAAGCTAGCTAGCTTCCAATTGATAGCTATCTATATTCTTTCCTCAAAAACAAAGAAGAAATAGAAAATTTCAGTTTTTATATTTGCATTGTTTGTGCATCTAATTTGCTCTTCTATTATATGATTTATATCCCCTTCAACTCCTCCTTCTCTTACCCCTCTATGAATTGCATGAAAATTATCTACACTTCATTCATTCATGCACGCTAGTAGTCAATTTTATTTAAAAAATTTAAAGTATGGTGTGTCAATTATATTAGCTATTATCATTTTTTTGTGAGAGTTGTCCATATTATTATTATTATTATTATTATTTTTAAAAAAGGAGTGATTGTTGACAAAAGATAGAGAGGCACATATGATTGAAGCCATAAAATTGTTTGCACCTCACTTCTTTTGTGTGTTTTTTGTTTTTGTTTTCTTTCACTATCCTCAACCCCTCATTTTTATCGTGTTTATATATATATATATATATTATATATATATATATATATATGTATATCTTCATCTAATATTGTCTCATGATATATATATTTTCTTAAACTGTAATTTGATCAATAAATAATTTTTTGATATAAAATACAAATATACATACACATTTCATTTTAAAAAAATATAAACTGTATCCATTTAAGTGTATAATCGTCTTATTAAAAAAAACTCAACTATTGAACCTTAACTATAACACCGGCTACAACCATCTTTTTATTCGATCGAATATGTTAAAAGAGGAGGTGGTAGGAGATGTTGTTGACAGAAGATAGAGAGCACAGATGATAAAGTGCATGAAAATTGTTTGCACCTTACTCCTTTGTGCTCTTTATTCTTCTGTCAGCATCGTTAATCCCATCTTTTTTTTTTATCGTTTTTGTATTGTTATATAAATATTTGTCTTATATTAACACATATATAATGTTATTCTATTTTTAAATGTAATTTGAATGATGAAAAATTGTAATATCTTTGTAGATATAGAATGTAGTTATATTGAAACGTATAACCATTTCATGTAAAATTATGCATTATATATACATACATTTACATCTATTGAAGAGTGTAACAATTAATCATGTCTAAAAAAAAAAATAAGCTATTGTAGCTCAACTATAATACCAACTTGTATCATTTCTTTACAAGTCGGAAAAAATTACGAAATCGACTGTGGAAGATATTTGTTGACAAAAAATAGAGAGCACAAATGATGAAGATCATGAAATTAGTTTGCACCTTACTCCTTTGTGCTATCTATTCTTCTGTTACATATTTTATCATATTTTTATCATATTAATTATATTATTAATTATATTATTACATATTTTTTCATTTTGCATTTAATTATATTATTACATATTTTTTCATTTTGCATTTATTCATAGTGTTATTCTATTTCAATTGTAGTTTGATCGATGAAGAATTTTTAGATATACATTTTTAGGTATAAATGTATACAATATAATTGTTAAAAAGTGTATCATTTCATTTAAAAATATAAAATATATTTATTAAGTTATATAATTAACACTCATAAAAAATTAAATTAATTTACGTCAAATATAATATCAAGTAGTAACTTCTTGTGAATCATTCATATATGTTAAAAATGAAGGGGGTTGAAGATTCAGTTGACAGAAGATAAAGGAGTACTAATGATAAAATACATGACAATTATCTACATTTCATTCATTTGTGCTCTCTCTTCTTCTATGATCATCGTCAACCCCTCACTTTTATTGTGTTTATTTTTGTTATATTGCATTTTATTTTATTTCACATAAATTCATAGTTCTATTCTATTTTCAAGTGTAATTTTACCAATGAGGATTTTTAAAATATATTTAGGAATAAAATATGTTTGTTGATTCATCTGAAAATATAAAATATATCTATTAAGGTATATTATAATTTCATATAAAAAATTTGATTAGTTGTACCTTAACTATATAGATGAGACTCTGGAAGATGTTGTTGACAGAAGATAGAGAGCACAAATGATTAAGTGCATGAAAATTGTATGCACCTTACTCCTTTGTGCTCTTTATTCTTCTGTCACCATCTTCATATCCTAGAATTTTTTGTTTTCTTGTATTACTATATATTTATTTGTTTTATATTAATTTATTGTGCTATTTAAATTTAAATTTGATCGAAAATTTACGCATGTATGATGATATCTTCAATTTATTTAAAATGAAATTTGTATCTTTGTAAACTATATAAAATGTAGTGTAAATTACAAAAATATTTAAAAGATAATAAGAAAAAATTCTGGAAAAATATAGGATAGTTTAAATCTTGAAATACGAAATATGTCTCATTAATTGAGACATAAGAAATATCTATTGAAGTGTGTAATTATTTTAACTAAAAATATAAAATACTATTAAGATATATGATAATGTCATTTGAAAAAGTTAAATTCAGTACCATATTCCGACTTGGACTCAGTTGTTTCCGATATGTATAAAGCCCTTTCATCCTTTCTCTTTACTTAATTATACTTGTTTTCATCCTAATTACGCCACACATTCGCCGCCGCAACCGACGGCACTCCCTGCTCCGGTGCCGCCGCGGACAAACCTCTCAGCTCCACCGCCGCCACCATCTGATGAAAATCTTGATCTACCTCCGGGACAAGTCGTTGCATCAGTATCCTTTTCACAGCGATCTTTACGATCACGAGAATTAGAATCACGCCGAGGACCTTATCTTCCCTTTCAGACCAATTTTTGTACGTCATCCATCACCAGCTCCAACTTTACCATTTTCTCCGCCTTCGAATCATCCCCAAACCATACTAACAACTAGCCAAGCCAATCACGTGTCAGCAGAGGCGAATGCAAGATTTAAAATTAAATATAATTATAATTTTGACGATGGATTTTTTTTTTGTTTGTTTGTTTCTGTTAGTTTTAATGTTGCTATCTCGATTTCATTGATTTGCCTTTCTCCTGATCATTTTATTTGTAAATAATCATAGTTGATCAATATGAAAATTATGTACTAGTTTTATCTCATTCAGTTAACTATCTTCTCTACAATGGAGAGGAGTACTAATATAAGGTTTTTTCATGGTCCATTGGATATTATATCTTTACCGAACTTATCTTCGAATTTATTGGCAAAGAAGTCTCTGATGCCTATAGCATCGGCAGTTGGGAAATTAATACCTATAGATCAAGCTACTCAAATCAAGTCAAGTCCGAGCATGGCTAGGGTAAAAGTTATACTTGATCTAATAGAAAAGCTTCTAAATCGTATAACATTGCAGTTTGCACATGGAAAATCTAGTAAGTTGATCGAGATTTCCAAGAGATTGTATATGATAATCTACCTTTGTATTGTAATTATATTAAGCACCAACATCATGATGAAGATAGTTATCGCTTGATCTAAAAAAGAAATCAAAATAACAAACGATGATATCACTAAAGTTGTTCTAAAAGGTACTATTGAAAAAACAAATTGATGATATCTAAAGTTGTTCAAAAAGGTACTAGTGAAAAGTATAGAGGCGAGAGAAATACTAGATGAAAAAAGGACTGTAGATATCGATCAATCTAAAGCTACTTCTTTAGATTGTCAATTGGTTGCTGCCATTTCTGAGCAAAATCGTGCAAACTCAATAAATGTTGATAGTAATATTGATGTTCAAATAACTATCGAAAACAAAGGTAATTGCAATAACCAACAAACTGCTACTAATGTGGTGCAATAAAAAGAAATTGGGCTGAATTTGATGTCTAATGCAACTGAAAACGCAAGGGGAACACCAAGAGTTGGGGTTGATGCATCACAAGATGGAAATTAATGGACTTGGGACAAAAACTAATGGATACGTCTGATGCGTTGAAGATGCTAAAAAATCTGGGCAACGTGTTTTGCAAGTTGAAAACGAGAATGCAACTAAATACTTGACACTGATATTGCACACAGAAATTCAACTAGTAGTCGAACCTCTTCCCCAACTAGTCGAAATAATTCTCCAAGTAGTGCGAAGGGTGCGACTGAAATTTTTCATGACAATGAAAAGAGGCAGGATATTAGTAATGTCTTAAGAGACCTATTATATTCGAATAACTTTGATGCTTTATTGAAGGCTACTGGAAAGCAAGTAGTTATTTTGGTTCAAGAAAAACAAATTTCACTACCTGCTTTGAATAGCAAATTAAGTCAAAAGCTTGTGTATTTGTGCCTAAATGTTTTGATTGCAAAGAAGAATGAGTCCAGGGACTTAGAATAAAACACAATCGATTTGGGCGAAGATTCTCTTGATGAAGATGAGGAAGACAATGTATTGGACATATGATTTGATAGAGTAGTTAGGGAAGGGGATATATCACCTAGGCAACAAAAGAAAAGAAAAAAAAAACATGAAAAGTAACATAGTTGAAACGGTAAAATAATTGAAAAGTTTGTTCCAAGACACCGATATGACAGGCAACATAATTGGAATGATAAAATATTTTCCATTCTTATCAAAAGACATGTCACAACATCGAACTTGTAATCTTCTTATATATAGAAATATAGATTTGAATCAATATTGATGAATGTAATGTAAATGATATTGAATGAGTAATGTAAATGATACTAAATGTCACAGCATATGCTTTGATAGAGTGGTTAGGGAAGGGGATTTATGAGAAAATTAGTGTACTTAGCCGTGCTTCGCGCGGTTATGAAAAGAATTAAAATAAAATTATATATCAAAATCAGTAATTACTTTAATAAAATTTTTTTTTTGTTAATCGCATAATTTTATAGAAGAGAAGCTAAGAAAAATATTTAGATTAAATATGAAATTTATTAAGAAATTAATATATGTGAACTTCGAAAAGTTAAATATTAAAAATAAATTTCATAGAGAAAAAAAGAAGGTAATTAATTGGGTATATTAGAACTACTTAATACAAACTTGTGATCATTTTTTTTTTTTATTTGAGATTTTCTTAGTATAATTTATATATAATTATGTTGAAATCTGATCATTCTTGTATGCTTATTTGTATTCTTTTTAATTATATTCTTAGCAATTTTTCGGCAATGTGTAACTCGGATTGCTATTAATAGTTAGTATTCATGACTATATAGTTAGCCAACACTATTATAAATCATTATCCACAATTACTATTACTTGTCCTTGTCATCACCCAATCATCACATGTTTTAATTATTTTTATTATTGTACAATATTAGATTAATTTAATATTTGTATTAATAACTTTTTAATAATTAAAGTTCAAATAAAAAAAGTTTAACAATCTTAATTAGTTAAATTTAATATCTTATTATTATTATTATTATTATTATTATTATTATTATTATTATTATTATTATTATCATTATACTAAGGTTTAGATATCCAATTATTTTTGGGACAACTTATATTGGGAAAAAATGTAAAATCTAAAAATAACATAAAAGAGAACAAAAGAGAGAATTAACTATGCAGAAAAGATTTAAGAAAATGACACATATAAAATTTCTATTTCTTTTAATTTTGTTTGGCTTAAACACAAAATATTAAAAAGTATATTTCACATTTTAAATAAATATTACATTTAATATAATAAATTCCTAAGAATAAAAAGTCACAGTAATTAAGTGGATTAATAATATGACTTTGAACTTTTGTAACATAATAAGAGTAATTATTACACTAATAAAGAACATTAATTATAGAAAATAAAAAGACAAACAAATTAGAGTTATTGAGACAAATATTTATTATAAGTAAATAGAAAGGTAGGAAGTCAACTACATTTTTAAAATTATAAATTAATCGCAATTTTGAAATAACTTTAGAACTTTCGAAAAATAACAAATATGAAAATATAAAGACTTATTAATAAACAACTTGAAATCTTCTAAAAAAAACAAAAATATAATAATTAAGAATTGCAATTTTACATATTAATAAATAATTTATTTTTAATAAAACCATGTGTATTTTTAAAATTATAAATTAACTTTACATTCTTATGTTCTATCATTTTTGTTAATAAAAATTATTTCACCGGACTATGAAAGTATATGTACATATTTCTTTAAGTAGCATATCGATATTCATTTACTCATTTTCTACTTCTATGTTTTAAAATATTATACGCCACAAACACAATAAACTAATATTATCAATAAAAAAGTGAGAGATGAATTTACCTGAACAAATAACTATTTTTGAAGAGGGTTATCATTATAATATAATTAAATTATCTAAGAATCATATAGAGGTCTAAAGAGAATAAATTAGATATTTTTCTTAAAAAAACTCAGGATTTATATCTTCATGAACACAAACAAATAATATTAAATGTATGATTCAACAAAGAAAGAGTTGTAATTATATTACACATATCAAATTATTTTTCCTTGTAAACTCAAATTATTCAAGAATATCTAACCATTTTCACTATAGATATATCTCCTATAATCGGCAAATCTGAATAAATAAGTTAAAAAAATATCTACCAAAAGAAGAAAAAGATAAAGAAAAAGGAGAAAATTATATTTAAACACGTATAATCATTTTTGACAAAACATAAATAATTCAAAAGGAAATAATATAATAGAAACATTACTTCTTAAGGACCTAAAAAAATAAAGAATAATCACTATATAGCTCAAAATTCATTAATCTCCATCTCTGGATATTTTCATTTCATCCTATATACAAGAGTCAAAAATAATAATAACAAATAAATTATTAGTCCTAAAATGAATCTCAAAGTTAACAAAATAAAATATTATATCTCATAAAGAATAAGAAAAAATTACATTTAATCATAAATCTCCTACATAATCATTTTTGACAAACAATCAATCATATATATATATATATATATATATATATATATATATATATATATATATATCAAAATCCATTAATCTTCATCGCTTGATGTTATCATGTCATCCTATACACAAGAGTCAAGAAAAATAATAACAAATTATTAGTCATATAATGAATCTCAAAGATAACAAAACAAAATAATTTATCTAGAAGAAATAATAATATGCTGACATATTAACCTTACTTGCTAATTAAAAGTAATATATGAAATAATATTTGAAAAAATGATGCACCTCAAAGCTTACAAATATTGTAACATGTCTTCCACTAAGAGTGTGTTTGGTATGAAGGAAAACATTTTCTGGAAAATGTTTTCCAATTTTCCCATGTTTGGTTGGGACAAAAGTTATGGAAAATGTTTTCCAAATCAACTCATTTTCCTCAAAATTAAGGAAAATGACTTCCCTTAAAAAATTAAGGAAAACATTTTCCAAAACTCCCCTCCAATTTCAAATTACATTTTTTTTTGGGAAAAACATCGATTTTAAAAAAATATTTTCAATTTCAAAATTTTATTTTTTCACCCGATCCCTGACCCCCCCCCACTCACCAGCCAGCACCCCCCACCCCAACCCCTCCCAAAAAATTAACCCCCCACCCCAACCCCTCCCAAAAAATTAACCCCCGCCAACCCCTCCCCAAAAAATTAACCCACTACCCCCCACCCCACCCCACCCCCACCCCCAAAAAATAATAAGTTTGATTTTAAAAAATATTTTCAATTTCATAAATTATTTTTTACTCTAGTAAAAATAAAAGATGTCTCTCAGAAACATTTTTCATTCATAAATCAAACACTAAAAATCATTTTCGGAAAATATTTTCTATTCACCAACCAAACATGAGAAAATAAGTCCAAAATCTACTTGTTTTCCAGGAAAACATTTTCTAGGAAAACATTTTCCATGGAAAACATTTTCCTTCATACCAAACACACCCTAATTCTCTAATCAAAGATGACTACGAAATAACACACAATTTAAGTGTGATTTTATAGTGTCAATGTAACCTTTCACATTAAATAATTAGAAGTTATGAATATGAAAGGCTTAAGAGGTTATGAATATGAAAGGTTTGAGAGTTATGAATATTATTAATACTAATTTCAGAATAGAATTTATATAATTGAAGAGGTATAAGTTTATAAGAAAAAAATAATTAAAAAAAATAAGAAAAAATGTCAAGTAAAAAAAGAAAAATAAGAAAAAATGAATGGAGGTCATAGAGAGGTGTCACATCACCTCCTCTATGATCCTCATTTATATATATATTGATTTCATAAAGCACACTATCAGAGGTTGTACTTAATAAAATTGATAATTTTATTAATTACATAAGTTGTGTGAGATTAGTTTTGATTACATTTATAAAGTATTTGATTGGGGGTGATCAACGTATTTCAGATTCATGCTCGTTACAAATAGTCTATGTTTTGCTAATTAAAAATAAAATCTTCTATAAATGAAACAACATTAAATAAGGCGAAAATCGTGCCTATAACAATTTTTGAAGATCCTACATATCTATGAGCTAAAAAAACAGAGCAAAAATCCAAATTCTCTTCTATCAACCCTTCATCGCTATGAAAACGATGACTCTTTGTAAATGTGTTTTCACAATGTATTTGTGTTTTATAATTTCATATAGCGGTGTCAATGGACGGGTTGGATTGAAATTTTAAATATCCTATTATATTTGGTTGAGATAGAAATTGGGTTAGGTCATGACTCGCCAAGTTTACTTTAAGCTCAAATTGTCATATATTTATTTGTCTTCATTGTATTTATATCTAGTATCAATTTCATCCAAGTGTATGCTACCAATTTAATGTATCCACTATATTGATATTTGTTAAAGAATGACAAAAGTCTCACATCGGTGGTTAATGAGATGGGTGGACTCCTTATAAGGATTGGGCAATCCTCCTCCCTTTGAGCTAGCTTTTAGGGTGTGAGTTAGGCTTAAGACCTAATTTCACATGGTATCAGAGCAGGGCCCGTCTCACCCGATGTTGGGACCCCCGAAATCAAAATTGCCCACGCACTAGATGCTAAGCACTGGGCGTGAGGTGGGGTGTTAAAGAATGACAAAAGTCCCACATCGGTGGTTAATGAGATGGGTGGACTCCTTATAAGGCTTGAGCAATCCTCCTCCCTTTGAGCTAGCTTTAGGGGTGTGAGTTATGCTTAAAGACCTAATTTCACAATATTAATTTAATATATCTAATATGAATTTCATATAATTCATTAGAAAAGCCATAAGGAATTTGTATTTGCATTTGAACAATGTCTTTTTTCATATCTATAAATAGGTTCTACATGAAGACATAAGAACATGTTTTAAAAGAAAAAACATTTTTGAAAATCAAGTAATAACCGAACCATTGAAATAAAGTTCAATTAAACAAACTCAAGAACAAGATATTGAGTTTGTAACTCTCAATTGAGTCAACTTCCATGAAGGAGATACTCCAGAGGAGGTACAAGTTACAAGCCGCTGCTAAACATCAATATAACCTGATCATTGTATGAGACAATACTGAAACTATTCAGTTATAGTTCTTCCTCATTCCGCGGAGAATGGAAGAATTGATAAGTTTATCTAAAAGCATAAAACAATAAATCTAACACCTGAGAGATGGATCACGTTCAAAATTGTCCAATTGGTACGAAGATGAGGGGTGATCCTAGCTAAATCAAAGCAAGTTAAAGCTTCATTTCACTCTCTAGCATCTGAATGTCCTGTAATTCAATGAACTTATTTTTGCCAGCAAGCTTTTCACTAAATATTCTGCGTCTTGCTTCAATGGCCTGTAATATTCAAATGCACAAATGGTAAGAACAAGCCATAAGATAGTTTCTATATCCAAGGAAAAGGTTTCCAACTCCGTAATTGGGCATAACTCAACCCCATTAAACTAGGCATAATATGAGAATAGGCCAAGTTTATACTATGCCATCCAATGCAGAACACTTAACAATAACCAAAAGAAAGTGTCAATGCCAGTAACAAATCAAAGTGTCAATTGAACCTGTTTTTCCCAATTCGTGAAGCCTGTGACAAGGGAGAGTGAAATACATTGCACAATTGTTCCAGCCACCAATCCACTCCAAAGACCCTTGCCTTTTAGATTCAGTACAAATCCAAGTAATAGAACCGCGGGAATTCCAACCAAATAATATGCTCCAAGGTTCACATACGCTCCAATATGCTGCCACCCGCTTCCTCTGGCAACTCCTGATTAGAGGCATGAGGGACAACTCGTATTATCTTGTTGATTACTTGCATTTATTGTATTTCAAAATTTAAAACCTGGAATAACTCTTTTTGTCTCAATATAAAAATAAAGCAAATGAGAATGGTAAAAGAAATAACCTGATAGTACAGCTTGGATGCCGTCCATGATGATTGATATGCAAAGAATAGGAGTAATTTCTGCGACATAGGTGACTACTTCTTTCTCATAAGAAAATGCATAGCCCCATACATCGCGGACCACAAATAGAGTTATACTTGCAAGAACAACCTCAGTAGCTGAAAGAACTATCACAGCAGCGAGAGCAATTTTTGCCGCTTGTGGCCTCCCAGCTCCAAGCTCATTTGAAATCCGTGTACTACGTACAATTATTATTTACTTGGAATTTCGCATATTTATATCTTTATGAAGCTAGCTAACAGTATCAACTAAATGCTAGGTTGATAGGACAGGAGCAAACCTTGCTGCAGCACCGAAAGAATAAGGTATATGGTAGTGCACAGTAGTGATTGTAAAGCTGCTCTCCAAGAAATTGGATCATGACAATGCATCAGTATATAATCATTTCAAATATCAAAGGAAAAAGAAAAGGAATGTTACGTAGGAAAGGAAGCATACCATATGGACAGAACGGATGTTTCTAGCATCGGATTTGGAAACAGACCAGAGAGCAGAATGATTAGCTCAAATGCCCACCATTCCAAGCTATAACCATGTTCCGACAAAAACAAGTTGAGGTAATACATAAGGATCAACAGAAAAGAATCATATTTAAACTCAAATCACAAATAGTATTGAGATTACCAAACCATTACAGCAGATGGGATGGCAAAGCGGAGGAAGTCCCCAGTAGTCAGGAAAACATCCATAGAGAATGAAGCTCGAGTCTTTTCACAAACCGATGAGTACTTCACATAAAGTATAAGCAAGATCACATTCAACCAATAGGATAAACCGATTGACAATGCTGCTCCGATAATCCCTAAATTCAATTTGAATATAAAGGCCCAACAAATCGTAACTTGGAAGCATAAAGATACAACTGCACTTAAAAGCATTGGTAGGATTAAACTCTGTGCCTGCAGATACCGGACAAGTGACTGAAGAATAGCATATGGAAATAGTGTAGGAATGAGCCAAATCGCGTACTTTCCAGCTTCAGTTGCAATGGAAGGATCTTGGCCCGTCAATATAAGAAGTTTATCCGTAAAGATCCACAGAACAGAGACTGGTATACATACCAGAAACAGACAAATAATAGCACTATAAGTAAAAGTTCCAAGTTTTCGATATTGTCCTGCTCCATAGGCCTGCCCACATAGAGTCTCCAGCGCACTACACATTCCGAACTGTTCCACAAAGTATATCCATGATGATTCTTCATCTATACAAAGGATAAGAAAGGTATGCAAGCAAGCGATCTTTGTGCTTATAAGTTCCTTCATTTTTTATTCGCAAGACATGGAGCAATAATCCCAACGACAAGAACAATAACAATATACCCCGTGAATCCTACTAAGTATGGTCTGGGGTGGGTAGAGTATATGCAAACCTTACCACTACCTCGTCAAGATAGAGAGGTTGTTAACGAAAGACTCTCGGCTCAAGTATATCAAACTCAAGTAGAGGAAGAATAAAACAATGAAAAAAGCATAGTCATTAATTAGAAAATCAGTCCAAAATCTATAAGAAAGGAATACTAACAAACATCAAAATAGTATGATATCAAAAACACAATAAGTGGCAGGAACTAAAAGGGTACGACTAGTACTAAGACTATTATCCCTCTACCCTAATACGCGCCCTCCACTTCTTCCTATCTAGAGTCATATACTCAGTAATATGAAGATGTATCATGTTTTGTCTAATCACCTCTCCCCAGTACTTCTTCAACCTACCTCTACCCCTCAATCTGGGCATTAATGCACCTCCTTTACATATGTCCAAACTAATTCAATCTCGTTTCTCTCATCTTGTCCACCGCAGAAGCCACTCCTACCTTCTCCTTAATAACCTCATTCTTAATCTTATCGCTCCAAACATCTATCTCAACATCCGCAACATGCATTTATGCACATATAAGTTCTTGACTAGCCAGCACCCCAACACATACAACAAGGACGGTCTAACCACCACTGTATAGAACTTCCCTTTTAAGTTTAAATGGTACCTTCTTATCATACAAGACTCCAGAGACAAGCTTCCATTTCATGCATGTATCCCCAATTCAATGTGTGACATCATTATCGTCAATAACATTGAAATATTTAGTTTTGGTCTTGCTCAACGTGAACCCTTTGAACTTCAGAGTTTGTCTCCAAACCTCTAACCTAGCATTAACTCCGTCCAATGTCTCATCGATCAGAACTATATCGTATGCAAATAGCATACACCAAGGAACAGAATAATAATATAAAGTATAGTAATATGTTTTTGAATATCAATTGAGGTTAATAAACTATATGGATAGAATGAGACTTACAAGAACACTGTAACCGGTAACATTGGAAAGTGAAGTAGCAATAGAAGCACTAGAAAGTGAAAGTTCACCAAGGTGACCTAACATAATCATTGGCGAAACACGCAAAAGGTACTGTGATACTGTCACCACTATCATAGGCAAAGCAATGCGACTCGTCTCTTTCACCTCTTCAATAAAAACTTTCTCTGTCACAACCACATCTTCTTTCTCCAAATTAACCAGCGGCTCTTCCTCCGCCATAATACTTCTCTCTTTCTTTCTTCACTTCTCTCTTTCTTCGTAAAATAATTGAATTGCCGAGTTAATATCTCAAATGGTTACTTAACTCAATTTTGTTAATAACTGCAAAACTAGTCACGACTCCCATCTAAATATGATTCCTCCCTTTTTTGGCTGATCCAGTGTGAAATTTAAGAGTCATAATACATACGCATCATCTTTAATTTGGCGTCAACAAATAATTATGACTTTTAATTTTGGATATGTACAAATAGACACTTAAACTTGTATAAAATTGAACAAATAGACACATTCATTCTACATGGCAATTTGGCGTCTTACGTGGCGTCCTACGTGTATTATGTCAGGTAGAATACGTGTTACTTGTTTAATTTTATACAAATTTAAGTGTCTACTTATGTACACTCAAAGTTGAAGGACATAGATATTCACGGAAGCTAAGTTAAAGGTCATTTTATGTATTACATCAAAGAAAAATATACAATATATAATAAATTATTAAAATATACTTTAATTTATGATATTAAACATACTATAAAAAAATTTAAATGAAATAGTAAGTGATTAAGAAAGAATAACACATATAAATTGAAACAAAGACATTAATTATGCTTGCAAGCAGTTTGGTTACCGTGTTATATAGTATGTAGTATTACTTTCAATTTATGTGACTCATTTTTTTCATTTAGTTAGAAAATAACATCATCTTCTGATAATAAAAAATAATTGAACTTTAAAATTATTATTTCACTACTAAACAATTTATAGTTACTCAAATATTTAAAATTATTTTAGATTACAAATTTTAGAATTCTATTCCTTTTTTAAAATTTTGTGGCATATTAAACGATGTTATATTTATATAATATAACTTGCTAGTTCATACGGGAGGAGTAAATATTATATTCCAAGTGATTTTATTAAAAGGACAGCTCCGTGATCTTAAAGTTTGACCTAACATTTGCTGCTTTAAAATAAAAAAAGTTGACTTAATATTAATGTAAAATAGAAGCTCATGTTTCGTTGATTCGCAATTATATTTTAGTATAAGTCACGAATCAATAACAGATCTATCAATTAGATACTGTATTTGTTATTTGCATGTTGTGTTTTTTGGGCTGCGTATTGGTCGATTCGTTTCGGTTTTGAAGTTTATTGGGTTGGCTTATTGGTCGTATCGATTTGTAGGAATGTTAAATCGTTATAGAATCATTAAGATATTGGCTTATCGGTTATTGGTTTGTCGATTTTGATTGTTATCGGTTCGGTTATCGGTTTAACCGTTAAGATTTGACACAAAAGAAAAAACATTTAAAATCACTTAAAAATAAGGTGAAAAGTCAAATAAACCATGCACTTGAGTTCACAAGTTACATCTTGCTAAAAAAACAAAAACTTTTACATTGTAGAATAACCAAGTGTTTGACAATCAAAAATAAAAGTAGGAACTCAAACTCTAAGTCGAAGACTTTATATACAAAATGGTATAAATATAATTATTTAATTTATTATCGGGTTATCGGTTAACCCGTTAAGAAAAAATTTCAAACCATTAAGAACCGATAATCCGATAACAAGAAAAACCACTAAACCAATAACCCAATAGTATAAACCAATAACTTTTTTATCGGTTACAGTTCGATTTTGAACCGCCCTGGTGTTTTTATTTAAAGGATTCATGTATGATGTGGGCCTATAATTTAGAGGAAAAAAATGTTTTTAAATATTGTCCGCAAGCAATTTTGATTATATTATTTTAGTATAATTTACATACCTTTCATAGTGTTAAAGAATTTATTTTATTTTATTTTTCAAATTACAAAAAATCTTACATTGGTGTTAATTAGCTGAATATCTAGAAAACTAAAAACTTAAAACAACTAGAAATATTCAACTTTGGCTTAAAAATAAAGTATAGTCAACTCTAAAAGATGTTTCGTTTAAAAATACATTTTCAATTTGTGCGTACACATCATGAATCATGCTAATTCTAAGTTCTGAATTAATGAGATTAATTTAATAACTAATAATATAGAAGCTCATTAATGACATTATTAAGAAAAAAGAAGTAATTAATTAATGCCGTTTTTAGCTCACGAGGTTATTAGTTATTAATTACTAGGTTAAGGGAATTAGAATACAAGTTACAAGTGTTGTATTTATCTTTAAAAATTATTCATTAAATATGTATAAATTTTACTAAAATTTTAAATTTTAAATTTGATTTCGCATTGTTTATGTCGACAATGTGTGCATGCATGCATGGCGATGCAGTCAATTTGTAAGGGCTAGTAGGTCTTAATTAGTTCGATAGAGTCAAGAGACCAGGAAAAATATAGTCTCTTTAAAAAATAATAGAGTAACTGATAAAATGTATAAATATATTATTTGCACGTAATGGCTTCTTGATGTAGCTTAAATTCTTGCATCGTGTAATTGGTCTATAATATAAATAATGATATGTTTTGTCATGTTGATATAATTATTTTTGACCGATCAAAAAATGTATAAGTTGTCCATATAAATATAGTTGATTACATCTATAGATTCACCCTAATAAAGTACTCCCTAATGTCCTCATTATTGAAGTAGACGTACCCATTATGATTTTACTGATCCGTAGATTAGAGATGATGAAAATCTAAATTATTTAAATTTGAATCGATTATTAACCCACTCATTATAAATAGTTCATGCTAATCATCAAATTTATACGATGTCTAAACAAATTGATCCAAGAGAATTTTTTCAAAATATATTTTTCTTTATTTGATATGTTATATTAACAATATATAAAGAAAAAAATAATAATTAGCTACTTAAAAAATTACTATAAAAGAACAAATGAAATAATGAAACTTAGTAATAGTTGGACGAATTGGATTTTGACTCACTTTTTAATCCATTTCAGCTTAATAACTTTTAAAAACAGTTAATAACTCACATATTTATTAACTCAATTCATTCTAATCCATTAAATTTAACTCAACCACCGCGTTTGACACCTATATAAATCACTTTGCATTTTCAAGTCAATAGTGAAAATAACAAACCAAAAATAACAACCATTTCGAAATGTAACTTATTTTTTTCTTGTACAGTTTTACGTAGAAAGACGGCCATAAATAATAAGACAAATTAAAGTTATGGAGAAATAATTTAAATTCGTACACCCCTAAAACATTGTAAATTAAACATAGCGTACTAATATCATAAATGCCCTTTTTTGTGGATAAGATAATAACCTTAATAAATCATTCACTAAGAGAACCTTCCATAATTATAAATACAAAATTATTCACAATAGAATAAACGAAT
>CM040619.1:57522829-57662947 GCA_022817965.1 Solanum lycopersicoides
AAATTTTATGAATTTCGCATACATTACTGGACTTCTAGATACATTAGGGGAAGGATGTGCAGAGAGGAAAGGGATGTATCAATAGGACATTCTGATACATCACCGAACATCTAGATACATAGGTGAGCGATGCATCCAGTGGATGTATCAACAAGAGAAGAATGTGTATTCAAGAGGGGATTTTTTATTTTTTAAAAATGATAGAAAATTTTAAAGATTATAATAAATAACATGTGTATTTAGATATTTTTCCTTATTTTTATTCATATCGTTCTTATATGGCAATAAAGCAAGTAGTCTTCAGATTTTGGCCTTTGAGGCAGGAAAATTATCAATGAGCAAAAAACCATGGAAGTCCAAAGTGTTTGCTCAATCAGAATTTGAAATTTAGTTACGAGACAAGCAAATACGAAAAGTATCAAGTCAAGATCAACATCTTTAGTATCATTTGTGAATTAAATCGATAAGACATTTTCATCCAGTTAACTTGTGAGTTGTGACCAATTTCCATTTGTGTGAGTTTGTTCACATTGTACACAGTTCCGAATTCAAATAAAAGAAAAAGAGTGTTCAGAATTAATCATAAATAAAAGAGAAGAGTATTAAAAAAATTATTTTGTTATATTAAATTTTTTAAAGATAAATATAGTTGAACTAAGTTGTATAATTTATTAATACAAACCAAAGTTTAATCAATCTGCTAGATAAAATTCTCATGATCGAGTGACCTTTTAGGATATTAACTCTCTATTATAGCATCCACCTGTCCTGTCATTACATGAGCTGATTTTCCCGGCGATGTTTTCACTAAAAATTCTGTGTTGCTTCAATGGCCTGTAAATTCAAATGCACGGTGTTAACTCCCATGAGCCTAAGGTAGCTTCTATATCCCCAAAAAAGGGTTTCCTACTCTGTTGTTGGGCTTAACTAAACCCAGTAAGCGAGCATAAGGTGAGAATTGCCCAAATTTATATAAGGAAAACAGTTTTTATCATGCCATCAAATGCAGGACACGAGACAATAACCAAAAGAAAGTGTCAACACCAATAACAAATCAAGGTAAGAGTTGAATAGGTTCTGAACCTGTTTTCCCAATTGGTGAAGCCGGTGACAACGGGAGTGAATAGATTGTACAGTGTCTCCAGCCACCAATCCACTCCAAAGCCCCTTGCCGTTTAGATGTAAGACAAATCCAAGTAATAGAGCCGAGGGAATTCCAACCAAATAATAGGCTCCAAGGTTCACATAGGCTCCAATATGCTGCCACCCGCTTCCTCTTGCAACTCCTGATTAGAGGCAGATTCACGATTTAAATTATTGAAATATATGAGTTCAAACGTATTAAATTGTACTAAATTTGGAGATTTCACATTTATATATCTATGATCTAAATAAACACTGGCGGCTCCTTTAAGTGCATCCAATACACTACAAATCTGCCGCTGCTTCAGACGTAATGAGCAAGCTACACTAAAAGGCATGGGAGACAACTCTTGTTCTCTTGTTGGCATATTCATTATTGTATTTCAAAGTTATAAAGCTGGAATGACTCCTTTGGTCTCATAAAACTTTGCAATTTTGGAAATAAAGCAATTGAGGATGGTCGAAGAGATAACCTGATAGTACAGCCTGGGTGCCGTCCATGATAAATGATATGCAAAGAATAGGAGTAATTTCTGCAACATAAGTGGCCACTTCTTTCTCCTAAGATAACGCATAGCCCCATACATTGCGGACCACAAATAGAGTTATACTTGAAAGAACAACTTCAGTGGCAGAAAGAACTAACACAGCAACAAGAGCAATTTTCGCCGCCT
Organism: Solanum lycopersicoides; assembly: GCA_022817965.1. Classification (NCBI taxonomy): domain Eukaryota; kingdom Viridiplantae; phylum Streptophyta; class Magnoliopsida; order Solanales; family Solanaceae; genus Solanum; species Solanum lycopersicoides. The sequence continues at coordinate 57,524,647 of CM040619.1, forward strand.
GTGGCCTCCCAGCTCCAAGCTCATTTGAAACCCGCAGAAAAATTCAAAAAAACAATTAAACCACATGTCCCACACCAAAGTCAAAATTCAAAGCGCCGTGCTAACGCGGTTAATACACTATAATATAGTCATATACCAAAATATTTATGTATTTAAATACTCCTATCTCTCACACCACATTTTCATCATTAATAATTTAATCCAATTTAATTAAGTTCCCAAAAAAAAAAATGTCTCCAAATTCCTCCATGGCTGAATCTAGAGATCAAGTTAGCCCTCTAGCACCTGCATCCCACCGTATATACGTAGAAAGCGAACAAGAAATTAATTCCACGTCCGTATCTAGTATAGAGTTATCAAAAAAACAGTGTCGTAGAAGGTGCATCAAATGTTGTAGTTGTTGTGGAATCACAACAATAATCATAGTTGTAATCATCATAATTCTTGCATTCACCGTTTTTAAGGTGAAAAAACCTACTATAAAATTGAACTCAATTAAATTCGATGGGTTGAGTTATCTCACTAGTAGTTCCAATCTACAAACCAATGTGAACATAACGGTCTCTGCATATATCTCTATCAAAAATCCTAACGCGGTCTCTTTCAAATTTAACCGTGCAACCACTAGCCTGATCTACGATGACAGGGTCATCGTAGAAGTCTTAACGCCATCGGCTAATGCTAGGGCTCGGAGGACATTCAAGATGATAGTGAATGTCACAGTTTTGGCTGACAAATTATCAGGCATTACTAGTCTAGCAAGTGATTTAATGGGAGGGGAATTGCCTATGAGTATGTCCACAAGTATTAATGGAAGAGTCAAGATATTGAGTATTAAGAGAAGTGTTGGTATACAAATGAATTGTAGTATGGCACTTGTTTTACAAACACAAAATGTTAAGGATATGGATTGCAAAAGGAAAATTTCTCTCTAGTTTAGACCGCGTTACTAATTTTTTGGAATTTAAAAGGAATGATTTTGATATGATATTGTGTGTAGGGTATGTTGAAGTAAGAAATATCCGCGTTGGAAGTCACTCTGAATAGAACTCGTGAGATTACACTTCGAATTGTGACATAACAATTTAAATTATATATGGTAGTCCATGTTTCGTTGAGATTATTTGTGGTATGTAAAGACTGGTATGGCATAGTTAAATAGTTCTTTAATTTGTTTGAAATAGTGTGGAATATTATGCAGGGAAAAGGTTATTTTTTATTTACTTTGTACTGGATTAATTAATCAATTTCGTTTCATTTAGAGAACTACCTAATGGCTTCCATTGTTGTAGACGAACTTCATTAATGGGCTTTATGTTGCGTGAATCTTAATTAATCGGAGCTTCAATAAAAATATTTCTCATTGGATGAAAAAAAAAATGTATTCATAATTTGATTAAAGTTAAGACACCTCAAACAAACAAATGAAATGTTTTGATTCTTTGTTAATATTTCACATTGCTAATCACAAAGTTAAATAGCCAAATAAAATTTTCAAGTTTCGGATTGAGGCCAGGTTCTAAATCGGGTATCGAAATAGGGTCCTGGAATAGGGTCTCGGGGTCATGTCTCAGGTCGGATTTCGGGGTCCGGGTCATGTTCAAAGGTTGAATCCTTAGTCGAATGTTGGGGTTTGGAGTCGGGGGTCGGGTTGTGCCTCGGGTCTCGTCGGGTGTTTTCATTCACCAAATATTTTTAGAAAAATATTCTTTACTCGCCAATAAGGGTGTACATCGGTTGGTTTTGTTTTATGTATTATCAGTTCAATTTATTAGTTTTCAGTTTTGAAATACTCTAAACCAATACCGAAATCAATAAAATATTTTTATTGATTTCGATTTAACCAATAAGAAAAGGCTTATAAAATAAATATAAGACTTCTCCAATAATTTGATGTGACAAGACAATAATGTAACTATACAAAACACTCATAAGGCAGAAATAATAATAAGTAACATGAAGAGAACTATACAAGTACACACAGATGAATTATGAGGAATAGATTTCTTACTTTATGTTTCGATATGGAATTATGAACTCAAAATCACTCTGAAGTATGAATTAAAGGCTAAAAAACAAAAATAATAGCCTGGAAAGTGTTAACATTAATATTTAATATTTATTTAGAGATAAAGTAGTAAATTACTATAATATTAATGGTAAAAAATAAGAAATAAAAATACCGACCTCCGTAGGTTGAAATCTAAAAAAAAGAAATAAAAATACCGACCTCCGGAGGTTGGAGTCTAAAAAATAATATATAAAAATACCGACCTCCGGAGGTCAGAATCTCAAAAATAAGAAATAAAAATACCGACCTCAGGAGGTCAGAATCTACAAAATAAGAAATAAAAATATCGACCTCCGGAGATCGAAATCTAAAATATAAGAAATAGAAATACCGACCTCCAGAGGTCGAAATTTAAAAAATAAGAAATAAAAATACCGACATCAGGAGGTCAGAATCTTAAAAATAAGAAATAAAAATGTCAACCTCAGGAAGTCGGAATCTAAAAAAATAAAAAATAGAAATACCGACCTCCGGAGGTCGATATTCTAAAATTTGATAATTAAATATTCTGACCTCCGGAAGACGAAAATAATGAAAATAAAAAATAAGCAAATATATTAAAGTGACCTCCGGAAGTCGAAAAATAAAATAATGAATTTTACTGACTTAAATTAAAACTGACCTCCAGAGGTCAGTAAATACCGACCTCCAGAGGTCGGAATTGAATAGCGACCAAGCTTTTTCCGGCTTAAGCTGGGAAGTCGGTTTTTGGTCGCGGAGGTCAGTATTTCTAGGTCGGTATTCACTGTTTTTTTAGTAGTGTTATCGGTTCATTCAATAACCGTATATTAAAAAACAAAGACTAAACCGATAACTTGATAATTTTTTATATAGTGTCATTAAAAATCTGTTAACTCACCAACCAAATATGAGAAAATAATTAAAAATTGATGATTTATGAACAGTTTTTAGTATATTTAGAGAAGAAGAAGATGAAGAGATGATGAAGAAAGAAGATGAAATAACTCTCTGATTGTATATCCAAAAAATCTAATCTTCAATGTACAAGATTCTCATATTTATAGTCTATGAAGATAAATAACCAAATAGTTATGCTAACTAACTTAATTGTATGATAACTGTCATTCTAACCAACTCTTGTGAATCTCATCAACACTCCCCCTCATACTTGGTACTGTAAATTTATTAGTTAGTCCAAGTTTGGATATCAAGTATACATGTTGAACCTTGTTTAAGCTCTTGGTTAAGACATCTGCAGGTTGGTCATGTGTAGATATGTACTGAGTCTTTATAAGACCTTGTTGAATGAATAGACAGTAGCTTTCTATGTGCTTAGTTCTTTCATGATACACAGGGTTAGCAGCCATTTGAATGGCTACTTTGCTATCACTGAACACTGTAAAAGGTAGTTGAATTTGAACTCCAAGATCTTTGATTAACCCGACAATCCAAGTTAACCTAGCAACTGTAGAAGCTAGACTTTTATATTCTGATTTAGCTAAACTTCTAGATACAGTAGACTATTTTTTTTCATGAGATCAGTGAATCACCCAGCTTAACAGAAAATCCTGTCATAGACTTCCTAGAAAAAGCGCAAGCACCCCAGTCTGCATCACAGTGAGCTGTGAGGACATCTTTCTTGTTACTAGATAATAGCAATCCTTGTCCTGGTTTATCTTTTACATATCTAACTATCCTTAGTGCTACATTCATATCAGACTGCTTTGATTTCTATAGAAATTGACTAAGTGTTTCAACACTGTAAGCTATATCTGGTCTTGATAACTGTTAGATATAAAAGCTTTCCCACAAGCCTTTGATAGGCACTCTGTTCAGCTAGTGTTTCAACTTTTGAGCTTGTAGCTTCTTTGATATGTTGACCATATTCATTAGTGGTTAACTTTGTAGTAGTATCCATAGGAGTAAATGCTGGTTTTGATGCACTAAAACCAATTTGTGATATAAGTTCAAGAGCATATTTCCTTTGATGCATAATAATGCCTTGTTGAGACCTTACAAAATCTATACCCAAGAAACACTTTAATTCTCCAAGATCTTTGATCTTAAAAGCCTTATGTAGAGCTGTTTTTGTTGCTAGAATCTGCTCCAAATTGTCTCCAGTGACCGATATGTCATCTACATATACCAATAATATCACTTCTCCATTTGTTTCTTGATGTATAGAGAGTGATCAATTTACTCTGTCTGAAAACACATCTGATTAATGCTTCTATCAATTTTGCATTTCATTGCCTTGGTGTTTGATTCAATCCATATAAGGATTTTGAGAGTCTACATACATTCTCTCCCTGACTCCGAAATCAGGTCATCTCGAAGATCACCTTGTAGAAAGGCGTTAAAGACATCCATCTGATGAATATGCCATTGTCTAGATGCTGCAATAGCTAAAACAATCCTTAGAGTTACCATTTTAACCACATGACTAAATATTTCGTGATAATCAATACCCTCCTTTTGAATATATCCTTTAGCCACTAACCGTGCAACCACATGATCAAGTTCGCCCTCTAGCACCTGCATCCCACCGTATATACGTAGAAAACGAACAAGAAATTAATTCCACGTCCGTATCTAGTATAGAGTTATCAAAAAAACGTCATAGAAGGTGCATCAAATGTTGTAGTTGTTGAGGAATCACAACAATAATCATAGTTGTAATCATCATAATTCTTGCATTCACCGTTTTAAGGTGAAAAAAACTACTATAAAAATGAACTCAATTAAATTCGATGGGTTGAGTTATCTCAATAGTAGTTCCAATCTACAAACCAATATGAACATGACGGTCTCTGTAGATATTTCTATCAAAACTCCTAACGCGGTCTCTTTCAAATTTAACCGTGCAACCACTAGCCTGATCTACGATGACAGGGTCATCTTAGAAGTCTTAACACCATCGGCTAATGCTAGGGCTCAGAGGACGTTCAGGATGATAGTGAATGTCAGTTTTGGCTGACAAATTATCAAGCATTGCTAGGCTGGCAAGTGATTTAATGGGAGGGGAATTGCCAAGTATTAATGGAAGAGTCAAGATATTGAGTATTAAGAAGAGTGTTGGTATACAAATGAATTGTAGTATGATAGTTGTTTTACAAACACAAGATGTTAAGGATATGGATTGCAAAAGGAAAGTTTCTCTCTAGTTTAGACCGTGTTACTAATTTTTTGAAATTTAAAAGGAGTGATTTTGATATGATATTGTGCGTAGGGCATGTTAAAGTAAGGAATATTCGAGTTGGAAGTCACTCTGAATAGAACTCGTGACATTACAATTCAAATTGTGACTTGACAATTCGAATTATATATGGTAGTCCATGTTTCGTTGTGATTATTTGTGGTATGTAAAGACTTGTATGGCATAGTTCAATAGTTCTTTAATTTGTTTGAAAGTAATTTGTGTTTAGTGTATAGTGAGGAAGATTATGCAGGGAAAAGGATATTTTTGGTTTACTTTGTACTGGGATTAATTAATCAATTTCGTTTCATTTAGAGAACTACCAAATGACTTCCATTGTTGTAGACGAATTTTATTAACAGGTTTTATGTTGTTATCGAAGTTTCAATACAAATATTTCTCATCGGATGAAAAATCAAAAGAAAAAAAATGTATTCATAATTTGATTAAAGTTAAGACACCTCAAACAAACAAATGGAATGTTTTGATTCTTTGTTTTAATTTCACATTGCTAATCACAGAGTTAAATAGCTAAATAAAATTTCCGTGTTTCGGATCGAGGCCAGATTCTGAATCGGGTATCGAAATGGGGTGCTGGAGTAGGGTCTCGAGTTGGATCAAGTCTCAAATCGAATGTCGGAATTGGGTTTCAGGGTCATGTTCAGGTCAGATTTCGAGGTCTGAGCGATGTACAAAGATTGAATCCTTAGTCGAATGCTGGCGTTCGGAGTCAGAGGTCGGGTTGTGTCTGGGGTCTTGTCGGGTGTTTTTCATTCACCAATCATACACTAGAAAATATTTTTTTATAAATATTCTCTACTCACCAATAAGGGTGTACATCAGTTGGTTTGATTTTATGTATTATCTGTTCAGTTTGTTAGTTTTCAGTTTTGAAATACTCTAATCTAACAACAAAATCAATAAAATATTTTTATCTATTTCAATTTAACCAACAAAAAAAGGCTTATAAACAAATATATGATTTATCCAATAATTTGATGTGACAAGACAATAATGTAACTATAGAAAACAGGCAGAAACAATATTAAGTAACATGAAGAGAACTATACAAGTATACAAAGAGGAATTATGAGGACTTTAGGTAACGATATGAAATTGTGAACTCAAAATTACCGTGAAGTGTGAATTGAAGGCTAAAAACAAAGATAGTAGCATGTAAAGTATTTACATTAATATTTAATATTTATTTAGAGGTAAAGTAATAAATTACTATAATCTTAATGAATTATCGATTTATCCAACAACCGTATATTAAAAAACCAAAATTGAACCGGTAACTTGATATTTTTTTATATAGAGTCATTAAAAATCCATTAACTCACCAACCAAATATGAGAAAATAGTTAGAAACCAACTTTTTCAACAAAATATTTTCCTTCTTACCAAACACATCCAAATTAGTGTTTTAGCTTCTTTTTTTAAACAATAAACTTATCACGTCATTAAATTTCTCTGAAAATAATACAAAATCCAGTTAACAATAAAGAGAAAATAAACATAAATAGTTTTAGGAAAAGGAAAAATCCTTTTGGCCAGAATGGTATAAAGATCATTCACACTATAAACTAGTTTCTTTTTGAACATTTTTACCCTTTTAACTTAAAATTAAATATATTCTTGAAGGAAGCCATTCTTGGATCTCTATATTCTTCTATCATATTTTCAACATATTAAAAACAATTAATTGCATCAATTATTGAGAATTCCATAGTCAATTATGTACTATGGAATCCCTATGTACTACAAATTCTATCAAAGAGCACATTGATCATTAAGTAAATTGGATGATCCATAAAAAATGTTTTCAATTATGTTTTAAAATAACAATTATGAGATCAATAGTAAAAAAAATATTTTTTGAATCACATTATATTCTTGTTCGTTGTATTATAGTAAAAAAAATCATTTAACTAATATTACAACAGATTATGGCCAAAATATTTGTGTTAACTGAATTTACTTAACACTAATTTATTTTATTCAAACATAATAATTAAAAAAATACTTAATTAGAATTTGAAGGTCATTTTAGTAACAAATATAAGTAATGATTCAAAATTTATCAAAACGACGTAATATAGGGATAAAATATGTATGATTAATAATATTAATATTTTGTTCTCTTTGGTTCGACATATATGAACTATACACACGATTCCTATAATTGTCGATATTTACCGGATCTAATGTATTTTGAGTTGTCATTATCTCAATATTTTATAAATTACATTTAAAATTTATTTAAATATATAGTTTAATTTTATTTAAATATAATAATTAAAAAATTACTTAATTGGAGGTCATTTTAGTAATAAATATAAGTAATGATTTACAATTCATCAAATCTACGTAATATAGGAGGTAAGTCTTGTTTGATTAATACTATTAATGATCAATACTATTAATATTTGACTCTCTTTGGTTCGATATGTATGAGCTATACGCATGATTTCTATAACTATTGACAATTATCAGGTCTAATGTGTTTTGAGCTTCCATTATCCCAATATTTTACAAATTTATTAATTCTCCGATGATAATGACAACACAAATTTATTAAACATGGACTAGATCAAAGTTTCATCATATATATATTTTTCTTTATTAGTATTGTTTGTTGTTTTGTTAAATGATATGTTAAAATATTAAGTATACATAGTTGTAGTCACAATATATATATTTTTTCTCTCAAATTAATATTTTTTTGAAATAGATTAAGAATTTTTAAATTAAGTAATTTTATCGTATTTATTTTATGAATAAATTTAAGTTATCTAGTTAAATAATAATTCAATTTTCAATAATTTTTTTAATTCAATTTTAAAATTCTTTTGAAAATGTAATGTAAAATAGTTCAATAATAACAATCAAATTTCAAAATACTTTAATAAGTAGATATCAACATAGTAAAGAAATATAACAAATTATATAGTTCATAAGTGTCGATCTTATTTCACCACAAACCAAGATAGTTACACAGTAATGTTATAGTTTTGATAATTGTTAATTATTATATTTTAAAAAAATAAACTTCATATTTAAATATTATATTTTTTTAAAATCACGTATTTAAAACTACATATTTAAAAAATTAACCTACATATTTAATTACATAGTTCTATAATGTGTTGACTTTTATCAATTCTAAAGTATTTTGAATTTTGATTATCGTTATTGAAATATTTTTTGAATTATATTTAAAAACATATATATATTATTAACATGAATTTTTAATTTTTGTATTAAATGAATAATTTTTTAAACATGTATATCCTAATGGGAAAATTCTTTTGGCCATAAAAATTTAATGTGTTATTCGTGGCACAGTTATAAATGTCTTATCATCAATTATTTTTAGAAATATCTAATTACCAAAATAATATTATTTTTCTCTTGAAAACATCCATTATATTATAGTCTAATCTATTTAGTTGATTATATTTAAAGAAAAATTCAACTTTTTATTTTTGAATCTACGCTTAACAAAATAATTAAGTATAAGCTTAAGTAGAGAAGATAGTCATCTGTACTTATTATTAATGAGAAAATTTAATTGTTTTCTTTGATAAAGAGATTTATTTTAAATGAAAACTTTCGAAGGTATGAATTAGTACATTATGAACATCTTTTTAAGGTACAATTCAAAAATACTTTTTTAACTAAAACGTGCAATTTTTTTATTAACTGAACGATATTTATTTTTTTAAAAATAAATAGAATGAACTATACACATACACAAAAAAATATTTTTCTTATTAACTGAACAAAATATTTAGATAATGATAAGTAAATAAATCCACAAATAGATGTTTAAGACTGAAATTAATCATTGAAATAAAAATATTTTAAAAAAAAATCACATGTGAAAAGTATGAAATATATTACTGAACATTGTGAGAAGTATCACATTAAAGGAAATTTCCAAATTACCTTAAATGTAATTAACTTATTTATAGCGTTATGCCATATTTTTACTATAATATATCAGAAAAAAATATAACACGAAAATTATTTCTTATTTTTTAATACACAAAATTCATCTAATTATTAAATTTCTCCCACAAAACTTGTCTTTCCATATTTATCACATTAAAGTACAAACTTTATTATAAAAGATTTGTTATTATCATGAAAAAAATTGTATTTATTTTAAAAGACGATTATGAGATATAATATTCAAATGAGTATAGTAGTGAAGAACAAAAATAATCAAATCATATTATTTTAAATTTAGTATGATAATGCATTAAATATACTATAAAGAAATTAAAATAAAGAAAACAAATGTGATATTATTCCCAAAAAAAAATTGTAGTATGAAGTTAGATATTATATATATTTTTTTGTGTGTTCGATTTTAGAATTGGATGATTTGTATATAATAGAAATAAGTATGTTATTTTGCAAGTTCAAAATTAGAAAATTATTGATAAAATGTATGCAAATATATCTGTAGAATTACAATTTGTATAATTTAATTTTATATATAATGAAAAAGAAGGAGAAATGATGACAAAAAAGATGAAGAAAAAGAAACAAAGAAAGAGAGAATTAGGAAGAATTAAAAGAAGATGAAGTTAGATTGTAATGGGTCTCACATTATAAAGTTCATCAAATAATTTTCTTCACACAATTAATATTAATTCTAATTCATTAAACATAAAATTGTTGTCCACACGTATTTCCAGAAGTCTAGTTTGAAAGAGAAGTCTAGGTTTAATTCTAATTCATTAAACATAAAATAAAGACTTGGTTTACTTTGAAAGAGAAGAAGGTTAAATTAGTCTTTTGTCAATTCTGGCCAAATTCTGGTCATTTAGCACTTTCCTTAGAAAAAATTCTTTTGGCCATAATTTGGCCAGAATGGTAAAATGACATGTTCACACTATAAACTAGTTTATTTTTGGACATTTTGCCCTTTAGCTTAAATATTAAATATGTTTTTCAATTATTTTTTCAAGACATTGAAAATGATTAGTGAAATTAATTATTAATGATTTCATAGTTAAACATGGAAAAGAAACCAAAAAATTCACCAAAGAAAACATAATTCTCACACACTCTTCTCACTTGAAATTTTCAAGATCTAAAATAAATAATACAAAAATAAAATAACAATAATAAGTATATATATATAGTAGTAATTGTAGTAAAAAAAATAAAAATTATAGTATCTCTTTTTCGATTTCAATTTTCCTCCTTTTTACTTAATTCTTTTTAGTTTATTTTTTTTCATTTCTTATTTCTTAATGATAAAAAAATTAAAAAGTATAAAAGAGAAGCAAAGTGTAAATTATCTATTTTATTTTATAATTTTTAATCGTGAAAAGATAATTTATATCTAAATTTAAATATTAAAAATTTATATAGAAAATACAAATATGAAATTGGCCGAGTTGGCTAAAGAACTACTCTTAAAGGAGTTGTTGTTACACATCAATTTTTTAGAAAAAAAATTAATGATAAAAATATATTTTATCTGATTATATTCAGAATGTATGTGAGCGAAATATGAAGAGAACTAAAATTACCATCATGCTTACTCTATTATGTGATTATCTTCATATCTTTGATTACATATGAATCACATCATACACAAAAAAGACTCATCAAAATTAATTTTTAGAGACATAAATTTTTTTTAAAAAAAAACGTTGATGGTGCTTCATTGAAAAATTTTAATAACATAGAAAGGATATAGAACTTTTTTTTATGATTTCAAAATAAATTTTTATAAAAAAAATTGAAAGAAAAACATCTTTATAGTTCTCGAATGATAATGACAACACAATTTTTTTAAGCATGAACTAAATTTAAGTTTCATTACATATATATTTTTTGTTATTAGTATTATCTGTTATTTTATAAGAAAAATGTTTGTTGTTAAATGATATGCTAAAATATTAAGTATACATAGTTGTAATCACAATACTATTATTTTTGTTCCCTCGAATTAATATTTGTTTTGACTGATTAATAATTTTTAAAATTAAGTAATTTATTGCATTTATTATCTAAATAAATTTAAATTACCTATTTAAATAATTATTTAAATTACATTTTAAATACTTTTGTATATATAATGTAAAATAATTCAATAATAACAATCAAAACTCAAAATACTTTAGAATTGATAGACAACAACACATTAAAGAAATACTAAAAATCATATGGTTCATAAGTATCGATCCTATTTAACAACAACCCAAGATAGTTACACACTAACGTTGAAAAGTTGCATATTTGTTAATTATTACGTTTAAAATTTATGTTTGGTTATTATGTTTAAAAAAATTAAACTAAGTATTTAAAACTACATATTTTAAAATTAAACTACATATTTAAAAAATTTGAACTATATATTTTATTACTATATTGTAAGAAAATTAAATTATGTATTTTTATAATGTGCTGATGTCTATCAATTCTAAAGTATTTTGAGATTTGATTATCGTTTATTGAAATATTAAAATTCTACATTAAATGAAAATAATTTTTAAAACATAAATATCCTAGTTATGTTATACTTTACTTATACACGCTATATATATATATATATATATATATATATATATATATATATATATATATATATATATATATATATATATATAAATATAATTGATAAGTAGGTACTGAATGATCTTTCATTCATTTGCTTTGAAATATCCACTTAATTAATATATATTATAATTGATAAGTAGGTACTCAGTGATCTTTCATTCATTTGCTTTGAAATATCCACTTAATTAATACTATTGGAATAACTGAATTTTTTATTCATGGTTAAAATTAGTGAAATAATTTCAATATTTTCTATATATGTTAATTCTTGTGTGGAATTATAATATAAAAAAATAATGTGTTATTCATGACATAGATATAAATGTCTTATCATAAATTATTTTTAAAAATATCTAAATTTCAATATTATTATTTTCTCTCGAAAAACATCCATTATATAGAGTTTATAGACTAATCTATTTAGTTGATTATATTTTTAAAAAATGTAATAATTTTTTTAAATTTACACTTAATTACTATATTTTACTAATTTTTTATTTCAAAATAATTAAGTATAATCTTTAGTAGATAAGATAGTCATTTGTAGTTATTATTAATGAGAAATTTAATTGTCTTTTTCAATAAAGAGATTTATTTTAAGCGAAAAAATAATTTTTCAAAGGCATACATTGGCACCTTAGGATCATAATTGAGTTTAGAGGAGGGGTATATGTAGAACATAATTTGGTATATAATGAAAAAAATATTAATGTATAAAATAAAATTACAAAAATATTTTTTTAAAATTAAAGCGTACATTTTTTTTTATTAACTAAACAATACTCATTTTTTAAAGATAAATTGGATGAACTATCACAAAAAAAAAATCATCCTCCTTGGCAGCCAAATAGTTAATGTTTAGAGTGTGTTTGATATAAAGGAAAATATTTTCTGGAAAATGTTTTTCAATTTTCTCATTTTTGGTTGGGACAAAAGTATTAGAAAATGTTTTCCAAACAACTCATTTTCCTCAAAATTAAGGAAAATGACTTCCCTTCAAAAATTAAGGAAAACATTTTCCAAAACTCTCCTCCAATTTCAAATTACATTTTTTATTTTGGAAAAACACCAATTTTAAAAAAATATTTTCAATTTTAAAATTTTATTTTTTACCCGATCCCTGACCCCCACCCACCCACCACTGGCCAGCCCTCCCCCCCCCAACCCACCCTCTCCCCAAAAAATTAATTTTGCTTTTTAAAAATATTTTCAACTTCAAATTTTTATTTTAAACTTCTACCCCCGGCCAGCCCCCTACCCACCCCCATATAAGGCCCCCAACCCCCCCAACCCCAAAAATATTAATTTCATTCATAAATCAAACACACAGAAAATATTTTTTAATCACCAACCAAACATGAGAAAATAAGTCTAAAATCTATTTGTTTTCCAGAAAAAACATTTTCTAGGAAAACATTTTCCTTCATACCAAACACACCCTTAATAGTTTAAGGAGTTTGGGAATTAGAAAAAAGTTAATTTTGTTTAGAGGGAAAAGTATTGAGGAAATAAATGTAAAACTTAAAGCAAGGATATTTTAGTCTTTTCGCATTTCTGATCAAATTATGGCCAAAATTTTCTGGCCATTTAGCACTAACTCATAGTTTTAATGATCAATCACTACAGGCTAAACGACCAGGCAATCAACTCAAAATTATCATCCCTATATTTTGATTGTCGTGAAACATGAAATTAGTAATTTCTATTAAAAAAAAACAAGAATTTGTGTAAGAGAAGTGCTAAATGGCCTGAAAAATATGATCGAAATTTGGCCAGAATAGTGAAAAAGACTATTATAGCCTTTCCCTCAAAAATAAAATTAACTTTTTGATATTTTCAAAATAGTATGAGCATTAATTATTTTGATAAGATGAATTTTCTAAGTCCCATGGATTATTCCTTCTTCAAATTTTTTTTTCCTCCTCCTTGATTTTTTTTTACTCTTTTTCTAAAAAAAATTAGAATATGGTGAAAATAAATAATTATATTTAAGCACTTAAATTGGTTAAATTCATCCTATGAATGAAGCAATAAAAGTATTTATTTTATTATCTATTGGAACTTCATCAATGTAAAAAAAAATTTTAAGAGCACAAAGAAAATTATAAATTCCTGGAAAAAAATCATAATTTATTTGCTTTAATGTCAAATTCTCTATGTATATATAATTAATACATTAATTATTTTTTTGTAATATGACTCAGTTTTAAATACACTCTCCATATTTCAAATTTAAACGTTTACACTTTATGTACTATAAGAAATATACACTTACACCTCCAACTAAGTTTATATATAACTAATTATATTAAAATATAATTATTAAATAATAAACTAAAAATATATAAAAAAAATGTTTTTGTGACGTTATTCTTACAAAATTAATTAGGGTCGATACTTATAAGTAATAAAAATTTTATGATTTCTGTAATGTTTATCATATATAAAGTGTTTTGAGTTTTGCCTGATTTTTATTGAAATATTTTCAAATTATACTTACAAAATTATTTAAATATGTATTTTAAATTTATTTGAACGCAACTTCATAAACTTATTTAGTTAGAACTCGTATTAATAATAATAATTAAATAATAGTTCACATATTATCAAGTCAACATAACATAAGGGTGCAAAACTATCACATATTCAATATGATTGTTGTTAAATCGGATCGACACTGATGAAATATATGATTTTTATAATATTGTGATATTTGTCATCTCTAAAGTGTTTCGAGTTTTGATTGTCATTATTAATATAGTTTTAGATTATATGTTAAAATATTCAAATAAATAACCTAATTTATTTAACATAATAATTTATAAAATTATATACTTTTCATATTAATAATAACAAATATGAGTAATGATCTATAAGTTATCAAATTGACGTAATATAGTGCGGATACAAGACTATAATTAACATTAACACGTTACTCTCAGAGATTCTCAGCAATATGCAATATTAGTAAAATAAATATGGATTCTGAAATTTACAAATGAATGATAATGATTAATACGATTCTTCACTAATTAATTAACTGTTTATACATCGTGTGTGTTTTTCTTTTAGAAAATAATAATATAATTTTGGGACTTAGATATTTTAAATAACTATTAATAATAATGCAATTTTTGTAGTGATGTCTTGAATTAAGAAAGTTATTTTTTATTATATAATTGTCTTAATATCAAGGTTGACTACTCTCTTTTTAATATAATACTAATATTGATATATACAGAATAATCAAATAAGATATAGAATATTTTTTGCATTTCATTATTATACCACATTGTTTGTTTGATCTTCATAATAATAGTATTGTGCAAAATTATGTTCGATTAGTATTAGGAGAAAAAGATTTGATATACTCCTTAATTTTGTGATATAGAGATAATATATATTTCGTAAAGAAAAGGTCACATATATATATTTATTGTTACATGAGCAAATTAAATAACTCATATATCCTCTTTTGACTAATGAAAGTTAAATTTTAGATTTTTAATTTATTTATTTTAATGATTTAACCAAACAATATTCACATAGAGAAAAATCAGATACTTTTTTCACGTGATTTTATTTTTGAGTTTTTTTAATTCAAAGGTTAATTTGGGTCTTAATTATCTCCCTTATGAATATATTTGTTTATCGTTATTTGAGTTGTTGTTCATGTTTAATTTTTCGCTTTCATTCTTTAGTGTATAAAACATGAGAATTAAAAAGAAATAAAAGAAATAGTGAACAAAATAAAAATAATTTTTTTTTTTAAAAAAAAGCAACTAAAATTAATCATTTTTTTTTGCGGTTATATTGAATTTTATTTTGTAGTTGTAAAATTGATGCATCTATAATAGACTTTGCAAGAATATAAAGTGAAAAATTAAATTTGATCATCAACATAGTATATCAAAATTAATCATGGAATTAAAGAAGATAAAAAATATAAAAAAAGACAAAATTCATGTATGAAGAAGATCAAATATAACTCGAAATATTTCGAGAAGGGTCAAATATACCTTTAATAATTTTATTTTGTTAAAAAATTTAATAAAATTTTCACTTTCATCAGCAAAAAATGATCTTGGCTCTTCAAAGATACCTCAACATACTACGAGAAGGATCAAACATACCTTGTATAATTTTTATTTTATCAAAAAATAATTTTTAATCAATTTTTTGACTTCCTTCAGCTAAAAAAGATTTAGCTATATCAAAGTTATATATGTAACAATTGAAATAGATGTGAGCCACTTTCTTTTAACAAAAAATATATTATTTCTAAATCACAAAGTTGAGAAATATAATTTTATTATTATTATTATTATTATTTATTATAATAATTATTATTAGTAGTAGTATTATATAAATGACCAATATATATGACACTTTTGATTAATAATTTTACTGTTTATGAATTATTAATTTGAATTGCGTGTGAGATAAATTTATTTTAAATTTAACATTATTAGTGTTTATCTTGTCATTTAAATTTTAAATTTTATTTCTTAATTGTAAATTTTAAATTTGTGTTCTTTAAAATTTATATTGAAAAGTAGAGGGAAGAAAAGAAATTATTAAGGCTATCATTTTGTAGTCTTTTTAAAAAAAATTAAAATTAACATGTAATTATGAAATTATGAAAATGTGGGAACAAGTTTAATCTCCGTGCATTGGAAAACTTTTTACGTATTAAAAAATAATTAATAAATCTAAATTTAAATAAAGATAAAAATATCAAAAAATAAACCTGTTTAGAGTATGAATGCATCATTCTAACCATTATGTCTAAAATTTTCTGCCAAAAGATTTTTTCCTTTCTATAAGCAATTTGTAAAGAAAAACACTAAGAGCCTGTTTGGCTCAGCTTAAAAGCTGGTCAAACTGACTTAAAAGCTGGTTTTTGACTTATTTAGCTGTTTGGCAATACTCAAAATAACTTATTTTAAGTTAAAAAAAACTTATTTTAAGTCAAAAGTTAAAAGCTGGGGTAGGGGTGCTTTTTTTTTTTTTAGCTTATAAGCTGTTTTAAGTTGACCACATTTTTACCTTTTTTGCCCTTATTTCTATTTATTAGTATATTAATATTTATTATTTTATTATTATTTATTTTATTACTCTTTATTATTATTATTATTATATTATTATTATTATTATTATTTATATATTATTATATATTATTATTATTATTAATATTTTATTATTATTATTCTTTATTTTATTATTCTTTATTTTTATTATTATTATTATATATTATATATTATATATTATTATATATTATTATTATTATTATTTTCATATTATTATTATTATTATTATTTATTATTATTATTATTTATTATTATTATTATTAATATTTTATATATTATTATTATACTTTATTTTATTATTCTTTATTATTATTATTATTATTATTATTTTATTATTCTTTATTATTATTATATATTATATATTATTACTTATTTTATTATTCTTTATTATTTTTATATATTATTATTATTATTATTATATTATATCTATTCAAATGATATATTATTAAAATGTAAAATAAGTTGCACATATAACTTAAATAAAAATTTATATTCCTCTTACAAATAATTTGTGATAATAAAGAAATATGTAAATGATAGACAATTATTATTATCTATGGATGAAACTAAAATAAATCTTAAATCGTTCTTTGATCTATTCAAATTATATATCTTTAAAATCTATAATAAGTTTATATTTCTCTTATAAATAATTTGTGATGAGAAAGAAATATGTGAATGATAGCAAAATATAATTATTTATGGCTGTAAAATATAAATTAATTAACTTTTATTATGTTAACAGCTTTTAAGGGTATTTTAGATATTTTGATTTAAAAAGCTGTTTATCTGCACTTATTTGCCAAACACATCAACAATTTTTTTTTTAACTTCAGCACTTATCCAAACGGGCCCTAATTCTTTTTTAAAATAAGAAAGAGTACCAATTAGAAGAACAGAAAAAGACAATATTTTTATTAAAAGAAAAAGCAACAATTTTTTATTTTTTATTTTCAAAAAAGAAGAAATTAGTATACACCCAATCAAAACACGACAACTGGCATTTGAATGCTAATCTAATTTCTATTGTCCCCGACCAAAACCCTCCTCCGTAAGTGCAAAACCCTGCCTCCATTGCAGTCCGCTCTTTCTGTTTTTCAGGTTCGTTTTTTTTTCTTTCTTCTTCCTTAAGCATCAAACCCTTTTCTATATACAGTTGACTGAGTATGTCCATCATATAATTTCACCTGCTACTTTCTTGATTTGTTAGCAAATTCATATAATCATATAAGGTTGCTGTAGCCTAGAAGCTGTTTAAATTCTATAGTCTAAAAAAGAGGTTTGTAATTGTCACAAAGAATATATGTATAGTCCAACCCCAACTCCTAATTGATTAGTGGTAGGGTTGCTTTTTTTCCCAATTTTCATGTCATTGGGGTTAAAAGGAAAGGGCTTGAGAAAGAAAAGGTTTCTTTTTTTTCTTGTTTGTAAAGCAAAGTGGAGGTCGTATATTAGGGTACAAGCTTTGCAGGGGTAGAGTTTTGTCTTGTGTTGTGAAAGTTTAGGCTTGTTGGTGCCCATCGTAGTAGTACTAGTTGTACCCTTGTAGTTCTTGCCATATGTAGGTGTTGTTTCTTTCTTGTAGACTTTGCACTGCTTTTCTTATTAACTACTATGATTTATTCATTGTTTTCTTCTTCCTTTAATACGGTTTGGTGCACTTGAGCCGAGGGTAAACAATCTCTCTACCTCCATTTGCTAAATGTAAGGTCTGCGTATATTGACCTCACTTAGTGGAATTTCACTAGACATGTTGTTGTTTTAAAGCAAAGTAATCGACTTTATGGTTGTATTCATGAATTTCTATATATTCTCCTGTATGAAAAGTTACGATAGTCAATCCCGACTAGTTTGTGATTAAGGACAATTGATTAGTAGTAGGGATGCTGTTCTATTTTTTCAATTGGGAGTAAATGAATGATAAGGGTGGCCAAGTCGCTTGTGTCTCTTATTTTGCATATCGAATTTAGTAGGTGTTTTCTTTCTATAGGTCAAAAGAAAAAGGAAAAAGAATGTGTCTTTTTGTAGCAAAATAACAGACTATGTATGCTAGGTTGATGGATTTCTCTGTATTACTTGCAGTTGAGTTATAAAAGGTGGAAGAAAATGATAAAAAGGCGATTTTACAAGCTTGAACATGGTGATAGAGATGCTCCTTCACAGTCCTCTTCATCCTCCGACTCTGAATTTGAGGCAGAGGAAACAGAAGACGAAGAGGAGGAGGAGGAAGAGGAAGAGCAGGATGACAATGACGTAAAGGAAGAGGATGATGGCGTTGCTCGTCTGACAGGGGGAAATGAATCTTCTTCGGGTATGTTTAACCTGATGATCTGCATTTGCTCCTTGCCTGTATTGTTTGCTGACAGTTTATTGCTTAGAAGGTATTTCAAGAAATGGGAATTCCCTGAAGCTTTTGTTTGATATCTCGATTAGGGAAACTTTGTCGGGTATCTTTTGACAATTCTTGATTTTAGAATCTATTCAGCATGCCTATGTTACAGTCTCTATTAGGTTATAAATTTTCCCACAGACTGTGAAAGGGATTCCAATCTTTCATAAGCCCATTCTCACACCCATAAGTCTACATTGAGGTTTACTTGTGAGAATCCAAATGGGGTTACATGTGGGAGGATGTTGAGTTATAAATGTCGACATGCATTGTAAAAGGGATTCCAATGGAGTTTGGGTGTTGGGCCACTCCATAATTCAATCACTATCTCCTCATGGTACCGCTGATAACAGATTTTCTCCTCCTCGTTTTCATTTGCTGCAGGATATGAGAGTGAAGATAGCTCTTTCAATGAAGTTAATCTTGACTCATCAGGTTGGCTTTACTCTGTTGTCCCGAATTTCGCTAGTTGAGTCTTATGGGAGTTTTATGCTTGAAAATTCTACTTCTGTATACTATAAGTATTTATGTTGGCACTAATCCACATACGAGGAAGGTATATTATAAAGAATAAAAGTGAAAGCTGCCATATTTCCCCATTCCTTGTTTGTAGGATCAACTTTGTACACACTGCTTCCGAACGCTTACTGTTTATTACTCGGGTAATCATTTGATTGGGTAAGATTAGCAATTTGACACGTTACACTGTGAACGTGGATTTACATCTAGCCAGGGAGCAAGGTGAAATTCCGTCACTCCATGTCTAACTTATTGGAAGCTGAAGCCCTACGAATTCATTCCTAGTCTGGAAGCTACAGCTTTTGAGCTGTAATATGGAACTTGAAGTTTCTGCTCAATATATGTATTAGAAATTCCATGAAATCAGAGATGTCAGTTCTTTTCTTTTGATTGATAATTCTTCATGGAGAGATGACCATATATTAAAGATTTGGCTTTAGTGTTCATCATAGCCATTCTCTCCCTCTGGAGTTTAAGGCTTCTTGTTGACTAATTTTGGAAGGACCGCATTCATATTTTATTTAGTATCTTCTGCACATCCTTGTGGCATTTGGTAATTATTATAACTATCACGTCAATGAATTTAATAATGGAAACATATTTTAGATTTTCTTGATATTTATTTGAATGCCAAAACACTTCTTAAAACTGCTAGTTAGCGCTGAATGAGAATTGTTTTTGCTGGTATGTCAAGATGGAAACGGACAGATCTTTCTGAACTATGATTTTCTTATCGTAATTTATATGTTAGGCTAAGTGTTCAATTCTAAGTCTTCTCTAAATTACCACTGATAGGTCTTCCAACGAGTGATGAAGATGTTACAACTCTAAAGGACACCAAGTTTGATGGTGAAAGTTATTTGTCTGAAAAGGTCGTTGCAGAATCAGATATTATGCAGAATAGTTCTATACCCGAAGAGGATGAGATTCCAAGTGATGCTTCAGATTATGTCTTGAAATGTAAATCAGTTTATAAGTGCAGGCTGTGTCCTAGAATCGTCTGCTTGACTGTTCAGACTCTAATTGCTCATCTTAAATCCAAAGTAAGCATTCAGTATCATTGTTTTCATTTTCCAGTTGTGACTGAATTTACTTCTTCAGATCATATTCCACGTAAATGTTGTAGTGCTAAACTGCTAATACATCCCTGTTACTAGTGCATGGACTGCTACCTGCAATCTTGCTATTTTCATGTTAAAGAATCTTAAACGCGCGGTAACTTATGCACATGATTTGGACCTGCTGTGACTGATCTAACCTAAGTATCCGTATTTCTTACAGAGGCATGCCCGCTCTGTAAAGTTGTTGAAAGAAGGGAGGCTTAAACTTATGCTTAATGAAGACGGAAGAATTGAGGGAGAAATTCATCCTGAGGTGGAGGATAGCCCAGTTAGAGAACAGGTTTGTCCATTTTCATTTGACTGCATGGAGAATTTTTTTGACTTGGTGAAAAAGCCTGATATCATCATAAGTTGCTTACAATCATAATTTATGAATGATAATAGAATCCTTCAGCATCAAAGAAGAAAAGCAAAGGACTGAAAAGGCAACTTAGGGAGAAGAAGTATAAGGTAAATGCTTAGTTCTGTCCCTGATAGCCCATGTTTACTCGTGGTATAAATATAATACCTTGTTAAGTCGAATAAGAATTCTCAAATTTACTGCAGAACAAGGAAAACTTTTTGCCCGTGGAGAATACTGTAGAGTCGAGAAGGAACTCTTCCAGGAAGAGGCAGAAAAACAAGTGAAGAACATAGTTAGATCTCGCTATATATGCATTGAGCAGGAATCTTTGCTACAAGAAGTTAGAAGCCAAAGGAACTACATGTCTGATAGGGGCTGGAATTAGTAGTGTGCCCAACGATGTCACCTAAATATCACATTTGTTTTTTCAATTTTTGATCTGAGAGAGCAATTTTGTACTTGGATGTTGGATCTAAAGGTTTGTTTTTTCTAGTTAGTGCATGACAAAAATATGACATGCATTTCAAAACCTTTTGTCAACTGTTCTGTAAAATGAAGTGAAATTTCTAATTTATATTTCTGTGAAGATGTTATGACTACATAGACAGAAACAACCTTTCGTCAACTGCTTATCTTTGAAGGTATGCTTGCTGTGTTATTGTTAAGATTTTTTGTTTGTTGGGTCTATCATGTTCTATCGCGTGATATTTGCTTGTAGAAATTGAGGGATTCCGCTAGACTACCTCTTTCATTGCCTTCAAAATCATGTAAGACCCGTACTATTTACCAAGTGGTAGAGTGCAATGGAAACCGTCATATTACCAAATGCTCATGTTGTTGTGATTTGGCAATATCTTGCTTCTAATTTGTATAAGTAATCAAACTGAGAATATATCAGTAAGGGAAAACTGTTCTAATTTGTATCATTGTGCAGGTGACTACCATACATCAGAACAAAAGAAAATGTAATGGCACCATAAATGGTGTAGTTCATCATAAATTAGCACCATCAAAGAAATGTGATTCAGTAGCTGCCAGCCAAAAATATGATAAATGCATAAAATATTCCCTGACCGTCTAAAACCTCGCGATTCTATTACTTACAGAACTAAAATCAACAATTTTCTGAACTCACATTTTGGAGTATCTGTAAAGCTAAAGATGGTGCCATATAAGTAGATATTTCGACAACATTCCTCCAAACAACCACGTTAACAGCCACAAAATGCAACTCGTCTTCATACGACAGTTTCACATAGCTCCACTGAGATAGATGAAGACATCACCAAAAAAGGTTAATGATCATGTATTAGGATTGAGGATGAGATGATGTCCCAACAGAACGATGTCAAACTAAAAGGATAGGAGTTAGGCACAAAGGTTAACATGCTTCCACGGTTAGGTCCCAACCTCATCTGATCCATTCGTTGAAGGTAGTCACTCTTCATAACCATCTGCTTCAGCCGTGTTATCATCAGGTGGAAGGGCAGCGGCTTGCTCTCCAGTCTCACTGTTTTCGGGGTGAAAATTGATAGGGAACTTTGTTACTCTAGGTTTGTCGCTTAGTATGTTCCTTTGAAGCATGTCAATTTTAACCGTTTGGGGAGGCTGTTGTCTCAAATTCTCATCATTGTAATCATTGTTCACATAGTAGCCAATTCGTACAAATTCTTGCCCCACATAGGAACAGGTCAAAAGGAGCACAGTGACACCAAGTATATCTTCGGCACGAATTTTGGCAGGATCTGGAGGGTCCGCCTAGTATTAGAACAAGGAAAACATTAAACAAATCCAATCAGCAGAAAGACATTAGACAGTAAAACTTGATGAACTTGTTAAGCCACGACATGATACCTGCAATACAAAGCGGAAACCTCCAACATTGACAGGACCAACAAACACACTTTCTAGTAATTGGTCATATGTGTCATCCTCAGCAGATCCAACATAGATGAGTTTCCATTCCAAATCTGCATGCACATTAAGGCAAAAGAAACTAAGTAAAGCTGTTAAATTAACAAACATATAAATACCACCTATTTGAAAAGAAAAGAGCAACATGTCTTTAGTTGCTTAAATTTAGATACACTCTAGAAACAACATCTCGCAGAAAAAAGGTCAATTTGATAGGAGCATTTCTGTGTGACTGTCAAAGAATGGGCCTATGTATCTTCACTGGGAAAGGATTTACCAAAGATAATTCTCTAGAATTTCAGTCCCAAAAATAGAAAATGAATAAAAAAAATACTACTACCTTATTTTTAGCAAGTCGCCATTAAGGATTACACAATTACCACTTAAGGCCTCAGAATTCATTGGGGGTAGTCATTGGATCTGAATTTCATTCAGTTTGTGCCATACCACATGAAAGAAACAATCTGAATTTCCAAGGTATGCATATGAAGTAAAAACTCCATAATAGCAGTCAACTGTTTCTCGAAACAACCTTTTGTATGTCATAAAATAGTGTCCTTGAAGAAGAACAACCGAAGAAGGATCTTTTTTCAGTTACTTCTCAAAACTCACAGAAGTATTCATATTGTCAACAAATATGATAGTTAATTGAGAAAAGCTAGCTGCTAGAAAATTTAGAATCAGTAAGCAGTTCATGTGGAATAGAAGTTCCCCTACCAATTGCTAAACTATTAAGTAAATTGCCTTCCAAAGCCAACATCCTAAAGAATTTATAAAGTTAAGACACATGACCAAAGAGAAACTACAGAGATAAGTTCACTAATTCTATGCTTTACCCTGAAGAAACGAAAGAGGAGCATAGGATGCTATTACAATAACAGATGTCACATGGTACTAAACATTTTGTCAAGAGTTTTTCAGAATTAGTAGTATTGTAAGTCCTCTCGCAATAGATCGTGAAATATTTTTATGAAAATAGAAGTTAATATCTTTAACATTTTCAATGTGAAATCTGAACTATTAAGTTGGGGCTTTATTCAGGCTAGTGCTAGAACTAACAACACTGACACCACTACCCTCACCTTAAACCAACTTCAAAATGCTTTTTTGTTACATGTAAATGGTCTAAATTAGATCATCTAGCAAAGGGAGTAATTGCAAACAAAATAAAATGCAGACGCACGCAAGAAGTATATGCATCAGAAATCAAAATGTGAACAATATTCTACAACAGATGACTTAGATAACTGAACTGCACAGAAAACTTCCGATTAATTGGTTTAAAGAACTGCTTTATTCAGCAACCGTAAGGATGCATGGAAAGTGAGGCATAAGATTAAGGGGCAACCTTATGGGAAATGGAAGAGGAAACATCTGCTGAAATCATGTAATACATTTTATATCTATTCTAGTAAGAATTTAGCATGTATGTCTAATAAAATTCATGAAACCCATGACCTTCAGGAAATCTACAGCACAGTGTAGAGGCGGATCCATGAATTAAAATTCATATGTCAAACCTTTAAGGTTTCTTCGAACTTATCATTGTACTTCTGAACCATGGGTTGGGTTCAAATCTATTTTGGTGAGATATTAGTGAGTTTTCTATCTGAGTTGGCCTCCGCATCGAAAAACTGGGTTAAAATGAACCTGTTGCCTAAGTGCTACATCTGCCACTGCCACATGTGTTTCTCTATCCAACTGGCTACTGACTAATAATCGGAAAAAAATACTTACAGCACGCCCACTTCCATTCCATGAGTAATGCTAAGTTTCCTCAGAGACTCCTAAATGTTTTACTGATTGTGGCACTATCCTTAGAATTATCAAAGGCGAAAAGCGCAAAAAAAGCTCTAAGATCTTTTGGACAAATAGCTATGATATATGACGACTGCTAGCTTAATTAAACGTTTATCTCATTAATATACGTCAGAAATAGTACTGTATTAATCATATATATCAGGAATCCTTTACAAGCTCTCCAATAAAGTAAAAAAAGTTAAACACACTATAGGCACAATAACCATTTCACATCTACTTTTGGAATATTAGAAAAAACAGAAATCTAGTATGTACAAATCTAAAGTTCTCCATTCTCTGCTATATTTACCTAGAAACAACTAATTTCTTTCAATTATCAACTGAGTCGATAACATTGTAACAAAATTGAGAGTCAAATTTCTGAATAAAAAAAGCAATAACTAACCACTAGGTCTTTGAGATGATACAAGCACAAACAGGAGTAAATTACAGGATTTATGAAAAAAAGTTTGATAGATAGTAAACAATTTATTGATGATTAACTATCAACGAATTAAAGACATTCTAAACAACTTCCGTTTATGACTAAACAAAACCCTAACCATGTCTGCGAGAGGATATAATCAAAGAAAAAAAACCATACTAATACAGACGAATTACAAGATTCAACGGAAAAAATGAAGTAAGAGAGATTAGATTACCTTCTTTGAGAGCATTAACGCAGTCATAAGTGATTTCAAACTTCAGTGGCGAAAGGAACGATGAAGGATTATTTAGCACGGTGATGTTTGTAACATTCACAGCACTCATGATTGCCTTATTCGGGCGGCTGACTCGAGTTAATTAGTGGTCTAAAGTCAAAATAAATATGCAGTCTTAAACTTTTAATTATTTTTTTTTTTAGAAAAATATTGAAAATATTATTAAATTTAATGTAAATTATTAATTTCATATTTAGATTTTTTTTTGGATGGTTATTACGTGTTATTTCATAATTCGATCATATTGTATAGCATAAAGAGAAAATGATCAGATGAGCCTCTATTTTATTCTCGAATTTTTAACTATGCACTTATAATTTATGGGGTCATATTATCCCCCGAATTATTTAGAATATAAATTACTGCCTCCCTAAAAAGTCATAACTACATTTATGTTGATAAGTGTAATTCACGTGTTTAACACATGTAAATTTTAATTTTTTAAAATTTTATTGTTCTTTTTAAATGATTATTTTATTCTTTTTTCTTTTTCCTTTTTATTTTTATTTCTTTCACTTCCTCTTCTTGTTCTTCCTCTTCCATCTTTCAATTTCATCTTACCATAGAGCCACAAGTAGAAAGCTTGAGAAGTGAAAAAATGATAATTATATGAATGACAACTCTCGGCGACGATTTTGCAAAAGCAAGAGTTCAATAAGAGGAATGATCTAAAAATAAATTATTGGTCAAATTTTTTTTCTATGAGGATATTTTGAGAATTTTTAAAGAGATTCCTAACATTATTAAGTTGTTTGGATGAATTATGTTAACTGAAAAAAATTGTTACAATAGCTTTAAAAAGATATTTCAGTGGTGTTTTAATGGCTGATAGTTGATTTTGAAAATGTAGGTAAAGTAATTTACTTAATAATTTTTTATTGTGTGGAGAGTAGAAAAGTGATTTCTATCTAGAATTATATATGTTAATAGATATTGTAATTGATGAATATGTTTCCAGATCGTGATGGTGAGATTTGATGGCTACCATGGATGCTCTAAGTTGTTTAGAAGAAGAAGAAGAAAAGAGATGAGATAAAAAAAATAAAGAAAAAAAATAAAAATGAAAAGAATATTAAAAATAAAGTTTTGATATTTATTTCTGATCTTTACTCTCTTTGAGAAAGTGAAATACACTCACTTGCCATATAAGTATTTAGGGAGGTAAAAATTTCAATTTTAAATAATTCAAGGGGGTAATAAGACTTCTACAAAGTAAAAGTGTGTAGTTGAAAATTCGATAAAGATTAGGGGCTCATTTGACCATTTTCTCTAACATAAATACACCTCTTTATACTTTGTAAGGATGATTGTCATATTTCTTTCTCCGTTTCATTTTAAATGAGATAGGATAACTCGACCCGGAGTTTAACAAAGAAAAAAAAATCTTTTAAAATTTGTGATTCAAAATGAATGATAGAAATTTATGTGGTTGTAAATTAGAAATTTTATAGTTGAAATGTTACTTAATATAGAAACGTGTCATTTTTTTTTTTAACTTGCTAAGAAGAAAGCAAGTCACATAAATTGGAAGAAAGGAAGTATTTGATAATGTATCATATTGTTTTGTATAAATACACCTTTAAATTCTCATCAAATTTAGAAGTGTTTTTTGAACACTTCTCTTGATTGTTTATGAAGATTTAAGAATTTTATGTTTTTATAAGAAGTGCTCGAAACAATATAATATTCGATTGATTGATATGAGATTATCGATGAAAAGGAGAACTATTTTATCATTTTCAAAAATTCAAATTATGAATTAGAATAGAGGTGAGGTAGAGTCAAAGAGTTCAGCCAAGTATAGTGAAACTAAGAGTACCACAAATTACCGTGAAGAAGAATTCAACAATTTGAGATACATAATCTATTTTTTTTTCTTATGTTTCTTGACATAACATGTACTTGTTGTAGTAGTTGACTAGTAATTCCAACCCTGCTTACATATTAAAGATTTCTCCAATCTTTCTTTGATCTTCACTTTTCTACTCTTTCCCTCAAAACTTGTGAATGGGCTTGCCATGATCTCCTGCCCTTTTTTTCAACTGTAAAATCAAGACATATCATCACCAAATTAAACAAGTTCCCAATAAACGTAGATGGACGCGCCACCGCTACTAAAAATCAAGGTTTTTCCATCGAGAATCAGTGATAAGTTTGTGTTACAAAACATGATTTTCTCCTCGTTTTCATCGTAAACTCACGGGCGAAAAAGATTCTCACTGAAATAAATGAAAAAGTACTTCCTAGTTTTCTGTATGAAAATATTACTATTATTTTTCATTAATTCAACCAAAATATCTATAAGAATAGTCATTAAATAAGAAAATAGTATTTTTTAGCGGTGCGTGCACGCGATAATAGTAAAACAAAATACCTTCGTCTATATTGCTCTGAAGCTCTGATGTGTGATAGTTTTTTTATTGATCATCCTACATTTTCTTGATAGAATATTGATAATGGTTGGATAACTAATACTAGTTGAAAAGGCCATTTTTACCTAGGTTTTAACATAACGTAGCCAAGAGTAAGCTATAATGAGGAGTTTTCTCAATTTGCATGCTTCAATGTGTGTTTAATTTTTCACTTCTTATATAGAGAATATTTTTTTGATACACACTAATTAGTTCACCAATTAGGCAACTAATTAGATCGGCTGCAATAATGCCACGAAGTTGTCTTCAAGATCACGGGAAATAATTAGCACCAAATCAAAAAATTAAACAAAGAAGATGCCCTTTTATTAGGAGTGTGTCACCAATAATATCTGTTAACTATAGATAGGTATAACAACGATTTTCCATCAGAAAATTTTGAAGCAAATTAAGAACACAACATTTCAAAAACTAATGTATAGATTTATTCGGAATCCAAGCCCAACTAACAACTGCTAAAAGGATGAATGATAAGAAGGAACTGTTTATGTAGATTGTTTGAGAAAAATATCTAGTCTTCTCTTTTTTTTTTTTTTTTTGAGTATGAGCTATTTATCTCCTTTTTAGTTATCGCCTTTCAATATTTTCTTTATTTTCCTATTTCATTGTTGTTATGCAATTTCTTTATTAGTTCCATTTTCTTGTTGTAAGCATAATATATGAAGGTTTCTATTGCGAAACTGAAGTTATTATATTTTGATTTTAGAAAATTATGAAAAGATTGGTGATTTTTATATTTTACTTTCTTGAATTTTATTTGCGTTAGAAGTTGGTGGGACCAACACAATAAACCAACTCGAGTTCAGTAGTACTTTTACGAAATTAACAGTAACACACTATAATTGGAAATGATCTAGAACTCGTTACCACAAGACTCCAATTGTTATTTTTTTTTACCATAAAAAATGTACGAGCAAGTAAATATCATTGAAAATTTTATAGGGTGAAGAAACTATCACGTTAACACCGAGACAAAATGACGAAATCAAGTAGTGGTAAAAAAAGAAACAAAAAACAACGGGCGGATGATATTACTAATTTTTCTGTTAAAAAATTTGTGTTTAAATTTGAACAAAGAAAAAGTTCTTTCACGTGAAGTATTTTTTTTTTAACGGACCTTATTTCAAAATTAATCAACTTTAATATAAGTACCAAAGTCCGAATGGACAAGGGCGGAATCAGCTTTTTATTAGGGGTTCTTCCAAATCTCTTTGACGAAATTATTTTTCATATACATACAACAGATGTTGAATCCTTGATTAATTTGTGCTTAATCCTTCAAATTTTAAAATCTCTTTTTAAAAATCATAGTTTCACCAATGCAAATAGATAATCGAATAAAAAAATTATAGTAATAAGTACTAAAAAGAAAGACAAAAAGGTTCGGACGGCCAAACATAAGTTTGTAGGCAAGGCTCGCTAAGCCTCTGATTTCATTGCTAAAATCCTGTGTCTCTTTGTTTTTCCTTATAGCTTCATGTTCATGGCCATGTCCTCCCAATTATGTCCAAATCATGTAATCCCATATGCAAATTCTTCAACTTCTCATCTAAATCGAACCACTATCAGCTCAGTTTCGATTATTGATTTGGGGAAACGGCACCTAACGAGATTGTCAGTTCAATGCTCTGAGAAACAAACACAGAATCTCCGCACTTGCAAGAATTGCAAGGCCCAGTTCGACCCTGTGCTCAATCACCCTCGTGCTTGCCGTTACCACACTGCTCATTTTGGAGGTACCATTTTCTGAATGTTTTGTAAAATATGGGTCAAGTCTCACTGTCTTTGAAAATTTCTAATTATTTAACTTTGAATTCGTATTCTGTAGCTAAAAGGGTGAGTAATAATACTATGTATTGCAAAGGAATGTCATAATGCAAAAATAGGTAGATAAAAGCTTTAATTTTGCAATCTATGTTTTTCTCTAAAGTATCAAGTTTTCCAATTATTGGACATTAATTATGGGAAAGGAAAAAGAAAGCAGTAAATCTTAGTAAATCACAAATTCATTACACTGTCACCTTTATATCACTTAAATGTCATCTCCATTTAGGGAAAATGTCTTAACTCTTGCAAGGTTACTCAAAGGTAGTAATAGTAGGTAGTACTTTTGGATAATTGCAGATATTTCCTTTCAGGTTTGGCTCCGTAACACTAACTTAACTTGTGGTTTACACTATTATCGTTATCTCCCATATTTTGATTTTTCTGGGGAAAATTTAAAGCAACTAAGAGAGGTAAGCATAATATCGTAAAACACAAGGCATGTTAAGAAAGTTGAGGTCTTAGAGAAGAACTCATAGTTGAGTTGAGTGACTATCTGAGATATTATATCCGTTACCAAGCCAAACCTGAGCGAAGGTCTCTGTAATTATTGCAATATTTATCTATAGTTGTGGTCTGACTTCAGATTGAAGTACTGTATGATACTCTATCTCTATGCCTAAAGACCGTGTCAGGAAAATTTATGGCTAATAAAATTGGACAAAGAGAGAAGGATACATTGTGTTTTTCGCAAACTCTTTTAAGAGCCGTCAAGTTCTTATAATATGCCTACTCTCTGAACATGTCAAATTGAGAATATTTTTAACTAGCATTAGTGTTTCCATTAATAGCAGCTTAGTTAACCACCATTGACTAATTCTTAAGATTGCTGATAATAACTCCTCTTATCTTTCCTTATCTAATTATATTACTTGAGGGTCGTGGCAGCATCATTATTTGGACAATTCAGCAGTCCAACAGGAATATGGAGTGCACTTTTAGATTGAATTCGTCAGGCTTTTTGGAGTCTAAACTTTTAGATTGAATTGGGTTTAGGCTTAGCCGTTTAGGCTCCTCTGAGTTGAAGCAGGTTCGGTCTGGTAGAGATATTGGTGACAGTGTTGCCCTGATTCTCCTTTTATACCTTTGTCATCAGTTCCCTTTTCTTTTTGGGTTCATAACATAAGCAGATTTGTAAATTGTATGACAGTGTAGGGAGAGATGTGAGATTTAGATAGTCCCTAATTATCCAGTAGTGGAATTGTTAGAATATGAATAGGTTTATACAATCCTATTAGAATAGGAATAGTTTATACAATACTATTAAAATAGGAATAGATTTATATAATCCTATTAGAATAGGAATAGGACTACTAAATAGTATCCTATTTAGTAAAGGATTGTATTCTATGGTCTATAAATAGGGTCTCATGTAATAATGTAGATACAACAACAATTCAATAATATTATTTTGCTATATTTCTCACATGGTATCAGAGCCTCTACGATCTTGATAAACAATCAAAGAGCTTCAGCTGTCGGCGGGCGGCTATTACTCATATATGCTGCCCGTCCGGCCAATGATTATGTTAGCAAAAGTTTGGTCACCGTGTATCTTTCTAGTGACTATTTTCCCATATCTAATTTTTGTAGCACCGCCCCATTCTTCCGGCGACTGCTTTCTTATATCTAATTTGTGTATCACCGTGCCATCATATCGGTGACTACTTTTTCATATTTAATTTGTGTAGCACCGTGCCATCATTCCAGTGACTACTTTTTCATATTTAATTTGTGTAGCACCATGCCATCCTTCTGGTGACTACCTTTTTTTTTTTTTTTTTGCGTAGCACCGTGCATCTCCCGGACTACTTTTTCATATTGAAATTGTGTAGTACCGTGGAATTTTTTCCGAGCTATTTTCTCATATCTGAGTTGCATAACATCATGTGTCTTTTCAGTAACTTAGGTTTGATTTGCATAGTTCCATTCGTCTTTTTCGGTGACTCCTCAAATCTGATTTGCGTAGGGTTGTGCCATCATTCCAATCCTACCTATATAATTTCTCTTTTTCATTAGGGTCGTGCCATCATTCTTACCTATCCGTATTATCTTTTTTTTTTTTTTTTGTCAATGGGGTCGTTCCATCAATTTGAACTATCCTATATAATTTCTATTTTCTAGTTGGGTCGTGACATCATTCCGACCCTACCTATATAATTTTATTTCTTAGATTGTGACCATTTTTAGCCATCAAATCTAATACTATGGCATATGAGCATGTTCCAATATTTTTTTGGTGACTTTCTTATTTAATATTAACTCATCCATTGATGCCAACATGTTCCATATACTTTATATTAGATTTGAGCACTTCGTTGCTCAGGGGGAGTTTAGTAGCCTTGTATGTCGATTGTGTTGTGTCGTCGATTGTGTTGTGTGATCGATTGTGCAGATCACTCTATGGTCTAGAATAATTTTTCTCAAGCTTGGGTTGGGAAGTTCAATATTATGAATCAAATTCGGTATTTCATGAGAAGATTAAGCACATTGAGATTTACTGGCATTATGCATCAAATCCATCAAATCCAGTATTTAATGAGAAGACAAGCACATGAAGATTGACCGTCAATTTTGTGAAGTCTGCAAATATCTCACCAAGCCCCTCATCGGTCCCCGTGTTAATTACATTTGTAACAAACTAGATGCATGAATTGTACGCACTAGCTTGAGGGGGAGTGTTAGAATATGAATAGGTTTATACAATCCTATTAGAATAGGAATAGTTTATACAATACTATTAAAATAGGAATAGGTTTATATAATCCTATTAGAATAGGAATAGGACTACTAAATAGTATCCTATTTAGTAAAGGATTGTATTCTATGGTCTATAAATAGGGTCTCATGTAATAATGTAGATACAACAACAATTCAATAATATTATTTTGCTATATTTCTCACAGGAATGTCCAATTTAAAATGTAGGGAATGCATATATGTGACCGCATGAAACTAGTTTGAGATTGATGTGTAGCGAATCACAGCTAGTTTTGCCTTCCCTGCTCAATGAAGAACTTTTCTATTCTGATTCCCTACAGTTTTGTTATGCTCAACCAATCAGTTTATTTTATTTCTGTTCTTTCTTTAGGTAAAAGCTCACATGATATTGTATTTTTGGCTTCAATTTTCAGTAAATTTTAGGAATAAATATTTAGCTGAAGGAGAGAACAAATATAGAAGCTTTCACTGTAGGTGTTTATATACTTGGATGGATTAGTTGGTTTTAGCTGGAAGGGATTAGTTCCTTGTTCTTTCTTTCTTTTTAATTAATATAAGGGGTGACTGGACCAACATGCTCGGCACCTTGATTCCATCTTGTCCAACCTGCTAACGCACAAGTTCCAAGGTAATCTTATCCACCATTGGAGCAGGTGGGTACATGCCAAGTGTTTTAACTTGGATTCCTTCTGAGTGGATGAAGTGCTGATTTGCAAGAGTCGTCTCTAGAATGCATCAGCTTTAAGATTAGGACCATGGTCGCAGTTCCATAGATTATGAGACTATCCATTTATTCCAGCCTTTCTTGATATAATTAAGACTTTGTAAGCTACTAAAATCTTCTTCTTTTGATGTAGACCAGGCAAAATAGGATGGTAGAGCATTAGATCTTAAGATGAACTAATATCTCTCTGGTGATGTTTCATGTGTATGAAGTGAACGTCACTGATAAAATAGCTGCTCCGATAAAATAGGGTAAAAAGCTCATGTAGCAATTCTTTCAAAAGGAAAAATATCAATGCAACTTTTGCAGAATTTACCACTGGTATTACTAGTTAAGTATGTATGTCAATTATGTGATTACTCTTTTCATATTCTTGTTGTCTATGCATTCGCTTTGAAATGGAATTATGGAAGGTAGTTGGATTTATTCCTTAACAGTATCATTTCTTATGTTGTACTAGTATGAACAATAAATAAAATACAGGAACATTGTGTTCTCGCTTCCTTATGCCCTTCTGCTTGTTTTACGCTGAAGGATATTATCTTGCTACGTTATTCCATTTCTTATCCATCATTTACTTTGTCCGATTTAAAATAAGCGCTATAGCATCTTAACACATCATCTTTCATTCCATCTTTGTTCAAACAGGAGAAACAAGGAGGAAGTTTGAGAGTGTTTATTCGGGTGGCACCATGGACACCCCTGATGGTGGTAAAGTTTTTCAATACTGGCATTGCTGTGGGTCTGAAGACCCTTTTGACGCTGGTTGCACAGCTGCACCTCATGCTTCTTATGACGATTGATACATTAACTCTTAAGCACTTTGGCCAATCCACAAATCGAATCTCGTGTTGTATCTCTACATTTCTTCTTAGTCCTTTTCTCATAATTGTACAGCATACATAGCTTAATACAATTTCCCTTAGTTTTGATGCAACTGATATACTGAGTTTCTTTTCACCTCCTCTGTGCTCATTTTGAACAGATGTATTATGATGAGTGAATGAAAAAACTTCATTAGTGAGGATACACTGAAGAACAATTTTTTTCAATGGAGATATAATTTATGCTGATACAGAAGTATTAACTTGTTCAGTCATAATTAAGCTTTCTTCTAGGATTAAGAACTACGCCTGCAAGATATGCTATCTTTACCTTTAATCCTTGTAGCTTAGCCATAATCCTAGTGACTCGAGGTGTAAATTAGGTTTAGAATTCAAATTAAATAAAAAAATTACTATTTTGATGAAGGATAAACGAAGCAAATACTCCATAAATGTAAGTTAATTATAAAAGAGAAAATGGCTAAAAACCGCCTAATCTATCGGCGGATGCTCAACTACCATAATTGCTTATCTGGCATAGTGAGTGTATTTTCACTCTCCGTGAGAGAGTGAACGACAAAAATAAATATTACTAAAATATTTTTTAATTATTTTCATAAACATGTATTTTCATTTTTTTTCTTATTTATTTTATTTCTTCCCCA
Organism: Solanum lycopersicoides; assembly: GCA_022817965.1. NCBI lineage: Eukaryota > Viridiplantae > Streptophyta > Magnoliopsida > Solanales > Solanaceae > Solanum > Solanum lycopersicoides. The sequence goes on from CM040619.1 coordinate 57,559,548, forward strand.
AAGCAATATAGGCCTCCACTATTCACCAATCTTAAAGCAACCACTGCCATCGTCGCTATCGCCCCATCGCAACCGGATTCACCATTGTTAATTTTAAACTCTCATGTAAAATACTTGCAAGATTAATTAAATCCACTAAAAATAAAATGTCAACCATCTCTAATCACCCAAAAGACTTCAAATTGGATTTAGAAAATCATTTTGGATTCACATCGAATGTAATTGAACCCCCAAAAAGTTATTATCAATTTCAAATCTCTTGATAATAAAAAATAAATTAAATAAAAAAAAAGCACAACACAGATTTGCTAGACGTTACACTGAGTTATGAATGTGGCAAAACTATTTCAAGTCTAATTAAAGAAAAAGAAAGTCCTTGCTGCTCTGGGTGTCGGAATGCAGGTAAATTATACCAAGAAAATGAAAGATTATGTCGATTTGGTTACAGAGTTTGTAAAATACTCCAAGCACGCCATCCACAATCACTAACCCGAGCATCTTCGCCCAATTAAGTTTTGTTTTTTTTTTTGTGGTGGAATCAAATTGATTTGTGATGGTTTAAATATCTCTTTTATGCATTCGTTAATGTTTTAACCAAACCATCTTTATAAAAAAAATTACAGTTGAAAAAATGGTTAAAGAAGAAAGGAAGAAGATGAAGGAGAAAAAAACTGAAAAAATAATAATTAACTAAAATCATGCCATTTGCAATATCTTGCTCCTTTTTCTGTAATGTGACATTAAGATCATTTGTAATTTTTAAACATCAATCATCAAATGCAACAAGAAAATAGTCTCAAATGTTTGACAACTTCTGAAAAATTTCGTTGGGCTTGCTCTTTCTTTCAAATTACTTGCATTTATAATAAGAGTATTAATTACATCAACGATAGAGTCAAAGCTACTAATAAAGTTTCTAAATGACTTGTAGTGAGATTCCCAACAAGTATCACTTGCTTTAACAAGACCAAGTTCTTGATTCAATCCTCTAAGCGTTTCTAGTTCACCCATATCCAATGTCTTTCAGAGATATTTTTTTTTGAAATTCTCGAAAATTATCCACACGTTTAAAAAAAGCTCCCAAAACATTTAAAATATTTGAAATTAATAATATAAGTTCACCAACTTGGACATACTTTTTAGAAACCGCAACAAGAGTCAATTGAAGTTGATGGGCAAAACAATGAACAGAATAAGTCGATTTACTTTCAGCGTTTTAAGACCATCTAACTCACCTTGCATATTGTTTGTACTATCGTAGCATTCCCACATACATTAGATAAAGTCAAAAAATGGTGAGCATGTACATCTACAATCGCTTCTTTTAGAGATAAAGCATTAGTTTCTTTAATATAAACAAGTCAAATAAGTGTTCATCACAAACTCCCTTTTGTCAACATATCTAAGACAAATAGCCATTTGATTGCGTGACACGTCTCTGGATTCATCAACCAATAAAGTAAAGTAGTAACTGTTTATATCCTCCATTATAGCCTTAACTGTTTTAATCTTACACGCAGTCACACTATCTTTTTGAATGTCATGAGAAATCATTTTATTATTTTGTTGGAGCTTTTTCTAACACAAAAGGTTTAATTGCATCATATCTAGCATCATACCAAGAAAAAACTTCAAGAAAATTACTCTTGTTCAATGACGATTCACTCTCATCATGACCACATAATGCAGAATCTTGATTTAAGAGAAGTCTTACCACATCGATTGAAGTGTTTAAACGAACCGGATATTCTTGCTTACTTTTATCATCCAACTTACAAAATGTGGCTTGAATAGAATGTTGTTCTCGCATGAGATTTGCACATTTTTTTAATCGATTATGAACGCTATTTGGTGGATCAATGTGTAGCAAAGCAATTCTTTCTATGTCAAAATTTGTAAATTTCTTAGTCGAAAATACATTACCACCAGCTTGATTAGTTTTTCTCCTTGAAATAATTAAAAAGGTAAATAATAAGTTGTTGGGTTCGAAAATGATTGGGTGTCATGTAAAAGCTTACAATTGCAAATCATTAGATTATAAATTAGATGACAAAAAAGTTATACTAAATGATATTATCATAGAGATATTATAAGAATACTAATATAAAAGAAAAATATTAAAACTATTGAGCAAAATAAATCTCCCCATAAACAAAAGTCTCTAAAAGACTATATTGTGGATTCTATTGTTGTTCTTGCTATGAGAAGATGAGTCTTCAATTTGTAGAGTTCAAAACTTTTCTTTCAAGGAAAGAATAACTCAAATATGGAAGAATAATATATTTTTCTTTCAGGAAAAATAAAATCATTTATGGTAATGTTTTGTCTTTTCTTTTAGGAAAAAATAAACTTCAAATAAGATAAGAAAATCAGGGCAAAATCCTAACATAAGCGGCATCCACACTAATATTGTATTTCAACCAATCAGGTATAAACAAAACGACATGGTGTTCCAAAAAAAACAATTTGAGGAAACTGATGATTTCGAGGTTGACAAGGACCTTCAATGATGTATGCGCTCCTTATCTCGTCACGAAGGTTTGGGTGATAATTAAAAATTGGAGTTCATTGAGCCGGATCATCTTTTAAATCATTTACATTAAATTTTCCGACGAAGGTTGTTCATCTGACCAGCCTCGCCAAGTTTATTTTTTCTCCACTAATTTATTTTTGTACTTGGTCAAGTAGAATATGATAATCATAAATTATGAATTTGCCCCATTAATTATCTAAAACTTGATGTCAATTAAATAACCGTAATTAAATGAATAATTAAAATTTTCCATTTGAAATAGACGAGAAAAAACTTTTATGAAAAATATTAATGTTCAAAATGATCTAACGAATCTTGATTATTTGGTATCAGAATTATTTTCTACTCTCTCAATTTCAAAATAAGTGAATTGTTCGATATTGTACGCCATTAATTAGACTTTTTTTTTTACCCTTTTAAAGTATTGTTAAATTTATCTTTAGAATCACCTAATATTGATCACGATAACTATTTCCAATACTAATTAAGCAATTCTTGAACTCATTGCATAGGATATTCGAAGACCAAACACGTAAGAGTACCCTTAAACTTGCCACAATTTTTTTATTTTGGAATCTTAACTATGACATGTTCTAAGTAGACACTTCAACATCATTAAAAGTATATCGTTTCAAAAATAAGTGAAGTGACAAAGTGTGTGCACTTTTAATAAATGAGTGAAAGCCAAAGAAAAATATTTTTTTCTTATAAAAAATTAATACTTATTTTAGCCCTTCAACTCTATATTTTGTGTACCATTTAAATACAAAATATTAATTTTATGATTTCTTTATTTTTATGTTCTTCAAATGCAATTTTGCATTTTAAAAACCAACCTTTGTAGTTTACCCATTAGTTTCGTAGAAAAGAATTGATGGGTGAATATTAATTTTTTAATAAAAATAACATTTTTTTAAGAATTTCTCTATATTTTTGCGTGCGTGAGAAATAATCATCAGATACGTGAATATGTGATTCGGCCACTTATTTGGTCTCAAATTTTTTTGCTATTGGTGAGTCTCTTATGATTTCACGTGCTTAGCCTTCAGTTATCTAACACTTCATAATTATGTATGTAATGTATGCCAGATACATTATTCTAATATACATTACTTATTTATGTTTCGAGGTTTTATAGAGTCGAGTGGATTTCACTTCATCACATATAATTTCATATCATAATTTTATTGGAAAAAGATCAAAACTATCTTAAACTATCCAAAATGCCCCTTTGTATTGTTTATTATAGCCTTTTTGTTTAGAATTTTCCCCTTTATTGTTTATGTTGTAATATGTGGCTCCATGTATGTTTTTTCATTTTTTAGTATAGATTCCTAAGTTTAAAGCTTGTTTGTTCATATTTTTTCTCTATATTGTTTATGTTGTAAAACATGTCGTCCATGTATGTTCTTTTTTTCTTTTAGTATAAAGACTTGTTTTTTTTTCCTGCATAGCAAAAGGTTGTTGATCCTAAATGCCCTTTTTGTTCAGAGTTTTTTCCTCTATTGTTTATGTTGTATTATACATGCGGCTCTTTGTATGTTTTTTTTTCTTTCGATATAGAAGCCTGAAGTTTAAGGCCTCTTGCTCATATTTTTTTCCTCTATTGTTTATGTTGTAAACCATGTGGCCCCGCATGCTTTTTTTTTCTTTTAGTGTATGGACTTGATCTATGCCTTTATTTTATGGCATGTGTTCATATTTTTCCTCTATTGTTTATGTTGTAATAAGCATATGACCTCTATATGTTTTTTCTTTCTTTCAATACATATTTCTAAAATGTAAGGACTTGTTCATATATGCATAACAAGGACTTGGTCCTAATGTTCTTTTTCCTAAATGACTTAGTTTATATATGAATTGCATTGTGTTAGCTGAATTTTATGTGCGGGGTCTCAACGCCCTATTTCATTGTTTATTATGACTTGTTTGTTCAATTTTTTCCTCTATTGTTATGTTGTAATACACATGTGATCATTGTTTATTTTTTTCCCTTTCTTTTAGAATAGTTTTCTAAAGTGTAATGACTTATTTATTTAGCTCCTATGTGTTTTATAATAGTAAAGACCTTGGTCCCCATTTTCATGTGTTATTTGTATGTGAATATTTATTGTGTATCTTATACATTTATGTTGTAATAAATCAGAAGGTCATGTGCATTTTATAACAATAAGGACCTTGGACCCCCTTTTCATATATAAACGCCTTATTCATATGTTATATGCATTGTATATTTTATTCATTTATGTTTATTTGATTTTTTTTTACTCTATTCTTTATGTTGTAATAAACATGTAGCTCATAAAGTGTATCTTATTCATTTATGTTTAAGTCCCTATGTCTAAGGCCCATTATATTTGCTTTTCTTTTCTCAATTCAATATGAAATATCTTTTGGTTGACCTTATGTTGCATTATGGGGGTAAATGAATTACAAAACCACAATTAATATATGACAAGAAGTATGTTGCTACTAGGATAGACAGTGATGCAGATTTCCAAGATTACTATGATAAGATAGTGAAAGAGTACACAAAAAACTAAAATTTGTACTTGTGAAACAAATACTTGTGCACGGGCCTTCTGGAAAAATTTACTTGTTAGAGGGATCTGAAGAAACTATGACACTCTAATACCTATTAAATGAACAATTTATGGTGGTTCAATACTTAACTATGGATGATTTTGAAGAAATTATTTCTGCACAATGTTATTCACTATAGTGAAATATACTTGATAAAGTGTGAATTTGGAACTGATGCTAAATCAAATAGTGGCTCTAGTGATAATGATAAGTCTAGTAATGATGCATATAACTTTGATGAGTTAGAGCTTAATAAAATGTAGAATATAGAGAAGTAAATGTTGATCTCAGTCACTACAAAGAACTTTATCCTTTCACAACTTTCAAGGACTTGAGTGGGGCAAGAAAGTTTGTGAATTTGTATTCTCTTGCAAATTTTAAGTCTATAGTAGTGAGAAAAGTGACTGAACAAAACTGAGGTATAAATGCATGATTGATTGTTCATTTGTCTTTCTTATTTCATAAGATGGTAAGTGTCCAGGTTTTAGGGTTAAAACACATAAAACAAATCACAATTGTGAAGATGCATTTAAAAATTCTAGAGCTTACACAAGTACTTTAACACAATATTTAAAGAGTAAACTACTAAACAATCCTCAATACAATCTTAAGGACATGAGAAAAGACTTGAAGGATCAGTTCAACTTGAATTCTAGTACCTCTAAGTTGAAAAATTCCAAGAGGATGACTCTTCAAAAATTGCTAGAAAATTTCTTGGATGATTACAATAAAATTAAGGCTTATGCAAATTATCTTAGGCTAAGCAATTCTGGTAGTGATATTGTGATTAATTTATCAAATGATGAATTGGATTAAGTAAAAGAAAGTTCATTAGGATATACATCTGCCTCAATGCACCGAATCCAAAATGTAAATAAGGATTGAGACCCTTTATTGGACTAGATTGGACCTTCTTAAGAGGTCAATGCAAGATAAAATTTTGGGTGATTATGACACAAGATTCTCATGATTGCTTCTATCAAGAGACAACTAGGACATGGATATGATTTCTACAACTTCAAAACAATTCATTGAATATAAAAGATAGTGAAATTGTCACCTATATGTTTGATATGCAGGTGGTCAATAATTTTTTGTATTTATTTGAATAATTTTGTCTTCTTTTTATAGCAATTTGTAATTGTATGGTTACTCATTTGACATGTATAGGAACTGAAGCAGTAAAAAATGTTATTCCTTTGTCTCAGCACATGTACTTTAAGTTGCTTTAATTATTTTGTTCTCCTAAATTTATTAACTATTTATTTTTATTTATTATAGATATTGTGTTAGGTATATTGACGCCAACTAGATGAAGAGATTTGGATTATGAGAGATGAAAAATCTGCTTTGGTGAGCTGCTTGAATTACTTATGAGGAAGATTTCAAAGATTAGAGTGCACATGGTGCATTGTCAAAAAGTACCGTCAAAGATTTGCTCAGGTATCTACCACAGATATAGTGCATGACATATTTGGCTACAATATACAAAAATCAAATGGTGGATTGTCTTTCAATTCTTAAATCCTGAAAGCTAAATGTTTGAAGATATAAGAATCAAGATAATGAAAATGTTAAAAGAGAAAGAAGAGGGTACAAAAAAATAAACTACTAAGTACAATCCTAAGTGCATGAAAGTGTTCACTGCATGTATGAAAATAACACAATTACGTAATGTTGATTTCAATGTGATCTTGCATATAAAGTGTCTGAGAGTGAATATAGGCACACAGTGGTGGAGAAAAATTGCACATGTAGGTCACGATAGTTGACTAACATTCTATGTCCTCATGCCATCAAAGCTACTTTGTACCAGATAGAACCAAATAATGAAAGTAATTGGTGGTACAGTAGAAAACTTGATGACATATAAGGAAAAGTTGATGCATGTAAGAGGTGAACAATTTTGAAATGTATTGCTAGAACATGTGATGCACTCGCATGATCTTGTGAAAACAGTGAAAAGATCAAAGATTAAAAAAAACTAAAAAAATGATGCAACAATTAAGAAAGCAGAAGTATGTGCTCACTCAAGAAAAAAGAACTAAAATGACATATAGTGAATATGGTGAATCAACTCACAATGCAAAGACATGCAATGTAAGAACATTACTCATTTACATATCTCCAGATTATTATTACCACATAGTATAAACATTGTATTCTTAGTTGGTTGAAGAAGAACAAAGGGCAACATTGAAAGAAAAAAAATGAAGAATTGAGGATAAGTGTGCAGAAGAAGTTGAAGAGCAAGATCAAGATTCTTATGAATAAGATAATGATGTTAATAGTTCAACCCCCTAGACCAACACAACATGAAGAATACCATTTCATGTCGTCACAACAACAGTAAAAACCATTTGAACCTGCTAGAAAGCCTGAAAGTATTCAGATATAAGACTTCAAGTCATATATGAAGATCCCACTAATTTGAAGATGATGATGAATTAACAAAGAGCAACTGAAAATATAGTTATATCTTTTAAAATTGATCATATTGTAATTAATGGCCTACAAATCTACTTTACTATCCTACTAAGCTCACTTAAAAAGGAAATGAATCAGTCACTAGTCATTAGCAACTACAGAAAGAAGAAGGTGGATAAACTGAAGACAAAGAAAAGCTAATGAGAGATCCCAGATTTGAAGTGTTCTGGGTAGTGCAAAAAATTGCCTACTTTTTTTTTTTTGCTTGAAGTTGGTAGATGCAAAATAATGAATGCGTTTGTTTATTTACGGATGAAGTTAGTAGATGCAAAATATTGAATGCTTAGATTTATTTTGGGTTAAATTTGATAGATTCAAAATAATGAACACTTATGTTTATTTTTACCTTGAAGTGATATTAAGTTATGAAATTTGGTGAAATATTAATGTTTTATTTTGTTCAGATCTTGTGAAGCTTATTTCCAGTTTTTACTAAGTGTTTTGTAAAGAATTTCTTCATGAGCTCTCTACTTAGTTTATATTCAACTTTTGTGAAGTTTATCTTCAGTTTCTCTACTTAGTTAGGTGAAATATTATTTTTTTATTTATTTTTAGATTGTGTGAAGTTTATTTCCAGTTTTAATTAGTGTTGGTAATGAATTATCATTTCAATTCTCTACTGACCAACTGTGTCGGTTTCGACAAACAACAAGCTGGTGAACATTTCATCCTTTTCTCTGTACAACTACTCCCCCTTCGTTACAAACTACAAAATTCATAGTGTATAATTCAAACTCCATAAATACTACAATTTCATTATAAAATACAAAGTTCGTAGCTAATACAACATGAACAAACATTCAATTCATACATTGAGTCTTAAACATTCATTTCATAAAAGATATACATTCACTTCAACATTTTTACAAGAAACACAGTGAACAAAGCACATGAAATGAAAATGATAGTTTTCAATTTTTTGATTTTCTTCTTTAAATCATAGATTTTTCAGCCTCTTAGGTCGAAAAGAATTTCGTTTTTTGAAATAAAATTTTCAAATTGTCCCTTTCAGCCTTTTCCATTCCACAATCTGTTTCAATTTGTTTCTTTCAACCTTCATGACATCCAATTTACCATGTAGGTTCGTCATAACAATTAATGAGCTTGGTGGGAGTTGTTGTTTATCTTTGTATTTTTAATATCCATATGAAGTGACCGACATGTATTGTACAAATTCATCCATCAAGTTTACATGACATTTTGCAGAAATACTTAATGTTAATTTAACTAATAAAAATTTGTATATAAAAATACAAAACTCAAGCTAATTTACAAACTTACTTTGGATTTTGAACATTTGTAGAACCTTCTCCATGCATTCAATCAGTCAAAGTTGTCAAATTTAAGCATTGAGACCACAATAACATCTTCTTGCATATGATGTTTTAAGTGAACTGACAGAGAATTCTGATATTATTTCAAAATTTATGTCACTTAGAAATTTTAGTTGCGAAATGAAGAAAGAGATGAAATTGTTTCTACGGAAAGTGATGAAATAAGGGGGAAAATATTGAAATAGAGATTCAATTTGTGTATGTGACAGTGGGGTATGCTTGACGCGTACATGTGGACTCCATGTGACGTCTAATATGTCATTTGACACACACATGAATACCTATGTTGAATATAGAAGGTTAGGTTTGACCCAATAGTTTGATGAGAAGGATATTTTTGAACTGAAATATACTATTTAAGTTATTTAAGATAGTTTAATACTCCCTTTGTCCCATTTTATGTGAGGTAGTTTGACTCGACACGAAATTTAAGAAAGAAATGAAGACTTTTAAAACTTGTGGTCCAAATTAAATTATAGAAATTTGTATGATCGGAAATTATTTCATTAATATTAAAATAAATATTTTATAATTAAATTGTCAATTAATATATAAATATATCATTTTTTTTGGGGCTAAAAATGAACCTTTTCCGTAATTTTATTGAAGCTCCAAACTTGACACACCTTTTTAAGTTTTTATTTTTTGAAGAACAATATTTTCTCAGTCCCTCTCCTTCATCCTGATTTTAAGTCTAATAGTTTTATCCATTTTTCTCCTACAAGAAACAATCTGGTGGCAGTTCGTCGGCAATCCTGTGGCAATCCGGTGGTGGGCTGCTGGGCACAGGTAATTCTTATGTAATCTTATTACGTCGAACACTACCTTCTCTTTCTCTATTCCACTGATTAGCTGTTTTATTTTTTTGTGTTTTTGGGTCATTGAAAATGAGACTGATTTTGCTTATTATGAGTGGAAATTTGAAATGTGCTGAGGATATCAAACCACCCGTAGTGGAATGAGACCTGAATAGAGTTGAACATTATATACGATTTATAGAGAACCCTTACTTATTAGGGATCCAAGTTTCGTTTATTGTCTATTACTTGGTGTAGATTACTCATATGTTTTTGTTCTATTTGTTCTACACTTGACATATGCATGTTTGTGGTGCTTCCTTTTCATGGGTTTTAAGGTGAAGAAAAGGTTTCATTTATGCTATGACTTATTTTATTCTTTCTTTGCAAGTTGTACTATTATTGCTTTAATGGATATAGCTATGAAGCTTTGACATATAATCATCATACAAAGGTCAAACATTCGGATAATGTTCATAAGTTTCTGTGTAAATGAAATATTGCTTGGGCCAGCGGTGGGAAACTAATTCAAATTTGAAACTGCATTCACCCCATGTTCAACCTGCATTCAATCCGTTTTTATCCATTCAAGTGTGGGTCAAAAATGGGTTAACCATATTTACCGACATTTAAAATAGGTGGGGTTGGAATGCTAGGCAGGTTGGGTGGGTCAAGCTAATATGGGTGAAAATGGCCAGCACTACACCCAAGGGTGTGTGGCCTAGGACTGGGATGAAACCATGGGAAACTAAGGGTCAAATCCCAGTGAGGGCAAAATAAATGAATTGGTGATTTCTTTTTTTCTTCCTATCTACCTAAGCCTTGTTGGGGAAATTTTTTGGTACATGTGCTAGTGGAAGGTAGGAGGTATCTGATAGGGTAGTCGAGATGCGCTTACTTGTTGACAAAAAAAGTTTATTAAGGGGTAAAATCATTGGTACTTTTATAATGGAAAAAATATGCCCTATGTCTATTTTGAAATATTTATGCCACATAGCCCATATTTTATTATAAACAAACAATTTAACTCATATTTGTATATAAACACCTTTTATTTTTTTTGATAATGGTAATGCACTATTATAAAGTTTATACAAGGTTGATACATGTATATGTTGATTTCCCCCTGGATATCATGTTGTATAATATTATATATGGGCTTTGTGACGTAAATATTTTTAAAAGCTGTATATTTCTGAAAATTCCGTTTTGTAAGACCATTCTGTCAAAATACTAGCTTAATTTGCTTCTGGTTTTTGTAATACCATGCTGTTAAGTAGTTGTTTAATTTGCTTCTAATTAAATATTTGGCTTAAAATCACTATGTCAGGAACATAGTTGTCCCCTTTGGTTGGACATTGAAAACTATTATATATAGTTACTTATAAGAAAAAGTTACTTATAGAAAAATATCTAAATGGTTTTGGCTTCTCTAATAATGTGTGCAAAAGGTCACGTCATTGCCAAGAAAGCTTCTCTGACTGTCAACAAAAAAGGAAACGAAGATTATAAGTTAGATCTTTGGGTTCAAATACAGGAAGCAGTTTAGGTGGAACTTTAGTTTTCAAAAGTTTGGGCCATACTCGTGATAGACAAACTGGCTTTGCATATTGAATATAATTTCTAGTCTAGGTTCCTACTTTCTATATACTTTGTGTACTGATATCTGGTTTAATGCAGCCTCTTGCAGAAATGAGGGTAAGGCTGCATATAATAGACCCTTTTGGTCCGGCTCTTCCCCGAACCCTACGCATAGCGAGAGATTAACATCTGGCTGCCCTTAGTGATATCTGGTTTACCTGTTTTTTCTGTCAAAGTAGAGATCAATTCATAGCATAGTGTGCTAAATGAAGCACAATATCTCTATTTTAATTCTGCGAAATATTTGATTTACTATTTTAGATTTCAATGACTTAGAAGAACTGAGCAATAATGTTTATTTAGAAAGATAAAATGCTTATTGTCTGGTTTGTATCAGATATAATCAACTGCGGGCATACGTCATGAACCATTTGTTAGATTTGTGTAATGGAGGGGCAGGAACTCCAGCAATGTTGATGTGAAGATGCAAACTAGTAAATCTAACTTCCATTGTTGTGTATTTTGTTGTTTCATGCAGTAAAAAATGGGGTCTGAATTGAGGACGTGGGTTTCCGACAAATTGATGTCTCTCCTAGGGTACTCGCAATCCACCGTTGTCTCTTATGTTCTTAATCTTGGTACGTCTTCTTCTTATATTTTACTAAACAATTGTTGTGGCAACATTGTTCATAATATCATTTTCATGCAGCTAAGAAAGCTTCATCAGCTGCCAATCTATCAAATCAGCTTGTAGATGATATGGGTATGTCATCCTCCAGTGAAACAACAGTGTTTGCTCAAGAAATTTTTGCCAGAGTTGAGCGCAAGACGACAGGGACAAATGTTAGTTTGTCTGCAATTTCAGTTATTTCACAGGGTCGTACTAGCGAGGATTCTTTTGGTAAAACATTGTGCTTTATCTCATAAAGCTTGATGCTTCTTGTTGTACCAGATGTATCTAAAACAAGAAAGGGAGGCTACATTGTTGGCGAGGAAGCAAAAGGCGTACACACTTTTGGAGCCTGATGATGATGATGACAATATTGCTGGTGTGGAAAGTAGTTCTGTCCCCTCTCAGAATAGGAAAGAGGATACACACAAAAAGAAGTTTAGGAGGCGGGTTGAGACCCATGGGGAGGAAGATGATGAGGCATAGTAATTTTACTCTTCTTCTAATTGATAGAATTCAGTTTTATTTTTGATGGTAAGCTGTTGTAATATTGAATCTTGTTTTAACTAGTTGCTTTGTTTGACTAAATATGATGGTGTAGGTCGTTAGGGAGAGGAGCAAGAAAGACGGGTGAGGAGACGAACATCCCAAGACCAAGATGACAGTGACAACTCTGAGGTACATCTTATGGTGTATTGTTTAGACTTTTTTGCCTGTTCACCTTCTCCATACACAGAACTCCCGATCCACATGACGTTAACTGCATTTTTTTTGGTTGCAGTCAGAAGAGGAACTACTTCGGGACCAAAAAGAGAGGGAGGAGTTGGAACGACATATCAAAGAGCGAGATGCTGTAGGGACTAGAAAGGTGAGCAATCTCAACGTTGTTTGAACGTCTCTGTGCTCAGATACCAGGCGGTGCTTCTATGATTTGAATTCACTGTCAGGTTGTTTTTGATGGAGAGGAATGTTCAAGTTATTGGCTAACCAATCTATTAGTCTAACCATTTTAGAGTTGTAAAACTGAAGCGTGGATGCACTCTCGACAATTAGAGATTGGTCCCTTACAATATTACAAATACAGTGGGGGTTGTCTTGTGGATTTGACGATTTTAAGAATTTTAACCAGCAACAACAAATGAACAACAACTATGCCTCAGTCCTGAACAAATTTGGATTGGGCGTATGAATCCTCTCTGGCCATGTTCCCCAATTTAATTCATCTCAGGCCAACCTTTGTGAGGATTCATCATGAATTGACTAGTTTGGCTAGTTTTACACTGACAGCCTACCACAACCCTCATCCTTTTTCCAGGCTTGGGACCGGTGATGTGAGCAAGCTCACAATGGTGGAGTTAAGCATCTGAAACCAGCTATTGTGGACAAAGTTCTTCTTTGAACGTCTTTTTTGCTTCAGTTGCTTTTAATTTTGAAAGTGTAAAGCTGTGGCACATATTCACTAGGGATTTCTGGCTTTTATTTGCTGTCATATTCAGCATCTTCTAATAGGTTGCCAGTCTGAGCATCACATGCTTTGATTATTTTTGTTATTATTATTTTTTTTTGCATCTTTGCAGTACCTTCTTGGTACTAGCCTTAGTAAAATACTTCATCTTAAAAAAAGAAGGAAACAGCTTTGATTGTGTTTTTGCATCAATATGGCTATTTTTTTGAGGGCCTCTCTTGATTATTGGACTTTTCATTTTGAAGGTGGTAAAATGGAGGCCCGGATGCGCCCGGATTTTCTGTGTTATTTTACTGAGTATCTTACATCATTTGTGATAGGTTTTAGTTGGAATATCACACACATATTTGTGTTCTGCTTTGACATATTTACCAAACCTCTTGTTCAAATTATCTGATATGATTTCGTCCTGTGTCTATTAATGAAGGTCAGACTTATTCTTGTATGCCAACATTATGTTTCATCTATCTTCGTTCTAATGTGGTATTTTTTCTACAATAACAGTTGGCAGAGCCAAAATTAACAAAGAAGGAGGAAGGTACCTTACCGTAGATACAATTTCTGTTGTATATTTGTATGTTTCATTTTTCCTGTTCTTCAGTAGAAAGAACAGTTTATGTAAGTCAGCTCATACATGAATAAATGACAGAAGAGGCAATCAGGAGGTCTGATGCATTGGAGCGAGATGACATTGGACCTTTAAGGTTAGTTACCATACAATCTGGTTCACTATTTTATTAAATCTTAGGTCTTACGAAAAAATTCTTGCTTTGGTAACCACATAATTCATCCTTAATTTGGAATACCTATTCTTTAGTGTTCTTTTACTTGTATATTTTATTCAAAGGAGGTAATTGAAGTGTGTTTGAGTATAGCTAACCATAAAAGGAAAAAGAAGAAAAAAGAAAAGGAAGGTAGATTAAATAAGTCTTGTAGTTCCAATGTTGTTGGTCCTGGGAAAACATAAATATGCTTGTTGGTAGATATGATGGTAAGGGATTTAAATTGGAGCTTTTTGACTTTCTTGGCTTAGAGCTTGGATGCCAATTTTTGAAGTTATTTGAATGTTTCACTCTTAAAGAAAAACGAAATAATAGGTAGATCTGCTGTGTTATATAAGTTAAATTTTTATTTCAGGCTTATCTGCTTTTTGATAAAAGACTATTTGATCAGTATGTACAAGAACACAGTTTGACCAAAGTCATTTGTCAAATCATCTTGTCTAGTTTGCATTAGAAATATAAATGGCGCATAAGTTCTTTTAATGTGGAATGCCTCTGTATGAATAATCTGATAATTCTTTAATTGTAAGCAAGTTATAGAAGACTCAATGGTGTTGTTCTTCAAACAACTTCTCTTTCTTTTTATGTTTTGTAGTCTCCTACCTGTGACATTTCATCCATTGTCCTTTATTATTACTTCATGAAAAATAAATAAATATAAAAAATCATTCATCTACTGTCCTTATTAATACCCATGAATTGTTGAACATCCAGATTTAGAGCCATATTTGAATTTCCAATGCATCAGGTGGGGATTTGTGCAGTGTGACATGGGCCAGACTGACAACACCAGTTCTTGGAAATCCCATTTCCTCTTACTTTAGGTTCTTGCGTTGAGACAGAAAAATACACAATGTAGTGTTTTGTACTAGAGAACTATGTTGCTATTCACCAATTCTAGGGTTGATTAGGGATGTAATTGAGAAGCAGTTGATGTTAATGCATAGCAAGGTCTTGTTGAAATAGACTGATATTGTGTTATTGATTGAATAACTTTCTCACAAATTACATTTTCTAGGGCATCGTGTTCCACATTTAATGTTCACTATTTTTTACTGTTTTTATTATTCTTTACCTATTTCTTGTGGGTTTTTTATTGGCCGGGAGGGGGGGGGGGGGACTACTTTTGTCATACAATTTAAAATACACGGTTCAATTTGGGATAGGTACTGTATCTTTGCATCTGGACCTCCATGAAGGACATTGATATACTACAGGACTCAGTTCTCGGATCTGCTATAACTATATGAAGAATTTAGGACAGAAGTATGAAAAAAATATACTTAAGTTATATGTAAGCAGTTTGTTTCGGCAATCTCACAATATCTTCCTGAGCTTTGAATACAATTATAACCCATCAATCCTTGTGATTTTGCAAATTGAGCATTTCATTTGACACTCGAACATAATTTACATACTCACATCCCAATTTGATTGTGATCCAGGAAAGTTTCAAGACAAGAATACTTGAAGAAAAGGGAGCAGAAGAAGCTAGAGGAACTCCGGTATTTACATGATTGTACATTATAGTTTACACCATCCTTATTATATATGGAAGTAAATAATGTTTTTCTATGTGATATAATCTAAAATTATTTCTTTCTGGTTACTGGAGATTGTCTAACCATATTTGTGGTATTTTAGAGACGATTTAGAAGATGAGCAGTACTTATTTGAGGGAGTGAAGCTGACAGAAGCAGAGAAACGTGAACTAAGGCAAGGAATTGCATCCGCCCCCCTGTTTAGATACTCATTCTGAAATTATTCTTAATTTGAGATTTGATTTTATTGATTTCTTCTTGCAATTGCTTCTGTAGTGAACTCACTCTGTGGCACTTGTATATTTCAAGACTTGTTTGTTGACTACCAAGAGATTGTATGATGTGAAGAGCATCTACTGTTTTGATATTGAATCCTAAAGTGTCTTGTGTTTGTCATTCTCCTCTAGTAGCTTATATGTGAATGGGTATTACATGCTTATCTTTCCTGCTTCAGTGGAAGTCCTAATTCGAGTTAATATGAAGTCATCTAGTGTTTTTATCAGCTGTCTTTTGGTTATGAACTTGATTTTATCTCACTAATTCCTGTGATCATTCATAATGATATAATTTCACCTTTCCCTTGTCATATGAAAATTTTGATGAGTACTGAGTGAATTCTTGTGAACACGGAGTTAGCGCCTTTCTGCATTTTGCCTTTTTTTTGGTCTAACATTCTCTTTACTAGGTTCTGATTGGATGCAGGATTGCTTTGTATATGCATATGCTGTTGTGTACTCAGGACCTCTATAATTTTGCAGATATAAGAAGGAAATATATGAACTAGTAAAGAAGCGATCAGAAGATAGTGATGATATGGATGAGGTAACTAATATTCTGAATATTTATCGCTTCCAAGCACATGTTTCATTACATCCGTTATTTTTATTGTCTCTGCCATTTATTGCTTTTATTTCTTGCTTGTCATATTATCTAGTATCTCTGTTACTTTCCCTCCATCACACTTAAGACATGAACCTATATCAAGAGGATTCAACAGTTTATATATATACAAAAGAAGGAAATTTTTTAACCTTAGTTGCACTGGGTAATTTTTCGATGAAGGAATTCAGTTGAACCCCCTTCACAAAAGGTAGCTATGTCCCAAATCATGGCAAGGTGAGTTTGGTGCTTTGGTACTAGTGGCACCAATCTGAAGAATACATGAACGAATTATAAAGATATGGAAGTAGGGAATATAAAATAAGTTGATTTCGGGGGATGAAATTTGAACTCTTATACCTTGTTCCAGTTTATGTCAGTTTTCTATGAAGATTCCTTATGGTTGCTTTTGTTTTAAATACAGTATAGAATACCTGATGCCTATGATCTTGAAGGTGGTGTAAATCAGGAAAAGAGATTTTCTGTGGCTTCGCAGCGATACAGGTTAGTTATATTGACAAAGATAGTTGTAACACTTGCTCCTGCATACAGAGTTGTGGAAAAGTGTGTGTTGGTCTTAGAGAATCAATTTCTATTACTTAAGAAGCTTATATGGTCTTATATTATGTTTTTACATTTCCAGGGATCCAGGTGCTACTGAAAAGATGAATCCTTTTGCTGAACAAGAAGCATGGGAGGAACATCAGATTGGTAATCTTCAATTCACCTTACTCAAAGTTTTTACGAACTTAGAAGTTCTCGAGTCTCTAAATTTGGAATCATTGCATCACAGGGAAGGCGACGCTTAAATTTGGTTCAAAAGATAGAAAGTCAAGATCTGAGGACTATCAGTAAGTTCTAGCTTCTCGCCCTGCTTCTTTTTCTCTGCTTCTCTCTCTCCCTCTCTCATATATATGTGTATAATGTACATGCATAAGGGACGGTATGGAAGAATTGGCTTCTGGTGCTTTACAGATAGTGAATTTTGCTGTATCAAGGATCTGTTGTATCATGTTTTCCATCTAAATCTTATTATTTAAAACCTAGGAACTACTTTGGTGCAGATTTGTGTTTGAAGACCAGATTGAGTTCATAAAGGCAGCCGTAATGGATGGTGTTAATGTATGCCTGCTTGTTCAACCCTGTCGACACGTTGTTATGCTAAATCTTCTCTTGCAAATTTCTTGATCATTTTTAAGATCATCTTTGGTTTGTGTTTAGGTTGACCAAGAGGCTTCCACTGAGTCAATAGAGAAAACTATGGCTAAATCAGCGTTTGAGAAACTCCAGGTATTGATTTTTTCGCATCATTCTGCGCAATAGGATTAACACTTATGGTTTTCCAATTTTTTGTTTATAGTTTTTGTGAGAAATATTGGAAAAAGAATATTATTGAATTGTTGTTGTGTACATTATTACATTGAGACCCTATTTCACAATTTTTATAGACACTAGAATACAATCCTTTACCAAGTAGGATACTATTTACTATTCCTATTTCTATTTGTATTCCTATTCCTATTATAAATAGGATTATATAAACCTATTCTATTAGGATTGTATAGAAATATTCATGTTCTAACACTCCCTCTCAAGCTAGTGCATACAATTCGTGTACCTGCTTGTTACAAATGTAATTAATATGAGGACCTATGAGGGGCTTGGTGAGATATCTACAAGTTGATCACTCGATTTCACAAAGCTGACAATCAATCTCAATGTACTTTTCTTCTCATTAAATACTGGATTTGATGCATAATGTCAGTCAATCTCAATGTGTTTAATCTTCTCATGAAATACTGAATTTGATGCATAATGTCGATAAAACACAGTGATAAAATTACAGTGTTGAACTTCTCAAACCAAACTTGCAAAGACTGTTTCAGACCATAGAGTGACTCATATAATCGACATACAAGACTACTAAACTGTCCTTGAGCAACAAAGTGCTCAAAATATAGTATAAAGTATGTCGATATTAAAATTTAAACAAAAAAGTCACCGAAAAAATTGTCTGGAACATGCTCATATGCCGGACTATTAGATTTGATGGCTGAAAGTGGTCACAATCTAAGAAATAAAATTATATAGGTACGGTCGGAATGATGGCACAACCCTATTAGAAAATAGAAATTATATAAGAAAGGTCGGATTGATGGCACGACCCTATTGAAAAAGAGAAATAATATGGGTTGGGTCGGAATGATGGCACGATCCTACTGAAAAAGAGAAATTATATAAGTAGGGTCGGAATGATGACACAATCCTACATAAATCTGATTTGAAGAGTCACTGGAAAGACGAATGGAACTATGCAAATTAAATTTGAGGAGTCACCGAAAAGTCACACGGTTCTATGCAACTCAGATATGAAAAAGTAGTTTTGAAAAATTCACGGTATTACGCAAATTAAATATGAAAAGTAGCTCTGAGAGATGCACAGTGCTACGAAAATCAAATATGTGAAAAAAGGTAGTCACCGGAAGAATGACGCGGTGCTAAACAAATTAAATATGAAAAAGTAGTCACCAGAAAGATGGCACAGTGCTACACAAATTAGATATGACAAAGAAGTCATCGAAAAGATGGTACGGTGCTACATAAATTAAATATGAAAAAGTAGTCACCGGAAAGATGGCATGGTGCTACACAAATACCAACGTATATGGGGTTGACACAAAACATCCCTAAAGTCACCGGAAATTGACGCATGGTGATATGTCTTACCGAGTTTTCTTCCCTTGAATATATTAGTAGCCACCTGTCGGAAGCGGAAGCTCTTAAATTTTCTATGAAGATTGTAGAGACTCTAATACCATGTGAGAAATATTGGAAAAAGAATATTATTGAATTGTTGTTTTGTCTACATTATTACATTGAGACCCTATTTATAGACACTAGAATACAGTCCTTTACCAAGTAGGATACTATTTACTATTCCTATTTCTATATGTATTCCTATTCCTATTATAAATAGGATTGTATAAACCTATTCCTATTCTAATAGGATTGTATAAACATATTCATGTTAGTTTTCTCATATGCGCGAGACTGCTAACATCGGTGAATTTCGTTTGTAATCCATTGTATGACATCAGTATCGTTGCTTTGTAAATCAAAAAGTGGTTGAAGAAGAGGGTGGAAGTGTAGATATGGACAAAATGGAAGACACAAGGGTGTCTAATCTAACTAAAAAAGAACATTTAGGCCTTAACAGCAGCATACTTCAGCGACTAGTGTTGATCTCTCCTTTACTTCCTGCCTGAACCGTTTCTCATCTCTTTGGCTTATTATAGAAGAGTTATCGGGTCTTTCTTTTCCTTTTACTATGATGGGTTGTGATTTGGGGCTTCAAGCAAGCAATGTATATCTGTGTGTTAAATCAAGTGATCATGAGATTTATGCTTTCTGTGTGGATTTTCATGAACTGTCTTTGCAAAAAAAAAAAAGTATATCATGGATTGTATTATCTCCCCTGCTACTTATTCACTATAGATGAGGTCCTGTAACTAAGTACCCTTTTGGAAGAAAAAGCTCGAATCTACTCTATGTATGTGTGTGTATAACTGTATATATTATAAGTATAACCCATTTGAGTGTTCACCAATGTTTTTATCCATGCTTTGCAAGGTGGGAGTTACTAATGGATTACATTGACTATATTGAGTTAGATTTTTTAATCTATATTTCCAAAATGGGTGATTCTGTTTGTAGAATTAGGTGGATGGAATTTGATTACGAAGGTCTGCATCTATAAAGTTATGCCTTATCTGTTAGAATCCTTTGCTTTTGCTCGTTATTGCATCCTCTTAGTTTTCATTGAGACCAATTTTGCTAGATAGACCACAGTTGTACCTTCCATATTTTAATGTTTGATTTGTTGAAACTCATTTATATTAATCGTCTTTCATGGATACATTTTAGGAGGATAGGAAGACCCTACCAATGTATCCCTACAAGGATGATTTGCTCCAAGCTATTAATGATCATCAGGTTAGGTTGGTCAGTTGGTTGCATCTGTTTTTTACTTTTCTTTGGGGGGTCTGAAGCTAGTTATAATGTCCTTTTGCACTAAGTTTTTTGTGTGGACACTGTATACAAATTGGTTGCTTGTTGCAGGTTCTTGTTATTGTTGGAGAAACGGGCTCCGGGAAGACCACCCAGATACCACAGTATCTGCACGAGGCAGGATATACCAAACGTGGGAAGGTATGGATCTCTCATATATAGAGTATATACCGCACCCTCCATAAATAAAGAGGTGTTTTCTGTTTTTAGAGGGCAGAGACTGTTTTCTGATAATAGCATTAACTTGCATACAAAGTGATGTTGTTGGGACTAAAAGAGAATGTCATATAATTAGTGTTGGGGTATGCTAAATTACAAGCTCCTATATAAGTATGTATGGATTATTCACATAAGCACCAAGAAAGTGCTGATGTTGCAAAAGTCCAGAGGACTTACCCACCTGATAAATTTAGTGCTGGATTTACTGCCCACTTATGTTATG
Source organism: Solanum lycopersicoides (assembly GCA_022817965.1). Classification (NCBI taxonomy): domain Eukaryota; kingdom Viridiplantae; phylum Streptophyta; class Magnoliopsida; order Solanales; family Solanaceae; genus Solanum; species Solanum lycopersicoides. Next base: position 57,580,710 of record CM040619.1, read on the forward strand.
TCTTTATTCCCTAAGCCTGTCAAGGTGGGAGAAAGACTAAACAAACGTAGGAGGGATTTCCTATAAATTGGAAACAAGGAGGTAAAGGGAATAGATCTGGTTAAGTAGCAAACTGTTTTTGTTGAGCAAAAGGTCTGGGGGTCTTGGAATCAGGAATTTGAGCCTGCAAAACTAGTGCCTAATGACCAAATGGCTATGGAGATTTCGCAGAGAGGATCAGGCGCTATGGAAGGAAGTTATTTCTAACAAGTATCGGCATATTGGCACATGATACTCCAATACAATGAACAATGCCTATGGAATGTCAGTGTGGAGAACTATTAGAAATTTGTGGAATCAACTTGCCAAAAACATTATCTACAAGGTGGGCAATGGAGCTAGAATTCTGTTCTGTGAAGAACTCTGGATAGGCCAGGAGACCTCGCTGACTTCTTTTTTCTGAATTATTCATTCTCAGCACCAATGCAGATGCAAAGATAAATGAAATGTGGTCCCTTCACGGGTGGAACTTGAGCTTCAGAAGGCTCTTAAATGATTAGGAGACAGAGAGTAGCTGAATTATTGCACGCTAAGTGGTTTTAAAGCACACATTCAGAAGCAAATGTAATGAAGTGGAACCATAATAGTGATGGAAATCTATCAGTTAGTAGGTTATATGACAGAAAAGTAAGTGAGTTTAATGGGGGAGTGGTTGACCCTTGGGGAAAGGTCTGGAAAAACAGGTTACCAACTAAGGTGAGATGTTTTTCTTGGTTGGTGATCAGTAGGGCTTGCTTGACACATGAGAAGCTGCAAAGGAGAGGTTTCCTAATGGCATCTTGGTGGTCAATGTGCAATGGAACAAATGAAACTAACAGTCATCTGTTTCTTCGTTGCAAATTTACTACACAGATTTCCTTTATTATCTCCTTTATGAAGCCACCAAACACCTGTTCTTAGCGATGTAGAAATGGGAATATATTGTCTATGGTTTCTGAAACTATGATTTGCTTCTCATAGATTGGATGTACTCAACCTCGTCGAGTTGCTGCAATGAGTGTTGCTGCGCGTGTTGCTCAAGAAATGGGAGTCAAACTTGGCCATGAGGTATGCTTTAGATGATATGTTTGCTCATTTATTAGTTAGAGATGGTATGTTTGCTCTATTTTAGCGAATATGTTAAAGCTGTCTTGTTCAAATAATATTTGTACCTTAGAACTTGGAGATACATTTTGTCAATATTCACATTAGTTGACCAATATGTTATGACTAAATCCATCAAATTCAGGTTGGCTATTCTATTCGGTTTGAAGACTGCACCTCTGAGAATACGATTCTGAAATATATGACCGACGGGATGCTGTTGAGAGAATTTCTTGGCGAGCCTGATCTAGCAAGCTATAGGTTTGTGCTGTAGTAAATGATCTTATTTTCATCCTTATCTAACACTCAAACCTTTTGATCTCTCTAAACAAGTGCCTGGCTTTTCAGTGTCATTATGGTTGACGAGGCACACGAAAGAACACTTTCAACGGACATCTTGTTTGGCTTGGTTAAGGCAAGTTTTCCTTTATTTAGTCTTTAATTTTTTTTTGAATCAAGTAGCCTTTAGATCTTAATATGATGCCTAACTCTTGGTCATAATCGGGAGTTACCCTTTGTTTGGAAACTGGGAAGCAGCCAAAATTGTGACCTCTTTGCTTGTTTGCTTGTCAAAGCAGCTTGCGTAAACACAATTATACAAAGCGTATTGTTCTTGGATTTGTCTTAATTTTTCTCTACGTTTCAGGAAAAGAAACATGGAGAGGAAATTTAATAAAAAATCTCTTCGTAGCAAGGCTTTTCCATGGGGCTCCCCAAAATTCTCACTTTGATTCAAGGGAAGGAAAATAATTATTTTTCCTCGCCATTTTCATAGGAAACAGGCAACATAAATTTTTCTCTGTTATTTTTCCTTCCCTAGTCACACAAATCATTGATAATTTTATGGTGGCTATTGGGGGTTTATGGATTAGTGAACTGGGATGGAGTGTAACAAGTTTGTGTTGGGTCTCTTTGCCTTCAGTTACAACATTAATGTGGTGTGGAACTGCATCCCCATGTTCCTCCTGTTGCTAATTATCTACTTTCTTTATCACAGGATATTTCTCGGTTTCGGCCTGATCTGAAGTTGCTAATATCAAGTGCTACTCTAGATGCTGAGAAGTTTAGTGATTATTTTGACTGTGCTCCAATTTTTAAAATTCCTGGAAGGCGGTTTCCAGTTGAGATACACTATACAAAAGCTCCAGAGGCCGATTACTTGGATGCAGCAGTAGTAACCGCTCTTCAGATCCATGTAACTCAACACCCGGGTGATGGTGACATATTAATATTTTTCACTGGGCAGGAAGAGATTGAAACAGCGGAGGAGATCATTAAGCACCGGATAAAGGGCCTGGGGACAAAAATTGCTGAGCTGATAATTTGCCCAATATATGCAAATTTGCCAACAGAATTACAAGCCAAGATATTTGAGCCCACTCCTGAAGGGGCGCGTAAGGTTGTCCTGGCTACAAATATTGCTGAAACATCATTGACAATAGATGGGATTAAATATGTTATTGATCCGGGATTTTCTAAGATGAAGTCTTACAACCCTCGGACGGGAATGGAGTCATTACTGGTCGCTCCTATATCAAAGGCATCTGCGAACCAACGTGCTGGTCGATCTGGAAGAACAGGTCCTGGAAAATGCTTTCGGTTATACACTGCATATAATTACATGAATGATTTGGACGATAACACAGTTCCAGAAATACAAAGGACCAACCTTGCAAATGTTGTGCTCTCTCTCAAGAGCCTTGGGATTCATGACTTGCTGAATTTTGACTTCATGGACCCCCCACCAGCAGAAGCTCTACTCAAAGCACTGGAGTTGCTTTTTGCCCTTAGTGCACTTAACAAGCTTGGCGAGTTGACTAAACTTGGTAGAAGAATGGCTGAGTTTCCTCTAGATCCCATGCTGTCCAAGATGATTGCTGCCTCTGACAAGTACAAGTGTTCTGATGAAATAATAAGTATTGCTGCAATGCTTTCTGTGGGGAATTCAATCTTTTATCGTCCAAAGGACAAACAAGTCCACGCAGATAATGCACGGATGAATTTTCATGTGGGAAATGTGGGAGATCATATTGCTCTGCTAAAGGTTAGTTGCTTAATGATAGTAACCTGTTCTGGCACAATCATATTCCTGGTCAGTATAGGTTTTCCAGCCGCATGATATTGTGTTTTGCATATCTGCTTCACATTGATATCTTCCCTTGATCAATGATTAATCCAATCTCCAAGTACATCCACGTATAGACAAAGTAGACACAAGTGCATATGGCAGACTAGCCTCCAAGAGGTAGTTTTCCGGGATCGGAGGTAGGCATGGAAAATCTTTGAGTTGAAAGGTAAACCAGAATAAAGAAATTGACACACAACAAAAAATCAGAATAAAGAAATATCCTACATGATCAGGGGAAAATAAGTGCTACGATGTTTATGTTTCTTTTGGTGTACGGGGATGGTACGTCTGTATGATGTGAAGGAAAACATGGCGTCTTCGTTGCAGTTCAAAATAATTGACATGTCATGAGAACACACTATCATTATTTAGTTACTTGAAAATTTAACTTGTCACCTTCTGAACAAAAGAAAATACAGAGGTGCTGCTTGGGTGCATGTTGAAAATGGTAACCTCTTTATCTATTGTTGTTTTCTAGGTTTACAGTTCCTGGAAGGAAACAAACTTTTCAACTCAATGGTGCTATGAAAATTATATCCAGGTTAGTATTGACTTCTCGTTTTACGCTGAGATAGTCTTTATTTGTCTTGTTAGAAAGAAAACATCTAATAGCTGAGTAAAATGCTAGCAGATTACTTTCAAATTCTTTTTCTATGCTTAGATAGCCATCTCCTTTTCCATGTTGGAGGAAGCCATCTAGCCCGATAAAATATATTGAGCTATGACTTATGATTCTGGTGCTACTAAATAATTTGGTGAAACCATGTTTTGCTTGAAAATTCGCGTTCGCCACTGTCATTAGAAGATAACTTCATGTATGGGGTTTTAGGTAAAAAAGGCATTTAGTATTTTTTTCCATTCTCTAGAATTTTATAATATTGGATTGAGACATGCTTAAATGGAGCGACATAGACAATGAGGATTCATATAGCTAACTCCAACTTGCTTGGGACTTGGGCATATTTATTGTCATTGTTGCATCATAAACATGACTACTGGAAGGGTACTTTCCAGACTAGACTGCAACTTTTAACAAAAGAGGTTTGGGGGAAGGGATTTGAACTTTAAAGTATGAAGTTGATTTATCATTGCTACTTATTGTGTCTAATGAAACCATTCTTTTAACTTTCCAGGTCAGAAGCATGAAGAGAGCAAGGGATATCCGTGATCAATTGGAGGGCCTGCTGGAAAGGGTGGAAATTGAATTGACTTCAAACGATAATGACTATGAGGCTATAAAGAAGGCTATAACATCAGGATTTTTCCCTCACTCTGCAAAACTACAAAAGAATGGGTCTTATCGAACTGTTAAACACCCCCAGACAGTTAACGTTCACCCCAGCTCAGGTTTAGCACAGGTAAAGGATTTTGTTTACTTAGAAAATGGAAAAATATATAGAAAAAGATGTTGCAAGTTACTAGAGGCTCTAAATGTCTCTGCAGAGACAACAAACTCAAGATGCAAGAGAAACTCACAATTGTTTTTTCAATAAAATAACAGACATTTTGAGTGCATAAATTGTGTTTTTTAGGATTATTTTATTGGCTTCATCACTTTATTTGAACCAAGATATGGTATTCTGGTTGGCAACTTTACAGTTGAGATGCTAGCACAATTTAAAGTTAGTTATTGTAGGCAGATCAATCACCTACTGAGCTTATCTGGTGGCACATTCATGGTTTTCTTCCTAAGATTTACTAGTGTTCGGATGATCATCCCTGAGAAGTGATGATTCTGTGTTGTTTGGCTAATTATGACTCAACCTATCACTGAGGTCTTATCTTCCCCATCCTCCATTTCAATCCTTTCAATCCTTTTCTAATGATGTAAATAGTTCTTTATTAATGGAAAAGCTCCCGTATACTAGCAATATACCAAAAAGCGGAGAGTCTACAGCATAGTGTGATCTCTACTATAACATCCAATCTTCTTTACAAATTGGGATCTCACGAGTGCACCAAGAACCGGGATCAGATGGACATACTTGTACTCTTATCCCTTAAAGGCTCTACTATTTTTTTGCTTCCACAGGACCTACGTGGTGCTAGTGGGGCAACATTCCAGGTGCTTCAAGTTGTCTCCTCCTTTTAGATTTTCAGCTGGAGAGTGCCTTTTTCATTGTACACTTCATACACATTACTGCTTCAACCATTTCAAAATCTCACACCACAAACAATTTAGGTGGTCTACATTTTCACGTGAACATATGCACTGTCTTTTTCTTAAATGCTCATAATATTGCCTTTTCTCCGACATCAAGACTATTAAATATAGAGAACTGTCCATGATGGTTATCTCATATCCCTTTTTCTTTTCGGCCTCAACTGGAGAAATTTTCTTATTTCACAGTTGATCTATACTCTATTTTTCCCTCACCAACAGCTTATGATATATTGGCATTAGTGAAAGTAATCCATATCTTACCTTCCCATCTCCATGAGTTTATTCTACTTCCACCCCCTACCATGAAGGTTATGTTATTGATGTTGTTTGACAGTCTCAACCAGCCAATGAGGTCTTATCTTCCCCAGCCCTCCCATTTCAATCCTTCAGTGCTTTCAAATCCTTTCTCATATTGTGTTATGCTTTGTATTTTTGTGTTGCCAAGACATTTAACATGACCTTGATGATAATAGTAACTTCATGAAAGTCATTGCTCTTTCACGCTTGCACGTTGTAGGCGCTTCCCAGATGGGTTGTTTACCATGAGCTGGTCCTGACGACTAAGGAGTACATGCGGCAGGTCAGTCCATCTCTTTTTCTCTTTCTTTTTGGTGTCTAATTAGGGTTATATTACTTTAGATGAAATGATTCAGAGAGATTGTAAGAGTGTGTTGTCCTGGCAGGTTACTGAACTTAAACCAGAATGGCTAGTAGAAATAGCTCCTCACTACTATCAGTTGAAAGATGTCGAAGACTGTAAGTGCTCTTACTCCCTCTCATGGCTGGGATGTTTTTGATTGTTATTTCCAGTTTCTGCTGGTCTGGCAGCCTTATTGTTGCCTCACGGCACACGACTAAGAGTAGCCTCCCTTCTCATTGTTGAGGGACCTGCAATCTAACTTGGATATTAGATTTAAGCAAGGGACTAGTTGTAGTCATTTTATTTTTCAATAAAATATTTGTTGTTTCGATTGGAGGAGTGTTATACTGCACTTGTTTAAATGATAAAAGAACTTTTACAGAAGTAAATGAAACATTTTACTTTCGGGCTTCAGCAGTCATCTGCCTAATTGCCTACTATTAGAACGATGTCTTCTAAGCTGCAACTAGTTTCGCTTATCGGAAGAACTAACATTATGAAAATTGGAACTTCGAGAGTTAGATCCAGTGAGCCAAGCTTGGTGAGCTAGAGAGTCATCTGAAGGAGTCAATAGTCTTTGGAAATTTAAAATGTTTATGTGTGTGCATATTGGGGATTAAAATATTCAAACGATAATCCTAGGAAGTTTAAATACTTATCGGATGCATCCTCTTGATGCATTTGGACATATCTGATGTTGAGGCAATCAATTATCGTATTTTTTTTAGGTTTGTCAGTGGAATTTGACTTCAAGAAAAAAAAAAGATTTTGTTGTTCCATTTGTTTAATTCAAATAACGTAATATTGTTGCTCGATGTTTGTATGTGTATGCAGCTAGCTCAAAGAAAATGCCTCGCGGAAGTGGCCGTGCATCCTAAGATCACACCCTGATACTGGATATTGCCTATTATACTGCGAAAGTCGAAGGATTCTGTTAACTGAAGAAATCCATCCATGGACATTGACTAATACGATTAGATAGTTGTATATACGATTTTGTAGATTCTTCATTATGTAGAATAGGTTGATGCCTGTAATTTCTCTGTAGGTGTATTTTTCTGATTACATTATGTTGTAATTAATGAACTGCACTTCCTCAAATCAAAACGACATTTTTGAAGATGAATGAAATGCTGAGTTTGGATTTAAAAAGAATTAGAGGCCTATAATAGGCAAAGCGAGGTAGAAATGCTAATAATTATAAAATGAGAGCAAAACAATAGATAAAAGACGAAATCTATTAGAGAAGAAGAGTCTCTGAAATTGGCTTGCATTCAGTTCATTTCGAAGCTAAAAATTAGGAGAAGTTACATAACAAACAAGCAAATAGATGTATATTTCTCTACCATTGTTTTGATGGATAAGTATTGCAGAGGGTAATTATGAGCATTACTTTTCAGTAAGTGGAGTATTCAACTAAATCGAACTTATATAAACACAGTGAGTTAATTAAAGTTGGAATACATAAACAATCATCTTCTTGATACAATAATAACTAAGAAAAGCCTAAGTTAGGTATTTCGATTTGGTTTCGGGTTATTTTTTTGGTTTTTTTAATTTTTGATTCTTGTAAAATGTGTACCGAATATCGAATCAAAATATTTCGGTTCGATTCGGATTTTTTATTTTAGTTTTTTAATGGGCCTGCTTAGTGGGCTTTTTAAAATTTTAAACTTATTAATTTTTTTGTTTGATTTTTCAACTTAATGGGCTAAAAATAGACAATAGTTGCATCAAAGAAGTGCATTGTAATTACATCAAAGAAGTGCATTACTACGAAATATCAATATGTCAATATGCCATTAGGCATTAACACCACAAATTTTAAATTCACAATGTCACTAAAACACACATTTTTAATTAACAATGACACTAAAACAAAAGTGCATTGTAGTTAATGTCTTCACAAATACAACATAATAACAATTTAACAAGTAACAATAAAGTCTTCCATGAGAGTTAAGATCACTTTCAATTTTTAATTTTCTAGAATTCTACTATTCTAGTGCCAACATAATAAACAATAATGAGCAACAAACAATGTATTTTAAACTTCTTGTCTTCTTCCATGAGATTACTTTCAATTCAAATGTCAACAATAACAAACAACAATAATGAATTTTCTTGACTTTCTTCCATGAGACCGCTTTCAACTTTCAAGTGTCACGTGCCAACAAAATTACTTCTTCATTGTCTTGACTCTTGGACCTTTTAAGATAAAATCAAATGTTAGAATACTATTTTTAAGATTGAAAAATGATATGATTAAATAAATGATTTATTGAACTCACCGCTTGCAAGTCAATCATAGATCAACAATGGAAGAGTTTCTTCCACTATTTGCCATCTCTATAAATAAGAAAAAGAAATATGTAATACAAGATACAACACAATAACTCGCTGGCTCTCTGCCCGTTTGATTTCTGAACTCGCTGGCCGCTGCTAGGAAGGATGAAGAATGAAGAAACTTGAAAAGAACTAATATGGAACTTGAAAGAATGAATTGAGGAAGAGGAAGATGAATCGAGAAAGAGGAAGACCAAGATGAATTAGGGTTTCTACTTTCTACAAAGTAAAAGTAGTAAAATATAAAAGACAAAAAGACAAAAGTTAAAAAAGTTACTTTTCACTTTTCAGATTTTTTTTTTTTTTTAAAAAAATTATTTAACATAAATAATTAATGTAATATAAATATATATTATAAATTATAATCTAATATTTTGGTTTAAATCGAAATATCGAAAAACAAAAAAATAAGTACCAAAAAATAAATTCAAATATCGAAAAATACAAAAATATAAATCGAATATCGAATCGAAAATTAAAATACCAAAAAATTTAATTCGGTTTGATTTTTCGGTTTACCGATGTTTATGCCCACCCTAGTTAGGTGATTCAAGATACGGACAACCTTCAAATATTGCTTGTAGTCCTTTAAACAATCAAGTTGTTTGTGTGAAATGACAGATGTCGCAGTCTCGACATATTGTTGACAATTGCTAGAGCTTTGGCGTTGTCTTCTGAGGTCGGAGATCCCACTAAGTAAGATGAAGTATCATCTAATATCAGAGATTTGAGTAGTGGATAAGAACGACCTACATCATCTTTAGTAATAGATGTGTAGTAAATATCCAACTCCTCCAATAGTGGAAAATTCGCAGCAGTTATAGTCAATCCTCCTCCGAAGTTGCCATGACATCTAACTAGACAAAGATGTCTGGCTGGTTGCATCTATGAAGAATTTCTGCGTTTTTATCAGACTACTTAAATTTTTTTGATAAATGACAGAAGTGTCTATGGAACTTATCCAAACTTATTTCCAGGCAACAAAAACAAGAAAGTGTTAAATGAGTGTCTATACCTGTTATTGTCACGACTCACAAGCATAAGCAAAAGAAGCAAAGGGTTTAGTTATCCCATGTGTTGGAAAATTTCAGGGTACCTTACAGAAATTCCATTAATTTTATAGACTTACTGACATACATGTTAATCTATAACATTTTAGTTCGTTCAGATATACATATATCTCGAGATGCATAAGGTATAATTTATTGTACATACATATATCTCTGGCATTCATGTGCAACAAACGTGTATCAATTCTAGCATTGATGCACGTGTATTGCACATGAATACCAAATCATGAAATACACTATTTTTTTTAAAATAATGTCAATATATACACTTATAAGTCCAATGTATATAAAGATTATCAAAACAGTGAATTAATTACGCCAGAATAGATAAACATAAATTTTATTCATAAACAATTTGTTGCATACATCTTCTTGAACCCAGAATGATACAATAACCCAGAACAACATTGTGAAGCAAGTTCATGTTGCCAATTTTTTTGATGCATCAATACTGACATTTACGTGCAACACACGTGCATCAGTACTAGTATTTATGCACGTGTGTTGCACATGAATACCAAATCATGAAAGACACTATGTTTTAAGTTTAATAAAAAATAGAAAATAATGAAGAAAAAATAGAGAGATGCAAGTAATAGACAGATCAGAGGCAATTAATAAAATGAAATAAATCACAATAATAACAAAAGTCATATCATCATTTAAAGAAATAACATAATTGATTGTAAGGGAAGTATACCATTTAAGGAAATGAAGTAAATGATTATAATAAGGAAAATAATTTATTTTAAGGAAATGGAATAAATGACAATCTGATAAATGAAATAATAGACTTAAAAAAATATATATCAATATATTTATTAATTAATACAATATGAATAGTTCTTTGTGCAATAGTATTTTTAGATCTTTGTTAGTAGTCAATATTATTGCACACAAAGTTACAATAAACTAATTTGCATCTAAAATACATTCAATAATGAAAAGTTATAAAAATTCAAACTGAAGTTATATGGAGAAAATAAAAACACACTCATCTTCCTTTGGAACCTTATCATAAGAAAATAGATAAAAATAAAAATACAAAGTTAATGTCCACTTTTTTGATCTCTTGTCCGACACCCTCTTTGACACACTGTTTTATGTGTGTTTGGAAAATAATATTTTTTACAAATTTTTGATTTTTTTGAAAATCGCCACTTAATTTTTAAGAAAAACTAAGAAAATCTTTATTTTCAAAAGACTTAACCAGAAAGTCAATTGAAAACTTTAAAAGGGGTTCGAGAATTCTTTAACGCTTTAAGAAGGTTTAAAAGCACCTAAGACATCCGCTTATTCGCGATAATCCAACAATTAACTTGATTTGGCTAAAATGATCTGACTTAAATTATTTTGAATTGAAAAACTTATTTAGAATTTGTTTGCATTATTTTTACTAAACTAGGCGAGTTTTGACTTGCAAGAAATTTATTTCAAGTATTTACTCATTTTTTATTTAATTCAGTTGTTTAAAAGCGAAGTAGTGTCTTAAGGGAATTCGAGTATTTCAACCCTAAAACTAACGACAATTAGTAGCGAACAAATAAACGATAAAGTAAGAGAGGGAGAGAGAGGGAGAGAGAGAGAGTTGAGTCCAAATCGATTTTTGTCCGCCTGGACCGGTATTTGGACCCATTTTATTTTGGGTTTTCAGCTCATTTTCTTCGTACCTGTCCTAGACTAACAAAATAGTACAAAATGACGAGGGCTTAGGCCCAAAACTAACAAAATACAACAAAATAGAAAATGAAACGTGGGCGTTAAACTCAATTTCTTTCGCTATGCTTCAGACTCTAAAATCTATTTGTTGATTTCGAGGCCTCGCTCCTTGGTTCCAATTGACACGGTTTGACTCAATAAAGGGAAATTTGGCCTTAGAGGTCCCAAACTTGATATGCAAGGGGTGCAGAGAGTCCCCAATGGACTCAAGCAGAATCACATACAACAAGAAAAATACACAATTAGTATCTAAAAACAAAAAATTTAAATGAGGGACGTGAATTGAACAAGGCAAAGTTCAGTTGAGATGCAGTCACTTAGGAAATTCAAAACTAAGAAGGAAAGATAAACGCAACCAAACCCGATAATTAGACCGAACAAGTTAACTCTAAAATAACATCAAAATGAGCCAAATTGACCAAACAAGCGTTGCACTAAAAATGAAAATCCAAATATCGATAGGGGCCCCTTTACTAATATTGATTAAGTCTAATATTTCGGCCAATTAGACTATTTACCAGAATGCTAAAGCAACATTAGTGCCATTTAAGGAAAAAAAAACAAATATAAATAGCACATGACTAAACTATTAAAATCAAAACTATACTAAGAAAATCAACATGCTACGCACCATAGTTGATATCAATGAACTCATGTTTCAAGTGATCTAAAAAAAAGCCTTAACTTTAGCAAAACTAAAATATGGAATGCAAAACAAGAAAAGTAAGCTTTATATTAAAGACACTGAATGAACTCGAAATACCGATATCTTAATTCATTCATCCAACTTGAGATGAAGGAGTGAAAAATATGGTGTCGACTACGCAATGAAACAGATTTGTCGATATTCGAGAAACAAGCTCAGTAAGGGAAAAATCAACCAAGCGAAATTTCAAACAAAACAATTAGAAGGATGACAACAGATAATCAAAGCTTTAACTTGCTACCGTGGTGACTCATTGAAACATCATGAAGGAACGAAAGAAACAATAACTTAAACCGAAAATCATCCTATTATGCAGTGAATGTTTCACTAATCTGGACAAGCTTCCCTGTCAATTAATTTTAAAAATTTGTTCCTACTTATTTATTTTTTTTATTTTTATTTTTAAAAAAAAAAAAAAAAAATATTAACAAACAAACCGAGAGTAAAGTTGATATGGCAACAACGAGAGCCGTATCAGTCCCCCCTAGCCAGCATCGAACCAAACAAAGCAACCAAACTATAGAAGCACAGTGAGCAAGTATGAAGATCAAAAGAAAAACGGAGATTCTCGATTCAAAGAACTCTTACGTTTAAAACTATACGAAAGAGTACACTATAAATCTCGAATCAAAACACATCAACATCAAACGAAATGGACCAGCCATGAGAACTTACAAAACAGACACGAGAAGAGTAACGAATTTCACGATAGAAACAATCTCGAAATGCATATTTACTACACATGCCCGTTTGGACCATATTGTCAAATGACTAGTTCTAAAAGATGAAATACAAGAACTCTTGAAATGGTTAACGAGAAATCAGCAGTGAACAAGCAACATTGAACCTCATAAAACGAAATTGCGCTAACTCGAAGGGACCAAAAAAGATGACAATGAAACGAAATAAAATAGAAGGGGAGTTCACCTTTTTCGAGGCAGCAAACTGGGCAGCTAACAACCGAAGGAATGACTGGCTTCACCGAGAGAAACTCGAACACGAACAGTAATAAATAAATAAAAACGCATTGCAAACCTAAAAGCTTTCTGTTCGGAGTGTTTTTCGAGTATATCACTATTAGCTCTAAAATAAAACTAAAACTTTCCAATTGAAAAAATTTCTCCCAATTTCTCTAACCACTTCTCTAAGCTTTTTTCCTCTATTTCTGTAACTCCCTCCTCAAAATTCTTTTTGACTATATATATGGTGGAAGCAGAAGAGAATATATATATGGTTAGATTCTTTTGTGGAAGCAGAAGAGAATATATATATGGTGGAGCAGAAGAGAATATATATATGGGGGCTCTTAGGGTTTTCAGATTTTAGGAGGGAAAAGCACAACAATCGGGGCCCATTCAAAATTTGAATCCTCCAAAACTATCACCATTAAAGGATGAAATCTTTTACTGAAGCTCTGAATTCATTCCCAAGGAGGAAAATGCGATAGACGGCTAGGATTAAATTAGCGTCCTTGGCGTCGACGTGGCTCGATCTCGAGCCAAAAGGACAAACGCGTACCGGTTCAGGCTTTCGCTACTTTGTACAGCTACAGCGAGTAAGACGACAAAACCATAGGCACACGCTTTCTCTCGCATCGTGAACTCTCTGTCTCGCTGCCGTGAACATGGAGGGCGTCGTTTGCTGCTACTTAAGGCGTCGTTTTGAATGAATCAAGAAAGCGCCGCTTGGATTTTGACGTTGCTGGGCTACACTGGCGTTTGGAAAAGGTTCTGGAAATATTAGGTTCTTCTGAGGGTTAAAAAGGGTTGGGTCGGGTCATTTAATTAGGCTGGAACGGGTTAAATTGGTAATGGGCTGATTTAGCTTGGGCTGATGAGATTCAAAAAGGGAAAAGGGCTCAATATTTGGCCCTTTCAATGGGTTTAAAGACAATGGAAACCAAAACGAATTAAAGTAAATTAATTTAGTGAGCTTCTTAAATTTAACGAATAAAATAACTAATTTAGATATAAACGAATAGCTCAAAATATAAGTACAATTTAACCAAACTAATTTAATTTAGATAAAGAACCTACTAAAAATTAAAATCCTTTCGAGATGATTTTCGAATATTTATAAAATAAACTAATTACGTACAAAATTATGAAAACATATAGGTTACCTAAAATTATAAAAAGTGACAAAAAATTTCAAAATATCGTGCAAACTTTGTATTATATTTTTTCTTTATTTGCTTTTTTTCAAAATTTATAAAACTAATTATTTTAGATCGTTTGAAATCAAAGGAGCTCAAAAATTAATTCATATGGTGGAGGTCCAAAATTGGATGTCAACACTCACTAATCAACATTCAAAGTCTTCTTCATCGTGTCAAGTTAAAACATGAATTTGAGAATATAATAATACTACAAAAAATAATGAAATATAAAGAATAATCTTACGTTGAAATTTCATGAAACAAAAAACTTGTGTGAATTTATTTTGTAATTAAACATAGAGAGAGACATCATAAGGTATCTTAAATTTTATAATTTAATAATTGAAGATTATGAATATGAAAATTTTAAAGTCACAAAATTAATGATATTATCAAAAATTGAAGTTTAATAGATTTATGTTATAGAGGTAAACATGAAAATCAAAATAATATGGGAAAAAACACATATAAAGTAGATAAAAGAAATACATTTATATTATATAAAGATAAAAAAAATTTGAATTAAATAAACAAAAGAGAAAAGTAAAAAAACAAAGAAAGGAAAAAATTATAAACTAAATAAAAAATCATAAAATTTAACTACCGAGAATAATTTGTTGGAATTCTTTTTACATTAAATAAAACAGTTTGTTATAATTGATGAGAATTCGAGAAATATTATAGGAAAAGAGAATAATAGCTTTAATGACAAATAAATTAAACATGAATACTGATTAAAATATAAATAAATATGATTATTTTTTGTCTTTATTTTTTAGGTGAATTTTTTGGTATTTTAAAATAAGAAAAAATGCCCCAAAAAAGATAAAATGGATTGAAACCCTTAGAAAGGGTCACGTCACCAGTTTTATATTCATCTTTATTATTATATATAGATTTATAATAAATTATAAAATTTATTTTTATAATAAAATAATTAGTTTAAATAAAATAAAAAATATAAATTCAAATAAATGGTATAGAGAAATGTCACATATTATACCAGAAAAGACAAATAAATCATACCTTTACAATGAATTCAGAATTCATTTCATGATTTTTTTTGGATACATATTCAAAGAATATCTTTTTCACGTAATTAAATACACATATTTATGCAATTTAAATATGAAACATCTCTATATTATCTTTTTTTTATAGTATCATCTGCTTTTTTTTTAAAATATCTAAATTTAAAATTATAAATCTTTAAATCTTTGCCTATAAAACCTGAAAAAGAACACAAAAATATGTTAGCATAATTTTATAAAAAAATTTCAAACAAAAATGTAAAAAATGAAGGATGAAGAATAATTATTTAAAAATCAGGTGAAACGATTTACAGAAGAAAAAATATATGTACAAATAGGAAAAATGACTAAAAGAAGGGAGAGGATCAGGAAAGTAAATAAAAATAAAGTAAAATGAAGCTTTTCATTGTAGTTTTTATGGACTTGGAATAGCAATAAATGTGTTATTAAAAGGTAAGGAATTTAATTAGAATTAGATTTTTAGTACGGCCAAGTTTTAACATACGTTATGGTTGAATCATTTATTTTTATTTTTATTTTTAATTTTTTTAAAAATTTATTCTAATAAAAATGGAAAAAATGCTAAGAATATTTAAAAAAATTGAATAAATAAATAAATCTATTTTCTGAGCAATGAGGCATGCCACATCAGCAGACTTATTTCTAATTTTATATATATATATATATATATATATATATATATATATATATATATATATATATATATATATATATATATATATATATGATATGATTTGTCAACTTATTATAGAAATAAAATTTGAATAAATATGCATACGAAGTATACTTATATTTTAGGTTTCAAATTATAATTTTGCTTAGGACCCAAGTACGTTGAGCCGGTCTGAATGTAGGCACCTTTTTACATCATAGCTCAAGTAACGGGGTCGATTTTAGCAAGTGGTACATTAACACTATTGTTATACGTTACCTCATAATCTTATTTCGGTACAATTTCAGCTGGATCCAATGCTCAATCTTTGGTTATTGAAATCATCATTGATTCATTTCCTTTCTTCTAATGTTCGTTGTTTGTGAAGTTTGTATCGATGATAAAGCGGTACGCGATTATTGTGATCTAAATTTCATATTATTAGTCTTTTAAAGTGTTAGTTCATATCTATTCATATTAAGGAGATCTCATCTTTATCATTTCTAATACTAATAATATTGATGCACGCGTATTACACGTGAATGTCAGTATTGATGCATCGCGAATTTTGGCAACATGGACTTGCTCCACTACGTTACTCAAAGGTTCGTATTTGCTTCCTCATCTTACTTGTATGTTGAGATATTTTAGTAATTAACGGGTTCTTCCAAATATTCATGTTAAGGTGTCTGATATTTATAAATATTATGTACTCCTTCTTTCTAACAGATGTAACAAGTTCAGACATCTTCGACTAGTTAGCTGTTATGGTAACTTTGCTAGAGGTTTAACTATAGCTGTCGAGAACTTCCCGCTGTTGGAGGAGTTGGACATTTACTACACATCAATTACTAAAGATGGTGTAGAAAGTGTTGACCATTCTTGCCCATTGCTCAAGACTTACATTATCCTATTTTAGCTTTTCTCCTTATTTGGTGCATTTACACAAAGTTTTTATGTATTACTTATAATGTAAAATTCATGAATTAGTTATATAAGTGGAAGGAATCGTGTGACACTTACTAATTGTAGAATCTGAAAATTATTAAATCAAATTTTGAATACCACTATTTATCTTCTTTTTTCTAAAGAATTTTAAACCTTTTCTACAGTTTGTAGACAGTGAAGTTTTATTGATAAATCCATATTAAATTTGAATTAAATCTTAAATCATCATACATTGATCAAATCAAATTATTAGTTGATAAAGTTGGATTAATATCTAAGTCAAAATTGAATGACTTAAATCAAATCCAAATCACTTGGGTCAATCCATTAAGTTGACAAGATGAGCTAAACTCATGTTCTTCAGACCCAGGGGTCAAAATTGCTCGGAAAAAAAAAAACCTAAAGTCCTAACTCAAGCCTATATAAAGAGGTCTTCTTCTAACCAAAAAGACACACAAATACGTACACACAGGAATACATAATTGCTCTTCGGTGGTGATCTGCAAATCTTCAACATACAAAGAAGTCTTCGCTCCAAGTGTTGAGACGCAAGTATTCCGCCAAATCAAAAACATCTGTGAAGAAAAGAATAATGGGATTACATATCTTTTTGAGATATTTTATAAAGATTGTAACCTTTCCATTAATTCAAATTCAAATATTATTATTTACTTGCAATTTTTGCTTTCCTATTTAATTTATTGTATTTTAGGATTGAAACTTTAGACGCTTACACAGTTTTTGATCAAAATTCGTAAAAAATTATATTTCATTTCCCCCGGATGATTCTCTTCTGTCTATTAATAAAATTTTCTGTCTTCTCTTCCCTTATTTTTCTTTTATATATATTTTGCTCTTATTTTTCTAATTAAAGAATTTATATCTATACAATATAAAGTTAAGTCATCGAGAAAATTATTTTGGGAGTCACATAACCAACATTACTTATATGAAACATTTTATTAATTGACACGTAGACTCAAAAGACCCACAGAATTATCTAAAATCAATTATAAAAAATAATATTAAAAATTAAAAATATAAATTATTTCTAATTACGATGCCTAACTAGAGGAAAATATAAAAAAACTTAAAAAGTAAAATAAAATCTCCTTATTAAGGAAAGGAATGCATATTAATTTTTTAAAAAATAGTGCAATTTTAAAAGGACGTTGAAATATTCTCGAACGATATTTAAATATTATCCTATTAAATTAAACCGATTAAATTGTCTTTCCTCTTTAAAGTTCTATTTTCCTCTTAATTAATGGCACGAAAAGAAGCTAACATTTGCAAAAGTGAAAATTACTCGTGCTTCCAAATTATACTTGAACATTTAAAATAATATCATCTATTATAAAGAATGTAAAAATGTTTTTATATTAGCATCTATTACAATTTTAAAGCGGTGCTGCTATGCTTTTTTCTTCTTCTTAATATGGAGATTATTTTTTTACTTCTAAGTTTTCTTATATTGTGCTCTAATTAGGCATCTAAATAAAAAATAGAGATATCTAATATTACCTTTTTCTTATAATCTGTTTTTAAATATTCTTACGATACTCTTCACGTGTCTAGTAATAAATTAATAAACTGTCTTGCACAAGTGTTGGTTATGTTTTGCATTTTTGCATTCTTCCGTGATGCACCTCACATCTTCATAATTCTTAATTAATTTTATTAATGCATAGTAATAACTTGCTAAAAAATGAGACATTATAAAAACGAAAACTAAAATAATCGAACTATTCATAAATGATTCAATCATTTTAGCTTCATCTATGCATAGAAGAGTTTCATGAGAAAATGAAATAAGAATGCCTCTTAAGTTTTCAATTAAAATAAAAAAAAGGGTCAAGTGGGTCCCTTTTTTTTCTCCTCTATTTTCTTATTTTTAACATTAATAAAAAGGAACCAAACTATTAATTTTAAAACTTAAGGATAGTTTTCAATTAAAAAAAGGACAAGTGGGTCCCTTTTTTTTCTCCACTCTTTTCTTATTTTTAACATTAATAAAAAGGGATCAAACTATTAATTTTAAAACTTAAGGATTTAAAATAATATTTTTAAAATTTTGATAAAATCCCAACTTAAAAGGACATTTAAGAGTTCTTCATTAATAGAATAGAGCCAAATGGCTGGGACGGTGAAGGAAACGATAAGATGGAAAAAAAATTCAATTTTTTTTTAATTTTAAAATCATTATTCAATAATTTCTATTGTGTTTTCTTCCTAGCAAATTTTCTTTCTCTTTTCTATTTAAAAATATCAAAACTAGGGTTTCATAAAGAAGAAATCATTATCATATAACTATAAAAAAATATATTATTTTGCATTGCATTTATTCCGCTTGAAGTGAAAAATAACTCAAAGGAGCTTTTTCGTCCGTATAAATTATTTTGTGTTAATAATTTAGTCAATTTAGTTGTTTCAGCCAACAACTTTTACAGTTGTCTTGACAACTACTGAAGTTATTAATAAGAATAATCATGCATATCTTTCAGATACAAAATGGTCCAACAACTGCATATAGTTGTCGGACGATTAGATAAGTTGTTCCTACAACTATGACAGTTGTTAGACAACTGTATTCAGTTGTTGAACAATTGATTAGTTGTAGGACAAATAATATAATTATTGATGTTTAATGTACTATAATTACACATTTTCTATTGATCCTATTAAGTTAATTTTATATCATTTACTAACTTTTTAACTATTTTAGTATAGATATAATGCGTCAATATAAGAGAAAAAAATTTGAAACATCTTCACCGAATTCAGATGCTGGAGAAAATGATGAGAGTTATACGACTGCTAATAAAAGAGGTACTCCAACACTTCAAACTAGTAAGAGCAGCAATGACTTATTAGCAAAATAAAAAATGATGAAAATAGCGAGAAACAATCTAGTGAGATGGAAAAAAAATTGTAAGAGCAGCAGTGACCTATTAGGTGAAGAAAAAAGTAACAAAAATAGCAAAAATTCAAGCGAAAAAAAATTAGATAATGAAAGTGATGGAGATAAATCTAGTGGAGAAGAAAAAGGTGATGAAAGTGAAAGTGATGAAAAAAGGCTTGATTCAAGTTTATAATTGCAATATTCATGTGTGTGATGGACTGACTTTTTTCACATTGATCCAACTCATTCTCATATTGTGGCCCAAACTACTCAAACAAAGCGGGATGTTCAATTATTTGTCTGAAAATTTATTGAATGTTGCATGGCCATATGAGCGTCTAAAAATGTGTCGAGTAACCATTCTTGTGCGGCATATGGACCATATGCTTGTATTTTTATTGATCACTTTCTTGTTGGGATGAATATGAATTGTCTTAACTTAGTTTATACTTAATAATGTACAAAATGGCTAGATTGATCTTCAATTATTATTAAACGACTTAGTTTATACTTAAATAGTTTACAAAACGACTAAATTGATATTCAACTATTATTAAACCACTTAGTGTATACCTAATAATTTTATAAAATGATTAGATCGATCTTCATTTATCATTTAACGACTTAGTTATACTTAATAGTTTACAAAATGACTAAATCGGTCATCAACTATTATTAAATGACTTAGTTTATATTTGATAATTTACAAAATGACTAGATCGATCTTGAGTTATTATTAAACGACTTAGTTTATACTTAATAGTTTACAAAACGACTAAATATATCTTCAACTAATATTAGACGACATTATTTATACTTGATAGTTTACAAAATGGCTAGATCGATCTCCAATTATTATTAAACGATTAGTTTATACCTAATAATTTACAAAATGGCTAAGATCGATCTTCAACTATTATTAAACCACTTAGTATATACTTAATAATTTATAAAATAACTAAATCGATCTTCAGTTATTATTAAACGACTTAGTTTATACTTAATAGTTTATAAAACGACTAAATCGATCTTCAACTATAATTAAATGACTTAGTTTATACTTAATAATTTATAAAATAACTAGATCGATATTCAGTTATGATTAAACGACTTAGTAATACTTAATAATGTACAAAATGGCTAGATTGATCTTCAATTAATATCAAATGACTTAGTTTATTCTTAATAGTTTACAAAACGACTGAATTGATCTTCAACTATTATTGAACCACTTAGTTTATACCTAATAATTTACAAAATGGCTAAATGGATCTTCAGTTATTATTAACAACTTAGTTTACACTTAATAGTTTACAAAAAGACTAAATCGATCTTCAACTATTATTAAATGACTTACTTTAAACTTAATAATTTACGAAATGACTAGTTCGATCTTCAGTTATTATTAAACGGCTTAGTTTATACTTAATAGTTTAAAAAACGATTAAATCGATCTTCAATTAATTATTAAACGACTTACTTTATACTTAATAGTTTACAAAACGACTAAAATCGATCTTCAATTATTATTAAACAATTAGCTTACACCTAATTTACAAAATGGCTAGATCGATCTTCAGATATTGTTAAACAACTTAGTTTATACTTACTATTTTACAAAATGACTAATCGATCTTCAACTATTATTAAATGACTTAGTTTATACTTAATAATTTACAAAATGACTAGATCGATCTTCAATTATTATTAAACGACTTAGTTTATACTTAATAGTTTACAAAACGACTAAATCGATATTCAATTATTATTAAACGACTTGTTTTATACTTATTAATAGTTTACAAAATGACTAAATTGATCTTCAATTATTATTAAACGACATAGTTTATACCTAATAATTTACAAAATTACTAGACCGATCTTCAATTATTATTAGACAACTATGCAAAATTGTTAGACAACTCTCCAATATTGTCGGACAACTCTTCAATATCGTTGGACAATTAATGCAGTTGTTTGAAGGACTTGACCCTTCAACTGTTACAGTTGTCCAACAACATTAGAAATTGTATATAAAAATTAAAAGCTTTTGATAAAAATTAAAAGATGTTAAGATACAAATTAAGTTGTTTGATCTAATAATCGTATCATAAGTACATGTTATAAATACGACAAAAAATACATTTTTATAATTCTTCAAGTGACCAACAACAAAACACAATTGTCGAACAACTGCACTAGTTGTTGGGACAATTTCTTCAATCGTCGAACAACTAAAGACAGTTGTTGGACAACAACAAAGACATATCTAATTATTTCAATAAACAACTTCGATAGTTGTCCAGACAACTACGAAAGTTGTTGACTGAAACAATCATTTTGAGTTCGCTAAATGCAGCTCAAGAATTAACGCAAAGTGATTTTTATACTT
Organism: Solanum lycopersicoides; assembly: GCA_022817965.1. Taxonomy (NCBI): domain Eukaryota; kingdom Viridiplantae; phylum Streptophyta; class Magnoliopsida; order Solanales; family Solanaceae; genus Solanum; species Solanum lycopersicoides. The sequence continues at coordinate 57,602,709 of CM040619.1, forward strand.
ATCAATAGTACTCTTTTTAGTTTATTCAAAGTTTAAACAAAACAAATACAATGCAAAAAAACTCGAACATATATATTTGATTTTTTTTTTTCATAAATTTTTCTTGATAGATCTTCTAAAAGCATAATTTTGCAAATAAAGGAAGATGAAAACAAGAAGAAAAAGAAAGAAGAATTGACAAATATAGTTGAATAGGATCGGTGGGAAGAAAATGGAGTTGAGAAAGAATGTCTTTTTTTTTAGTCTATTTTGATAAAATTTTAAATACTTAAAGGTAAAGAAATAAAGAATATAGAGGCAAAGTGTACAACTTTAAAAGTTTGGGGCTATTTAGAAAATACTTTTTAATTTAATTAATATTATTTATTTATTTGTCACTTTTACTTAATATTTAAAATTTGAAGGACTCTCACCTAAATGCCTAACTTTTTTGTCCCTTTTAATAGACCATCCCGAGTTTCATGGTACTCTATTTAATGTTTTTTTCCTTTGAATAACAACAATTTATCTGGTGAAATTTATATTTAGTAAATAAATTAGTTGATTTAACTTATTTATATGTACTCTAATCTCCATCTATACAAATGAGTTTTTTTCTTTTCATAGACAAACAGAGATTTCTCATCTTTTTCGTAGAAAATTTTACATTTTTGTTTTCATAATTATTTCTTGTTCATTTTTTTTTATATAAATTAAATTGATCTGATCTAATTTAACTTTAAAAACTTATCAAATTAATTTTTGAAAAGCAAAAATTGTTACATAATTAAAACAAAGAAAATAAAATGATGATGTTTAAATTCGTTAAATGCTTGTGAGGTAACCTATACTTCATTATCATTAGAATACTTAATTTTTTTCAACCCAAATATTATATTGGGGGTTATTTTTCAGCCCAATTTAGGAAAATGCTTAAAATAAACTATGGGGTTCACATCCAACAATATAGCTAAAGTAACGCCTGCCAGAATTGATCCAATTAGTTGAGCTATTATGTACACTGGAGCCTGTATCACATGAATGTGATGTTAATTAGTTTCTTCATACACTAAAATTAAATCTAGCAATTTTACCATATGATTTTATTGTATGTCATTTGTGAAGGTAAATAGAAAAAGTTACTCTGACTAATACGTACTAATTTCCAAGGGGAGCGACGAAAGACGGTGAAAATGAGAGTTACAGCAGGGTTAAAATGAGCTCCAGAAACTTGTGCCATGGAGTAAACCATGACCATAACAACAGCTCCCCATGTCATGTTTATACCTCCAAACGTTATGCTTTCATCATCCTGTAGCTTATACATTGCTACTGATCCACACCATGCAAATATTATCACGTAAGCACCAATCGCCTCGGCAAATAACTGTATGTGTGCAATGGTAGAATCTTATACGTTGAATCTAATCAAATTTTGAATTTTGAATTCGTCTTAAAGAACCATACCTTTTGTGCAAGTCCAGCATTTGAACGAAGTCCTATATTTGTATGAGATTGGGAACCAAATATATTGTCTGCTTCCATATTATGGTGATTTCTTCTTCTCAATTACCATCAATTTTTGCAACCATTGTGCATATCATAAAAACAGGACATGAAAGTATAAAGGAAATTTGAAATTTTCAAAAAAAAAATTTCTTATTTTTACCAAGGTGAGGATATTAATTATAATTAAGATATGATGAATTGTTGGAGAATTTGTTCCATCTGCTGTATATTAGGATCTCTAGGGTCCACAGTGTTTCAAACTTTGAAATATATATTTTATACTCATCTTTTGGTTTTTTCATAAGTACAATATGGTCCTTGTAAAAAAACTCCATCCATCCCTTTTCTGTATGTCACTAATAAACTATGAGAACGGAGAAGTGGAAACTTTTAACAATTGTATAACCTTCAAATACACAATCTATGTTACAAAGATCAAACTCGAAATTGTATTTCTAAGGCCTTGTAAGTTTTAACCAAAATTATTAACAGTAACCAGTCACCTGGCGCCTATTAAGAAGGACCTGGACTGGCATTCTTTCATATCATCTGATATTTCCAAGTACAGAAAATCAAGAGGACACCGGCTCATAGCGCAGGGGAAGGAAGAAAGGATGATATCGTCAAAGAGAAACAAAATGATCCATGCTGAGACCAACATACCATGAATAAATTTGAAGACGATTATCTGCAACTCCCTGAAGCAGTTTGTGATTAAGTCTTTTCTCCTTTAAACCTCGCCATTTCATCACATTTGCTGACAACCCACTTTCTACCCCCTAGCACCGAGTGGAAGAGAACGAATCGAGTCATGAGACTCGGGCATTATTACTCAACATAGGTGCAAGGCGGACAAAAGTAAACAGTGTTTAGCATACCAACTGAATTGGCTTTTCTAACTCTCTTTGAAACTTGAAATAGACAAATCAGCTGGAGTGCATATCAGTGCCCTTTGCTGTAAATGTCTCAAACTTTGCTCCATACTAACTTGTATCATTTCAGCAAGCATCTCCTTTGTTTTTCCTAATTGTTCGTCTCCATCTATCTGACAGATAATATTGGAAACAATGTTCTCCAATGTGTCGGGTTCAAGTTCAGAATTAGAATAAGGAGTGTCTCTGAGCAACCTCAAAAGTGTTTGCGATTTTGTTTGAGACTTGGGCGTTCCTTGAACAGTCAGCTCAAGAAGTCCAGGAATTACACCTTCTTTCAGAATTGTTTCCCGGTATTTACAGCGGTCACTCTGACACATTGTTAGTAGAGCACCTACAGCATGTTCTCGGCTTTGAAGAGATCCACTTTCAAGTACTTCTACTACTGCAAGTACTCCTCCTTCTTCAGACGTCACTGCAGTCCTACCCTCCTCATAACACACTAAAGATTCTATAAGTGCAGTACATCTCTCAGCAGCTTTTGAGGACTTTTTACAGGATTTAAGCAAATCAATAATGAAATGTATGGGCTCTGTTTGAAGGATCAAGTTTAGGTTGCCTTGATAAGTCGCCAGGTTGTAAAGAGTCATCACTGCATCAACCTTGGCTTGTGAGCTTCCTTGTCTTAGGACATCCACAAGTCGAGGAATGACACAAGAAGCACTAATGATGGGCTTTGTCACAGAAGAAGCAGATAATGTAAGCAATGAAGCCGTTGCATGATCCTGTAGAGTTGAATTCTCTAATTGAAGAAAGCATATGATGGGTTCCAATGCACCAGCATTGATGATACTTATCTTGTTTCTGGTAGAAAAGGGAAAAAAATAGGCAAAATCAGAAGTTTGTTTAGTTTAGTTTAATCATTCTGGAATACTGTCAAAAATTGGCAGTCATCACTTCCAAATCTTTCTTTAACGGCTCACAAAGAACAACTAATCCAGATAATTTACTATTGTAGAAAGGATAAAATCAGGTATGAAGTGCAGATAACTGACAAAGCTCTTCTCACACATATACACCCAAATGAACAAATTCTATACTCCTTCCATTAGCTCGGTGGAATTGGAATGTGAACTTGAAAGCATACAAGGTACTACACATCTACGGACAACCATCCTATTCCAAGCTAGAAATAGAAAATTATAACTATGGGACAAATGTTCACTGAACTTGAATAGATTTTCTCACAAAAATCTGATCCAAAGAATTTGATGGATGGTAGAAGGTGTATAAACTTCATTGGGGAGAAATCAAGGGAAGCAAGCAGCGGAGGAACTGAACTAAAAGCTTATAGCTAGAAGGACAAATACAATGGAGGAACTGAACTTACACCTTATAGCTTGAAGGCAAATGCAATGGAAGAACTTAACTTAAAGCTTATAATTTGAAGGACAAACAGTTTCATGGTCGTGGCCCGTGGGCTACGAATTGTGGTATTGATGCAAATGTTTAATTCTTTAGAGTTAACCAAAGTCTTCTTCATTCTTGATTAAATATTTAATTAGGGATCATAGAATAACTATAGAATGATAGTGGGTTCGGATTAATTCCCCGAAGCACTCATTGGATTGTCAAACATGGTGCATAGTTTTGTCACTTTAGATGAACAAACAAATAAGGAGTGAATATAAACTTTAAATAGTAAACAGTAATCCCTGCTTTCTCAATAAAGTAAATAGTAATCACTTGGTGGATAACTCATTCACTTTAGGATCAAATTCTGATATTTCCCCTACTCGATTACAAAAAGAATTAGTTCTTTGAGTAATCTGTACATCAGCACTTCTAAATCTTCAACGCGTAAAACAGCAGTAACTGTAACCATCCTACATGAGAATATTTTAACAAAGAGTAGAATCTCTGTGAGGGGTTGACTAAAAAGCATTTCAGGTATATATATGCCTTCAACTTTTTATCAATTTTAATGTTTACATTAGGACAACGAGTATTATAATCACTAATGGGCGGCCCAATCAAAAGTCTGAAACTATTGAATTTGCCAAGAAAGTTTATTCCAGATTATCCAAATACCATTGGTAGTTTCTTTTATATGCAACTTTAAGTAAATGATAATCTACTTCAAGAATCGGACAGAGAAGCACCATCGCATCATGGATCATGTTGAACACTTCCTCCAAATAATCATAAAAAACACTAAAATTTCCAACTTCAACCATGCATTGAGCTCTAAAAGTATAGATCTTAAAGTTCTAATCTTTTCAACTGGAATCTGAAACTATTTTGAAGGCATTAACCAACAATATTCAAACGTGATTTCTACCAATTGAAATAAGCTTTTGTTTTTGTGACTCTTTTAGTTGGAACTGAGTTTGACACTAGGAATTTCACTCCTGCTTACATTTTGCAGCAATAAGACAGAGCGGAAAAAGAAAACAGTAAATATAAGATGAGTGATCATGAAAAAGAAAAAACAGAAGAAGAAACACCATCTTCACACTCCAATACTCCAAACCTGAGGAAAATATGCACTTGTGGAAATGAGGAGCAACAGAGTGTTTCAACGTCTAAAAAGCTAATAGGAAAACATTAAAAACAGCCCAAAATTGGCATGGTGAATTCACGAGCAAAAAGTTGATAATTATCAACCCTTTCATAATTCAGGAAGCTCCAATGGGCCAAAGATATCCAGTTTGCACAGGATTGAGAATTCACTAGCATTTGACAGGCCAGTAAATTACTCAATGATTTGTATACACAAAAAGAATAGTGGGATCCAGGACAGTCAACATATTATTGATACATCAATTCCGACATGATTTTTCAGTTTTTCTGAGATAAAAATCATAAAAAAGAATTACATATTCCTTTGAGTAATCTGTACACCAGCACAACAAAATGCTTCAACGCATCATTGCTATTATTAATAGCAGCAAGCCAGCAATTAGGACATTAGAATATGTTTTACAAAGAGTAGAATTTCCCAAAGGGGTCAACTAAAAAGCATTTTGGGTATATATGCCTTCAACTTTTATCAACTTTAATGTTCACATCAGAAATAGCCATTATTATAATCACTAGCGATCAAATCAAAAGTCTCAAACTGTTGAATGCGCCGATATATTTATTCCAGATTATCCAAAATAGCACTTGTAGCTTATACTTTATGCAACAAATGCAAACGAAATTTTCTACTTCAAGAATTGGACACAGAAGCACCACTGCATCGTGGATCATGTTGAACAATTCGTCCAAGTAACATAAGAATCACTAAAATTCCAAGAGATGAAACACTCAAAACTAGCAGCACATAACCATACCACACCATATACAATACATCATTTAGAAGGAAAAACAATTTACCACACTTTAAGAGATTAAAAATACAACGAGAAGATAGAAACTCATCTATAACTCATTATGCACTTAAGACTCACATTCTTCATTTCAATTAGGAGGAACAAACTCTTTTAGTTTAGAAGTTAGCTGGACACCAGAAATTCTAATCTTGCTTCCATTTTTGTAACAATTAGACAGTGGGAAAAAAGAAAACAGTAAATATAAGATGAATGATATGAAAAAAGCAAAAACAGAAAAAGAAAAGCACCATCTTCAAACTCCAATAAACTCCAATACACTGAAACCCAGGGAAAATTGGACTTACAGAAACAACGAGCAACAGGGCAATACAACGTCTAAAAATAGGAAAACATTAAACAGCCAAATTATCACCACATATTTCAGTAAGTCCAGTAGACCAACAAATTCCAGTTTACAATAGAATTAAAAATTCATGACAAGTACCTTTCATCTTTAACAGCGAGATTAAGGAGGGCAAGTAAAGCGGCCTCCTTAGACTCAAATGAGTTAGAATGAAGCATATGAACTAGTGACTTCACGGCGTTAGTGAAATAACGGCGGTAACGTTTGGAAGTCTTGGTGAGGCGCCGAATTTCCCTAGCTGCCTGAACTTTCAAAGTGAGGTCATCGGATTGAATGAGAAGAAGGATTTCGTAAACGCTGGAAGACGACGCCGTTTTAGGAATATTATCGCCGGAAATGGCTGTGGTGTAGCCGTCACCGGCTCCAAGGTCCATCAGAAAAGTAAATAAATTAATGCGAAATCGGAGTTGTTCAAAGCTCTATGGAGCTAGGGAATTTAAACATAAAAAAGAGGAATTTGTAGAGAGAGAAAGACACAGAGAGAGAAAGACACAGAGAGAGAAACGTAAGGTTAAGAAGAGAAAGAAACATGGCCACCGGCGCCGTGGCGTTAAGTAAGAGTTACAGAGCCCCACCCACCCACCCCAGTGGGGACAGCCACGGCGACTGTGGGGTTTCAACGGTTTTTGTTAGTTGGTTTTTTCATCAGTACTAATAGTTAATGACATAATTAGGGTATTTATACTTTTAATTAAAAAAATTATCTAAAAAGTCTGAGGACTTGTATCTAATTGGTCGAGTTAATAAGTTTCTGATATAATAGATAAGATATATAAAAGATGTGCCATTTTATTGTACTTTATGTTTATTTTTACTTGTATATTTTGTATTTTGCGTGTATTTTATTATGATATATATATTAATTAATTTCTAATGTTTGATTTTCAAAATAAATTGAGAAATAAGTAATTGTAAGTAAAATATGGAAAATGAATTGATTTTAACTCATATATATTAAAAGTGAAAATCAATTTTTGGGAAAAGAATTATTTTTTTTACCTCATATTACTAAAAAGGTGAAAATCTATCTTTAAATAATAAATAAATAAAATCAATGGCGTATTCAGAATTTTTTGAATGTCTAACCACATTATATATATATATATATATATATATATATATATATATAGGAAACAATTCACCTATACTAATAATATATATTTTTCAAAAAGAAAAGAAAAAAATATATTAACTTAAATTTTCATTTTGAAAATAATTTCATTAAAAACAATAGTGTTAAATATTTTATATATATATAAAATATCAAGAGATGAAAAAATAAATCAAACAACTTGAAGCTTCTAATATATATATATATTTTTATAAAAAAACTTGTCCAAGAGTTTCAAACTCGTTCCCTCTATAGGAATTGAAACACATCACCAACTCAACCGCACACACTTTGGTATCAAAAGTTATCACTATATTATATATTTTTTTTATTTTCTGTTCTTTAATTTTATATATATAACAAATTATTCCAACAAAGTCGTGTTCCCATTGAACCTTCCTAGATTTGCCCTTCAATAAAACTGAAGGGAAGGAGGATGTTTAGTAGTGTTTTGTTTTCTTGAGATCTAATAAAAGTAAAAATTTATTTTTAAAATAGTAAACCAGAGAGAATGTAGATGTGTTTGGGATTAAATCAATAAAATTAATTTTTTTTAAAATTTGCAATTTTAAACATTTCATTATATTTAATAATTATAAATTATATTAGTAATAACGAAATCACACAAAATTAAACAAATAAAATGACTTTAATTATCGATTATAAACCTAATAGATAACTTGACACTACTTGCACATGTTTGTCGATGTCCTTTCTTTACTTGTCTACACATTTATTTGTTAAGACAAATCTTGAAGGGACTAAATAAAATGTAATAAACAAAAAGCAAAAGGGTTAAAAATATTATTTTATTGGTTGATTAATTATATCATTATCAATTAAATGAAGTTATTTTTACCTTTGTAGTTACTAATATCATCATTTTATTTTATTTTTGAAATAGAGACTAATATCATCATTTGTGTTCCTCAATTGAATGAAAAAGCATCAAATCAATTCAAATTACTCAATTTTAATCCGATTCAATCCACTCATTCATATAATCTATTTCTTTTACCCAAATCAACTTTGTTTTTCAAACTTATTAAACAAAATGAGGAAAGTAGATGGATGTTCTTTTCTTCTGTTTCAAGTGATTTCTCTTTCTTTTTTTTCTCCGATAAGGCAACTACGTAGGAATGGATAGGGCACTTCCTTTTGGCTAAATAGTTTCTTTTATCCTTTTTATAAAGAAACATCCAAATGATGCCATGTGATCCACAAAGCTTTCTCAAACCCCTCTTAATTATTGCATCTTCTTTTAATAATTTCGTTAGCCCAATGTGTAGTACCACTCCACTGGTATTGCAATGATGCAACCATACTTCTTTTTTAAAGTAGACTAACTGTTTTTATATATATTAAAAAGGATCGTGCTAGAATGGTAAATATTAATTCATTTTTAATTAAGAGGTTTTGAGTCTTTTTTTATACGGAATCGTCTTTGTTAGGGAGCGCTTTATCCCAATGTGAGACTTTCCGACGTGAATCTGAATTTTTGAAATGACCACATTTAGCACCTAAGGGTGTGACATAAGTGATTCTTTTCACACTAGTGGAAGGCATCAAAGGGTGTGACCTAGTAATGGATGAAGTGGTTGAGAACTACGAGAGTGTGACCTAATGGTCAATGAAGTGGTTGAGAACTATGAGGTTTCAGGTTCAATTACCATTAATTTATGTCAAGAGGTGTCAATACTTATATATACAATATAATTTCTGTCTTTTCGATGAAAAAAAATGGCTAACACAATGGCGTCAGCTTCTTCTTTGTCCTCCTTGCTTCTGCTTCTCTTGTCCTTCCGCTTCGGCTTCTTCATCCTCTTTTTTTTTTTAAATAAAATAAATAAACAATTGGCTACCACACAATTTGATTTTGTGTAAATTATATATCAAAAGATTTAAAATATCGAGAAGACTTTATATCTTAAATTTAAAACTATTTAGAGATGATTTTGAGTTGATCGAGAATGAATAGTCAATATATAATTCATGTATAGTCCGTATACATCTCCTGTATAGTTATGTTATATTTAGCTTTTTGAGTGTATCATAATGTATAGTCCGTATATATGTCAGGTAAAGCTATGCTATAATTAGCTTTTTGAGTGTATCATAATATATTGTTAGTGTACAACTCATTTATAGGTAAACTATAGTGTATAATTAATTTATACTTTTTATGACTTTGGAAAGCTAGTATAATCAATATATACTTCCTATGGCTTTTGCTTCTTTTTTTATGTAAATAGAACATAATTATATTTGTTGTAAACTAATTATTTTTTATTGTATATATTTAAAACTAGCCAAAAGAAAATGACAAACCTAAGAGACAAATGCTTAGTCAAATAACACAAAAATTAAAATGAAAATAATGCAATTTCCTCTATTAACATATTATACTCTCTAAACAAATAAAAAGAAATACTACTAAGAAGCAGTTAATATTGATGTAAATTAGCTAATATTAATCCTGTACTAATAGGATCAGTTCTAAAATTAACAAATAACTAATGAACACTTTTTGAATCAAGTTAATTTGAGAAGACTAACTTCATAATTTACTTGAATTAAAGATTCAAAGAATACAAAAATATAATTTTTTATCGGAAAGATTTGTGCGAATACCCTCGCATCCCGTTAATAGAACTACATATGTCACAAGAAACAATTACTAACCAACACTGAATGATTGAAACGACACACTGTGTCAGAGAAAAAGAACAAATTCACATGATATATTAATCTACTTCACATTTTTAACATCCCATCGAGTCATTACGAATTAAAGTGAAGACAAATTTGGGCCTCTATCTATGGAAATTGCACATGCTATCAAAAGGAATATTTTCTGTTTAATTTTGCTTACCAGTAATCATGAAGTGGTTCATTCAAATTAAATTACATCAAATATATACAAAATTTGAATTCATCAAACATAAGATTAAAAGTTGATTAAGTGCATCTTGAGAATTCAAATTCAAATCTCAAATATTATATTTATACTTTTTAAATTCTTTTAATAAAAAATTCTAAATCTATCGCTAATTACGAGTACATGTAAAGTTAATTCACTGAATTAATCGATGCATATGTGATCCAAACGACGTATTAAAAAACAAGGTGTATTAGCTAGTACCATGTGCATGATACGATTTACTAAAATACTATTCACTTTTGTTAGTTTAGATCGATGCTAATAACATTTAATTTAATTAGAAAAATAAAGAATTTTTTTAGATAGAGTACTTATTATAGTATTTCAGGAACGTACAAGGGTGGGTCATATTCTGGAATGAAAATGCACATAAAAACTTGCATTTATCATTTATTTCATCAATTCAAAGATGGTAGCCTTCATTATCCAAACAAAAGATTTTAGTCTGTTCAACTTGAAAACCAGGACCAATAATAATAATATAGTACTTCGTGTCTTCGTCCCTTTCATTGCAAGAATAAAATTACCTATTTTTTGGGTGCGAAGTTTCAATATAATCTTTATATTTTTTAAATTAAAATTTAAAGTTACGTAAATATACTTTAGATTTTGATAATTAACAATTGTTTTATATATTTAAAAGTATATGAAAAAATCGATGGACAAGGAAAAATTCCTTTCACTTTTTAAATAGTAATTGTGTCCTATAAAGAATAGAGTAATGCATGCAAATTATATATAGTAGCAATAATAATAGTAAGAGAAAATAATAATAATTGTATTATTTTTTTTTAAAAAGAAAAAATAAGAAAAGGATCATAAGTTTTTTCACTTTTGTAGTAGATTTTAATTTAACTAAAATAACATTGATAAAAACAGGTTTTTATATGTGGAACACATAATAAAACATGAAATTGCAGCTGATAGCGAGCCGAAGGGTAAAGGGGAATTCATTATTCATCGAAGAACAATAGTAGAAGATGTTAGCAAAAAACATTGGTCATGGACTATTTATTCTTAATTAAAGTTATCAAATAAGAAATAAAAATAATTAAAAAAAAAAAAGAAGCAGACGTTAGCGCAAGTGTTATGTCATTAGGTGAGCGAGCATATAACGAACATGTATAAATAATTGTCCAAACGGAATAAACCATATGACAAATAATTAATAGAGATCGTTATTGTTGGGAAATTCGGGTAATTTCCCTACAAAACGGAACAACTTTAGTGAAATGAACCGGTTCAAATGAACTGAACCGGACAGAACACTAACAAAGATACCATACAAATAATATCGAATATTAACTGAAAGAAGAGAAAAGAGACCGAACAATTTTAATAATGGAGTTCAGCCGCGAAAGCTTAATCTCCAAGCACCGCTCAAAGCAGCCTACTTATATTAGATAGAGAGAAGAGATTACAAATGGTGCATTTTACAATGAAGGAGGAGGGGTTCTTTTATAACCCAAATTCTCCTTCACAATACATAAAGCTCCGATGTGGGACTAAATAATTAGGCCAAAGAGTCAACAAATCTCCACCTTGGCTTAATATCCAGTCCCACCAAATACAAATCTTCTCAAACAAACAAATAATAAAAGCAGTTTTCACGTTGCTTCCAAATTTGCGCCGTGAGGCGCCAAATTCAAATGTGCAGGACATTGACCAAGTCTAAACAGTGTTCAAACTTGGCCTTTGTAACCACCTTGGTCAGCATATCTGCGGGATTCTCCGTAGTATGAATCTTCAACAGAAGTATCTCCTCTTCTTCGAGAATTTCCCTCACAAAGTGATAGCGAACATCAATGTGCTTCGTCCGTGCATGAAAGACTTGATTCTTTGCTAAATGAATAGCACTCTGACTGTCAGAATAAACCTCAAGTTGTTTCTGACCAACTCCCAAGTCTTTAAGCAACCCATGAAGCCAAATCGCCTCCTTTACAGCCTCTGTAATCGCCATATACTCTGCCTCTGTCGTAGACAAAGCCACCGTTGACTGTAAAGTAGACTTCCAACTAACTGGCGCTTTTGCTAAAGTGAACAAATAGCCAGTTGTAGATCGTCGCTTATCCAAATCACCTGCATAGTCAGAATCACAGTATCCAACTATGCATTGACCAAGTGATTTATCCTGCTCGAATGCCAATCCAATATCTACGGTATTTTGCAGATACCGTAGAATCCATTTCACAGCTTGCCAATGACCCTGGCCTGGATCATGCATGTACCTGCTAACAACACTAACAGCCTGTGAAATATCTGGTCTCGTACACACCATTTCATACATCAAGCTTCCAACTGCATTTGCATACGGGACTTTCGCCATGTATTCTCGCTCTTCATCAGTCATCGGAGATAACCGGCTACTCAGTTTCAAATGAGGAGCAAGTGGGGTACTCACGTGTTTTGTATCTTCGTGCATACCAAAACGTCTTAGTACCTTCTTCAAATACTGTTTCTGTGAAAGCCAAAGCTTGCCTCTCTCTCTCTGTCCATGTTTATCTCCATGCCGAGAATCTTCTTGGCTTCCCCCCAATCCTTCATCTCGAACTCTTTACTCAACTGAGCCTTCAGTTTGTCAATCTCAGCTTGGATCTTTGCTGCAATCAGCATATCATCAACATATAAGAGTAAGTAGATGTAGGAACCGTCTTGAAGCCTGCGCAAATACACACAATGATCGTATTTGCTTCTCTTGTACTTCTGACCCTTCATGAAACTATCAAATCGTTTGTACCACTGTCTCGGAGATTGTTTCAGTCCGTACAATGATTTGACAAGTTTGCAAACCCAATTCTCTTTATCAGCAACCTTATTTCCTTCTGGCTGAGTCATATAGATTTCCTCCTTCAAATCACCGTGTAGGAACGCGGTCTTCACATCAAGTTGAGCTAGCTCCAAATTCAACTGCGCTACCAAGGCCAACATAATTCTAATGGAGGAATGTTTAACAACTGGAGAAAATACCTCATTATAATCAATTCCCTCCCTTTGAGCGTAGCCTTTAACTACCAACCTTGCCTTGTAGCGAACATCGTCTTTATCGGAAAATCCTTCTTTCTTTGCAAATACCCATTTGCATTCAATTGCCTTCTTGCCTATCGGTAGTTGTGTCAACTTCCACGTCATGTTCTTCTTGAGGGATTGCATTTCCTCTTCCATTGCACCTGCCCAATTGCCACTTTCTGAACTTCGTATGGCCTCTGGGTAGGTGGATGGAACATCTTCATCTGAAACTGGAAGTGCATAAGCTACCATGTCAGTGAAACGAGCGGGCTTTTGGATCGCTCGTCTCTGTCTTCTAACTGCAATTGGCTCCGATTGCTGTAGAGGTTCTTGGGTAGGAACCTCTTCCTCATCTGACTCTTCTTCTGTCGTAGGAGAGTCACTCGTGGTGCTCCGTGCTGGGATCACCACTGTCTCCTCAAACTCCACCTGCTTCGGAGTACACGCCACCTGTTCAGGAGTACTCTCAGCATCTTCTGGATTTACCTTCTTTAACATGGCAGATTCATCGAAGGTAACATCTCTGCTTATAATTATTTTCTTTGCCTCGAGACACCACAGACGGTATCCCTTCACTCCAGCATTGAATCCCATGAACAAAGCCTTCTTTGCCCGTGGATCCAACTTTGATTCAATCACATGATAATATGCAACAGAATCAAAAACGTGCAAAGTATCATAATCAGTTGCAGGTTTTCCAGACCATACCTCTAATGGAGTTTTGCCATCAATAGCAGATGATGGCAAACGATTGACGAGATGTTGAGCATATGTTATCGCCTCAGCCCAAAATTTTCTGCCTAACCCAGCATTAGACAGCATACAACGAACTTTCTCCACAAGTGTCCTGTTCATACGCTCTGACACCCCATTCTGTTGCGGTGTTTTCCTGACGGTGAAGTGTCGAACTATGCCACAGTCTTGGCATACCTTAAGGAACGGATCACTCTTGTATTCTCCACCATTGTCTGTTCGGAGAACCTTGATCTTCCTTCCCGTCTGGTTTTCAATTTGAACTTTCCACTTAAGAAAAATTCCAAGTACATCATCTTTGTTCTTCATAGAAAACACCCAAACTCTCCTGGAAAAATCATCAACAAAAGTGACAAAATAATGCCTTCCTCCAAGAGACGGAGTCTTGGCAGGTCCCCATACATCTGAATGCACATAATCCAGAATACCCTTGGTATTATGAATTGCAGTGCCAAACTTCACTCTTCGTTGTTTTCCAAGAACACAATGTTCACAAAACTCAAGTTTGCAAGTCTTCGTACCTTTTAAAAATCCTTGCTTGGCAAGAATTTGCAAAGATTTTTCACCAGCATGTCCCAACCGCATATGCCACAGCTTCGTTGCCTCAGTATCTTTCTTGTAGCAAGAAGTTACTGTATAATTCGCTATACATATACAATTGTATGATTTTCTGGCCTAAATTGTATAATTCGCTGGCATCACCATACATATACAATTGTATAATTCACTGGCCTAAATTGTATAATTCGCTGGCAAATTTTGGCAAACGTTTGCTATGGAGCACAATTAAATCAAACCCTAGCTACTCCATTTATTTTAGGTTATTAGTTTGCTATTATATATAATTATCCCTAAATTAAATGGTCTAATTGAATTTACGCGTGAAGTTTATAAAATATGAATTAAAATGATATAATTGAATTTGCATGTGAAGCTTATGAACTACGAATCGAAATGACCAAAAAATGCAGGACTAATATATTGAAATATAATTTTTTTTAAGAATACAAATTGAACAAAGGAAATAGTTGAAAAATGAGAATGAAGCAAAGTTCACCATCAGCTAACAGATCATGCCATTTTTTATTCTATTACCTACTTAAACTTTTTTATATATATGCTACTACTATTTAATTTAATTGATCTACTCTTTTCTGTTAGCTATCTTACATTGTTGCTCTATTGTTTTCCTCAAGAACATAACCTATGGAATTTTGGTATTAATTAAATCTAAACATGAAGACGTGGATGTTTAATCTTTAATCTTTGCTTAACATCTTTTTTATATTAGTGCAAAACACGGGATGAATCTCTATTATACGAGAGGGGATTACACATATCCTAACAGATTGAGAAACTTATTGATAGACATAAGCAAACGATCAAGAATTTAAAAGAGAAATAAAAAAGATATACTATAGAACTCAATATGTAAAGCTAATAAGCAGAATTAAATCATACTTTATTTAAAATAATGAAGAAGAAGAATTAAATAAATATTTACATAATCAATAAAAGACACCGATCAAAACAAACCGTGTGTGTACGGAAAATAAGAGGGAAAAATAATAATTTAAAAAGGGGAACTTTCACATATAGCCACTTAAAAATAGCCTAATTACTTTTCATAGCTATATATAGTTTGATAATTACAATATATGGAAGAGAGAGGCAAGCAGACTGGAAGACAGAGGAAGAGGAAAAAGAGTGGGAGAAAGGTGAATTGTATATGTATATCGGTTAGATAATTCTACATTATACATATGTATTTGTATATATGGCAAGAGAGATTGGGAGAGGGAGTAGAGAGGCGAGCGAGAGAGGGCAGAGAGTGGGAGAGAGGTGAATTGTATATGTATATAACTGTATATTATACATATGCATTTGCATATATGGCAAGCGAGATTGAGAGAGGGAGGAGAGAGACGAGCGAGATTGGGAGAGGGAGGAGAGAGGCGAGCGAGAGAGGGAAGAGAGCGGGAGAGAGGTGGATTGTATATGTATATAGGTTAAATAATTATATATTAAACATATGTATTTTTATATTCTGACGAATTATACTAATACAAACGTGACTAATTATACAAACTCGAAATCAGCCCACGTAATTAATGCATAATATTAGTCGCGAGTGATAATTATAGCAAACTATAACTATGATGAAGAATTAAATAGTATAAGTGTGTTTAACCGCTTAATTTTTTCTAAAAAGAATCTTCTTTCCAATAAAAAAGGAAATCATGTCGCCGTGCCTAAAATTTTGTTTTATTTTTAAATTAAAAAGGAACTTTCCAAAATACGCGGGCTATTAATTTACTGTTTTTGTTTAAAAAAAAATAAAAGAAGGCTATACATATGCTATACTGTGCGTTTTTTTCCTAAAATAAGCTAATCAAATTTCCAAATATGAATATTAGGAAACTCCTAGTTTGATTATTATTTGGATTCCTTAAAGTTTCCTCTATATATTAAGTAATTATAACCCCAAATACATCATTATATATACACCCATCACTACGATTAATATAAGTTGCATAAAAACACATTATAACCAAATAATTAAGAAAGAAAAAATGGCTTCTTGTGACAAAATAGAAAACCCAACTTTATGCTCAATGAATTGTGGTTCCTGTGCAAATTCAAGAAATCACGATCCCTATGATGAAATATATTTATTTCACAAGATGTTTTCTCTTACTATTAAAACCGGAAAAGATGATTTGATGATGAAGACGAAGCCACAAAGATGCATGATTTGCAGGAAGAAGGTGGAATTAATAGGGTTCAATTGTAAGTGTGATGAAGTATTTTGCGGGACTCATAGGTATCCAGAAGAACATGCATGCATTTACAATTTCAAGTCTAAAGGACGTGAGATTTTGGTTAAGGAAAATCCACTATGCAATGCTGATAAGCTTAAGAATAGGATTTAAATCACTATTGTTGATTATGTATCAAGTTTGTCATTAATAGTACTCTCAAATAGTGTAAAATTACACTTTCGTTTCTATTAATGTCATGTATACTATTGTTGAGTACAATTAATGTACATAAATTTAAGCCACAAGTTCAATTTTTTATACCTTAATTTATTTTCGGTCTCTCAATATCGATACTTGACCATCCCAAATTGGACGTGTAATTAGGATTAATGTGTACTTAATCTGCTATGAAAGACGAAACAATAAGATGATCAATTTATACTCCCTTCGTTAATCTTTACTTGTCAACTTATACTATCTTGGATGTTCAACAATACTTATCCAGTTTATAAAATCAATAGATAATCTACAAGTTTGTATCTATTTTATCTTTGCTATTAATTACTATGCATTTTTAAATGTTTAGATAACTTACACTACCTTTATTTCATATTGATTGAATTTGTGTTGTAATGCACACTTATTAAAACGAACTTTCAAAAACATTATTTAAATCATATTTTTCACTAAACCCCCTCTAAATGTATTATCCATCAATAAAATTTGTGCTATATGTGCTTTATAAATTATTCACTAAAATATAAATTAAAACACTATTAAAAATATATTATAAGTGTCTAATGGAAAAAAATATTATTACGATAAAATAATAAATATTTTCTTAATATAACATATATATTAGGTAAGTTTCCAAATTAACATCCCAAACCAAAACCAAACAGAAGTCATAGAGAGATAAGTACTCCTAATTTGATTATTATTCGGATTACATAAAAGTTTCTTATATATAAATATTTATCGTCTTTCATCTTTCCTTGATTCAGCACCTTTTAAGCTATAAAAATATTTAAAAAGCTTTTGCCAAAGACCTACAAAAATATACGTGATATATTTTCCAAACTTCTACTCGTAAGACTTTGATCTATTGGTAAATTTTACGACGTTGAAAACAAATATAAAAAAAAGTTAAACCAAATCATATTGATAAACAAAAAAAATTCAAAATGATGAAATAGTTTCAAAAATCTGATTAAATAACTTCATCCTAACCATATCATTGACATCCCCTATAATAAGGAATAGATAATAATGCATGTTGATTACATCCTAGTTAGAGAAGAGGACAACTTAACTAAGTGGGACTTATAAAATTTAAATTCCATCACGAAACTATAATAATACGTGCACTCTTTATGTTGGGATTAAAAAATGATTTATACCTAATTTCCCTCATAAAAAATAAAAAAATTATTCATTGCATTATTTGCCACTAAAATGAAACTACATCAATTGTTTTATATTATTCGACGAAAATCAGATCTAATCTTTTGGGTGAGTACGATTTTGTGTCGCAGGTGCAACGGTCCAGATCATTATAATCCAATTAATTCCTACTCTTATTATTCATAATTCAAAAAGTTAGCATTTAAATAATTTATTTATAAAAAAGGGGAGGCTAACTATATTTTTGATGATATGGGGAAAATTTAGCAACACAATGAAGTAGTGGTATTTTATAACTTTCTGGCCTTTTAAAATTAATTTGAAATAAGTTTTATTTTTAATATAAGAAAAATGGATAAGGATCCGATCAAGTATAATTAGGTCAAGTAATGTTCAATGGTCTTATAGATTCATGCCATGTGTACTCAGGGGCGGAGCTACCCTTAATGAAGGGGGTTCATTCGAAACTCCTTCGACGGAAAACTATATTATTTATACATGATTAAAATAAGTTTATATGTATATATAGTAGATGTCGAACCCCCTTCGGCTGCATATTTCTATAAATTTTGAACCCCCTTATTGAAAATCCTAGCTCCACCTCTGTGTGTACTATATAATAATTAATGGTTGAGATCCATTTAAATTATATGAGTATATAATTTAAATGGATCTCAACTATAAATTATTATATAGTACACATGTCATGAATCTATAAGGCGATTGAATATTACTTGACCTAATTATACTTGACCAGATCTTTATCCAAGAAAAATCGTTAATAATTTATCAATACATTTCTTATTAGTTAGTGAAATTAGCAATTAACCCTATTATTAGTAAATGATTGGCTGGTTATTTCATTGGTAATTTGTTGATAAACTATGCTCTATTTTTTCTGTCATATTTTACTAACCAATATATACTCTATTGGTAATATAAATGTATGTTTTAGTAATATTTCTATTGGTAATTCATTAATAGGAATTTACTAATTTAGGTGTCATCATTTCACATTTATCTATCAACTACAATATTTAATTATTAAAATTTCATTGCTAATTTAGGTGTAATCATTTCACATTATATTTATCAACTACAATATTTAATTATTAAAATTTCATTGCTAATTCTTAAAAAAAAACGTTAAAAATTTATTAATAACATGTTGCTTATAATATAGTACTATGAATTGAAGTTGTTACTTACTAGTAAAACTTCTTGATAATTCATTATTTCTTTTAATATTTTGAACTTTGAAGCACAATTGTAATCTGAAAAGTATTTGTTACTTTTAAACAAGATATTAAAATAACGGTTAGAAGTATATTTGTTGAGATATTAAATTCTATATAGTGAATTATCACAACTTGAACATTTTCTTAAAAGTATCTAAACAATTTGTAATCTGAAAAGTATTTATTATTTTTATAATTATCTAAATAAGTTGTAATCTGAAATGTGTTTGTTACTTCTAAAATTATCTAAACAATTTATATATAACGTGTATTTGTTTCTTTTAAAACAATATAAAGAGAAATCTGAAAGAACTTGATAAGAGAACATTGAGAAATCTCATATTGGTTTATTAGATTTGATTTGCTTGACAATTTGAATCCAAACTCTCTAGTAATCTTAAAATAAAGCTGAATAATGACAAGACCATTTATATAGATATCCCCTTTTTAGTTTTTTATTTGATGATTTTTTTTTAAAAGATCGTGTGAAAAGTTACTTCATAATTAATATCAGACTCAAAGTTAATATTTATTAATATATTTTTCAATCTTACTGATACTATTCAATTATCATATAATTATCATAAAGTATTTGAATAAATTAAATTTTTAGATTAAAGTCATTTTTTCTCATAATGTTTTAAATTTACTTTAAAATGATTTTTACATCATGAGCTAAAAGATTCATAAAAGACAAAGATAAAACCATTTAGGTAAAGAATGGTAGTTGAAGAATGACTAGGACACAAAACTACATTTTTTTATTCCTAATTAATTAGTGCTTATTACTCAATAAATACTTTGATATTTCTCTTTAAACTTCCAATTTTTCCTTTTGCTTCACATATTTACTCCTTATCTCACCAGCTCTCTTCCCCTATCAAGCTGGTTAATTAAATATGTTCACACTTAGTTAATTTTTTCTTCATCGATTTCATTTATCCATTATACATCAATTAAAATAGATGATACTCATATTAATCACAATTCCTTAAAAATATGTAGGGTTAAAATGGACAAATAAAAATAAATAAAGGTTATAATAATAACCTTTTTAAGAAATTAATCATTCAGTGAATTCTTACTTAATCATATATCAAATTTAATTATGTATAATTTAATAAAAATACTTCCTGCTTATTAGGAAAAAAGTGGTTTTTGCTTATACTAAAAACACATATAATATGAAGCAGTGTTTCAAAAACGTTTTTGCGAGTCTCGGGGCAAATTTCGGGGCGGGCGTACTAAAGATGTCCTGGGGTGTACATTAAAGATATAAATTCATGAGGTGTAAGTTTTAAAATTTGAGGCGTAAGCCTTGAACATAAAAGCGGAAGTTTTCGGCGTAAAAATGTAATTCCCGACTTTTTAGTTTATTTTTTGAACCCTTTTTACTTTAAAATAAATATTTATATTAGTGTAATGATATTTCTCAAATAGTAAAATAATACCTTTTTTTCCTCCATTATTGATTATCAATACGTATCTCAAATAAAAATCATAATATACTTTCTATATATAACATGTTATTTATAAAAATTCATTTGTAAAATCATTGAAAAATTTATTTTTGCTTATTTTATTAATAATAAAACTATAAATTGAATTTACATGAGACTACGCCCCGTAGATCCATGAAAATTACACCCCGTGTTTGAGGTCTTACGCACCGCCCGTACAATATAAAACGTCTCGCCTAAACTTCTACCTTTTAAAATACTTATATGAAACAAATAAAATAATAGTAAAAAATATAACTGGATGAATTAATTTCACCGTAGTTACTTAAATATCTTAAATTTGAGATTTAGAATAAAATTGAAAAAACAAATTCACTATAGATAGCCTTTATATTTCAAGAAACCTATGGACATAAATTTAAACTAATCAATGAATTTTGAATTGATCTACCATACTATTGACTAGAGTATGAGACTATCAAATCAAAGAGTTTGAAACAAAAAAAAATGGATTTCCAATTTTATTTTATTTTTTAAATTTTTTTGTGCAAAAGAAGTTTGTCCTACTCCCAAAGCCCCAATATGAAGAATTCTTCTTCTTGTGGGTAAAGCTTGTCTTATAGGTTTTGTCTTATTTTTGGTGAGGTAAAACATCTCACTTTCTTCCTCTTTCCCTTCTCTATTCCATTCTTTTTATTTCTCCAAAACTGAGTTTGGGGTGTATACATCATGCACGTGTGGAATTATTGTATTATAAAATGTGTTTTTAAATTAAATGTTTATATACTTTAATTTTGAATATGTATACATTTAAGTTCATATAAAAGTTAGCACAAGTAAATATATGTATCTGACATAACATAATACTTTTTCTGTTTCATTTTATGTGGCACTTTTCATTTTTTGAGAGTCAAATAGTTTAATTTTGACTGGATATTTGCGTATGGAATCTTCAAATTTTTTGAAATAAAATTTATATATTCGTGAACTACGTAAAGAGTACTATAAGTCACAATCATGTTAAAAGGATCTATCAAAAATTTACGATAAAACATAGACTTGTTTGAATCTCAAAATATGAAAAGTGTTACATAAAATGAGACGGAAAGAGTATATAGAAGACGTCTACATCTCTGTGTGATGCGCAATTATTTTAATCCAAAATTGAATTATTAAAAGGTTTTACACATTTTAAAGGTAATGACACATCATAAATTGATTTATATGAAGTGTTGTTGGTAAAAAGAAAATAATTTGTCATACAACTCTTTAATTGTCTCAAGTTATTAATGACAAATTTTGGTTTTATTTCATTATGTTAGTTTAGTTTTTAATTTACACATTAGGAAAAATAATTTAAAACATAAATCAAATATCACTATTCACTTTTACCTTTTTAATTATTATTAAATTAATTTTCAAAATAGAATAATTTAAGATAAAATTATAAACATGAGTAATTAAGCTTCTCAAATTTATCGTCTAGAAAATTTAAATGAGAAACAGAAATAGAAAAACGTTTAAATATTTATGTTGGACGTTGAATATTTTACTTATTTTAAATATATATAAAAAAAACTTTCAAAAATTAATTAATTTATATTCTAAATTTATGTCTAGTCAAACATGTCATATTAATTTTGGGAGAACAATTTATCATTTGCCACTTCAGTCAAACTAGTGTTATTTTTGTTTATAAATTTAATCTCTTTTTCTTTCTATAGGATTTAATTCTCTCCTCTTCTTCAAGCAAAGTTGTTCTCTCTCTCTCTTTCTCCGCCTTTATTATATTCTCTGTTTTCTGTGTTTCCGTGTAGCTTTTTGAGATCCCTTTACAAAAATGGGGGTATTCCCCAAGTAGTTGTACCGACTCTCACAACTCACACTCTTCAAACACTCAAAATTTAGCCATTGGTATTCACACTGATCATAACTATGAGCTAAACATGAAATCTTTAATTTACAAAATGATTTGGGATTTGGGGTTGGCTTGTATCATCCCTCCTCGACGTCGTCGAATTTCTGTTAAGAATCAGAATGATGATAAAAATGGCAAGATTTTGGAGCATAATAAAGCTTGGTTACTTGCTGAGGCGGGAGGGTGTGGTGGTCCAGAGTTGATTAATGCTGACCCATATTCAGTTCACTCTTCTTTCAGGTTTACTTTGTGTACTCAAGTTGAGGTTGAGTCGGTGAATGGGAATAATAACTCTTCTTCTCCTGCTGCTACTGTTTTAATGGTGAATTTGGATAATGGGTTAACTGATCCTAAATCTCAAGAGGTGAAATGGAGGAAAGTTGAGTCATTAGAGAGGAATATTTCTCCTGTGGTTCATTCATTGATTAGGTTCAGTTACAATGAAATTGTTTCTGCTACTAGAAATTTTTCTAAAGGTAATCTTCAACTTCATTGCCCCTTTTTTTTTTTTTTTCAATTTGTGTTTTAGTTGATTTATGTTTCTTCAATTGGATAGGTAGAGTTTTGGGAAGAGGAGCGTTGAGCTATGTTTTTAGAGGAAGAGTGGGATTTTTGAGGACTACAGTGGCAATTAAGCGTTTAGATAGGGATGATGAAGAGTCTCCAAAGGCTTTTTGTAGAGAATTGATGATTGCTAGCTCTCTTCATAACCCATATATTGTTCCTCTTTTGGGTTTTTGCATTGATCCAGAGGAGGGTTTGTTTCTGGTGTACAAATATGTATCTGGTGGAAGTTTAGAGCGGTATTTGCATGGTAAATAGTTCTTGCTTTCCTTTTTCTTTTTGAAATTTGATTTTACAGTATTCCAGTGGGATTCAGATTTCATCGATTGATTTTTACAGGGAAGAAGAAGGGAAGTAAAGGTGGTCCAGCACTTCCATGGTCTGCTAGGTATAAGGTGGCTGTAGGTATTGCAGAATCAATTGGGTATTTGCATAACGGGACAGAGCGTTGTGTTGTTCATAGGGACATCAAGCCTTCGAACATTCTTCTTTCATCGAAGAAGATACCTAAGGTAATGAAAGAAATATCATTTGAAAACTTGTCTATTTTAGGTGGATCTACTAGCCATTGGTGTCGGGCCCAGCTTGTTAGCACCTCGAATATTTCATAGGTACAGAGAAACTCTATCATATTTTTGGCTAATTGTTACTTGACCTATGCAGTTGTGTGACTTTGGCTTAGCTACATGGACTCCTGCACCTTCAGTACCTTTCCTTTGTAAAACTGTTAAAGGAACATTTGGGTATGATTTCATTATGGTGAACCTTTTAGCATAATAATGACTAAGATCCTCATGTAGCTTAACAACACGATTTTTCTAAAATTTACCGGGTTTTAAAACTAAATTTGCAGGTACTTAGCTCCAGAATATTTTCAACATGGTAAAGTTTCTGATAAAACTGATGTTTATGCTTTCGGAGTTGTCCTGTTGGAGCTATTAACTGGACGAAAGCCAATTGAAGCGAAAAGAGGACCAGGAGAAGAAAACATGGTTTTGTGGGTAGGTGTAGTATTTGTATTCAATTTGGTCTTCTTTTGATATCTAAGTCAGTCTATCTCTGTCGCGCTCTATATTAATACACTATAGTCATTGGTAACTATTAATGCAATCTGAATTTGTCCAAACTCTGTTTCTCCCCAACTTCTGGAATTGCAAGTCATAATCTCTTACTTAGTTACCGTCATTTTGCTTGTTCTTGCAAACGTGAGTCTGGGTCGTCTGAAGGTGTTATATCCAACTCACTGACGCTTAAGTTTTTGTAACATTACTTGGAAAAATTGGCACTTTCCTTCAAAAATTAGAAGATGTTCAATAAGGCATAGTCAGCTATCTATGCAGATTTTGAAAGTTTTGATGTTTCTCCTATTCAGGCAAAGCCACTATTGCAGCAAGATATTGTTGAAAAGTTTCTTGATCCAAGACTTAAAATCCCGCGAAAGAATTTGCACCAAATATCTTGGATGATTCAAGCAGCAGCTGCATGTATACACAGTGAAGAATCTCGAAGGCCTGACATTGATGAAATCATTGACATGTTAAGAGGCAGAGAGTCCAATTCCATCTACACAAAGAAGAACATTTTGCCCGGTAATAGCTGTTTGATTGATTCTTACAACCACTCACAGCAGACTAGAAGTGAAATGAAGAGTCATTTAGCCTTGGCAATGCTAGGAGTTGCAGAATTTGACAACGATGACCTTTTTCGTTGTTGAAACAAAACGGGTGAATCTGAAAGTTTATCTCGATTTCCATTGCCCCATTCAACTTGACAGGGAGTAAATTATAGCGTGCAACAACTGATAAGCTCTTTAACTTGTAGATATGAATTCTGTGTTTGTTTGTACATACTGGTTCCTTGTCGCCAACTCTTACAAGAAAATCATAACTGTTTCTGTTTATCAAGATTAGAAAAGAAAGTTACAACAATGTTATCTAATCAACCTACATTACATATGTAATTTTGTTTACTAGGTGAATGAAAGAGTATATTGGTGGACAGTTCTTATCATTTCCTTTTGAGACTTCTTTTTCTATTTACTTTCAATTAGTATACCACAATTAATCCATAGTTGGTCACCAAATTGTATAAATTATACAATATGCAAAATTTGTTTATCCAAAATCAAACTACAATCTTTCCGTTCAGAACTCACAATGTCTAAATCATGTTGTTGTGATCGTTACCTTGAAAGAATAATTTAAAAAAACCATAGATTCTTGTCCATTTCATATCATATTCCCTCATGCCTATTCTATACTCATCGTGCACAAATACATCTTTTCTTTATTAAAACAACAGAAGTTGATCGATCCAATTCACGTTAGGTAATTAAGAAAAAATAAAATGGTTCAGAAAATACAACCATTATGCAATGCAACAAAGCAAAATTCAGGTCAACTTACAATTATATTTTTCATATGTAAGAAACCAAGACAGCTCAACTCTCACATGGGACCCAAAAAATAAATCCAAATATAAGACTCAGAACAGGAGGTACAGAAAATGAAAAAAACAAATTTAAAATGAAAAAAATATATAAAAATACATACACTAGTCCACCTCAATATGATGTAAGGAAAATGGAGGTTACAGTTTTAACTAACTTAAAACGGTTTCTTTAACAAGAAAAAAATAATTAAAAAATGGGACTGATATCGACTTTATCTTAAAGAATTTTCACACTATTACGTTGCGTAATAGATAATTACAATAATCAGAGTGCGGTTAGTGTATATAAGTTAAATGTATATCAAAATATAACTAGAAAATTTTAGCAACATCTCTAATCAAGCCTCTGTTAGCTTTGGCAAATTCTGTAAACTCTTGAAAAGAAATGAAACCATCTTTATCAGTGTCAATTTCATCCATCATATACTTAACTTCTTCAGGAGTAACAGAACCTAAAGCTTGCAATGTCTCTCCAAGTTCTGTTGCAGAGATTTGTCCATCACCATTTTCATCAAAGCGCTTGAAGATTCGTTCGCGATCAGCTATGTCTTGTGGTTCATCAACCTCTCCCATTCTTTGACAATTTTTTTTAAAAAAATTTTTTTAACAAATATTTTCTAATTTGGAAAAGTTTGTTCTTCTAATTTGTGATTAGTCTAATTTTCACTCACTTAGATCCAAGAAAATGACTTAATTTGAAGTTATAAAGGGGAAGATGTTTGTTAATGTATGGTTAACCTTATCATTAGGGAATGGGCTTTTTGTGGAGTAACTATGAAAGATCATTAACAGAAATAACCATAATCAAAGATCATTAACTGAAATAACAAATTCATAATTGAGATATTTGAGGGACCAATTAAATAAATTGTATCTAAAACCAAGGATTAGAAATTTTAAGTGGATCCATACGTGTTCAGCAATTATTATTATGATAAATTTTAAAAATCACATCGTTTTAATATGAAATTATAATATATCCCTCTTTAGTTTGTAATTATATTAATCCCTTAAAAAGCAATACAAACAAGATATATTAATATATAGTTAGGATACATTAAAGAGTATCTCGAATACATAATAACATAAACCGAATACATAATATGTAGCTCAGATATATTAAAAATTAGGTCGGATACATAATATGTAGCTTAGATACATTATATAATAAACCGGATTACATAATATGTAGCTCGGATATATAAGATACTGACTCGAATACATTAATATGCAGCTCGAATACATTAAAGAAATAAGAGATTTTAGAGGTTTTTAGAAATAGAAGAGGATATTGGAAATAATGAGAACATAAGACGTTTATTTAGTAATTTTTCCTTATTATAATTTGCTCCTTTGAGCTCCTGTCTATTTCCTAACGCTCTTTGTAGCTAGATGCAGGGGTGACTATGCGTACTAAATATCGAATTACTGTATCAAAATTGAAAAATTCGATATTTTATATCGATATCGTACTTTATATGCATTTTATAAAAGAGAAAAATGATAAAATATATTTTGAATTATTATAAATAGCATGTGTATATCTTTATCAGTACTCTTATCGTCCAAATTTTAAAGTATATATACCCTTTATATAAATGATGGGATATGTACCTCAATCTCAACCATCAATTTTGATGTGAAGATTCAAATTAAAAAATGAAATGGAAAACATACAAAGCAAAAAATAAATATCACTTAACGTGGATTGTGAAGCTTATTAGATACCAAAGTTTGAAAGAGAGATGTCCTAAACACTAGAAGATGAGAATCTGCTTGGTCAAATGTCATTGTACTATAATGATGATAATAATAAAAGGCCTAAAAAGAAAAGTGTATCACCTAAATTGTATGAGCGAATATTAAAAGTTTATTGTTATATTGAAACATAAAAGGGAGCACAAACCCCAAATGGAAAACCAAGTTGAATTTTGTGCATTCAAATTTGTTCAAATTTCCAATATTTGATTAGTAATAGAGGCAGCAAAACAATATTGGGAGAACTTTTTTAATTAACTCATATCCATAACAAACACTTGAGCATTCTTTGTTCCACACAAATGCTTTAAAATAACATGTTGAACTTTTCCTGTCTCACTAACTTCTCAACATATACATCATATAAAAGTACGTGCTAGGTATACCATTTTGGTTGATACTAATAGTTTAAACAGGAAAGGGCCAAAAATATCCCTGAATTATAAGACTTATAATTAGGGTTGTTCATGGTTATGATTAAAAAATCGAATCAAATCGAACCGATAAATATATATATAAATTTATAATTATTATATATTATTTATAAATAAATATAAATATTTTGTTAAATTTTAAGTAACTTTAAGACTTTAACTTTACAATTTTCTCAAGTCTAACACGTAAATTTTAGCCCAATTACAATCCTAAGTCCAATTCCATCAAAATTTATTACTATCATACATTTTATAAAATAGTCACACACTTTCTCTTAATTTAATAACTTTGTTCATGTAAAGATAACTTTACTATTTCTTAATTGAACTAACAATAGCTTTTCATTGGATTGTTTATGTAGTAGATGTTTTTTTTTATCAAGATACGTATGTCCTAAAATATTTATTACTTTCAAACCGAAATAACCAGAAAAACTGAATCAAATCGAACCAAATCGTCAATAATCAAATCGATGGTTATTTTTTTCTTTTTCTTTGGTTTGATTTTAGAAATTTAAAAAACTGACTAGATTGGTTTAATTTTGGTTTTAAACAATAGCCGATCCAAATCGAACCACGAACACCCCTACTTATAATCATAAGAATTAGTTAACATGAACAACGAAAAGAGGAAAAATCTAAGGTCACTCATGAGTAGGGGTGTACATGACCGGGTTGGTTCGGGTTTTTCAAATATCAAACCAAATCATTTTTCTCGGATTTTTTAACTTTGTTTTTTTTTTTGGATTTTTTGGGTTTTTTTGATAAAGTTTCATACATACATATAATTTACTTGTACTTCAAATATTTCTTTAATCCTACCAAAATGCAACTATCTAAGTTATTTCTCAAGAAAATGACAAAAAATATGATATGATTAATGACACTAAAATATCCAACAAAAAAAATAATAACAGAATCGCTTAAAACAAATATTGCAAATTAATAAGTCATAATAAAATTGATCATAATTTAAAGTACTGAATCATGCTAAAATAAGTTTAGTAATTATTAGTTACATGACTAAATATTAAAAGAAAGTAAAATGAGATCATGCATTTTAATTATCTAAATCTATGTAAAACTAAAAAACAAATATTCAATATTATTGTCATTCTTAGTGTTGAATTGATTTTCTTTTTGCATTAGTATTAATTTGATTTTTATTTAAACTTTATTATAATTACCAACATGTATGAACTATGATCTTTTATTAGATCATCAAGAATTCTAACTTTCAAACATGAAATAAATATATTAAAAGATTAAAACTATGATAAAGTATTAGAGATATTTAAAAATTATATCAAAGTAAGTATTTTACGTATAAATAAAATTTTAAAATTATATATATAATGTCGGGTTGATTTGGTCTCGGGTTGTTTTTTTCTAGTTAAAACCAACCCAACCCACATATAATCTGATTTTTTTATCCAACACCAAACCAAGTCAAACCAAATCACTAGTCGAGTTTTTTTTTCCGATTTGACTCAATTTGCGATTTGATTCGATTTTCGTTAGATTTTGTACATCCCTACTCATGAGTAAGCTCTCTCCTTTTTTCCCTTCCCATGTAATCTTTTACCTCTCAAGGTTAAAAAGAGTTAAATGACTGAATATATAAATTCGAAGAGGACTTAATTGCGAAGAAGGAAGATATAAAAGTTCAGCTGATGTAAGCATATTATAGGACATCCTTGTGTATCAGTTTTATTAATTTAAAAAAGGAAATACACAATTATTCATGAAATTTATATTTTTTTCAAATAGACACCTTAAGTTTGCGGAATTTATTATCCTATTAAATAATTTTAAATCAAATAAATACACTTATTTTAGCGATTTCTACTCCAACTCTGCAAGCGTGTCTTTCACCCTCCTAATAAAATAATATAATTATTTATATTTTTACCGTTTTTATAAAGGCCGGGTTCTTAACTTGACCGCTCACATTTTAACCTTTCCTCCTAATCAGTTTTTTTTTAATCTTTTCTTCCTCAAAATTGTGATATTGAGTGATCTGAAGTAAAATTGATGCAATTTTCATTTTTTGTGTTGTTTCTATTCTTGCATAAAATAAATATTAATGAGTTCTAATTAATTTGTGTTGGCTAATGGGGCTGTTTTGAGAATCTAGTGGAGTATGAACAAAAAATATTTTTGAGGTCTATCTCTTTCTTTTCTTCTCTTTTTTCTCTGTGTGTGTTTTGTCTGAGTTTTTTCTTCAATTTTTGAACAATATTATCAGTGGACGAAGGAGATCAGAAGCTATCATGTGTGTGTTGTATCCTCTTTCTGAAAATGGTTTTTATATAAAAAAAAAAGCTAGAAATTCGAGGATTGTTGTTGACGTAGTACTCATCTTGTGAAAGTGAATTGAAGTTTGAGAGATATTGCAGTGTTGACTCGTCATGGCACTTCCCCTGTAGCAAGCTTTCATGGCTATTAATATATTGTTGTCTACTATTATTTTTTTGACTTAAATTTTTTTTAAAAGAAAATTACAAATGTAAAAACAAATCCTAAAAAATATAAGATAGATAGTAATTCATATCTTTAATATAAGAAAGTAGACACTATATTAGCTCAATTAAAAATTCTTTTAAAATGCTCTATTTATCCAATTTGTGTGACACTTTTCATTTTTTAAGAGTAAAATAATTTAATTTAATAAAAAATTTGTGCGTAGTCATTTCAGATTGTCGATAGCCACCATCTTTTGACTCTATCTTTCGTAACAATCTGCTCTTTCATAAATACATATAAGGGAAAAGGGTTTGATCGATGTATTCCTCAACTTTGTCATTTGAAACTGATATGTCATCATTATGAAAATGACTCATATATACCTCTACTTATATACAAATAACTCTCATATACCCTTTTCTTCTAACGAAAATGGAAAAAAAAATTAATTTTAGTTTAATTTTTTTTTATTTTTAAAAAAAGTATAATCCCATTACCCATATGAGTATATTTATTCCTGCTCAAACAAATATTTTTTTTTACTTTTTTTTTTTTTTCAATGACTACTTTAGATTTATTATTTTGGTGGTCATATTTATTTATGTTTCACTAATATTCTTATAAAACTTGTTATAAATGATCAAATTTTTTTCTTCAAATGCAAAAATTAAATTATAATATAGATTAAAAAAATTAATTATTATATATATCCACAAAAAATAGTTTTAAATTTTGTTCTTTACACTAAGGAATGAAAGAAAAAAAATAAAATAAGAATAAGAAACTCAAATAATTAGAATCAAAGAAGTCAAAAAATAATTTATGTATGAAAAAGATTAAAATATACCTTGAACTTTGCTAGAAGAATCATATATACCCCTTAATAATTTTTAAGAAAATTAAAAGTCAAAAATATAAATTTAAAATTATTTTTTTCACTTCAATTAAATGAAGGGTATATGTGAGCTCATTTTAAAAAGGTAGAGATATATGTGAGTCGTTTGTATGACAGTAAGAGCATATATGAACCACTTTCATTACAAGAGGCATATTAACTCCAAATGACAAAGTTGAGAGTTATACAGATCATTTTTCCCTAGATATAATATAAAAGCACTAGATTGGAGCTACTTTTTAATCCAATCAGCCAGACTTAATCCTCCTCCAAATCTAATCTTCCTGGGAATTTATCAACGAAATTAAAAAAAAATTGATAACTTTACCTATAATTTTACATTTACATCTAAAAGAAAAAGTTAAAAAGAACGATTTTTTAAAAAATACATAAAATTTTACTAAAATTATATATCATTTCTTATTAAATTTTGGATTTAGGCCCTTGACTGTATATATCCGCCTGGTTCCATCAAAATTTTGGATAGATAATTAGCAAATAAGTATGAAAGGTTAGATAAATCTCTTCACTTGTATGTATTAGATGTCGAGTATTTTTAAAAAAATAAAATTGAGATTTGGTATAAGATTAATGGTTTCAATGAAATTATATTTCATTCTTTCTTCTTAAAACGTATTGATTCAACCCATAAGCGGGGCCAAGCATATTGCTGCAGAAGCAAAACTAGTATAAAATCTCCTAATTATTCCAGAGCTTCTAGAAAGGGATTCATTCATCATAAAGAATTCGATTTAGATTAAGGACACTTATCTAAACGTTTTCGCAACTCAATCATATATAGATGGTGAAATTATAAAAGATTTTACATTTTGGAACTATGTATCTAATTCATAAGAGGAACAAAAAACAAAGATAAGATGTGTATGAACTTCAAGCCAATTACAAGATGAATCAGTCAAAATAAGCATGACCGGCTAAGATATTCTAAGTTTCTTTCTCTTAACCTAAAATGTAATCTTTGTTAGCGTATTCATTTTTTTTGTGCTTTCTCTCATTAACTAGAAGTTAACAAAGAAGCATGCATATCACTAAATAATAAGCCGTCTTTTACATCATCTAGGCATAAGATATTAAATGGATGAATAAGGATGTTGTGCGAATACAATCATGATATTAAAAAAGTAGCGAACTTTATTTTTGAAACTTTAACACAGTCATTTCTTAATAACTCGTTGCTATAACTTCTATTTAACTCATTCTCCACTATCTCTCGTTTAATATCAGTTCTTCATTTTTTTTAGATAGTCGAGTGAGAGCTTTGAAATTTCACTCAGTTCAGGTCCTTAATTTCGATCGAATCGCGAGCAAAGCTCAGCGTTGTTAGATTCATTATCTCTAATCCTGATTTTAAATTTACAATATTGATTTTGTAGAGATATATACTATTAATCATATACTTAGATATACTATTTATTATAGAATAATTATTTATTCAATTATAATA
The DNA here is from genome assembly GCA_022817965.1 of Solanum lycopersicoides. NCBI lineage: Eukaryota > Viridiplantae > Streptophyta > Magnoliopsida > Solanales > Solanaceae > Solanum > Solanum lycopersicoides. The sequence continues at coordinate 57,635,436 of CM040619.1, forward strand.
AAAGTTTAATATATCACATACTCGTTTATGGTGTCTATTTACTTATATAGTAGGTGCTTTAGTGTATAGAGTTTCAGCTTATGCATAAAGGATTAAATCATCGATTCTTGTAAGTATAAGTTTTTCGTTCACAATCTAGTATGGAAATTGGATATGTCATCGGTACGATTGCAGCACGAGATTAGATATAATTTATCTTAATTGTGAGAACGGTATAGTTCCAACTTCTTGTGCTAGTGAATTTTCTATGTATTGAACGAGACCGAGTAGAGATAGTTGTTTTAGAGCGACAAACAAAACCATATTCTCTAAACTATTAAATGTACTTATTTTTTTTATACTGATATAACTGTTATGATTTGCATGTATTAATTATTTTTTTGATCCATTAAAAGGTGAGATTTTGAGATGGGTCAATATGCCTGATAGATTGTACGATAATAATAAATATTAATGAAATAATAAGTTAGTTGATGAAATTCATGTCTTGATATAAAGATTAATGATATGCCTTTTTGAGAAGCTTATAAGTTTTAATCAAATTTATGAATCCGACACATGAAATAAGTTAAGTAGTGCTTTAAAGTAAATTAATCATTGAATTAAATTTGTCAATAATTTAATTTATTGATTAGTGTCACGCCTTGAACTTACACCCTGGGCGGGACTGCACTCGAAGACCATTGTTTGTCCCAAGCGAAGCTTTGACCTGACTTACTTACTGAGAGGAAGACTTAAACTTTAAAAATAACTTGAAATAAAGAACTTATAAAAAACTTAGAATGTCTTTAAAGAAAGCGTTCAAACTAGCCAAAATGGCTACTCAAGTATCATAGCAAAACATCTGCAATACAAATTAAAAACTCATAACTAACTATATGACTGTCTATGAAGCCTCCAAAACAACTGAGATGGATGTTGGGACAAGCCCCAATAAATCATAATGGACAAAAATAAAACAAAAAGCAACAAAAAAAGGAGTCCTCATAAATGCAAAGAGGCTCACCAATAGACTTTGTACTGCTCACTGAATCAACGATGCGCTGGATGTCGATCCTAGGTACCTGCACCTGCATCATAAGACAATGCAGGCCAACTGACATCAGTACATTGAATATACGAGTGTGCGAGTTGAAATGCTAAACATAACTTAAGCTTGAAAAGAATCTAAGAGAAACACTAACATGGCTCTACTCAACTCAACATAACTGAACTGATTTTAATATAAAGTAATGTAAATAAATGCAGTATACAAAAAAGTTTTAAAATATGATTTTCAACTCTATGTACTTATAAATATGAATATAACTCTGTAGGTATGAAAATCTACAATATGAACTCTGTTTTTATATAAAAATACAAATAATTCTGCTGGTATATAAAAATATAAAATACTGTTGTGGGAGTTTCTCTAACCGACAACTATCACTTAAGAGCTATCGTGATGATACAACGTTTTGCCTCACGCTACCAGGGTCGTCATATACCTTGCCATGAGTATAGATACTGAACTACTAAGTGGCTCCACTAGTCTATGCTAAAAAGCACTAAAGGAATCATCTAAAAAGTATGACTCTTTTCTACCCATGGTGGCTACATGGTTTATGGCGGCTCGGAGTTTTCTAAACTCTCCCCCCTCCCCCCCCCCCATATCGGTGCTCAATACTACTTTCAAATATATACTAGCTCTTTATGTTTAAAAACATAACTTCTTTCTGTGGTTTGAGATAATTGCTCAAAACTTAGCTCAAAGACTATCTTGGAAATCTCAGTTTCCTTTCTTGATAAATTTGAAAGCATTTACTTTATATTGAAAAACTAGCTCAAAGACTCTTTACTGAAAAACTAGCTCAACGACTCTTTACTGAAAAACTAGCTCAACGACTCTTTACTGAAAAAAACTAGCTTAAAGGGTCTTTTGAAAATCAAAGTTTCTTTACTTGTTTAAATGTGAAAATATTTTAAACTTTTTGGGCATACATAGTTCCCATATACTTGAAGAAATGAACTTCAACTATATTCTTTACTAAACTCAAAACTTAAGTCTTAAAACAAAGTTAAAATATTTTAAAAACACTTTTGAAAATTTTATGAACTTCTCTTGACTTGACTCTTAACTTCTCTTGGCTTAACTTTCCTCGAATTGAATTATGTATTCAATGATTGTGCTTTGTTATAGGAAAGATCTTACGATGTATAAAAATAATTTAAGATAGTTAATCATCAGAAACGATCAAAAAATCACTGCTGAAACACTAGTCTGCGATGTGGAGGTGTATTAAATTTTTGGTCGGAAAAATAACTTTTGAGGCATAACGGTTCGTGACCGCTCCGACGCAAAAACAATTTTGTCAAATCTGAGGAACACGCGGACCTGCTACTTGTTCCTTGCCCGACTTTTTTCTTCTTTGTTTTCCAGCCCCAATTACCGTAAACTCGACTATTCTTCTCAAGTTGTCTTTAGTTTTGGATGTCCAGTATGTATAGACACGAATCTAACTCAAACAAAACAAGGAAACAATATTTTAACCTCCAGGATCTCCTCAATCTCAACTTAACTCAAAAACGAAAGTCAATTTCAATAACAACATTTAAGATTCATAAACTTTCAACTTGATAGAACAAACTTTGCTGAAATAATCAGGATTGGTGCATGAGTGAATGAAGCCAACACAATGAAAGACTTACATACATCTTTAGGGATCAAACCTTGTCGAAATCGACAAGCTAAACCTCCAAGAACGACGAACTTTACCTTTTCTCCTCTTGTGTTCTTTCTCCGAAAATTCTAGCATAAAGTTCTAATTGTCTAAACTGAATCAACTTAGTTTTGACCCTTAATTAATTCACTAAAAAAGAATTAAAATAATCGGCTATGGAAAAGACTAAAACACCCTTTAAAAATTTGGATTGGACATTTCCTTGTTTAAATATCCCGACTTCCAAAGGGCATATTCACTCATAAGAACTCAAAATCACGCAAACTTGGCTGCGATGGAATGATTAATCCAAGAGATTTTCAACCATACCTGGAAGTACACCTAACTCATCCTGAGCTAGGAGTTATGTCTGTTTGAAGTTGACCAAAAACTCAACCCAACTTAACTTAACCAATTTGTCCAGATTTTTATTATTTTCAAAAATTACTCTTTCTAATTCTACTTTCTAGTTCTTTTAATTTGCGAGATGTTATAATTAGTATGTGTAATGTTAACATGGGAAATTACATAAGTGTTTAATATGAAATTTTGAAGTATAAATAGAGGACTGCAATTACGACTTTCTAGTGGAATGATTTGTAATTTATTAGAGTACGAATAATTTAAATTAATTATTTAAAATTATTCCATAATCAAAAGTCCCATTAATTAATTATGTGGTTCTTACTGTGTCATATTTAACTACAACTCAAAAAAAAAAGGTATAGCTTTAGTTTTTTTGGAAAAAGAAAACGTGTTTTTTCTTGTGTTTTTTTTAAAAAACTTGGGTTTTCTTCTCCCTTTTGATTTGGGAAGAAATCTCTATAAATATGGTTCTTCTAATCGAGAAAAAAAATTATATTGATACTTGTCCACCCAAATATTAAAAAAGTTGAATTATTAATTTGAGATCACGATAGAAACTTAGAGCTCAATTAGCTGAAGTTTGATTCACTTCAAGATATGTGGAGTTTGATTCGCTTCAAATAGAGATCGAGTAGCTGAAGTTTGATTCACTTCAAGATGATTCGCTTCAAATAGAGTTCGAGTAGCTGAAGTTTGATTCACTTCAAGATATCAGATTTTTTTTTGAGTTCTAGTTAAATATGACACAGTAAGAACCACATAATTAATTAATGGGACTTTTGATTATGAAAATAATTTCAAATAATTAATTTAAATTATTCGTACTCTAATAAATTAGAAATCATTCCATCAGAAAGTCGTAATTGCAGTCCTCTATTTATACTTTAAAATTTCATATTAAACACTTATGTAATTTCCCATGTTAAGATTACACATACTAATTGTAACATCTCGCAAATTAAATCTCGCAAATTAAAAGAACTAGAAAGTAGAATTAGAAAGAGTAATTTTTGAAAATAATAAAAATCTGATCACTTCAAGATGATTCGCTTCAAATAGAGCTCGAGTAGCTGAAGTTTGATTCACTTCAAGATGATCCTCTTCAAATAGAGCTCGAGTAGCTGAAGTTTGATTCACTTCAACATATTAGAAGTTTGATTCGCTTCAAAATACCTGCAGAAGAATGTAGAGCTGAAGTTTAATTCGCTTCAAGATATCTGCACAAGAATGTAGAGTTGGAGGTTATTCTTCAAGATATCTGCACACATTTCGAGAGATAATCATTGAATTAAATTTCAGTAAGTTTCGATGCTCTAGCATAAATGTTTTGATTATCCATTATTCATATAACTAGTTTGATTTTGATTTATTTCCGTTGTGCATATATTTTTCCAACGCAACTTCCATGTAAGGTGACTCAGTCTAAATATGTAACTTTTTTTCTCAAGCAGTACATAATAAATGAACGCAATCAATTTAATAGAAAGAAGCAAAATAATCACATAGTTAAAGTAGAAAAACTTAACAACTCAATTATATAAAAACATAACAAAAATTCATTGTACAAAAGTGTCATCCATGAATAGCTCAAGCGTGTAGGTAAATAATAAGTATCTTAATATATAATTTGGAAAAAGTTTTTTCAAGTTAAATATAAGTCATTTGTTGCAACACAACACGTTGATTCTTATTCTCAAAAATATTATTGATAGTTAACAAATTTAAGTATTTTTATTCAAAGTTTTAAAATATCAAATAAAGTTTTGTTTTATCTAACTAAAAACTTAAAATTTGAAAAGGAAAGTTTACTATATTCATTAGGATTGTTCATGGTTATGGTTAACAACCAAATCAAATCGCAATCCGAACCAAACCGATTAAAAAAATTGATATCTGGTTTAGTTTGGTTAGGTTTGATTTTTAAATTTTGAAAATCGATACTATTTGGTTTGGTTTTGGTCTTACTAAAAAACAAGCGCAAAAATAACCAAATCGAACCGATAAATTAGATATATAATTTTATAATTATTTATATATTATTCATAAATAAATTAAAAATATTTTGTTAAATTTTAATTAACTTTAAGTCTTTAACTTTACCATTTTTTCAAGTCCAACACTTTAGCCAAGGTATAACAATCTCAAATCCAAGTCTATCAAAATCCATTTTAGTCTTTACTTACAGTACTTCACAAAAAATAGTCATATTTTTTCTTAAATGAATCACTTTGTTCGTATAATAATAACTCTATGTATTGTTTAATTGCTTGACTGAAGCGACATTAGCTTTTCTGTAGATTGTTCATGTACGTGGTGTTTGTGTCTATCGAGATAAGTACATCCTCAAAAAAAATTTACTTTCAAACTGAATAAACCAGAAAAACTGAATCAAACCGACAATAACCGAACCGATGGTTATTTTTTCGTTCGATTTGGTTTGGTTTTAGAAATTTAAAAAACCGACTAAATTGATTTAATTTTAATTTTAATCAATAATCAATTTAAACCGAACCACGAACACCCCTAATATTCATAATGCCATGACTACGTAAGGAAATAATAAAATTTCCGAAATATTAGTTGTAACTTTTATAAGTTTTAAAGATTAAGATTTTTATTTTAAATTAAACTGCCTAAATAAATATTTAAGAAGTAAGAATTATCAACTAAACTATAGAAGGTTGAATTCAAGATTAATTAAGGAGGCAGACGAAATTAGCCTCTTGCTATATTAGCTATAATCTCATCGATTTAATCTTTTACGGATGGTGAGCACTCACAAGTTAATATACATATTTATACCATTTTTTTAATACAAATACAAAATCTATAAAATAAAATAAAAAATTCTAAATTCATCCAAACTCATGAATCTGGTAAAGCTAGCTCAAAGGGAACCGATATGAGACTTTTGTCATTCTTTAACATCTCACCTCACGCCCAGTGCTTAGCACGGGAACCGATATGAGACTTTTGTCATTCTTTAACATCTCACCTCACGCTCAGTGCTGAGCACCCTCTCTCTGCTCTGATACCATGTTCTTTAACACCCCACCTCACGCGCCCAGTGCTTAGCATCCTCTCTCTGCTCTGATACCATGTAAAATTAGGTCTTAGGCCTAACTCACACCCCAAAAGCTAGCTCAAAGGGAGGAGGATTGTCCAAGCCTTATAAAGAGTCAACTCATCTCATTAACCACCGGTGTGGGATTTGTCATTCTTTAACACTATCTAATTAATAAAAACCGTAACAGTTATTGGTTAGAAAACTAAATCAATTATAAAATTTTGCTTTCAAAAATTAAAAACCAACTTAAACTAGTGTATAAAAAATTACAGTCTAATGTAGCCTTTTGTTTCAGAAAAAAACATTTTAAATAGTTGAATAATTCTAAATCCAAGCACATGCACTTATTTCCCAAATTTCTAATGTCAGTTCTTCTAAAAACTAAATTTTAGTAAATAGTGATAAACTTTCCTCGTTCTCTTTACTTCAAACAGAAGTACCTGTGCAACAAATAATCAATTTTACCGCAATGATATAATTATCATTATATTATATTTACTGACAACAAATATGAATAGTTATAATCAATATTCTATATAAATATTGTTAAAAAATTTATCGACTCTGAATGTAATAATATTACTTAATTATTGTTGAATGTTGGTGCAGTGATAATTATTGACCCTAACTTTTATTATGATTAAATATTTCTTTTATTATAGTGTATAATATAATTCATGTTTACTTGGAAGCTTAAAACTCTAGCTTTTAGTATGAGTAATTTGCTCCTCTGGTAGTAGAGGTGACATATTAAACTAATTAAAAGTCTAGTCCTTTATATTTTGTACATTATTTTAAATACAAAGAAGGCCTAAAGGTAAGGCTAGTCCTTCAAGTAATATAATTCATAAATTTAACCATTCAAAGTGTCTTTTACTCAAATTATAAACTCGTACGGTGTTTAGAAGCAAAGTATATTATATTATTATTATTCTCATTTTAAAAAATATTTATCTTTGAGCTCCAAATAAACCAACAAATTACGGAAGTATCACTACTTTCGGTTATGTTTTTCACGGAAGTACTCTTTGTTAATTTTACTTTTTGGCCCATCAATTATATTTGTAGCTTAAAAATAGGCACATAAACTAGTAATTTCTTCGTAAAACTAAACATTTTATATAGTATATATTTAGGATAATTATATATAATAGCAAACTAATAATCTAAAATAAATGGAGTAGATAGGGTTTGATTTAATTGTGCTCCATAGCAAACGTTTGCAAAAAATTGCCAGACGCCTCTCTCCCAAATATCTCGCTCGCCACTCTCCTCCAATCTCTCGCTCGCTTCCTCACTTTTTATACAAACACAAGTGTATGAAAATTGTTTCTAATTGTATAAGGCAGAGAAAATTGTATAAATACATATATTTTTGTTCCCCTCTCTCCCCTCTTCCAGATCTCGCTCGCCACTCTCCCAAATCTTGCTCGCCACCCTCGCCTTTCTCACTTATACAAACAGAAGCGAAATGTATAAATTGCGTTTCTGTTTGTATAAAGCGTGAGAAAATTGTATATACACATGCAAGTACATATATTTTCGTCCTATACACTTATAATTATACAATAAAAATACTCCCCTCCCCAGTTTCTTTTGTCTTTCTCTCTTTCTCGTTTTATACAATTTTCAAATTGTATCTAATTTCTCTCTTTCTCGTTTTATATAATTCGATTCAATTGTATATTCCTTGTCAAGTCTCTTTTGTCTTTATTTCTTTCTCATTTTATACAAATTCAAATTGTATATAATCGTTCTATACACTTATAATAATACAATTCGTTTTATACACTTCGTTTTTATACAGTTCTCTGCCTCGTTTTATACAATTTGCTTCAACTGTATATGTATAGCGAATTATACAGTTTCTATGTTTGCTATAGAGCGCAATTATGCAAACTTTGCTATAGCATACAAATATGAATTTTTTATTTGCTATATGTGAAAGTTACCCTATATATTTTTTAAAACTAGTATAATATTATTTGTCGATACTCATGCTATAATAAGGATTAACGGTAAATTTTGTTGAAGATTAAATTATTTACCAAAAGAATTAAGGATCAATTTCCACTAAGTAACATATTTTTTCTTTCTCTTTCAATAATCACTCATATTCTAAAAAATTTATATTCGCGTTTGATTATTAAAAAAAATTGGTAGCATTTTCTCCGAAAAAATGTGTTAACGTGAAGTGAAAGCATAAAGAGTAGTGTGATCTGGCGAAATAAATTAGTAGATAACTGTGTAGACTTTAGCATGTGAAGTCCCATTATTGTGAGGGGCAACAAAAGCAGATCACTTGTTTTCTTTTAATTTGTCCCCCAACAATTAACTGAATCCATGCCTTGACAGGTACTCCTCAATCATCAACTCCTTATTTGTATCACTCATATTATTATTTTTAAATATGTTAAATCGATAATATAGGAAAAGTGTGAACCATTCAGAAGATCATTCAGACTTTATGAATTACTGTTGAATTTAGTTCGATTTCAAGAACTCAAATTGAATCAGTATATCAATATCATGCCTTAAAGAGTTCTTGAACCTCCACTCGCTTTAGCACGAGATTTTAAGTCTAGTGTGTGTATTAATTCCAGGGGCGGCTCTATCCTTTAAGAAATTAGGCATTTGCCTTAGGCCCCCAATTTGTAGGGGGCCTCAAATTTTTGTTAAAATTAAATTATGTGTTATATTTTTTATAGAAAAATTAATTATTTATGATAAAATGTATAATTTTTTTAATAATAAATTATTTTATCCACTTTAACATTTTTTTTACTTTGTTAAAAATAAGAATTAATAGTGAAAAGTATTGAATAAAGTGAATTACAAATTCTTTTTTATTTTTTTTAAAAATTTTTAGTTTCAAGCATTACTATAAACATACTAAAATGAGGTATACCAAGTCATCAACTTCTTGAGTCAAATTCTATGGTTCTAATTCTTATCTTTATTTAATATTTGTCAATTTATTACTTTTAGCATTATGTCAATTATACATATAATAATTGTCTCACTTGAAGGATGTTTTTTAGTGGTGAGTTGATGAAATCTTACCAAAAACTAGTAACTGAAAAAACAATATTAAGTACTAATAATTTCCATCTAAATAGTGTAAAGAAAATATTTTTTGAATAAATACATATATAGAGTGTATTTATATTTTAGGCCGCGAATTAAAATTTCGCTTTAGGCCCCTAATTACGTTGAGCCGCCCCTGATTAATTCGCCAACAAAATATCTTGATGAGATTTTCACTTGCGTACTTTTACCTTTACATTATTATTGCCTTGCTATGGGTATTTTTTGCTATAATATAAATAATAAAAAACAAATAAGTTGTAGTTATTTCCATCTTTACTTCCACTTCTCCAAGAAGTTATTCCCATCTTTGCTTGTACTCCTCTATTTCTTGAGTTGTAGTATTACATTTTACAAACGTAAGCAAAGGGTGGAAAGTTGGGAAAAGGAGAGACAAAACAATGGAAAATGTTAGCTAGTAATATATATATTAAATATGTTACCATTTTTCATCGTGTCAACTTGGGATTTGTTTAGCATAGCTGAGATTGTATTATTTTTGGAACCAAAAGAGAAAAAGAAATCTCATGCTATCATCAATAATCTTTTCAGTGTAATAATTGTCTAAGTAAAACTTTTAAAAGTAAATTAAAGTAGTTTCCTATAGAACTCTAGGAATTATGTACTTTGCGTTTGATAATCAGTTTGCACCTACTTGTGGTGGGAGTAGAGGTATCAATCGAATTAAATTTCAATAGATTTAAATTAATTGAGTTAATAAATAAATGAGTTACTAGTTTTATTCAGACTTAATTCTTATTTTTAATGTGTTTTTATAATTTTTAGCTACTATAAAATTATTATTTTCTTATGATCACTATATATAATATAACAAATTAAAAGGTATTTTTTTAAAAAAATTAAAATAATTTTAAAATTTGAAATGTGTCACATAAATTAAATATGGAGGAGTATTTTTGGTAGGTTAATTTAGGTACTAGAGTTGTAGTTGCATGCCAATTGTGATGGCAACTGAAAGTGGAGTAGATTTCATTGATCACGCGAATAATCCGCGTGACAGGGAGGGCCATTATACCCGATTCCCCTTCTTCCGCGTTAAACCGCGTGATCCTTCGCTATAAATTCCCACAATACAACCCCAATTAACTAACAGACTAAAAATTAATCTCCCCTAACATGGCAAAGCTTACGCCGAAGATGAAGGAAGTCGAGAAAGTATTTCGAAAATACGACACCAACGGCGACGGAAAAATCTCTCTATCGGAGCTCGACGGAGTTTTGAATGCTCTAGGCACTAAAACGACGTCGGACGAGGCTAAGCGAATGATGCTAGAGGTTGATACCGACGGTGATGGTTTCATCGATTTGGAAGAGTTCGCTGCGTTTCACTGTCCGGTTGAAGGATCAAACAGTAAGGATCTCCGTGACGCTTTCGATTTGTATGATAAGGATAAGAACGGGAAGATTTCGGCTGCGGAGTTGCACTCTGTTATGAAAGGCATTGGAGAGAAGTGTTCGCTTAAGGATTGCCGGCGTATGATTAGTTCCGTTGATGACGACGGTGACGGTAGTGTTAATTTTGAAGAGTTTAAGAAGATGATGACTAGAGCTTAATGGTAGGCGTTTAATTTGAAACTGATTAGTAGATAAATGTGTTCGTTTCGTTTGACTGATTTCCATATGTGGGTGTAAGTGTTAATAGGAATTCGATTTACCAAAAGTTGAATAATCGAATATCAATCATCCTTGATTCAAAAACGCCAAATTGCGTACATTGCGTACTAGATCTGTTTGCTTTTCATTATTTAGTAATGCGCATTGCATATTTCTTATTGTGTTGTTGCTGCTCGTTCCTTTGTTGGTTGGTTTACAGTATTTGCATCATTCATTGTGGTAGGTTAGGTTTAGATGTTGGAGTGGTGCACATTGGCTAGATGCTTCTGTTGGGTTATTGTGGTCGATATTCAATAGGGACTACTTTACAAATATCATGTCAATTGCATATCTTAAACCATAATTAGTGTTAGGTGTGAACTTTTACACGCAAATCATATTGACCCTATGTATATTTAATTTTATATTATTAAGAAAATAAATACAATTAAATTTTTAAATATTTTTTGCAAATCAATTTAAATAACTTAATAACATAGAAAAAATATTTTATTCAAATTCTCCAAACAACAACAAAATCGTCACCTTTTTCGCCTACATGTGATGTAAAAAAGAGGAGGAACTTTCATATAGTCACTAAAAAATAACATAATTACTTTTTATAACTATAGTTTGATAATTACAATTCGTAGCTACATGTTGTAGGGAGGAGAGAGGCGAGCGAGACTGGGAGAGAGGTGAATTGTATATGTATATTGGTTAGATAATTGTATATTATACATATGTATTTGTATAAAAAGCAAGCGAGATTGGGAGAGAGAGGAGACAGGCGAGCGAGATTGGGAGAGGGAAAGGAGAGGCGAGCGAGAGAGGAGAGAAAGTGGGAGAGAGGTGAACTGTATATGTATTTTGGTTAGATAGTTGTATATTATACATAGGCATTTGTATAAATGCAAGTGAGAGTGGGAGAGAGAGCAGAAATGCGAGCGAGATTGGGAGAGGCGAGCGAGAGAGGACAGAGAGTGGGAGAGAGGTGAATTGTATATATATATTGATTAGATAATTGTATATTACATATGTATTTGTATATTCTAGCGAATTATGCATATACAAATGTGGCTAATTATATAAATTCGAAGTCAGCCACATAATTAATGTGTAATGTTAGTCGTGAATATTAATTATAGCTAACTATATCTATAATGAGTAATTAAGTAGTATAAATTTACTTAGCCACGTAATTTTTCCAAAAAGATTTCTAGTGTTGGCTAAAGAAACAAGATATCCTACAGTCAATTAATTTAATATAACTTATAAAAATCCCAGTGTAAGGATTTAAATTACATTATATCCCTACTTTTTTTTTAATTTACAAAAATCCCTCAAAAATTAGTGACATCCGGATACATAGTAAAAAGGTGGATACATTAAATTTGATACATTAAAATAAAATCAGTTACACTTTCAAAGATTAAATTTGATACATTAAAACAAAACCAGTTACACTTTTAAAGGAAAGATAATATAAAATTGATGTCAGTTCTCCAAATCATGCTAATCTAATTGATTTTTATCTCTCCCAAATTTAAAGACTCGGTCAAATCAAAATTCAATTTTACTTCTCTCAATTCTCTTCCAACTCCACCCATCTTCAATTCAATTTTTTTTTCTCAATTCTATTCCAAATTCGTCTAACTTCAAACAATTCAAATTGTTTCTTTCAATTCTCACCCAAATCGTAATAGATTGAAAAAAGTCAAAAACAATAGCTATGATGAATCTTTTAAGACTAGATAAGAACTTATGTTAAAGAAATTTTCGCGATGCATGGTGATCAATCGACCATGTCTTGCACCTGTCTTGATTTGTTGTGTTTGATAGAAAAAAATTGCTTGTAATATATGTGGCAGGTTCCAAAAGAAAGACGACAAAGCTACTCACAGTAAATTTCTCACTATTGATGGTAATGGTTCTTCTAGGCCTTATTGACTGTTGTACAAATGGAAAAAGAATAAATTGGAACTCAAAGAAGAATTTGAGCTTCCACTTTCCTAATTGTCGATAATAACAAAAGTCACAGATAACTTTTTTGTCAACAAAATTGGAGAGGGTGGATTTGGACCAGTTTCAAGGTATATACATTGAAATTTATTGGAATAGTAATCAGTTTTTTGCTTAAATTAGTGTATCAGACATGACCTATTCAATGAAGAAATCTTTTAGATTTGATTCAAAAAATTTGTTGAAATTTTGGATAAGGGAGGTGAGTTATGAATGATACAAAAGTGATGAAATTATTGTTGGACAAACAAATTCTTTTGTGAATCTTCAAGTTCATCGAAGATCCTTTCAAATTTAATTCAAAATTATTGAAAATTTTGAGTTTCAAAATTATTCTCCTAGTTCATTGAATATCTGTTCAATTTTGATTCAAAATATCATAAATTTTGAGAAGATATATCACGAAAATTCTTTCAATTTAAATTGATTAGTGTTATATTTTTAGTACATTAAATAAAAAAGTGTTGCGCATAAGATTTTAGGTTTGAGATGATACATTTTTATTTCGTAACTGTTATGTATCGGATACATTTAGTATGACTTATAATTTATATATCATGCCTAAAAAGTTAGTCCATGATACATTATTATTTATGTATCTTATTTTGTTTGAGAAATACTATATTTTATTTTTAAAAGAAAATATGATACATGTAATTGTTTCAAATAGCATAATTTTTGGTGTGTAATACATAACACAAATTTTGTGTATCAAATACACCTATATTAAACATGATAAATACTAATCGAAGATTCAACAACATCAGAGTTATGTATCACTACCTTAAATGCGAACATGATACATTACATAAATCAAAAGTTATTGTAAAAGTGATGTATTAGATCAGTGGTAACACTAAAAAAGACTAATTTAAGAATCAAAAGTAAGCCAAAAAAATTGAAAGATCGAACCAACAAATGAAGTGTATCAAGACCGCCATCAGAAATTTCTAGAACCACTTCAAATGCACTCCAAGATGATATATATGCATTTCAAAGATTTTCCACCTCTCTTCCATAAAGAGATCGGGGATAAAAGATTCAGTAATTTTTAATATGAAAAAAAAAAAATAAAAGAAATTGAAAATTGAATTGATTGAAAGAAACCTACTTCTTTGAATAACTTGAAATCATTTATTAGAAAGAGAAAAAAATTGAAATTCAATAATAGATTAATGAAAGTAACTGTGGTCTGTGGAGAGATTTGTGAAATGAAAAAAAAGAATGAAAATCATGGATAGGAGATTCCAAATTAATGTATCCAAAAAAAAGATGAGGGCAAAAAAAAAAAAAAGAAATTTTGATATTTTTTAAAATGATAGAAAAATAAGAAAATATGATAATAAATGATGTGTAATTAGATAATTTTATCATTAATTTATGTTTGACCCACTAAGGAAAATAGTTGTGTCTGAGTAAATTATATATTAAAGGATATATTCAAGTGCCATATTAAGGTTATTCAATCAAGTTTATTACCTTGAGACGTATACTCACAAGTCCGCAGGGGTGGAATTTGATATTTAAAATATATATCTCAACCTATCAAATATTAATAGATTTGATCGATGAAGCCCCGACCAACAATGCACTAATCGGAACACAACCTTTTGACGGAACGCCCAAGCGATCTGCTCTTCACAACGAGATGGCAATTTATATGAGTTGGGGTGAATAACAAATTACCTAAAATTGGGTGATTATCCAAATCTCTAACTCTCTTGACTGAGCCTACATTCAAGTAACAAAGATCATACTTGTAATAGCAAGAAAATCTTTCATTAGTCCTAAATTTTGTTGGTTTATCTAGTCCTAAATTTGAATCATTTTTAATAACATTTCTGGTCCAAGAAGAATGAGCAAATTAGGTGAAAGGAGTATTCACAAATTGCAATTTTCCAAACCTGGTCGCTTGCATTGTTTTTTGGTTCATATCCAAATCCTCCAGGTCTATTCTTTGACAGAACAATGATCTATACATATTGCTGAAAGAACTATTGGAAGCCACATTTTAGACCAAATTCCAATACATTTTGGAAGCACGTATGGTTTTGGTGTGATAAATGGTACATCTCTTTCTTTAACTAAAGATTTCGATGTTCCATTGCTAAAAATAATAAAGCCATGATAGGGAGGTGTTCTCTCCTTATTGGACATGCAACACGACTCTCTTCAAAGCGGATACCAAACACTAGTGAGAACTGAGAAGTCAAAAATAATACAGAAATACAATAGATTTGTGTAATCATATTATTAGACGCGAATTTTGTTATCAGCATGTAAGTGCAACAAACCTGAATTCTCAATATAGATACATAAGCATTATAGTCATTGATAATTAAATTATATTAGGCGTAATGACCTGGGAGACCGCTTTGTTTGTCAGTTGGACCCTCCTACTCAACATTTTGCCTATCAAACTCTTAAACTCATCGGAACACAATATTTTAAACTCATCGAACACAATATTTTAATCTCATCTGAATATTGACCAAGCTTATGTGACTTTTAATATTGTGAGTTGGAAATATGTGTGATTACACGCGCTTCAGAGCGAGTTAAAACAATATTTTACATTTAAAAAAAATCAATTCAACAAAATTAGAATATAAGATTCATCTTCTTGAACCCTCCTTCACCCACTCACCCACCCTTTCTTCTTCTCCATCAGCCCTCTCTCCTCTACCCCTCACCAAAAACCTCAACTTTCTTCTTTCTCTAGCCCCACATTCACTTTTCTCCGCCTCTTCTTCTTTTTTTATACAAATCAATATTCTCAACTAGGGGTGTACATGACCGGGTTGGTTCGAGTTTTTCAAATATCAAACCAAACTATTTGTGTCGGATTTATTATGTTTGGAAAATATTAGTACCATTCTTTTATTAGATGGTTTTAACAAGGAGATGATGTAGATAATGTGAAGGATTGTGACTATTGAAAATTTTAAGACTCCATTGAGAAGATTGAAAAAGCTTTAAAAATAATAAATGGGTCTTGTGAATTTGTAAAAATAATCAAAAATTTTGATTGGGGTTCATTGAGTTTGTGTTGGTGAACTTGTAGATGAACTTACAAGTTAAACGAAGAAGAATTTGATCTAATGAGTATGAATCTAGTGCTCAATTTGTGACTAAATATGAAGAAGATGACTATTTGAAAAGTTACAGAATTTAAAGAATTGATGTGTTTAATTTTTTATTTTTTAGCACATAATTTTGCATCTAGTACTAAAAATGATGTGGAATTCGATCCACGTGTAATTGTGTCCATTACAGGCACATTGACCGGAGGAGAAAGGGGCTTATAATGTTGTATTCTTATGGATTTAAGGGTCTCGTTGGCAAAGTGATGAGTATGATGGTTCAACTGACAAACTAAGTCAAGTACAGAGGTCTTTCAGCTCATTCTGTCATTATAATAACAACACTTGAATTACAAAGAGAAGTACTGAAATACAAGTAACTAAAGATAGAGATAAGAATGAGAATGAAAAGTGAAAACTCTAGAAGGAAGAGGAGAGGAAAAGACCGTTTCTTCATGATACGCATATTCCTCCAAAAACCACATATGATAACCATTTAAAGTCTACTCAACCTGGATCCCTACAAAACAAGTATTGGGCTGTCTTATTCTCGGATCTTTCTGTGGTTTAGCCTAAAGCCCAACAACTTGGCCAGCCGTGTTCATTAACAGTAAGTAACAAAACAAAAGGATAAGTTCGTTTAATATTTTCACATAAATAAATACAGAATCTAGCTTTTCCCAGAATATAAGCTGCAACAGAATTAGCTATAGATTCTTGGAACTAGGAACGTCTATCCATTGCAATTGAAGCTCTATTTCACCACACTCAACATTCCTCAACCTAAGAAACACATTTTGGATAACCTTGCCATTTTCATACACAATACAGCTTTCTTCTGAATAGCAATTCTGCCTGCTAGGCATTATTCTCGAAATTATGACTCCATTCGGGATGTTCTTAAAGCGCGTCATCCTTACTGCATCTATAAATGGTACAATGTCAAGTTCCGCGTCCCCCATTTTATCATCGTAAGAAAATGTATCCTTGTCATAAACTTGCTGCAATGACAGCAATAGAAACACAATAAAGATCACACTCTGGTTTTATTAATTGAAAACAAGTCATATAAGCTATTGAATTAAATTGTAATGATCATTTTTAAGTAGGTGTGTCAAATAGCGCGATTGAATTTAGGCGGATCAAATAGTAAAAGTTAATAAATGGACGGGTCAAATCGGGTTATTTCCCTACACCTAGCTACACTTGATGAATATGAATTATAACTAGAACAAGGCCGTTGAACTTGAAATGCATATTTTACCTTCGAAGACTGAATTGATACGGTATTAGGATGTTTTCTAAACGTGTATTATTGTTTAATTTCATAATTAAACTACATGAAGAACATTAAATTACCAGCTTGATTGGGAGAATAGGCTCAGTAATGCATAGCGTTAAGTCTTCATTCCATTCAGGATTAACATTCTTCTTCACCACTCGAGTCTTCAATTTCTGATTCCAATAACATCAAACACAAAATTAACAAAACAATTCAGCAATTCCCACCACAATTCGTATGATAATTTTTTTTAATTTTTTTTTGTGTAAACTGAAAATAGTCAACAATTACATAAATCTCGCGCACACAAGAAAACGAGAGATACGATAAACAAGCTTTGTTTTCTCAGTTCATGAAAATTACAGAATTTTGATTTTATAATTAAAAAATAACACAGAGAAATCTGAGGTTACGGAATTTTGAATAAAGAAGAACAGAAATGAGGTGAAACTGAAAGAGGGAAGAAGAAAAGGGGGAAAATTACCTGTTTGCCCATGGTAACAACAACATATGGATCACTGCTTCTTAAGTCTCTAATGGCCAAATTGATGCCTCTGATTATACGAACTCTGAGAAGACCCAACTGATTCTCCATTTGAAAGCTTTAAAACTTGTAGTGATTGGTTTTGCAGAAGTGGGTAGAGCTTTATAGTTAAAATGTAAAACCTTAGAAGGGTATAGGCAGGGGATGGGGTCCACAGAATTGCAAGTTTGAAAAATTGAAAATCTACCCCAGAAAGGAATGTGAAGAAACATCCAGAACCTTACCCCTCAATATTTATGATCTAAGCGTGTTTGAATTGACTTTTGACTTATTATTAAGTTAAAAGTATCTTTTAGTTAATGACTTTGGTCTATTTTGTATTTTTTTACTTTAAAATAAGTATTTTTCAGTTTTATTCAAACATTTTAAAATTGCTTAAAAATTATTTTATCTTAAAAATACTTAAAATAAGTTAAATTCTAACCGACGTTTAGTTTCACTATAAATGAGTTTACTTTTTTTCTTTTGAAAAAGAGAATATTTTCTTGATATTATGGCGTTCTATTATTACGATATCTTCCTTACTATTAAGACATTAATCAATTTTGTTCGAAGGTTAACAAGTTAATATATTAGATCTGCGGATATATTATTAGGTTTGTTTGAATAATAAGAAGTAGTTTTTATGTTTAAGAACTTATTAACATTTTTAATTAGAAAAAGTTCTTTACGCTTACGCCTCAAAAGAAAAACGCGTCTCACCTAAGCATATGTCCAAAATGATAGGGTTTATGTCTCATGATATTGTTAGCTCCAAAATTCTTCTCAATATAATTTCACTATGCTCCGTCCTGAAATTCACCTCGAAACTCACTCTAAAATTGTCTTGTGTCAACATATTATATTAAAAAATGACCAATTAATCAAGTCAAATTCATAAGTATATGAGAATAGCTCAAAAAAAGACAATTAGCATCGCGTCAATCAATATGTGACAAATTTAACATGCAATGTTTCCTTTGTTAGTGTTTCTTTAACAAACATAATTAGGGTCTCTTTAAATTGAGACCCTCTCTTTCCTTTTCTTTTATTTCTTACTTAATCATTGTTTTCCGTTTTTGGCCAAAATCATCCTTAAACTATACCCCTAACTTAATGTACATTCTTAGCAAAAAAACATTCTTCAAATATTTTAAAGTGAACAATTTTCATCCTTCTATTTTAATTTATCAGAAAATATTTGATATTAAAAATATTATTAGTTGAAATATGTTTCTTTTCAATTGAATATACTAGAAGTGGCGTTTGTTGGAAACTTTCGCTTCTAATAATGTAGAAAGAAACTCAAATGCGAGACATAATCAATATTTTGATCACTTCAATATCAGATTGACCCAAAAAATTTATTGATTTAAATGCAGTTTGGCTATGAAAAAGGTAAAGATAATTAAGTTACAGCTTCTTTTTGTTACTAAATAAGAAAATAGCACCTTCCAAACATTTTTTTTATTTCCGTAAGCAATAATGTCTAAGATTTTAAATATTATTTTCAGGAACTTCATACATAGCAACTAATTAAATTATGCAGGAAAACTTTTATTGATAGTCACGTGACTGCTCATGTTTTTTGTAGGATCCCTTAATTTTTTGAGGAAATTTAACATAAGAATGAAAATTGCTCACTTTTAAATACTTAAAGGATGTTTTCTGCTAAGACTGATACTTGAAGGATGTAGTTTAAGTTTGGGATATAGTTGAAAGATGTTTTTGGCCAAAAACTCTTTTCCGTTTTAAGTTTTTTTTTTCTTAATAAAGAAGGTATTCAAGTTAATTAAGGTATACTTAAATTATTTCATCTATAACGCCGCCATGGTAACTCAATTTATTAACTACTTGAATGAGAGTTCGATAATAATATTTTGCACGGGAATGCGAGATAGTAACGACCAAAAATTGTAGGGGTGAACAATTACCCTTTTGAACATATACTAACTACAAAATAGAAAAGGGACCACTATGTTGAAATTAATGAAACATGAGATGTGTACAAATGAAAGGACGAAAATGTTTTTGATGTCATTATAATTCAGAAAATGATAGAAATATAGATGGACGATATATAATTTTCCCTAACAGTACTCAAAAGTCAAGTAGTTGGCATTGGGGTACATATATCCACCAGCAAAATGTGAGTTGAGACATCACAATCCTGTGTATGGATAGAGTACGCCTGATCCCATGCATATATAGTCAGTTAGCAGTCTAGTACACACTATATATATATACACACCTAACATAGTAGTGTTCGATTGAATTAATTGATTTTTTAAATATTTTTTTATTTTTAATTTTAAAGATGTTTGAAAAGGCTAAAAGTATTTTAAATACTAGTTTTTAAGTCATAAAAGTTTTGAGATAAGTAAAAAATAATGTACCTTTTACTTTATGACTTATAAATAAGTATATTTTATAAGCTCGTCCAAACGGGTATAGTACTTGCATGTTATAGTGGAAGTGTAAAATAAAGAACACAAGATTTAACTTGGTTTGAATTATAGCTTACGTCCATTAGAAAATAATTATTTTTATATGTCTTGAATAATTCTTCTCCCTTTGAGCTAGTTTTTAAGTGTGAGGTAGGCTCAAGATCAATTTCAATATGATATATCCATCTCATCATGATGTTGGATGCCAAATTAAAATTATTCACACGCCAAATGTTGCCTTGAGAGTGAGGTGAAGTGTTGAAGAATGAAAAAGTCTTATATTGATGACTAATGACGGACTGTAAAGTCAGATGTTAAAGAATGAAAAAGTCGTAATAGTTAATGAGATGAGTGATTTTCTTATAAGACTTAAGAAATCATCCTCCTTTTAAACTATTTTTTTTTAATTAGATCCAAGACCAATTTTAACATCTAATTGCAAATTTGTGGTTTTCTACTAGTGCGCTATCTATTTTTATTTAATCGACTTGTGATAATAGGATATATTCAATCAGGTGTATAGTTTTTAAAATATAAATTGCACGAGAAATACCAATAATAAAATGACGAATTACAAGCTTGAAATTTTTTTTGAATTTTATTTATATGTTTAAACTAGAAACACCACTTATTTTATAACGGAAAGAGTACCAAACATCATACTAAAAGATAAAGGATTTCAATATGTGTCACCAGCTTTTGTATTTAGTGATGATTTTAAGATTGTGATGAAATTTCTAGCAAATGGAGTAATTAGGCTCTCGTCTGTTTTTTGCCAGAGTGGAAACAGAACAATAACCTTCGCATATTCATCATTTGTTGAAATTATTATTAGGAGTAACTTGCCCACATTTTGGACCTACTTATGATCAGAGACAGAGTAAAGCTGGGTTACGGGTGGGCAAAATTAAATTTAATCCGTTCAATTTAATTAAGTTTAGGTTGATTATTGATTCATTCATTCATTCATTAGCTCAACTCACTTTAATTCATTAAAAATTGGGTTGATATGTAACCCGAATTATTTTATGACAAAATATTTTTATATATAGTCATAATAAAGAAAAAATAACAATTCTATTAGGTATTAAAATAGTTTAAAAGAACAAATGAAATAACTAAGCTAGTAAAAAACTTGGACTGGGTTGAGTCTTGACCCATTATATAACCTGTTACTTAACTCATTTTATCCAACCCCTTTTAACCCAAGCAAATTTGAATTGGATTATGTCTCGACCCGATTATTGTCTTAACACACTATGACCTGCCCAAATTTGACTCAACCTGCTCGATTTGGATATAGCATTTGAATACATTTTGTAGTTAAAAATTGTGATAAGATAAATATAATACGCCTATCTCAATGGCTTATGTAATTAGATTTTGCTGTAAGTTCATTTAATTGAACATCAATATTTATGATATCAACAAAAACAAAATATCTAGCTTTCTTTACAAGGCAAACAAACCAACAAACAGAGCAAGCATAATGTACATAATGGCCACAATAGCTGTGATAGAAATAGTTATAGATTCTTGGAACCAGGAATGTGTATCCATTGCAACTGTAGTTGTATCTCACCACACTCAACATTCCTCAATCTAAGAAACGCGTTTTGGACAACCTTGCCATTTTCATACACAATACAACTTTCTTCTGAATAGCAATTCTGCCGGTTAGGCATTATTCTCGAAATTATGACTCCATTGGGGATGTTCTTATAGCGCGTCATCCTTACTGCATCTAGAAATGGTTTAATGTCAATTTCTGCATCGCCCATTTTATCATCGCGAGAAAATGTATCCTTGTCATAAACTTGCTGCAGATCATGACGACATCATTTTCATCTCAGTTGAAACTGAAAGCATAATTTACCTTCAAAGATTGAATTGATATGTTCTGCTAAAGGCTCTGTTTTTACGTGTCTTATTGTTTAATTTCCTCTTGGTAAAGCAAAGTATATTTTACTCATTAATTTCATAATCAAACAAATTGAAGGAAATTAATTACCAGCTTGATTGGGAGAATAGGTTGAGCAACACCTAGCGTTAAGTCTTCATTCCATTCAGGATTAACATTCGTCTTCACCACTCGAGTCTTCAATTTCTGATTCCAATAATATCAAACACAAAATTAGTGAACACCGTCTAAATTTGAAGCTCCATTTATTTTTGTTAAGATACTGAAAATCACTTGAATTGTTGAGGTTCATCTTAGATTATTCTTAAGGTCACGCTCAACAGACTACTTTTTTTCACAGAAAGTCACTTAGATTTTAATTTTTAACTTAAAACTCACTCAACTATGAGTTCATTATTATCTTTTGGTATGATGAAAAACTAAAATTTGTTTACAATTTTCCAACACAGACAACAAAAATAAAGGGAAATTCAACAGCCCTTGGTTTTATCGTTTTGCTTTACAAAATTTTGATTTGATAATAAACAGCGTTTGCCGTACGCAATTTTCAGCACACAAAATGATCAAAGAAGGGTATTTTGAGGACAAAGACAAATTTATGTTCCAATTTAATACTAAGAGGAAGAAAAAAGAAGAGGTGAAACTGAAAGAGTAGGGGGGAGAAATTACCTGTTTGCCCATCCTAACAACAACATAAGGATCACTGCTTCTCAAGTCTCTAATGGCCAAATTGATGCCTCTAATAATACGAATTCTCAAAAGACCCAAATGATTTTCCATTCAAAACTTTAATTCAACACACAATTATTGTGAGACAGAAAATTGTAGTGGTGTAAATATGAGAAAGGAAAGGATACTGATGTTAAGAAAACATCTACAATGTTACTACTATTAAAGTTAGATGGGTATAATATATGCTGCTGTATCTCTATTATATATTAATTTTGATCTTTGGTTTGTCTGCACGTGAGTTTAAAAAATTCATTTGGACATAACTTAACTTTAAAGTTGACATAATTGGACATGCTATTTGAAGTTAGAATTTCGAATGACAATTTTAAAGATTTATAATAATGAATAGAGAAAAGATATAACGTGATATTTGAAGTTGTCTCGAATTTTTAAAAAGACATATTAATTATGCGATCGTCCTATTACCCCGTAAATAATTTCGAACATACATTATTACATCATTTTCGATCAATTCCAGATTTTAGATGGTAAACTTATCACACACCAATCATTGTGTGACTCGTGTTAATTAATTTGAAATATAATTTTTTTTCATTTTAGATTTTTTCTTTATTTCTCTCTTATTTTTTTAGTAATTTAAGTTTATTACTTCAATTTAAATTTCATTATAAATTCTACTTCATCTTTCACCCCTACTTTCATATCACCCCTCTCTCCTTTATCTTTCTTTCTTTGTTCTTCTTCACCTCCCACCCTCACTTCACCCACCTCCACGTCAGGTTGAGCTCCTCCATTTTTTTTTTTTTTCTTCTTCTTCGATCAAATTTCTTTATTTTCAAAATTATACTATTTTTTAGACTTTGTTGAGTTATTAATAACAAAATTAATTATTTTTCTAAGAAAAATCAAAATTTTGAAGGTATCATCAATTAATTTATCTCATAATCATATAACTTAAAATCTAAAAATGATAATTTTGAAAGAATCAGAATTCGCCGAAAATTGGAAAAGTTTAATTGAAATTTGGATTAAAGAAAAACTAAATAATACCTACTAATCATCTTGAAAACTAATGGATTTATCAAATTGTTCAAAATATAATAAAATATTTAGATATAATTTAAAATTGAAGAGTTAAACTAATATTAGTAAAAAAGGAGGTGGAGTTGTGGAAAAATGAATGAAAGTGAAAAGTTTCAATGAAGATGACAATAAATTTCTCGAGAAGAAGGAAGAAAGAAAAAAGATAATAAGGAGAAAAACTTAAAATAATAAGAAAAACAAGAAAATATATTTTATAGCAAAATATTTGTAAAAATAAAATTATATTTGTTTTTTAAGTTTGTTCACGCTCTTTAAGATAGTGCATACACTATCCATGCCAGGTGGACAAAAAATGATATAATGATATCAGTTCAGGATTGTTTAGGGGTAATAAGACACTTGCATAGTTTAGATATCTTTTTCAAAATTTGGGACAACTTCAAGTATCACTTTATGTCTTTTCTCTAATGAATATTCAAATCTAAAAAATTTAATTATGATTTCAACTTTTTAATATAAAATTTGGATTATATTTATATTTGGTAAAAAAAAACTCTAGAAGAAAGACACTTAGTTTGGCGTGAGCCGCGAAGATATTATTTGTACTATGTGAAAAGATTACATTCTCTTCATTTAGTATATGTGTTTAGTTTGACTTGACACGGAGTTTTAAAAAAACTCACTTTTAATATTTGTGGTCTAAAAGAAGTTATAAATGTTTGTGTGAGAATAAATCATTTTATTAAGAGTAAATAAATATTTTAAGTTAAATTGTTACAAAATATAAAAATTTGTCATTTATTCAATAAATTGAAAAATGAAAGTTAGACATATAAATTGAGACACATATAATATTAAAGAATAACTAGTTACTAGAGATCTCTAGTTACTACTATTGTTGACTAGTGAATCTTTACACACACTAAAACAAAGGTTCTTTCACCGCGAATTGATGAGAAATTGTGGTATGAAACACAATTTTTTCACTCATTTTTCATTGAATTAGCTCACTGGAAAAACACATTGTGCGAAACATATTCTTATTGAATTAGAGGGAAATTTCCTATATTTTTGCATGTGAAAAGACTATTCTCCTTTTATTTTTTTCATCGATTCAATCAAAATATTTGTGGAAAGGGCCAATTTCAATTTTCAACAGAACATTTTAATGGGAATATAGTGATTTTTTTTTAGTAATATTATAAAATTTGTGTACTTGAAAATTTATAATCACAGATATTATAAAAAGAATACGAAGATATGTGATTTATCAATATGGCGTCTTAAGATATTCTAATATCTTATTTATGAAGTATGAATTATTCATCTGATAAAATTATGTAAGAATTAGAGAATTATAATAATTTTTTACCGATTGTAAAATTTTCATATTTATGAAAAGAAAAATACAAACTTAAAGTATTCATAAATATATCCAACAAAACTTTAACTTTATCAATTTGATTTCAAACTTGATGTAACTTAATTTATTCTCTTTAACTAATTTCAAACTTGATGTAACTTAATTTATTCTCTTTAACTATTGTGGAACGCTTTAACAACCACTCATAATTAGTTAAGAAGAGAATATTTAAAGTTTAGAATAATATAATATAAAGTTCTAAAATTGGGGTAACTAAATATATGAGTCTACCTATAGCAATAAATCAAACTCGATCCATAAATATTTCGAGAATAATGCAAAAGAAGACATTAGGGTAGCGTCAATTAACATCCGACACTTATCAATTAACAAGAATCAGGGTTATTTATTCTGAAACCAAGTTCCTTTCTAAAGTTGCATTTTTATTTTTATTTTTATTTCTATTTCTATTTCTGAAAAAGTTATTTCTATTTTATTTATTTAATTGATTTTACGAAATAATCAATTTTCAAACCCATTAGCTCAAAAAGAAAATCATCTTCTAAAACAATGCACAAGAGGTATGACTATCCGTGTTTAGGCAATCAACTATTTGATCGAATAAAATAGGGTACGTCATAAAGTATTAGTTAATCAGTTGGACATTCGAGTGACAAAAACTTGTTAATTTGATTAATTTCAAGATATATCTACACAACAAAGAAATGCAAAATTTGATGAGCTTAATTGTTTTTGTTTGTTACAGGTTCAATATTTTTCTTTTATTAGCAAAATATGAGTGATTGGCATAGTTGTATAAGCTAAGTTGGGCTTGACAGGACGCCCAACTTTACTTAAACAGGCTTTATTGAACCGAGCCCAATATGGTTGCCCTACACTCAACGCTCTTTCGTGATATATCGTATTATATTGTATTATATCGTATTGTATTGTATCATTTTAATAAATACAATATTAACATTGACTGTATCGTTCTGCATCATTATATAATATCACATATTTATAATTTGAATGATAAACCTACAAGAAAAAATAAGGTGTGGGATATAGCTACTATGAAAAGGTAGGATAAAAGATGAAATATGATTATTAAATAATAATAATAATAATAACAATAATAAAGACAAAAGAGAGAAAATATTAAGGTAAAGAAGCAATTAGTAGAAATATTAAATTTAGAACCCAATTGTTAATACTTGAAATCATCGTTATAAAATTGTGGTTTCGCTTGTTGAAGTAGTGAAATTTGTTTGCGCTTTATGCGACTATGAAAAATAAACAAAGTGTGACTTAAAAATAATTAAT
The DNA here is from genome assembly GCA_022817965.1 of Solanum lycopersicoides. NCBI lineage: Eukaryota > Viridiplantae > Streptophyta > Magnoliopsida > Solanales > Solanaceae > Solanum > Solanum lycopersicoides. The sequence goes on from CM040619.1 coordinate 57,661,973, forward strand.
GTTATACTAGGTTTTAATATAAAGAAATAAACATTTGTTAATTAAAAAATCAGCCTAAAAGCCTAACAGGTTATGTCAACATCCTGTTAATTATGATAAGGCTCACGAGGGGCTGGAGTGGTCTAGATCGGCGTCATGACCGAACATGCATAATGTTTGCTTGGTAGACTTAATTAAGAAATAAAGTTACACCTTTACTATCAGCTATAAGTTAAGATAGTCCATGAAGTATAAACTTTAAAGGATAAAGAGATCAACATCCTCAAGATTGATTATAATATAGTTATTGTAGCAGGACACACGAAGGCGAAACTAAGATTTCAATTTTATGAGTTGTGAACTTTAAGTGATAATAACTGATTTCTAAATTTAATATTCATACATATTTAAAGAATTTATTAACATAAATTTACTATTTAAACAAAATCTACTGAATTCGATTAAACTTGCACGGGGCTACTAATAAAGCTCCAACCCCGATGGTAAGGTAAACATATTACCACTTATATACTTTCTTTCATTGTCTTTTAAAGTTGAGCTATATATCTTGATTCATTTTATTGCGTTAATGAAGCATGGTACGATCCATCGTGGATTGAGCGTATAAAAAATTAATTTGTGTGTTGAAACGAAGAAAAATATTTTTTGAAAAATAGTTTCTTATCTTCCTATGTCTCATAGAATAAAAATTTTGAAAAACATTTTCTTTAAGAAAACAAGTTTCTTTAAAATGAGGTCAATGACTTTCTTAGCTAAAGTAGAAAAAACAAGTTCTATAAGTAACATTCTATGTTTTTATATCTTTTCCACACCCAACACCCTGACCTACCTCTTGACCATCCCTCCCCCCGCCACTCCCCACCCCTTCTCACCCCTATAGTGTTTTGTTAGGTTACTATACTTTTTTTTGTTAGGTACTATACATATTTTTGAGATAACTTTTTTTTTTGCTTTCTTACCAAATACAGTTTTTCT
>CM040619.1:57663821-57691049 GCA_022817965.1 Solanum lycopersicoides
CATGGTGAATTCACGAGCAAAAAGTTGATAATTATCAACCCTTTCATAATTCAGGAAGCTCCAATGGGCCAAAGATATCCAGTTTGCACAGGATTGAGAATTCACTAGCATTTGACAGGCCAGTAAATTACTCAATGATTTGTATACACAAAAAGAATAGTGGGATCCAGGACAGTCAACATATTATTGATACATCAATTCCGACATGATTTTTCAGTTTTTCTGAGATAAAAATCATAAAAAAGATTACATATTCCTTTGAGTAATCTGTACACCAGCACAACAAAATGCTTCAACGCATCATTGCTATTATTAATAGCAGCAAGCCAGCAATTAGGACATTAGAATATGTTTACAAAGAGTAGAATTTCCCAAAGGGTCAACTAAAAAGCATTTTGGTATATATGCCTTCAACTTTTATCAACTTAATGTTCACATCAGAAATAGCCATTATTATAATCACTAGCGATCAAATCAAAAGTCTCAAACTGTTGAATGCGCGAATATTTATTCCAGATTATCCAAAATAGCACTTGTAGCTTATACTTTATGCAACAAATGCAAACGAAATTTTCTACTTCAAGAATTGGACACAGAAGCACCACTGCATCGTGGATCATGTTGAACAATTCGTCCAAGTAACATAAGAATCACTAAAATTCCAAGAGATGAAACACTCAAAACTAGCAGCACATAACCATACCACACCATATACAATACATCATTTAGAAGGAAAAACAATTTACCACACTTTAAGAGATTAAAAACAACGAGAAGATAGAAACTCATCTATAACTCATTATGCACTTAAGACTCACATTCTTCATTTCAATTAGGAGGAACAAACTCTTTTAGTTTAGAAGTTAGCTGGACACCAGAAATTCTAATCTTGCTTCCATTTTTGTAACAATTAGACAGTGGGAAAAAAGAAAACAGTAAATATAAGATGAATGATATGAAAAAAGCAAAAACAGAAAAAGAAAAGCACCATCTTCAAACTCCAATAAACTCCAATACACTGAAACCCAGGGAAAATTGGACTTACAGAAACAACGAGCAACAGGGCAATACAACGTCTAAAAATAGGAAAACATTAAACAGCCAAATTATCACCACATATTTCAGTAAGTCCAGTAGACCAACAAATTCCAGTTTACAATAGAATTAAAAATTCATGACAAGTACCTTTCATCTTTAACAGCGAGATTAAGGAGGGCAAGTAAAGCGGCCTCCTTAGACTCAAATGAGTTAGAATGAAGCATATGAACTAGTGACTTCACGGCGTTAGTGAAATAACGGCGGTAACGTTTGGAAGTCTTGGTGAGGCGCCGAATTTCCCTAGCTGCCTGAACTTTCAAAGTGAGGTCATCGGATTGAATGAGAAGAAGGATTTCATAAACGCTGGAAGACGCCGCCGTTTTTGGAATATTATCGCCGGAAATGGCTGTGGTGTAGCCGTCACCGGCTCCAAGGTCCATCAGAAAAGTAAATAAATTAATGCGAAAATCGGAGTTGTTCAAAGCTCCATGGAGCTAGGGAATTTAAACATAAAAAAGAGGAATTTGTAGAGAGAGAAACGTAAGGTTAAGAAGAGAAAGAAACATGGCCACCGGCGCCGTGGCGTTAAGTAAGAGTTACAGAGCCCCCACCCAACCCCAGTGGGGACAGCCACTGCGACTGTGGGGTTTCAACGGTTTCTGTTAGTTGTTTTTTCATCAGTACTAATAGTTAATGAGGATATTTACACTTCTAATTTTAAAAAATTATCTAAAAAGTCTGAGAACTTATATCTAATTGGTCGAGTTAATAAGTTTCTGAATAGATAAGATATATAAAAGGTGTGTCATTTTATTGTACTTTATGTATTTTTTACTGCTATATTTTATATTTGCATTATTTTGTAAAACATAACGATTGATATGTGTATTTTATTCTGATATCCATATTAATTAATTTTTAATGTTTGGTTTTCAAAATAAATTGAGAAATAAATAATTGAAAGTAAAATATCAAAAAAAAATATTTTTTACTTTATATATTAAAAATGAAAATCTATTTTCGGGAAAAGAATTATTTTTTGCCTCATATTATTAAAATTGAAAAATCTATTTTCGAAATAGTGAACAAATAAAATCAATGGCGTATGCAAAAAATTTTGAACGTCGTCACTCGTGCCACCATGTATATTAAAAAAAAACAATTCACCTATACTAACTAATATTTTTTTCAAAAAGAAAAACAAAAAAATATATTGACTTAAATATTCATATTGAAATAATTTCATTAAAAATAATAGTTTTAAGAATAATATATATATATATATATATATATATATAATATATATATATTATATATATATATCAAGAGAAGAATAAATAAATAAAACAACTTGAAGCTTCAACTATAAATATATATAATATATATATATTTTTAAAACCTTATATAGGGGTTTCAAACTCGCTCCCTTTATAAGGAATTGAAACACTTGACCAACTTAACCACACACACTTTGGTATCAAAATTTAATAATATATTATATACATAGTTTTATTTTCTGTTCTTTAATTTTATAAATATAGCAAATTTTCCAAACAAAATCGTCTCCCCCTTGAACCTTCCTAGATTTGGCCTTGAGTAAAACTGAACGGAAGGAGGATGTTAGTATTGCTTTTTTTTTTGTGCTTTGTTTTTTTAATATAACAAAGTAAAAATCTATTTTTAAAATAATGTACGGGAGAGAACTTAGATGTGTTTGGGCATTAAATTAATGAAAAATTGAAAATTCTTAAAATTTATAATTTTAAACGTTTCATTATATTTAATAGTTATAAATTATATTAGTAACAACGAAATAAAACTTATACTAATATTTCTGTTTGAATCAAACTAAAAAAAATATCACACAAAATAAAACAAATACAAATAGAGTGTCTTTTAATTGTCTATTATAAACCTAATACATAACATGACACTACTTGGCTACTTGCACATGTTTGTCGATGTCCTTTTTTTACTAGTCTAAACATTTTTTTGTTAAGAGAAATATTGGAGGGACTAAATAAAATGTAATAAATAAAAGGTAAAAGGGTTAAAAATATTTTTTAATTTTATTTTATTAGTTGATTATGTCTTTTTCATTGAAATGAAGTTATTTTCATCTTTGTCATTATTAATATCATTATTTGTGCTCCTCAATTGAATGAAAAGGCCTCAAATCAATTCAAATTATTCAATTTTAATCCGATCCTATCCGATCTACTCAATCATATAATCCATTTTCTTTACTCAAATCAACTTTGTTTGCCGAACTTATTAAACAAAATGAGGAAAATAGATGGATGTTCTTTTCTTCTGTTTCAAGTGATTTCTCTTCTTTTTTTCTCCGATAAGGTAACTACGTAGGAATGGGTAGGGCACTTCCTTTTGGCTAAATAGTTTCTTTTTTCCTTTTTATAAAGAAACATCCAATGATGCCATGTGATCCATAAAGCTTTCTCAAAAACCCTCTTAATTATTGCATCTCTTCTAATAATTTCGTTAGCCCAATATGTACTACCACTCCACTAGTATTGCAATGATGCAAACATACTTCTTTTTTTAAAGTAGACTAACTATTTTTATATACACTAACTAGGATTGTAATAGAGGGGTAAATATTCATTCATCCTTAATTAAGGGGTCTTGACTTCGAGCCCCCTTAGTTACTGAGCCTCTTTTGTTAAGAAGCGATTTACCCCCAATGTGTGACTACTTCGAGCCTCCTTGGGTACATAGTACATCGCCTTTATTAGGAAGTACTTTACCCAAGTGATTCTTTTCACCTGTTTTAGCTTTGGTAGATAAAGTTAACTCGTACGTGTTGCTAGTGCAAGGAATCCAAGGGTATTGCCTAATGATCGATCAAGTGGTTGAGAACTCTGATGTCTTAGGTTCAATCACGTTCACTTACCTTTAACTTGTGTCAAGAAGTGTTCATATATACTTTCATATATATATATATCAAAATTTGATATTTATATATAATATAATTTTTTGATGAAGCTTGACAACCTTTGGGTAAGGGTGGATCCGCCCCTAGTGGTGAGATAAGGTGACAAATTTCTCGTGAATTTAGTCAAGATTTCGACCTTTTTTCTTTTCCAAAAAAATGGCTGACACAGTGACGTCAGCTTCTTATTTGTCTTCCTTGCTTCTGCTTCTTTTGCCCTTCCGCTTCGGCTTCTTCATCCTTCCTTTTTAAAAAAAAATAAATGAATAATTGACATATCGCAAATCTGAGTTATTCCGTATAATATTTAAAAATATCGATAAGACTTTATATTTAAATTTTGAGATTTTTAAGAAATGATTTTAATTTGATCAAGAATAAATAGTCAATATATAATTCATGTACAGTCAGTATATATCAGTATATCACATATATAGTTATGTTATATTTAGCTTTTTGAGTGTATTATAATGTATAAATTGTATATATTTCATATAAAGCTATGCTATAGTTATTTTTGGAATGTATCATAATATAGTGTACAACTCATATATAGGTAAACTATATATATTGTATAGTCAACTTATACTTTTTATGAGTTTGGAATGCTATATTGCATAATTAATGTATACATCCTATGGTATTTGATTATTTTTTATGTAAATAAAACATAACTATATTTATTTCAAACCAATTGGAGTATTTTTTATTTTATATATTTAAAACTAACCAAACGAAAATGGCAACCCAAGAGACAAATGCTTAGTCTAAGTAACACAAAAATTAAAATTAAAATAAGGCAATTTCCTCTATTAACATATTATACTCTCTAAACAAATAAAAAGAAATACTACTAAGAAGCAGTTAATATTGATGTAAATTTGCTAATATTAATCATGTACTAATAGGATCAGTTCTAAAATTAACAAATAATTAATGAACACTTTAAATCAAGTTAATTTGAAAAGAGTAACATCATAATGAATTAAAGATTAAAAAAAATACAATTTTTTTATCAAAAAGATTTTGTACGAATACCATCGCATCCCGTTAATAAAACTACATATGTCACAAGAAACAATTACTAACCAACACTGAATGATTGAAACGACACTATGTGTCAGGAAAAAAAAGAACAAATTCACATGATATATTAAATTTACTAACATTTTTAACATCCCATCGAGTCATTACGAATTAAAGTGAAGACAAATTTGGGCCTCTATATATGGAAATTGCACATGCTATCAAAAGGAATATTTTCTGTTTAATTTTGCTTACCAGTATTCATGAAGTGGTTCATTCAAATTTAAATTACATCAAATATATATAAAATTTGAATTCATCAAACATAAGATTAAAAGTTGATTAAGTGCATCTTGAGAATTCAAATTCAAATCTTAAATATTATATTTTTACTTTTTAAATTCTTTTAATAAAAAATCCTAAATCTATCACTAATTAAGAGTACATGTAAAGTTAATTCACAGAATTAATCGATGTATATGTGATCCAAACGACGTATTAAAAAATAAGGTGTATTAGCTAGTACCATGTGCATGATACGATTTACTAGAATACTATTCACTTTTGTTAGTTTAGATCGATGCTAATAACATTTAATAATTTAATTAGCAAATAAAAACAATTTTTTAGATAGAGTAGTTATTATAGTATTTCAGGAACGTACGTGGGTGGGTCATATTCTGGAATGAAAATGCACATAAAAACTTGCATTTACCATTTATTTCATCAATTCAAAGATGGTAGCCTTCATTATCCAAACAAAAGATTTTAGTCTGTTCAACTTGAAAACCAGGACCAATAATAGTAATAATAATATAGTACTTCGTGTCTTCGTCCCTTTCATTGCAAGAATAAATTAAAATTACCTATTTTTTGGGTGTGAAGTTTCAATATAATCTTTATGTTTTTTAAATTAAAATTTAAAGTTACGTAAATATACTTTAGATTGTGATAATTAACAATTGTTTTAAGTAATTAAAAGTATATGAAAAAATCGATGGACAGGAAAAATTCCTTTCACTTTTTAAATAGTAATTGTGTCCTATAAAGAATAGAGTAATGCATGCAAATTATATATAGTAGCAACAATAATAGTAAGAAAAAATAACAATAATTGTATTTATTTATTTTTTTAAAAAAAGGATCATAAGTTTTTTTACTTTTGTAGTAGATTTTAATTCAACTAAAATAACAGTGATAAAAACAGGTTTTTATATGTGGAACATATAATAAAACATGAAATTACAGCTGATAGCGAGCCAAAGGGTAAAGGGGAATTCATTATTCATCGAAGAACAATAGTAGAAGATGTTAGCACAGAACATTGGTCATGACAGGACTATTTATCCTTAAATAAAGTTTTTAAATTTCGAGTTCATACGAATAGGAAAAATCCAATAAGAAGTATCTCCTTAAAAATGAAATTCGTAATGTGCAAAGTCAAATTTAATTGAATGCATCAAATAAGAAACAAAAATAATTTTTTTTTAAAAAAAAGCAGACGTTAGCGCAAGTGTTATGTCATTAGGTGAGCGAGCATATAACGAACATGTATAAATAATTGTCCCAAACGGAAAAAACCATATGACAAATAATTAATAGAGATCGTTATATCAACCCAGTCTATTTATTTTAATATTTTTTCTTTGACAACCTAATTAAATTTTTTTAATGAACAAATAAATAATTGCATGCATGGATTTGGTAAGTTGTCCAACTCCGATTCTCGGTGTAAAAATCGAATCGATCGATAAATTCAATCGAAAAAAATATTATTGGAGATTATTGTTATTGGGTTATTGGGCTACTGAGTTTTTAATAGGTTTATAAAAAAAAATATTGGATTATTGGTTCGATATCGGTTTTTACTATTGGGTTAATTATTGGGTAAACCGATAACCCAATAATACAGTAATAATTTATTATTTTACCCTTCATAATTATTAAATATTATTAATTTCATATATAATTAGACACTATAACTATATCAAATTATTAGTACTCTATCAACTTCACACTAGGCCGCTTTACTAGCTTTTACTGTTTATGCAAAACCTTTTAAGATTAATTAAAGTAAGGAGTACACAATTGTAGCTATTTGATTTTAGTTTTAGGGTTGTTGGACTATTTTGTTTTAGTTTTAGTTTGTAATTGTAGATAGTAGCATTTGCAAGTTTGTAAAGGTCCGTAATTTGATCAATATAAAAAATTTCATATTATATTTTGGTGGTAACATATAATTATAGTTTTCGTACTATGTTTTCTCTTATTGATGCAATTTCTCATTATCTTTCTTGTTTCAATATATCAAAACATTTAGAGAAGTGAGAAGACATATAATATTTTACGGACATTTTTTTATTGCGTAAACCGAAAACCAAACCGATAATGATCAAAAAATTGATAAAGAATATCTTATTGATTTGTTATTGGGTTAGTATATTCAAAAATTGAAAACCGATAATACATATAATCGAACCGACCTATGCATATCCCTACTCTTCCTACGGCCGTGCATGTGGAATATTCACTTGTATTTAATTTTAATTAATAATTATTACTAGGTTCACCATCTATTTTTTCCCAATGTTTTATTTTTATTTTTATTTTCCTTTGATAATAAATTCCAATCAATGTATTGTTTATATGTTATAATTGAATTTGCATGTGAAGTTTATGAACTATAAATTAAATGGTCTAATTGAATTTACACGTGAAGTTTATAAAATATGAATTAAAATGATATAATTGAATTTGCATGTGAAGCGTATGAACTACGAATCGAAATGACCAAAAAATGCAGGACTAATATATTGAAATATAATATTTTTTAAGAATACAAATTGAACAAAGGAAATAGTTGAAAAATGAGAATGAAGCAAAGTTCACCATCAGCTAACAGATCATGCCATTTTTTATTCTATTACCTACTTAAACTTTTTTATATATATGCTACTACTATTTAATTTAATTGATCTACTCTTTTCTGTTAGCTATCTTACATTGTTGCTCTATTGTTTTCCTCAAGAACATAACCTATGGAATTTTGGTATTAATTAAATCTAAACATGAAGACTTGGATGTTTAATCTTTAATCTTTGCTTAACATCTTTTTTATATTAGTGCAAAACACGGGATGAATCTCTATTATACGAGAGGGGATTACACATATCCTAACAGATTGAGAAATTTATTGATACACATAAGCAAACGATCAAGAATTTAAAAGAGAAATAAAAAAGATATACTATAGAACTCAATATGTAAAGCTAATAAGCAGAATTAAATCATACTTTATTTAAAATAATGAAGAAGAAGAATTAAATAAATATTTACATAATCAATAAAAGATACCGATCAAAACAAACCGTGTGTGTACGGAAAATAAGAGGGAAAAATAATAATTTAAAAAGGGAAACTTTCACATATAGTCACTTAAAAATAGCCTAATTACTTTTTATAGCTATATATAGTTTGATAATTGCAATATATGGAAGAGAGAGGCGAGCAGACTGGAAGACAGAGGAAGAGGAAAAAGAGTGAGAGAAAGGTGAATTGTATATGTATATTGGTTAGATAATTCTATATTATACATATGTATTTGTATATATGGCAAGAGAGATTGGGAGAGGGAGGAGAGAGGCAAGCGACAGAGGGCAGAGAGTGGGAGAGAGGTGAATTGTATATGTATATAACTGTATATTATACATATGCATTTGCATATATGGCAAGCGAGATTGAGAGAGGGAGGAGAGAGACGAGCGAGATTGGGAGAGGGAGGAGAGAGGCAAGCGAGAGAGGGAAGAGAGCGGGAGAGAGGTGGATTGTATATGTATATAGGTTAAATAATTATATATTAAACATATGTATTTGTATATTCTGACGAATTATACTAATACAAACGTGACTAATTATACAAACTCGAAATCAGCCCACGTAATTAATGCATAATATTAGTCGCGAGTGATAATTATAGCAAACTATAACTATGATGAAGAATTAAATAGTATAAGTGTGTTTAACCGCTTAATTTTTTCTAAAAAGAATCTTCTTTCCAATAAAAAAGGAAATCATGTCGCCGTGCCTAAAATTTTGTTTTATTTTTAAATTAAAAAGGAACTTTCCAAAATACGCGGGCTATTAATTTACTGTTTTTGTTTAAAAAAAAATAAAAGAAGGCTATACATATGCTATACTGTGCGTTTTTTTCCTAAAATAAGCTAATCAAATTTCCAAATATGAATATTAGGAAACTCCTAGTTTGATTATTATTTGGATTCCTTAAAGTTTCCTCTATATATTAAGTAATTATAACCCCAAATACATCATTATATATACACCCATCACTACGATTAATATAAGTTGCATAAAAACACATTATAACCAAATAATTAAGAAAGAAAAAATGGCTTCTTGTGACAAAATAGAAAACCCAACTTTATGCTCATGAATTGTGGTTCCTGTGCAAATTCAAGAAATCACGATCCCTATGATGAAATATATTTATTTCACAAGATGTTTTCTCTTACTATTAAAACCGGAAAAGATGATTTGATGATGAAGACGAAGCCACAAAGATGCATGATTTGCAGGAAGAAGGTGGAATTAATAGGGTTCAATTGTAAGTGTGATGAAGTATTTTGCGGGACTCATAGGTATCCAGAAGAACATGCATGCATTTACAATTTCAAGTCTAAAGGACGTGAGATTTTGGTCAAGGAAAATCCACTATGCAATGCTGATAAGCTTAAGAATAGGATTTAAATCACTATTGTTGATTATGTATCAAGTTTGTCATTAATAGTACTCTCAAATAGTGTAAAATTACACTTTCGTTTCTATTAATGTCATGTATACTATTGTTGAGTACAATTAATGTACATAAATTTAAGCCACAAGTTCAATTTTTTATACCTTAATTTATTTTCGGTCTCTCAATATCGATACTTGACCATCCCAAATTGGACGTGTAATTAGGATTAATGTGTACTTAATCTGCTATGAAAGACGAAACAATAAGATGATCAATTTATACTCCCTTCGTTAATCTTTACTTGTCAACTTATACTATCTTGGATGTTCAACAATACTTATCCAGTTTATAAAATCAATAGATAATCTACAAGTTTGTATCTATTTTATCTTTGCTATTAATTACTATGCATTTTTAAATGTTTAGATAACTTACACTACCTTTATTTCATATTGATTGAATTTGTGTTGTAATGCACACTTATTAAAACGAACTTTCAAAAACATTATTTAAATCATATTTTTCACTAAACCCCCTCTAAATGTATTATCCATCAATAAAATTTGTGCTATATGTGCTTTATAAATTATTCACTAAAATATAAATTAAAACACTATTAAAAATATATTATAAGTGTCTAATGGAAAAAAATATTATTACGATAAAATAATAAATATTTTCTTAATATAACATATATATTAGGTAAGTTTCCAAATTAACATCCCAAACCAAAACCAAACAGAAGTCATAGAGAGATAAGTACTCCTAATTTGATTATTATTCGGATTACATAAAAGTTTCTTATATATAAATATTTATCGTCTTTCATCTTTCCTTGATTCAGCACCTTTTAAGCTATAAAAATATTTAAAAAGCTTTTGCCAAAGACCTACAAAAATATACGTGATATATTTTCCAAACTTCTACTCGTAAGACTTTGATCTATTGGTAAATTTTACGACGTTGAAAACAAATATAAAAAAAAGTTAAACCAAATCATATTGATAAACAAAAAAAATTCAAAATGATGAAATAGTTTCAAAAATCTGATTAAATAACTTCATCCTAACCATATCATTGACATCCCCTATAATAAGGAATAGATAATAATGCATGTTGATTACATCCTAGTTAGAGAAGAGGACAACTTAACTAAGTGGGACTTATAAAATTTAAATTCCATCACGAAACTATAATAATACGTGCACTCTTTATGTTGGGATTAAAAAATGATTTATACCTAATTTCCCTCATAAAAAATAAAAAAATTATTCATTGCATTATTTGCCACTAAAATGAAACTACATCAATTGTTTTATATTATTCGACGAAAATCAGATCTAATCTTTTGGGTGAGTACGATTTTGTGTCGCAGGTGCAACGGTCCAGATCATTATAATCCAATTAATTCCTACTCTTATTATTCATAATTCAAAAAGTTAGCATTTAAATAATTTATTTATAAAAAAGGGGAGGCTAACTATATTTTTGATGATATGGGGAAAATTTAGCAACACAATGAAGTAGTGGTATTTTATAACTTTCTGGCCTTTTAAAATTAATTTGAAATAAGTTTTATTTTTAATATAAGAAAAATGGATAAGGATCCGATCAAGTATAATTAGGTCAAGTAATGTTCAATGGTCTTATAGATTCATGCCATGTGTACTCAGGGGCGGAGCTACCCTTAATGAAGGGGGTTCATTCGAAACTCCTTCGACGGAAAACTATATTATTTATACATGATTAAAATAAGTTTATATGTATATATAGTAGATGTCGAACCCCCTTCGGCTGCATATTTCTATAAATTTTGAACCCCCTTATTGAAAATCCTAGCTCCACCTCTGTGTGTACTATATAATAATTAATGGTTGAGATCCATTTAAATTATATGAGTATATAATTTAAATGGATCTCAACTATAAATTATTATATAGTACACATGTCATGAATCTATAAGGCGATTGAATATTACTTGACCTAATTATACTTGACCAGATCTTTATCCAAGAAAAATCGTTAATAATTTATCAATACATTTCTTATTAGTTAGTGAAATTAGCAATTAACCCTATTATTAGTAAATGATTGGCTGGTTATTTCATTGGTAATTTGTTGATAAACTATGCTCTATTTTTTCTGTCATATTTTACTAACCAATATATACTCTATTGGTAATATAAATGTATGTTTTAGTAATATTTCTATTGGTAATTCATTAATAGGAATTTACTAATTTAGGTGTCATCATTTCACATTTATCTATCAACTACAATATTTAATTATTAAAATTTCATTGCTAATTTAGGTGTTATCATTTCACATTATATTTATCAACTACAATATTTAATTATTAAAATTTCATTGCTAATTCTTAAAAAAAAACGTTAAAAATTTATTAATAACATGTTGCTTATAATATAGTACTATGAATTGAAGTTGTTACTTACTAGTAAAACTTCTTGATAATTCATTATTTCTTTTAATATTTTGAACTTTGAAGCACAATTGTAATCTGAAAAGTATTTGTTACTTTTAAACAAGATATTAAAATAACGGTTAGAAGTATATTTGTTGAGATATTAAATTCTATATAGTGAATTATCACAACTTGAACATTTTCTTAAAAGTATCTAAACAATTTGTAATCTGAAAAGTATTTATTATTTTTATAATTATCTAAATAAGTTGTAATCTGAAATGTGTTTGTTACTTCTAAAATTATCTAAACAATTTATATATAACGTGTATTTGTTTCTTTTAAAACAATATAAAGAGAAATCTGAAAGAACTTGATAAGAGAACATTGAGAAATCTCATATTGGTTTATTAGATTTGATTTGCTTGACAATTTGAATCCAAACTCTCTAGTAATCTTAAAATAAAGCTGAATAATGACAAGACCATTTATATAGATATCCCCTTTTTAGTTTTTTATTTGATGATTTTTTTTAAAAGATCGTGTGAAAAGTTACTTCATAATTAATATCAGACTCAAAGTTAATATTTATTAATATATTTTTCAATCTTACTGATACTATTCAATTATCATATAATTATCATAAAGTATTTGAATAAATTAAATTTTTAGATTAAAGTCATTTTTTCTCATAATGTTTTAAATTTACTTTAAAATGATTTTTACATCATGAGCTAAAAGATTCATAAAAGACAAAGATAAAACCATTTAGGTAAAGAATGGTAGTTGAAGAATGACTAGGACACAAAACTACATTTTTTTATTCCTAATTAATTAGTGCTTATTACTCAATAAATACTTTGATATTTCTCTTTAAACTTCCAATTTTTCCTTTTGCTTCACATATTTACTCCTTATCTCACCAGCTCTCTTCCCCTATCAAGCTGGTTAATTAAATATGTTCACACTTAGTTAATTTTTTCTTCATCGATTTCATTTATCCATTATACATCAATTAAAATAGATGATACTCATATTAATCACAATTCCTTAAAAATATGTAGGGTTAAAATGGACAAATAAAAATAAATAAAGGTTATAATAATAACCTTTTTAAGAAATTAATCATTCAGTGAATTCTTACTTAATCATATATCAAATTTAATTATGTATAATTTAATAAAAATACTTCCTGCTTATTAGGAAAAAAGTGGTTTTTGCTTATACTAAAAACACATATAATATGAAGCAGTGTTTCAAAAACGTTTTTGCAAGTCTCGGGGCAAATTTCGGGGCGGGCGTACTAAAGATGTCCTGGGGTGTACATTAAAGATATAAATTCATGAGGTGTAAGTTTTAAAATTTGAGGCGTAAGCCTTGAACATAAAAGCGGAAGTTTTCGGCGTAAAAATGTAATTCCCGACTTTTTAGTTTATTTTTTGAACCTTTTTTACTTTAAAATAAATATTTATATTAGTGTAATGATATTTCTCAAATAGTAAAATAATACCTTTTTTTCCTCCATTATTGATTATCAATACGTATCTCAAATAAAAATCATAATATACTTTCTATATATAACATGTTATTTATAAAAATTCATTTGTAAAATCATTGAAAAATTTATTTTTGCTTATTTTATTAATAATAAAACTATAAATTGAATTTACATGAGACTACGCCCCGTAGATCCATGAAAATTACACCCCGTGTTTGAGGTCTTACGCACCGCCCGTACAATATAAAACGTCTCGCCTAAACTTCTACCTTTTAAAATACTTATATGAAACAAATAAAATAATAGTAAAAAATATAACTGGATGAATTAATTTCACCGTAGTTACTTAAATATCTTAAATTTGAGATTTAGAATAAAATTGAAAAAACAAATTCACTATAGATAGCCTTTATATTTCAAGAAACCTATGGACATAAATTTAAACTAATCAATGAATTTTGAATTGATCTACCATACTATTGACTAGAGTATGAGACTATCAAATCAAAGAGTTTGAAACAAAAAAAAATGGATTTCCAATTTTATTTTATTTTTTAAATTTTTTTGTGCAAAAGAAGTTTGTCCTACTCCCAAAGCCCCAATATGAAGAATTCTTCTTCTTGTGGGTAAAGCTTGTCTTATAGGTTTTGTCTTATTTTTGGTGAGGTAAAACATCTCACTTTCTTCCTCTTTCCCTTCTCTATTCCATTCTTTTTATTTCTCCAAAACTGAGTTTGGGGTGTATACATCATGCACGTGTGGAATTATTGTATTATAAAATGTGTTTTTAAATTAAATGTTTATATACTTTAATTTTGAATATGTATACATTTAAGTTCATATAAAAGTTAGCACAAGTAAATATATGTATCTGACATAACATAATACTTTTTCTGTTTCATTTTATGTGGCACTTTTCATTTTTCGAGAGTCAAATAGTTTAATTTTGACTGGATATTTGCGTATGGAATCTTCAAATTTTTTGAAATAAAATTTATATATTCGTGAACTACGTAAAGAGTACTATAAGTCACAATCATGTTAAAAGGATCTATCAAAAATTTACGATAAAACATAGACTTGTTTGAATCTCAAAATATGAAAAGTGTTACATAAAATGAGACGGAAAGAGTATATAGAAGACGTCTACATCTCTGTGTGATGCGCAATTATTTTAATCCAAAATTGAATTATTAAAAGGTTTTACACATTTTAAAGGTAATGACACATCATAAATTGATTTATATGAAGTGTTGTTGGTAAAAAGAAAATAATTTGTCATACAACTCTTTAATTGTCTCAAGTTATTAATGACAAATTTTGGTTTTATTTCATTATGTTAGTTTAGTTTTTAATTTACACATATTAGGAAAAATAATTTAAAACATAAATCAAATATCACTATTCACTTTTACCTTTTTAATTATTATTAAATTAATTTTCAAAATAGAATAATTTAAGGTAAAATTAGAAACATGAGTAATTAAGCTTCTCAAATTTATCGTCTAGAAAATATAAATGAGAAACAGAAATAGAAAAACGTTTAAATATTTATGTTGGACGTTGAATAATTTATTTATTTTAAATATATATAAAAAAACTTTCAAAAAAAAATTAATTTATATTCTAAATTTATGTCTAGTCAAACGTGTCATATTAATTTTGGGAGAACAATTTATCATTTGCCACTTCAGTCAAACTAGTGTTATTTTTGTTTATAAATTTAATCTCTTTTTCTTTCTATAGGATTTAATTCTCTCCTCTTCTTCAAGCAAAGTTGTTCTCTCTCTGTCTTTCTCCGCCTTTATTATATTCTCTGTTTTCTGTGTTTCCGTGTAGCTTTTTGAGATCCCTTTGCAAAAATGGGGTATTCCCCAAGTAGTTGTACCGACTCTCACAACTCACACTCTTCAAACACTCAAAATTTAGCCATTGGTATTCACACTGATCATAACTATGAGCTAAACATGAAATCTTTAATTTACAAAATGATTTGGGATTTGGGGTTGGCTTGTATCATCCCTCCTCGACGTCGTCGAATTTCTGTTAAGAATCAGAATGATGATAAAAATGGCAAGATTTTGGAGCATAATAAAGCTTGGTTACTTGCTGAGGCGGGAGGGTGTGGTGGTCCAGAGTTGATTAATGCTGACCCATATTCAGTTCACTCTTCTTTCAGGTTTACTTTGTGTACTCAAGTTGAGGTTGAGTCGGTGAATGGGAATAATAACTCTTCTTCTCCTGCTGCTACTGTTTTAATGGTGAATTTGGATAATGGGTTAACTGATCCTAAATCTCAAGAGGTGAAATGGAGGAAAGTTGAGTCATTAGAGAGGAATATTTCTCCTGTGGTTCATTCATTGATTAGGTTCAGTTACAATGAAATTGTTTCTGCTACTAGAAATTTTTCTAAAGGTAATCTTCAACTTTATTGCCCCTTTTTTTTTTTTTTCAATTTGTGTTTTAGTTGATTTATGTTTCTTCAATTGGATAGGTAGAGTTTTGGGAAGAGGAGCGTTGAGCTATGTTTTTAGAGGAAGAGTGGGATTTTTGAGGACTACAGTGGCAATTAAGCGCTTAGATAGGGAGGATGAAGAGTCTCCAAAGGCTTTTTGTAGAGAATTGATGATTGCTAGCTCTCTTCATAACCCATATATTGTTCCTCTTTTGGGTTTTTGCATTGATCCAGAGGAAGGTTTGTTTCTGGTGTACAAATATGTATCTGGTGGAAGTTTAGAGCGGTATTTGCATGGTAAATAGTTGTTGCTTTCCTTTTTCTTTTTGAAATTTGATTTGACAGTATTCCAGTGGGATTCAGATTTCATCGATTGATTTTTACAGGGAAGAAGAAGGGAAGTAAAGGTGGTCCAGCACTTCCATGGTCTGCTAGGTATAAGGTGGCTGTAGGTATTGCAGAATCAATTGGGTATTTGCATAACGGGACAGAGCGTTGTGTTGTTCATAGGGACATCAAGCCTTCGAACATTCTTCTTTCATCGAAGAAGATACCTAAGGTAATGAAAGAAATATCATTTGAAAACTTGTCTATTTTAGGTGGATCTACTAGCCATTGGTGTCGGGCCCAGCTTGTTAGCACCTCGAATATTTCATAGGTACAGAGAAACTCTATCATATTTTTGGCTAATTGTTACTTGACCTATGCAGTTGTGTGACTTTGGCTTAGCTACATGGACTCCTGCACCTTCAGTACCTTTCCTTTGTAAAACTGTTAAAGGAACATTTGGGTATGATTTCATTATGGTGAACCTTTTAGCATAATAATGACTAAGATCCTCATGTAGCTTAACAACACGATTTTTCTAAAATTTACCGGGTTTTAAAACTAAATTTGCAGGTACTTAGCTCCAGAATATTTTCAACATGGTAAAGTTTCTGATAAAACTGATGTTTATGCTTTCGGAGTTGTCCTGTTGGAGCTATTAACTGGACGAAAGCCAATTGAAGCGAAAAGAGGACCAGGAGAAGAAAACATGGTTTTGTGGGTAGGTGTAGTATTTGTATTCAATTTGGTCTTCTTTTGATATCTAAGTCAGTCTATCTCTGTCGCGCTCTATATTAATACACTATAGTCATTGGTAACTATTAATGCAATCTGAATTTGTCCAAACTCTGTTTCTCCCCAACTTCTGGAATTGCAAGTCATAATCTCTTACTTAGTTACCGTCATTTTGCTTGTTCTTGCAAACGTGAGTCTGGGTCGTCTGAAGGTGTTATATCCAACTCACTGACGCTTAAGTTTTTGTAACATTACTTGGAAAAAATTGGCACTTTCCTTCAAAAATTAGAAGATGTTCAATAAGGCATAGTCAGCTATCTATGCAGATTTTGAAAGTTTTGATGTTTCTCCTATTCAGGCAAAGCCACTATTGCAGCAAGATGTTGTTGAAAAGTTTCTTGATCCAAGACTTAAAATCCCGCGAAAGAATTTGCACCAAATATCTTGGATGATTCAAGCAGCAGCTGCATGTATACACAGTGAAGAATCTCGAAGGCCTGACATTGATGAAATCATTGACATGTTAAGAGGCAGAGAGTCCAATTCCATCTACACAAAGAAGAACATTTTGCCCGGTAATAGCTGTTTGATTGATTCTTACAACCACTCACAGCAGACTAGAAGTGAAATGAAGAGTCATTTAGCCTTGGCAATGCTAGGAGTTGCAGAATTTGACAACGATGACCTTTTTCGTTGTTGAAACAAAACGGGTGAATCTGAAAGTTTATCTCGATTTCCATTGCCCCATTCAACTTGACAGGGAGTAAATTATAGCGTGCAACAACTGATAAGCTCTTTAACTTGTAGATATGAATTCTGTGTTTGTTTGTACATACTGGTTCCTTGTCGCCAACTCTTACAAGAAAATCATAACTGTTTCTGTTTATCAAGATTAGAAAAGAAAGTTACAACAATGTTATCTAATCAACCTACATTACATATGTAATTTTGTTTACTAGGTGAATGAAAGAGTATATTGGTGGACAGTTCTTATCATTTCCTTTTGAGACTTCTTTTTCTATTTACTTTCAATTAGTATACCACAATTAATCCATAGTTGGTCACCAAATTGTATAAATTATACAATATGCAAAATTTGTTTATCCAAAATCAAACTACAATCTTTCCGTTCAGAACTCACAATGTCTAAATCATGTTGTTGTGATCGTTACCTTGAAAGAATAATTTAAAAAAACCATAGATTCTTGTCCATTTCATATCATATTCCCTCATGCCTATTCTATACTCATCGTGCACAAATACATCTTTTCTTTATTAAAACAACAGAAGTTGATCGATCCAATTCACGTTAGGTAATTAAGAAAAAATAAAATGGTTCAGAAAATACAACCATTATGCAATGCAACAAAGCAAAATTCAGGTCAACTTACAATTATATTTTTCATATGTAAGAAACCAAGACAGCTCAACTCTCACATGGGACCCAAAAAATAAATCCAAATATAAGACTCAGAACAGGAGGTACAGAAAATGAAAAAAACAAATTTAAAATGAAAAAAATATATAAAAATACATACACTAGTCCACCTCAATATGATGTAAGGAAAATGGAGGTTACAGTTTTAACTAACTTAAAACGGTTTCTTTAACAAGAAAAAAATAATTAAAAAATGGGACTGATATCGACTTTATCTTAAAGAATTTTCACACTATTACGTTGCGTAATAGATAATTACAATAATCAGAGTGCGGTTAGTGTATATAAGTTAAATGTATATCAAAATATAACTAGAAAATTTTAGCAACATCTCTAATCAAGCCTCTGTTAGCTTTGGCAAATTCTGTAAACTCTTGAAAAGAAATGAAACCATCTTTATCAGTGTCAATTTCATCCATCATATACTTAACTTCTTCAGGAGTAACAGAACCTAAAGCTTGCAATGTCTCTCCAAGTTCTGTTGCAGAGATTTGTCCATCACCATTTTCATCAAAACGCTTGAAGATTCGTTCGCGATCAGCTATGTCTTGTGGTTCATCAACCTCTCCCATTCTTTGACAATTTTTTTTTTATAAATTTTTTAACAAATATTTTCTAATTTGGCAAAGTTGTTCTTCTAATTTGTGATTAGTCTAATTTTCACTTACTTAGATCCAAGAAAATGACTTAGTTTGAAGTTATAAAGGGGAAGATGTTTGTTAATGTATGGTTAACCTTATCATTAGGGAATGGGCTTTTTGTGGAGTAACTATGAAAGATCATTAACAGAAATAACCATAATCAAAGATCATTAACTGAAATAACAAATTCATAATTGAGATATTTGAGGGACCAATTAAATAAATTGTATCTAAAACCAAGGATTAGAAATTTTAAGTGGATCCATACGTGTTCAGCAATTATTATTATGATAAATTTTAAAAATCACATCGTTTTAATATGAAATTATAATATATCCCTCTTTAATTTGTAATTATATTAATCCCTTAAAAAGTAACACAAACAAGATACATTAATATATAGTTAGGATACATTAAAGAGTATCTCGAATACATTATAACATAAATCGAATACATAATATGTAGCTAGGATACATTAAAAACTAGGTCGGATACATAATATGTAGCTCAGATACATTATATAATAAACCGGATACATAATATGTAACTCGAATACATAAGATACTGACTCGAATACATTAATATGCAGCACGAATACATTAAAGAAATAAGAGATTTTAGAGGTTTTTAGAAATAGAAGGGGATATTGGAAATAATAAGAACATAAGACGTTTATTTAGTAATTTTTCCTGAGTAAAGGATTAAAATAGTCCCTCTTCTTTTGATTAAGGCTTAAAGTGATCCTTCAGTTTTCACATGGAGCACTAATAGTCCCTCATGTTTGCAATATTGGTGCACTTTTGGTCTTCATCCAAAATTTTGCCTATTTTTTAGCATTGATTATATCCATAACGTATGTATGAGATGTGCAATCGTCATTTTATATATTTAATAGAAATAAGAACTCCATATAAAAAAATGTGAGAAGAAAAACACTTTGTTTTGTAAAAATCGTATTGCAAGTAAAGTCGAGAGGTTTATCACGATAATTTCACGTGCAATAGTATAATTTTTTCTTTTCCTACAAAGTCATATGTTAAGATGTTCTTAGTTTAGCTGCAGTAATATTTCTAGTGAGCAGAACAAGGTGTTTTTCTTATCACCTTCTCTCAGATAAAGTTATTATTTCTACTAAATATATAAAAAAAACAATTGGATATTCTTTATATAAAATTCTAGACAAAATTAACGTTTAATAAATAGGCAAAATTTTAGGGGAGGACCAAAAGTGCACCAATATTGCAAACATGAGGGACTATTAGTGATCCATGTGAAAATTCAATGATCATTTTGAGCCTTAACCCAAAGATGAGGGACTATTTTGATCCTTTCCTCAATTTTTCCTTATTATAATTTGCTCCTTTGAGCTCCTGTCTATTTCCTAACGCTCTTTGTAGCTAGATGCAGGGGTGACTATGCTTACTAAATATCGAATTACTGTATCAAAATTGAAAAATTCGATATTTTATATCGATATCGTACTTTATATGCATTTTATAAAAGAGAAAAATGATAAATATATTTTGAATTATTATAAATAGCATGTGTATATCTTTATCAGTAATCTTATCGTCCAAATTTTAAAGTATATATACCCTTTATATAAATGATGGGATATGTACCTCAATCTCAACCATCAATTTTGATGCGAAGATTCAAATTAAAAAATGAAATGGAAAACATACAAAGCAAAAAATAAATATCACTTAACGTGGATTGTGAAGCTTATTAGATACCAAAGTTTGAAAGAGAGATGTCCTAAACACTAGAAGATGAGAATCTGCTTGGTCAAATGTCATTGTACTATAATGATGATAATAATAAAAGGCCTAAAAAGAAAAGTGTATCACCTAAATTGTATCAGAAGGAGCGAATATTAAAAGTTTATTGTTATATTGAAACATAAAAGGGAGCACAAACCCCAAATGGAAAACCAAGTTGAATTTTGTGCATTCAAATTTGTTCAAATTTCCAATATTTGATTAGTAATAGAGGCAGCAAAACAATATTGGGAGAACTTTTTTAATTAACTCATATCCATAACAAACACTTGAGCATTCTTTGTTCCACACAAATGCTTTAAAATGACATGTTGAACTTTTCCTGTCTCACTAACTTCTCAACATATACATCATATAAAAGTACGTGCTAGGTATACCATTTTGGTTGATACTAATAGTTTAAACAGGAAAGGGCCAAAAATATCCCTGAATTATAATACTTATAATTAGGGTTGTTCATGGTTATGATTAAAAAATCGAATTAAATCGAACCGATAAATTATATATATAAATTTTATAATTATTTATATATTATTTATAAATAAATATAAATGTTTTGTTAAATTTTAAGTAACTTTAAGACTTTAACTTTACAATTTTCTCAAGTCTAACACGTAAATTTTAGCCCAATTACAATCCTAAGTCCAATTCCATCAAAATTTATTACTATCATACATTTTATAAAATAGTCACACACTTTCTCTTAATTTAATAACTTTGTTCATGTAAAGATAACTTTACTATTTCTTAATTGAACTAACAATAGCTTTTCATTGGATTATTTATGTAGTAGATGTTTTTTTTATCAAGATACGTATGTCTTAAAATATTTATTACTTTCAAACCGAAATAACCATAAAAACTGAATCAAATCGAACCAAATCGTCAATAATCAAATCGATGGTTATTTTTTTCTTTTTCTTTGGTTTGATTTTAGAAATTTAAAAAACTGACTAGATTGGTTTAATTTTGGTTTTAAACAATAGCCGATCCAAATCGAACCCCGAACACCCCTACTTATAATCATAAGAATTAGTTAACATGAACAACGAAAAGAGGAAAAATCTAAGGTCACTCATGAGTAGGGGTGTACATGACCGGGTTGGTTCGGGTTTTTCAAATATCAAACCAAATCATTTTTCTCGGATTTTTTAACTTTGTTTTTTTTTGGATTTTTTGGGTTTTTTCGATAAAGTTTCATACATACATGTAATTTACTTGTACTTCAAATATTTCTTTAATCCTACCAAAATGCAACTATCTAAGTTATTTCTCAAGAAAATAACAAAAAATATGATATGATTAATGACACTAAAATATCCAACAAAAAAATAATAACAGAACCGCTTAAAACAAATATTGCAAATTAATAAGTCATAATAAAATTGATCATAATTTAAAGTACTAAATCATGCTAAAATAAGTTTAGTAAGTATTAGTTACATGACTAAATATTAAAAGAAAGTAAAATGAGATCATGCATTTTAATTATCTAAATCTATGTAAAACTAAAAAATAAATATTCAATATTATTGTCATTCTTAGTGTTGAATTGATTTTCTTTTTGCATTAGTATTAATTTAATTTTTATTTAAACTTTATTATAATTACCAACATGTATGAACTATGATCTTTTATTAGATCATCAAGAATTCTAACTTTCAAACATGAAATAAATATATTAAAAGATTAAAACTATGATAAAGTATAAGAGATATTTAAAAATTATATCAAAGTAAGTATTTTACGTATAAATAAAATTTTAAAATTATATATATAATGTCGGGTTGATTTGGTCTCGGGTTGGTTTTTTCTAGTTAAAACCAACCCAACCCACATATAATATGATTATTTTATCCAACACCAAACCAAGTCAAACCAAATCACTAGTCGAGTTTTTTTTTCCGATTTGACTCAATTTGCGATTTGATTCGATTTTCGTTCAATTTTGTACATCCCTACTCATGAGTAAGCTTTCTCCTTTTTTCCCTTCCCATGTAATCTTTTACCTCTCAAGGTTAAAAAGAGTTAAATGACTGAATATATAAATTCGAAGAGGACTTAATTGCGAAGAAGGAAGATATAAAAGTTCAGCTGATGTAAGCATATTATAGGACATCCTTGTGTATCAGTTTTATTAATTTAAAAAAGAGGAAATACACAATTATTTCATGAAATTTATACTTTTTTTCAAATAGACACCTTAAGTTTGCGGAAATTTTATTATCCTATTAAATAATTTTAAATCAAATTAAATACACTTATTTTAGCGATTTCTACTCCAACTCTGCAAGCGTGTCTTTCACCCTCCTAATAAAATAATATAATTATTTATATTTTTTTACCCGTTTTTATAAAGGCCGGGTTCTTAACTTGACCCGCTCACATTTTAACCTTTCCTCCTAATCAGTTTTTTCTTTTTTTAATCTTTTCTTCCTCAAAATTGTGATATTGAGTGATCTGAAGTAAAATTGATGCAATTTTCATTTTTTGTGTTGTTTCTATTCTTGCATAAAATAAATATTAATGAGTTCTAATTAATTTGTGTTGGCTAATGGGGCTGTTTTGAGAATCTAGTGGAGTATGAACAAAAAATATTTTTGAGGTCTATCTCTTTCTTTTCTTCTCTTTTTTCTCTGTGTGTGTTTTGTCTGAGTTTTTTTCTTCAATTTTTGAACAATATTATCAGTGGACGAAGGAGATCAGAAGCTATCATGTGTGTGTTGTATCCTCTTTCTGAAAATGGGTTTTTATATAAAAAAAAAAGCTAGAAATTCGAGGATTGTTGTTGACGTAGTACTCATCTTGTGAAAGTGAATTGAAGTTTGAGAGATATCGCAGTGTTGACTCGTCATGGCACTTCCCCTGTAGCAAGCTTTCATGGCTATTAATATATTGTTGTCTACTTTTTATAATTATTATTTGAATTTTGACTTAACAGTTTTTTTTAAAAGAAAATTACAAATGTAAAAACAAATCCTAAAAAATATAAGATAGATAGTAATTCATATCTTTAATATAAGAAAGTAGACACTATATTGAGCTCAATTAAAAATTCTTTTAAAATGCTCTATTTATCTCAATTTGTGTGACACTTTTCATTTTTTAAGAGTAAAATAATTTAATTTAATAAAAAATTTGTGCGTAGTCATTTCAGATTGTCGATAGCCACCATCTTTTGACTCTATCTTTCGTAACAATCTGCTCTTTCATAAATACATATAAGGGAAAAGGGTTTGATCGATGTACTTCTCAATTTTGTTATTTGGAACTGATATGTCATTATTATGAAAGTGACTCATATATACCTCTACTTATATACAAATAACTCTCATATACCCTTTTCTTCTAACGAAAATGGAAAAAAAAATTAATTTTAGTTTAATTTTTTTTTATTTTTAAAAAAAGTATAATCCCATTACCCATATGAGTATATTTATTCCTGCTCAAACAAATATTTTTTTTTACTTTTTTTTTTTTTTCAATGACTACTTTAGATTTATTATTTTGGTGGTCATATTTATTTATGTTTCACTAATATTCTTATAAAACTTGTTATAAATGATCAAATTTTTTTCTTCAAATGCAAAAATTAAATTATAATATAGATTAAAAAAATTAATTATTATATATATCCACAAAAAATAGTTTTAAATTTTGTTCTTTACACTAAGGAATGAAAGAAAAAAAATAAAATAAGAATAAGAAACTCAAATAATTAGAATCAAAGAAGTCAAAAAATAATTTATGTATGAAAAAGATTAAAATATACCTTGAACTTTGCTAGAAGAATCATATATACCCCTTAATAATTTTTAAGAAAATTAAAAGTCAAAAATATAAATTTAAAATTATTTTTTTCACTTCAATTAAATGAAGGGTATATGTGAGCTCATTTTAAAAAGGTAGAGATATATGTGAGTCGTTTGTATGACAGTAAGAGCATATATGAACCACTTTCATTACAAGAGGCATATTAACTCCAAATGACAAAGTTGAGAGTTATACAGATCATTTTTCCCTAGATATAATATAAAAGCACTAGATTGGAGCTACTTTTTAATCCAATCAGCCAGACTTAATCCTCCTCCAAATCTAATCTTCCTGGGAATTTATCAACGAAATTAAAAAAAAATTGATAACTTTACCTATAATTTTACATTTACATCTAAAAGAAAAAGTTAAAAAGAACGATTTTTTAAAAAATACATAAAATTTTACTAAAATTATATATCATTTCTTATTAAATTTTGGATTTAGGCCCTTGACTGTATATATCCGCCTGGTTCCATCAAAATTTTGGATAGATAATTAGCAAATAAGTATGAAAGGTTAGATAAATCTCTTCACTTGTATGTATTAGATGTCGAGTATTTTTAAAAAAAATAAAATTGAGATTTGGTATAAGATTAATGGTTTCAATGAAATTATATTTCATTCTTTCTTCTTAAAACGTATTGATTCAACCCATAAGCGGGGCCAAGCATATTGCTGCAGAAGCAAAACTAGTATAAAATCTCCTAATTATTCCAGAGCTTCTAGAAAGGGATTCATTCATCATAAAGAATTCGATTTAGATTAAGGACACTTATCTAAACGTTTTCGCAACTCAATCATATATAGATGGTGAAATTATAAAAGATTTTACATTTTGGAACTATGTATCTAATTCATAAGAGGAACAAAAAACAAAGATAAGATGTGTATGAACTTCAAGCCAATTACAAGATGAATCAGTCAAAATAAGCATGACCGGCTAAGATATTCTAAGTTTCTTTCTCTTAACCTAAAATGTAATCTTTGTTAGCGTATTCATTTTTTTGTGCTTTCTCTCATTAACTAGAAGTTAACAAAGAAGCATGCATATCACTAAATAATAAGCCGTCTTTTACATCATCTAGGCATAAGATATTAAATGGATGAATAAGGATGTTGTGCGAATACAATCATGATATTAAAAAAGTAGCGAACTTTATTTTTGAAACTTTAACACAGTCATTTCTTAATAACTCGTTGCTATAACTTCTATTTAACTCATTCTCCACTATCTCTCGTTTAATATCAGTTCTTCATTTTTTTTAGATAGTCGAGTGAGAGCTTTGAAATTTCACTCAGTTCAGGTCCTTAATTTCGATCGAATCGCGAGCAAAGCTCAGCGTTGTTAGATTCATTATCTCTAATCCTGATTTTAAATTTACAATATTGATTTTGTAGAGATATATACTATTAATCATATACTTAGATATACTATTTATTATAGAATAATTATTTATTCAATTATAATAAAAGTTTAATATATCACATACTCGTTTATGGTGTCTATTTACTTATATAGTAGGTGCTTTAGTGTATAGAGTTTCAGCTTATGCATAAAGGATTAAATCATCGATTCTTGTAAGTATAAGTTTTTCGTTCACAATCTAGTATGGAAATTGGATATGTCATCGGTACGATTGCAGCACGAGATTAGATATAATTTATCTTAATTGTGAGAACGGTATAGTTCCAACTTCTTGTGCTAGTGAATTTTCTATGTATTGAACGAGACCGAGTAGAGATAGTTGTTTTAGAGCGACAAACAAAACCATATTCTCTAAACTATTAAATGTACTTATTTTTTTTATACTGATATAACTGTTATGATTTGCATGTATTAATTATTTTTTTGATCCATTAAAAGGTGAGATTTTGAGATGGGTCAATATGCCTGATAGATTGTACGATAATAATAAATATTAATGAAATAATAAGTTAGTTGATGAAATTCATGTCTTGATATAAAGATTAATGATATGCCTTTTTGAGAAGCTTATAAGTTTTAATCAAATTTATGAATCCGACACATGAAATAAGTTAAGTAGTGCTTTAAAGTAAATTAATCATTGAATTAAATTTGTCAATAATTTAATTTATTGATTAGTGTCACGCCTTGAACTTACACCCTGGGCGGGACTGCACTCGAAGACCATTGTTTGTCCCAAGCGAAGCTTTGACCTGACTTACTTACTGAGAGGAAGACTTAAACTTTAAAAATAACTTGAAATAAAGAACTTATAAAAAACTTAGAATGTCTTTAAAGAAAGCGTTCAAACTAGCCAAAATGGCTACTCAAGTATCATAGCAAAACATCTGCAATACAAATTAAAAACTCATAACTAACTATA
>CM040619.1:57692049-57731121 GCA_022817965.1 Solanum lycopersicoides
TGAGCAATGTGCCTTTTCTTTTCTTTTGATTAAAAAAAAAAAAAACTCCATAACGAGTTCATGAAAAAGACCCTTCTATTGCAAACATAAGTCCTGATCTCTCATAATAAATCTGTTCAGCACGAGAAATGGTTGAGGTAGTATCAAGATTACATTCTCAAGATCTCATACTTCCCCACAACTGAACTAAGATTTTTAAAAGAGATAGTTGTAAGCAAACTGAAATAAGAATGTTCTTTTAGTTGCAAGTAAACAGGAATAAGACTTAAATATTTGATTGAACATATTCATAAATTGCTGCAGAAGACAGAACTAAAGTTCCAACTCTCCAGGCCAACACTATCTTCAGTGCTTCTACTAAATCAAGCTTTATCTTAAGTGTAGCCATGGAAAATTCAACAAATTTCTTTCTATATTGTTTGCTTTTCTTTTCATTGACAGCTCTTCAGGAAGTATCGGAAAAAGATTTAAGCCCAAGGTATGAAATTCCATGTATTGTAAAGGAGACTGATACTAGAAGGAAGAAATCTGTAAGATCAGTAAAACAGGTCATATTTCTACCAAGACAACTTCATCATCTTATCTACTTACTACTACAACCAGCTTTGGAGTTATATGTACGAAGCACTTCTTTGCCTATGACTCTGCCATCAGTAACAAATCATGAGCTGAAATCTTAACGTTCTTGAGCTCTCTCCCTTTTAGCATGATCTCAATGGATTCAAGGTTTCACATTATTCCCTTGTCGCTATTCTAATGAGAGAATTACAGAAATATTCATTTTTTTTGTATGTCAGGCTTACTAACAGTTGCAAATTTTGCCGCAAATCAAATTGGATGGAAGGAAGAAACACATGTTGGATTGAGAAACAACATCAGAAAGTACAGTGAGATAGAAGTAGGGACAATTCTCAATTCTATGCTGGACTAGACTACAAGTGTATGGAGATGATAGTTTTTTTAAACATATAAGCAAGTAATTTGGTGGTTGCTTTTGCCGATTCTTCAAATTCCCTTCAACATATAACACATGTTGAGATATCTGGGTTCAGTTGGTCTGATTTCTTCCTACCTTCTTACATGTATTATGCATGTTTGTGGAGAACAATCCTCATATTTTTTGTTTCTTCTTAGCAAGCTTTCGGGCTATTGGATGAATAACAAGGGACAGTAGCAAGCAAATGAATTGTAAAAGACACATAATTAGAACGCACATTAGTAGATTACTTATAATTCTAAATCTTATCGTGGACATTTAACAAAGGAAGATACCAAAGAGATTGAAAATAGACTCAAGTTTCCTTATCTTTCCCTTTTGCGGATGACTTGAACCATGGTATCCAAACAGATGTTGTCCTCTGGTAGAGCTTGTATGCTTCAGCTCTGTAGGCTTGCTTAAGCATCCTATTCTCAACAAGCACAGTGACATGTGCAAGACACAAGCTATTAGCGAGTGCACCAACAAAAGTCCAAGTCTGACCCAAGTTCCAGGCAAATAGGACGAGTCCCCACCACCATAACTGCTCTCCAAAATAGTTTGGATGTCGTGAATACCTCCAGAGGCCTTCATCAAGATTGGGAACCATTGTCTTGCCAAGCTCTTTTAGTTTCTGGTTTCTGCTTACAAAATTGTAGAGCTCTGTATCTGCATAATAAGCAATTATAATGGCAGACAAGCAGATGAATACAGCAATGAAATCCCAGATATTCCATGGCTTGTCTTCAGAGTGGACAACATACATAGGCAGGCATATACCGATCAGAAAAATCTGCTGAGAGAAATAAACAATAAAGAAAGAGATCCACCACCAGTTCTTGCCATACTGGTGGCTCATATCTGTAAATCTCCAATCTTGCCTGTGTCCCCATTGCCAATTCTCGCGACGGAAGTAGTTATGAGTAAGTCTTATACTCCAAATCCAAGTTAAAAGTATAACCACCTTAGACCTCCACACATTATACTGTGCCAATGGATGATTTGCATAGAAATGCACTAGCATTACTGGAATCACAGTCCAGAACAAATCTATCATCTGAAAATCAAATTCCAACGATAACCCAATTCATCAAATAGCCCGAAATGATAAAATATAACTTCAAAAATCCAAGTTAGCCTAGAAAATTTTGGAATACAAATCAAATTACCATATTTCAACAAAAAAACAAATCAAATCTAACAAGAAATTGGTTAGTATAAAATTACCCAGTGACTAGATTGGAGATAACTAATGGCATAGAAGAGGATATTGACATTGAAGAAAAACAAGACATTAGCAAACAGAAGAGGGTGGTGGTAACACCAATTGTAGATTGGATGATCTTCATGATAATGGCGAAGAAAAGATAGATAGAAAATTAAGGAGGGAAGTGGAGCAAGAAAGGCAATGAAGGCATTCTTCAAATTGCTATGAGTAGCCATGGCAGCACAGCGACTATTAGTTGAAAATTTGGCAAGTAATAAAGCCCCAAAAATGGGGTTGTGATAGCTTGTTTGGCCAAAAACACGTGTTTATTTTAAAAAGTTTGACGTGGTTGGCTAAGTTTTAAGCAATAAAATTACTCATTCCATTCTTTTTTTTAGTTTAACCAGCTTTCTAAATGTCAAATTTAATTAATTTCAAAAGATAAATTATATTATATTAATTTATTATTTTAAATGGCTATAATTTTAAATATTCAAAAATGGTATGAAAAATATTAGAAATTATAACTTTTTAGCTTGATGAAAAATATATCGTAAAATATTAATTAGAATTTTTATCATTTGACTCTAAAAACGACTTGAAAGAAACGGGAGAGAGAGTAATTTTGAGTAATAGAGGACGTTATTTTTAGAAGTTAAAAAGTATTGTATTTTATTTTACTTTTGAAGTATTAATAATTAAGCTGCTGATTTTATATTGACAAAAATATTTAGATAAATGATTACTAAACACGAATTTATCCTCCAAAAAGTAATTATTTTTCAAATAAGCGTATTCTAAAAGTTTG
The DNA here is from genome assembly GCA_022817965.1 of Solanum lycopersicoides. Taxonomy (NCBI): domain Eukaryota; kingdom Viridiplantae; phylum Streptophyta; class Magnoliopsida; order Solanales; family Solanaceae; genus Solanum; species Solanum lycopersicoides. The sequence goes on from CM040619.1 coordinate 57,695,041, forward strand.
GTAAAAGAAATTATGATTTTATCGTGGCACTACTGCACTAAATTGATCTATAAAAAAGTTATTTATTATTTAGAATAGTTTCCAATTTATTTGAAGACTAGTGTACTTGATCGCGCTTCACCCGGTTATAAAAAAAATTAAAATAAAATTATATATTAATATCAATAATTACTTTAATAAAAGGATTTTTTTGTTAATCACATAATTTTATGGGCAAATGACATAAATAACATACTTTTAGGGCTAAATGACCATTTGTCCCTTAAAAGTTTCAATGAACCAAAATCTATTAAAAATATACAAAAATACGGATATATAATAAGGCTGATACAATAAAAAAGTGGCGGATACATTATATATTTTTGGTCACATTTTTGTATCCGTCTCATTTTTTGTCACATTTTTTTATCCGCCTCATTTTTTGTCACATTTTTGTATCCGTCTCATTTTTTATCACATTTTTGTATCCGCCTCATTTTTTGTCACATTTTTGTACCCGCCCCATTTTTTGTCACATTTTTGTATCCGCCTCATTTGACTTAAAATGAGAAATTTTAAGTATTTTTAAAACTAATAGGGGGTAAGGGTAATAAGTGAACTTAAGGGAGAGATTTTTGTCATTTATCCTAATTTTATAGAAGAGAAGCTATAAAAAATATTTCGATTAAATATGAAATTAATTAAGAAATCAATATATGTAAACTTCGAAAAGTTAAATATTAAAATTAAATTTCATAAAGAAAAAGAGAAGGTAATAAGAAATGGGTAATATTAGAACTACTGAAATGTAAACTTGTGATCATCTTTTTCTTTTTTATTTGAGATTCTTTTCAGTATAATTTATATATATTTATGTAAACTTGAAATCTGATCGTTCTTTTATGCTTATTTGTAATCTTCTAAATTATATTCTTAGTATAATTTTTTGACAATATATAACTCAGATTGCTATTAATAGTTATTATTCATGACTATATAGTTAGCCAACACTATTAAATCATTATCCACAATTACTATTACTTGTCCTAGTCATCACCCAATCATCACATATTTTAGTTATTTTTATTGTACAATATTAGATTAATTTAATATTTGTATTGATAACTTTTTAATAATTAAATTTTAAATTAAAAAAAGTTAACATATTTAAATGATGAAAAATAACAATCTTAATTAGTTAAATTCCATATCTTATTATTATATATATTATTATATTTAAATTTAGATATTCAATTATTTTTTGGGACAACTTATATTGAAAAAAAAATAATGTAAAATTTAAAAATAACATAAAAGAGAACAAAAGAGAGAAATAGCTACGCAAAAAAGATTCAAAAAGTGACACATACAAATTCCTATTTCTTTTAATTTTGTTTGGCTCAAACACAAAAATATTAAAAAGTATTTCACATTTTAAATAAATATTATATTTAATATAATAAACTCCTAAGAATAAAGAGTCACAGTAATTAAGAGGACTAATAATATGACTTTGAACTTGTTTGTAACATAATAGGAGTAATATTTGTGCATTTTTCACTAATAAAGAACATTAATTATAGAAAATGAAAAGACAAATAAATTAGAGTTATTGAGACAAATATTTTATTATAAGTAAATAGAAAGGAAGAAAATCAACTATATATTTAAAATTATAAATTAATCGCAATTTTGAAATAACTTGAGAACTCTCGAAAAATAACAAATATGAAAAATATAAAGACGACAACTTGACTTATTAATAGACAACTTGAAATCTTCTAAAAAACAACAAAAATGAAAAATTTAAGGATTGCAATTTTACACATTAATAAATAATTTATTTTTAATTAAATCAACTGTATTGTCAAAATTATAAATTAACTTTACATTCTTATGTTCTATCATTTTTGTTGATAAAAATTATTTCGCCGGACTATGAGAGTATATGTACGTATTTCTTCAAGTAGCATATCGGTATTCATCTACTCAGTTTCTACTTCTATGTTTTAAAATATTATCGCCACAAACACAATAAGCTAATATTATCAATAAAAAAGTGAGAGATGAATTTACCTGAGCAAATAATTATTTTTGAAGAGTGTTATCATTATAATATAATCAAATTATCTAAGAATCATATAGAGGTCTAAAGATAATTAATTAAATATTTTTATTTAAAAAACTCAGGATTTATATCTTCACCAACACAAACAAATAATATTAAATGTATGATTGCAACAAAGAAAGAGTTGTAATTATATTAGACATATCAAATTATTTTTTCTTGTAAAATCAAATTATGCAAGAATGTCTAACCATTTTCATTATAGATATATCTCCTATTATGGGGAAAATAATTAAATAAGTCAAAATTTATCTACCAAAAGAAGAAAAAGATAATGAATAAGGAGAAAATTGCATTTAAACACATATAATCACTTTTGACAAAACATAAATAATTCAAAAGAAAATAATATAATAGAAACATTACTTTTTAAGCACTTAAAAAAATAAAAAATAATCAATATATATAGCTGAAAATCCATTAATCTCCATCGCTTGATGTTATCATTTCATCCTATATACAAGAGTCAAGAGAAATAATAACAAATACATTATTAGTCATAAAATGAAGCACTTAAAAAAATAAAGAATAATCAATATATATAGCTGAAAATCCATTAATCTCCATCGCTTGATGTTATCATTTCATCCTATATACAAGAGTCGAGAGAAATAATAACAAATACATTATTAGTCATAAAATGAATCTCAAAGATAACAAAACAAAATAATTTATCTAGAAGAAATAAAAAAATGCTGACATATTAGCCTTACTTGCTAATTAAAAGTAATATATGAAATAATATTTGAAAAAAAATAATGCACTTCAAAACTTACAAACATTGTAACATATCTTCCACTAATTCTCTAACCAAAGATGACTACAAAATAACACACAATTTTAGTGTGATTTTATAGTGTTAATGTAACATTCCACATTAAATAATTAGAAGTTATAAAGATGAAAGGTTTAAGAAGCTATGAATATGAAAGGTTTGGGAGTTATGAATATTATTAATACTAATTTAAGAATAAAATTTATATAATTGAACAGGTACAAGTTAAGAAGATGATTTTATAAGAAAAAATAAGAAAAAATGTCAAGTAACAGAAAGAAAATAAGAAAAAATGAATGGAGATCATAAAGAGGTGCCACATCACCTTCTATAGTTCCTCATATATATATATATTAGTATTTGATTATGAAACTTTAAATTCAACTTGAAGTTGTATTTTAAATTTTAAAATCAGTATATAACATGTATTTCAACTTATTTTCGAAGTTGTATTAAGTACATCATACATGCATGAACATTATTTCAAATATTTTCTTCAATAATAAAACTGTTGGAATAATAATTTAAAGTTAGCTAGGAATTCTGAACTGTTCATGATTTGTTATTTATGCTTATTGACTTATTTATGTTTAGAATTTGTTACTGTTTCCGTTTCTAATTACTTGTCTAATTTTTCTAAAAAATTTAAGATGATAGAGGCCCAACCAATCATAGTTGTGAAATTTCACTCAATTTTTGACATTTGAATTTGTGGGTCCATTTGTACTCTTTTACCTCCTACTCACCATCCCACCCACTTCCCTTATCCACCCACCCCTCTTCTTTTTTCTTTCTTTTTTTCTTTTTCATTTTTCTATCTAATAATAAAAATAAAATTAACTTTCAAATACATTTTTTTAAAAATCAATTTTAGATTGAATTCATGGTACAAATACTTCATTTTATTTAATAGATTTTTCGTATAAAATAAAATCGAAACAGAAAGGAAAAAAGGTCATCTTTTTCTTATTTTTATTTATGAGTTTGCTTGTTATTTTTGAATAAGTAGTTCTGGAAAAGTTTATTTTTTAAGTCAAATTGTTGATTATTGCATGTTATTTAGATAAATAGTTTATATTTTTTATTAAAAATAATTGCGTCTAATTAATTTATATTCTAAAGTGAATGAAACACAATTAGTTTGAATTTTGACTTAGTTTAATACTATTATTGGTGTTTTGTGTCTGTTTGATACTATTAAAAATATTGGATAATAAGTATAGTTTTTAATATTAACAATTGAAGACATTTTAGTTATTCCAACAAATAAATTATTTATCAATTTTTTTTAATAAAATACATTATCTCTCTTCAACATTTTTATCTTTTTATTTCTAAATCTAACTTAAGCATTTAAAAGTGTTTTAAGTATGTATACCTAAAAATTACTTAAATTTAGCAGGATCAATTATCTCTAATTTTAATATTTTCATTAATATTTAGTTATGATTAAATATTCTCAGAAATTTTGTGAATAAAAAGTAGCCAAATAAAATAATTAACTTCTATTAGACCGTATCAACCTCATTTATTTTCTTTGTATATAAGTGCATGCTTTAATATATCATTTATTGTCTTTTAGTTTAAATTTTTTTTTCAATAACCAAAAATAGAATATATTTTTAGCATCTTTCACATTTACATTTTCAAAGAACTGCAGTTTGTGAAAAATAATAAAAAAGACAAAAAGAAAAAAAAAAGAAAAAGAATAGGGGTTCGGATGAGGAGAACTAAGCCACGGTAGCGAGTGGAAGGTAAAAATGTAGAAATGGAGATAAAAGAGTATAAACGGGCCCACAAATCCAAGTGTCAAAAATTGTATGGAGTCTCATACGACTACTGTTGGTTGGGCCTCTATCATGTTAATTATGTTGTTAAGAAACGTGTTTGATTGAGAGAGTAATAATTTGAAATTCAAAATTGATATTGAGTGTAGTTATGGATAAAAAGAATTCAGTTGATTGAGTGTATTTGTGGAGAAAAAATAAGTATGACATAGAGAAAACGTGTGTCAGATGAGAAAGATTGTTATGTATCTACAATATTATGATTACAAAATAAAAAAGGGATTTAAGTAATTTTTTTAAAAAATAGGGAAAATTAGAGAATAAAAACTTATAGTTGTGTATTTAAGTTATTTTTTCTAAACTTTTTCTAATTTTTCTTTTACTTGTCCTATTTGACAAATCAAGAAAGGATAATTTTTTTTTACCTATTATACCTTCATTAACCACTTTGAAAAAGGTAGAATTTTTTGAAAATCTTAAATTTTTAATTCATCAATTTTATAATTAATAGGGGTAAATGGTAAACTCACTATATCAATCATTATATTCTTAATAATTGTATTAATTTAAAAATGGACAATACCTAGGGACAGAGGGAATAGTTTGAGAGAATTCTAATCCTAGTTGTTACCATTATAAATAGGGTTGTCTAAATTTTTAATATAGTAAAAGACAACAGTTTATAAATAATTTTTTTTTTCAAATTGGTATCAGAGCTAGAACTTTCTGCATAAGTTACTAAACCCTTTGTCATATGAGAAAGCCCTCGTGAGAAATGTCTCCTTTAAGCGTCTCTATTTTTTATCTTTCATATTGAAATCTCAACAGAGAGATTTAACTCTCACACTTTTTAATTTTTTCTTTATACTTTTGCATGTTTCTCTCTACCTTCTCTCTAAAATTATCTTGCTATACATTAACCTGAACACAAAGTTGTTCTCTTTCAGCTTACAAAGAATCAGCTTGCTGTAGAAACCTTTATTTCACCCATTTATCCTGCTTCACTTGGACCGTAAATTGGCACACGACCTTCTGAGGAGAGGGACGTGCAGATGAAGGTCTTTGGCCAGAATATTGACAACAATGGAGATTTGATATCGAGAGTTCTACATGAGGATATCATGAGTCATAAATATACTAGAGAGATTAGAAAAGAACACATGTAACTTTTGTTTACATCCCCACTCTGTTCAAATAGGGCGAAACGTCGCGGCGACTCGAAACTAATGAATTGATTCAATTTTAAAAAAGTTTTAAAAATAAACGAGTTTTTAAAAAAGAGTCACCATTCTGTTTACATCCCACTCTGTTCAAATAGGGCGAAACGTCGCGGCGACTCGAAACTAATGAATTGATTCAATTTTAAAAGAGTTTTAAAAATAAACGAGTTTTTAAAAAAGAGTCGCCACCTAATTTTAGGAAAAAACTAGGAAACCATTAAATGATCTACGAAACCAATTTGATTCTAGGTAAGGGGTTCAAATTATTCCGAAGGGAAGGGGTTAGGCATCCTTCGGAATCCACAAATGTGGGTCCCGACTGAATTCACTTTTTTTCAAATTGAGGAGGAAAAAATAATAATGTATAAATATAATAAACATGCAATATACACAATAAAAATAAAATAATAATATCGGCCTAAGGTTTGCCTAACATCGATATATACAAAATAATGAATTAAAAAATATAATTCGGACTCCATTCGAATAGCTTCAAGGAAGCAAGTCTTGGGTACCTGTAAACACACTTAGTAAAAGTGTTAGTATTAAATAAATATGAATAAAATTGAATATATGAAATAATAACTTAGAAATAAAAATCCGTCTTATTAACATTGGAGGCCTTGGAAATCAACGGTAATTTCTTCATCGCCCAATTTCAACATATAAATATATAAACTTAAATTAAAATTCCGTCTTTTTTAAAATAGGGAGGCCTCCAAAACCGACGGAGAGATTTTTTCACTGGCCAAATTTAATTTATTTCTTAACAATTAAATAAAATTAACAAGTAACCAAATGTCTCTAAAATAATCCAAGACAAAAACTACAACTTAGAAATAATAACAATTATTGAAGGAAATAACCTTATAATGTGACATTTCATGTCAGCCCCCTCAAAAGAATTCAAATAGTTGGTCAAATTAACATGAACAGTAAAGACAACTAACATTATTGACAATGACAAATTGAATATATAGGACGCTAGAAGAAACAAATAAAATAAGCAAATATACGTTGACCGTCAAACTAATCAACAAAGGAATATAACGTCATTAAATTTACAGCTCAATAATAATAATGGTAATATATTGAAATAATAAAAGTGAATTGACCTTGCAACAACAAAACAAATGGGCATCATCATTAACTAAAATCACTTTAAAATGAACAACATTATTATTTACTGCAAGAAATAAATAATAAAATAAATAATTAATAATAATAACTAAGCAATTTCACCAACTAAATATATCCGGATCAATTGAAGACAATTACAATAAATGAAAAAAGGAATAAATCTAAACAATAACAAGCATTAAAACTTGAACTAAAAATTTCCGTCTTTTAATATTGCGTAGGCCTCCAAAACCGACGGAGAGTTTTTTCATTGGCCAGTTTCAACTTGTAGTGTTCAGTATCATTCCAACAAAGTAAAGTAATCAAAATAATTTAATTTTAACTATGATTAAAAGAGCATGATGAACAAACTACTAAAAATATACTACACAAAATCAACTTAAACAAAATGAATAAAACTAGAAAAGTAACCCAATCAAGTAACAAAACAAATAAAATATATTAAGATGAACAAGAAACAAATAAATAATAAAAAATAAAACCCAATAAAATTAAATAACAAAAAAAGAAACTCCAGCAACTCTTGAACACTAGACAAAACAATACGAGAAAATTATCCAAATACACATAATGCTAAGCTAACTGGAATAAAATTTGTACTAAAATGAGTAAAAAAAATAAAATAAAAAATAGCAAATAAATGCATTAAAAATAATCCTAAAGTCAACCATAAAACAATAATTAAAGTCATCATATAACTACAAACATTAATACAAATTACCCCAAAACACAATAATAAAGTAACAATAGACAGTATCAGTGAACCCAACAAAGTCAAATTAAGGCAATAACATTAAGTGAACAAAGAAATGTATAACAACAAAAAATGTATAACAACAAACATTAACAGAAACACGCTATAACCACATTATCAAAGTCAAATCACATTTATTAATAGAATTCCTAATTATTTTTTTTTGTATTTGACTAAATTTTAGATTGTGCTAAATTCAACATAAATAATTAACAAATGTAACAAATAAAATGAATTTTAAAATAATATAATGAACGTAACTAATGACATGTGAAATGCAATTTAAAAATTAACTAACAAAAATCCTAAATTTTGATAAATAAAGATAGTTATCGATAAACTTATTTAAAATTATAGTAACAAAATTATTTTAAGCTATTAAATAAATAAAACGTCAAAATTATGAAACTTTTAAAATGTTAGGTCAAAATTGGGTGTCAACAGCTGTCCCTTTCGTTGTGTGTGATTGATGAAAGAAATCGTGGACAATAAAAATTGACAAACCCAATTTTGACCAAACACATGACCTTTCTAGAGAAGTGCGGTGGAAATATAGTGGAAGTCAATCCCGAACTCGCATCTAAAAGGTTCCACGCTTTGTTGCGTCTTTGTTGAAATAATTCGCACATGTGGCTCCTCTGAGAGTGCATCCTCTAGAATGTTCTAAAAAAAAACAAAGATAAAACTCATTATTATAGGCAAAACTAAAAGAAAAAGGGTAGCATCTCTTATGATACGATAAATGAAGATAAATACAGGTCCCTTGGTAGGACGAATGAAGATGATGATCAATCTGTAGGATTTCGAATGTATGTCCATCGGTAGGACGAATGGAAAAAATGATGATCCATCGATAGGATTTTGAATGTATGTCCATCAGTAGGACGAATGAAAAGATTATCCATCGATAGAATTTTGAATGTATGTCCGTCGGTAGGACAAATGAAAAGATTATCCATCGGTAGGATTTTGAATGTATGTCCATCGGTAGGACAAAATGCAAACATCTTTCAACGCAAGTTTCCACCGACTTGAACGTTGAATAGATAGGGTGCACAACCTTCACCTCCAAATAGATGCGTCTTAAATGCAAATATCTTTCAACGCAAGTTTCCACCGACTTGAACGTTGAAAAGATATGGTGCACATCCTTCACCTCCGAATAGATGCGTCTTAAATGCAAATATCTTCTTGGCAATGTATAAACTTTTGCGAGGGATGGAATCTTCTCGGATGCATAAAATTTTGCGAGGGATGAAATCTTCTCGCGATGCATAAATTCCGCAAGGTATGAAATCTTCTTGCGATGCATTAATTTCTGCGAGGTATGAAATCTTCTCGCGATGCGTGAATAATAACTTGCGATGCATGAATATTGACTCGCGATGCATGATTTTTTTTATTTTTTTTTTGCGATGCATGAATATTGACTCGCGATGCATGATCTTCTGCGATGCATGATCTTCTGCGGGGCATGAATATTGACTCACGATGCATGATCTTCTGCGGGGCATGAATATCTTCCCGCAATGCATGAATTTTGCGAGGGATGGAATCTTCTCGCGATGCATAAATTCCGCAAGGTATGAAATCTTCTTGCGATGCATAAATTCCGCAAGGTATGAAATCTTCTTGCGATGCATAAATTTCTGCGAGGTATTAAATCTTCTCGCGATGCGTGAATAATAACTCGCGATGCATGAATATTAACTTGTGATGCATGATCTTTTGCAATGCATGAATATTGACTCGCGATATATGATGTTTTTTTTTTTTTTTTTTTACAATGGATGAATATTGACTCGCAATGCATGATTATTTTATTTTTTTTTGCGATGCATGATTATTGACTCGCAATGCATGATTTTTTGCAATGCATGAATATTGACTCGCGATGCATGATCTTCCGCGATGCATGAATTTTTGTGAGGGATGGAATCTTCTCGCGATGCATAAATTCCGCAAGGTATGAAATCTTCTAGCGATATGTAAATTTTTGCGAGATATGAAATCTTCTCGCTATGCATAAATTCCGCAAGGTATGAAATCTTCTTGCGATATGTAAATTTTTGCGAGGTATGAAATCTTCTCGCGATGCATAAATTCCGCAAGGTATGAAATCTTCTTGCGATATGTGAACTTTTGCGAGGAATGAAATCTTCTCGCGATGCATGTATATTAACTCGCGATGCATGAATTTTGCAATGCATGAATATTAACTTGCGATATGTAAACTTTTGCGAGGAATGAAATCTTCTCGCGATGCGTGAATAACAACTCGCGATGCATGAATATTAACTTGCGATGCATGATTTTTGCAATGCATGAATATTGACTCACGATGCATGATCTTTTGCAATGCATGAATATTAACTCTCAATGCATGATCTTTGTAGTTGCTATCAAGCTTCTCGCAGTACTTATCAGAATTTTGAGGTCTTCCTCAAAAATTCTGTCCCAGTTAAAATTTTGGCAAATCTCAAAATGATCTTCAATCTTGACTTGTTGGCGATAACACCTCTATTGAGAATTTTTGAGATATTTTCAAAAATTCTATCCCAGTTTTTATTGTAAGGAGAAATAATAATCACACTGAGTATATGACCGAGCCGTCGTGGCGCCTACATATCCTGTTGATCCAGGAATCAGGTCAAATGTAGTTCCAAACTTGTAGATGATGAATACTGCAAAAAATCTGAAAGAAGATCATCAGTAGAAAACGTACAATATGAACATGATGAAATAGGAAAATAATATTGCATGTGATATCCAAAGCCTATAAAAAAAAAACATGTCACATTTTTGGACGAACAATCCATGCCGTAAAATATGACTCTCACACATACGAGATTAACCCGATGACACTTTTTACAATGAACAACTCAAAAGGCAATTTTTTTTTAATAAAATTGAAAGACTCTTAAAAAGGTTTTAAAATATTAAAGAATGAGTGTTTTTTTACTTTTTTCTTTTCTTTTTGAAAAATAAAAAAATGTGATGAGATAGTCAAACCTTCACTACAATTGGTACCAACAGTTAAGATTGCAGGTAAATCTCTCATTTTTTTTTTATTTTTTTTTTAAGATTGAATTTAAGGTAATTCCTACAGCTTCAAGTGGTACCTCCAATATACTTAAGGATCAACATGATCCGTTCATCTTGTTTCAACAAAGGTTTTGAATTGTATCAATCCTCATGTTTCAAGTGCCCTCACGAAAAAGATCTGTCATATTTCACACGTATTTGAATCATTTGATTTTAGGACATTTTCCAAAGTGCACTCACACTCACAAGAATGTTCAATGCATACAACTGCGATACCATATGTTTGACCCTTATGTAAATCTCCACTAATGTGAGAACATTTGGAATGAGATCATGTAGGGCTTGTCATTGGCTTGTAACGTAGGCTTAGGGATGGGTAGGATATTTATTTGGGATAAAAGTGACTAAATTCCTCATTGAGCGTCACATAGAATTTGTGCTCTTAATGATTGGTACACCTTTGACGTCAGATCTTCTTCATTGTTCTACCACCTTTCGTCTTCTTTTGAATTCTCATTTTTGGAGTTATTCCCTTCTTCTTTTTCTTTTTTTCATGCCCTTTGTTTCGACTTCTTTTGAGTTCTCATTTTTTGGAGCTTTTTCTTTTTTTTTTTTTTGTGTCCTTATTACTTGGAGCTTTTCTTTTATTCACTTCTTTATTATAATAATTTTTTTTTTTTTGAGTATTTTCCTTCCCACCTTTCATTGACCCTGTAAGGGTATTTTTTACCTTACTTTATTTCTTCCACCCCTTTTTTTTCCTCTCTTTTTCTCTGAAGTCTTTGCTTCCTTGATTTTAGGGAAACTTGATATCTTTGCTTTTGGAAATTTCAAACACGGATCTCCTCTTATAATTTGCACATTCTTTGTGCACTCAAGAAGGTTAGGCCAAGAGAGGATAGTGTGTGTAAGCACTCAAAAGGGTAGTGGTTAAGATGTGGTTGTCCAAATAAAGGTTTCAGGCTCAAAATGGGAAAACTAGGGACTAATGTAATTTGGTAGGCTTTGAGAGGCACAATCGAGTCAAAAAAGGCCTACAATTCTTTCTCAAACCAAACATTACTCAGGATTTCGCCTCCAAAAACATTCAGGTCAAGTTCTAGATCAACAGTGTAACACAATTGAACTTTGATCAAAATCTCACCACACAATGCACATGAAACATAAGGTTAGTTTTATTCTTATCTTGATTGCATGCAAGAGAATTTTCAAGCATCACAAAAGTACAGATAAGAGGTACCACGAGAATCTATAGTTTACCACAAAGTCAATCTTTTCCATCATATCAAATATATTTACATGATCTTAACTACATAGGTCCCGACCGGGCTGAAGACATGACTCTTACATTTTGTACAAGCTACTTTATTTTTTAAAAGAATGATTACCGAACCCGAGAAGGGCTGCCTACGTATCTCATTAAGATGAGAATCAGGTGTGCGTAGTTCATGCAGATATGACTTGGAAAATATGCACAAAGTATTTTATTTATTATTATTATTTATTTATTTTTGGAGAAGATAATACCGAACCCAAGAAGGGTTGCCTACGTATCTCATTAAAATGAGAATCAGGTACGCGTAGTTCGTCCAGATATTACTTGGAAAATATGCACAAACTATTTATTTTTTTTACTTTTGGAGAAGATAATACCGAACCCAAGAAGGGTTGCCTACGTATCTCATTAAAATGAGAATTAGGTACGCGTAGTTCGTCCAGATATGGCATATAATAATTTAAAGATTTAGACAACTCAAAGAAATTCCTAGGTCTAGCGCCACTAAAATTTGTAGTCATAAAGTGTTTGTTTTTTTCGCACCAAAATGTTTTATAGCCTCTTAATCGTCAATATTTATAATGTCTGTTGAATGTCATTCTCTCCTTTCTAAAGCTGCGCAAGGCGGCCCCCCCAGAACAAAGCCCACCCCTCTTTTCCCCCTTTAATGAAGGACCCTCGCCTCGCTTCCTATTCATTTGTGGGTCTGGACCCGATTTTTTTTTTCAATTTTTAGAAGAATGGGAAATTTTTCTCGCAGACAACTGACAGGTATGCAATCCCCAGTAAAGTAAGCCAAGTAACGACTATCTACAACCTCTTCTTTCATTTGTCCTGAAAACAAGCTATTTGTTCTGAAAGAAAAGCAAGCTAAGACGCTTTTTTCGCGGCAAGAGCGGTGTTGTAGCATCAACAGGAAAGTTATAACCTGCGAATTTTCACAGTAATTTCTACGTATACTCTTTTTGGATGTTTTCTTGGAACTGTCTCCTCCCAATTTTCACGAGATCCAAACATTGTTATGACCATCCCCGACTGATGTCGGGGACGGTATTCCTACAAAAATATGAGAAATATGTGAGAGCAGGACCATCATGCAAAATAATAATAATAAAAATAAATGGATACGACCTCATAGTCAAATACTCCCCTGATTTATCGTTTTGACTTGTTATTAATGTCTTGTGAAATACAAGGACTCGAATTTCGCTAATCCTCTTATCTCTTGCGACTTCGGACAAATAATGATTTCTAAATTCGAACATAAATCAATTTTTCGTTGTGAAGAAGAACAACTCAAAATGTAATAGTGTTAGTTCCGTTGTACATAATGGATAATGTAAAATATCACACAAATAATGAATTAAACACATAAATACTGTTTTAATTAAAGACAAACTGAAATATATCACATAGCATACAAACAATGAATACAAGTCTTATACAAATGTGCATCGAGTCTTGTGTTATGCTTAATATAAGATCTTGACTTCGCTCTACACTAGATGACTAAGAGTGGGCTTTGAATGACTGGGGACCCAAGCGGACAACTTAGGCTGGAACTCACGACAACCATTGGACGCATGACGAATCAATAAATTGCTGATTATTCCAAAAAATGGTTGAGTATAGAAAAGTCCGATCTGCGATTCCGCAAAACCGTTCTTTAATATACTATACATAAATGTTGAAAAATGTCATAAATGCAATGAAAATTTACAATAAAAAATGAATGAATACTGAGTACAATATACAAATAATCAACAAAATATACAAGATATAATAAATAACACAATAAAAGAATAATATCCTCAATTTGAAAAAATAAACACATAATGATTAGAACCTCTATATATTCCCAGCGGAGTCGCCATTCTGTTTACATCCCCACTCTGGTCAAATAGGGCGAAACGTCGCGGCGACTCAAAACTAATGAATTGATTCAATTTTAAAAAAGTTTTAAAAATAAACGAGTTTTTAAAAAAGAGTCGTCATTCTGTTTACATCCCACTCTGTTCAAATAGGGCGAAACATTGCGGCGACTCGAAACTAATGAATTGATTCAATTTTAAAGAGTTTTAAAAATAAACGAGTTTTTAAAAAAGAGTCGCCACCTAATTTTAGGAAAAAACTAGAAAACCATTAAATGATCTACGAAACCAATTTGATTCTAGGTAAGGGGTTCAAATTATTCCGAAGGGAAGGGGTTAGGCATCCTTCGGAATCCACAAATGTGGGTCCCGACTGAATTCACTTTTTTTCAAATTGAGGAGGAAAAAATAATAATGTATAAATATAATAAACATGCAATATACACAATAAAAATAAAATAATAATATCGGCCTAAGGTTTGCCTAACATCGATATATACAAAATAATGAATTAAAAAATATAATTCGGACTCCATTCGAATAGCTTCAAGGAAGCAAGTCTTGGGTACCTGTAAACACACTTAGTAAAAGTGTTAGTATTAAATAAATATGAATAAAATTGAATATATGAAATAATAACTTAGAAATAAAAATCCGTCTTATTAACATTGGAGGCCTTGGAAATCAACGGTAATTTCTTCATCGCCCAATTTCAACATATAAATATATAAACTTAAATTAAAATTCCGTCTTTTTTAAAATAGGGAGGCCTCCAAAACCGACGGAGAGATTTTTTCACTGGCCAAATTTAATTTATTTCTTAACAATTAAATAAAATTAACAAGTAACCAAATGTCTCTAAAATAATCCAAGACAAAAACTACAACTTAGAAATAATAACAATTATTGAAGGAAATAACCTTATAATGTGACATTTCATGTCAGCCCCCCTCAAAAGAATTCAAATAGTTGGTCAAATTAACATGAACAGTAAAGACAACTAACATTATTGACAATGACAAATTGAATATATAGGACGCTAGAAGAAACAAATAAAATAAGCAAATATACTTTGACCGTCAAACTAATCAACAAAGGAATATAACGTCATTAAATTTACAGCTCAATAATAATAATGGTAATATATTGAAATAATAAAAGTGAATTGACCTTGCAACAACAAAACAAATGGGCATCATCATTAACTAAAATCACTTTAAAATGAACAACATTATTATTTACTGCAAGAAATAAATAATAAAATAAATAATTAATAATAATAACTAAGCAATTTCACCAACTAAATATATCCGGATCAATTGAAGACAATTACAATAAATGAAAAAATGGAATAAATCTAAACAATAACAAGCATTAAAACTTGAACTAAAAATTTCCGTCTTTTAATATTGCGTAGGCCTCCAAAACCGACGGAGAGTTTTTTCATTGGCCAGTTTCAACTTGTAGTGTTCAGTATCATTCCAACAAAGTAAAGTAATCAAAATAATTTAATTTTAACTATGATTAAAAGAGCATGATGAACAAACTACTAAAAATATACTACACAAAATCAACTTAAACAAAATGAATAAAACTAGAAAAGTAACCCAATCAAGTAACAAAACAAATAAAATATATTAAGATGAACAAGAAACAAATAAATAATAAAAAATAAAACCCAATAAAATTAAATAACAAAAAAAGAAACTCCAGCAACTCTTGAACACTAGACAAAACAATACGAGAAAATTATCCAAATACACATAATGCTAAGCTAACTGGAATAAAATTTGTACTAAAATGAGTAAAAAAAATAAAATAAAAAATAGCAAATAAATGCATTAAAAATAATCCTAAAGTCAACCATAAAACAATAATTAAAGTCATCATATAACTACAAACATTAATACAAATTACCCCAAAACACAATAATAAAGTAACAATAGACAGTATCAGTGAACCCAACAAAGTCAAATTAAGGCAATAACATTAAGTGAACAAAGAAATGTATAACAACAAAAAATGTATAACAACAAACATTAACAGAAACACGCTATAACCACATTATCAAAGTCAAATCACATTTATAAGAATTTCAAAATACCACAAGTAAAAATAATAATATGTTGTATGAGTTTCAAACCTTAGTTGAAAATGAAGTTCGAAGGCAGTGACATTGTTCGTTCGCCGGAATCAAAGTTTGAAGCTCGTGGTTCACTGGATCTCATCCATTTCGTGCTAAAATACCTGCAAATAGAGGAGAATTGTAAAAGGGATAAGGGGGAGGGGAACTGTACATGCGGGTGCTCTTTGCCGGAGCTCGATGGTTCGAGCTTGTGGTGGTGTCTGATGGTGGTTTCCGGTGTCTTCGCGGAGGGGTCTGGTAGTAGGAAGAACAGGGACTGGTTTTGCCAGAGAAACAGAAAAATAGATGGGCTTTTTGGTGGTCTGTTATTGGTTTGAAGTTGCTGGCCGGAAAAAATGGAAATCAAGGTGGTTTGCGAGCTGGTTTCTGGTGTATTTGGGAGTCCAAACAGTAGAAGAAAGGGGGCGATTTTCTGGTGGTGTGGCCGAAAAACAGAGGGGGTTTTGGGTCTGATTTTTGGTGGGTATGGCGATGGTTGAGGGAGAGAAGAAGAGAAGAGGGAGGCGGGGAGAGGGAAAAAGGGAGAGGGAAGGGGGAAGCAGAGAGGAGAGAAAGAGAGGGGGCTGCCAAGAAGAAGGAAGGTGAAGAGATTAGGGTTGTTTTCCCCCTCCTCCTCAAATTAATTCCCCAATTTTCATTTATCCACCATCAATTTTAACCTAAATAAATAAAATGTAATGAACCCAAATGTGTGGGCTTGAAATTGTAGGCTCAAAATTATTAATAGAATTCCTAATTTTTTTTTTTTTGTATTTGACTAAATTTTAGATTGTGCTAAATTCAACATAAATAATTAACAAATGTAACAAATAAAATGAATTTTAAAATAATATAATGAACGTAACTAATGACATGTGAAATGCAATTTAAAAATTAACTAACAAAAATCCTAAATTTTGATAAATAAAGATAGTTATCGATAAACTTATTTAAAATTATAGTAAAAAAATTATTTTAAGCTATTAAATAAATAATACGTCAAAATTATGAAACTTTTAAAATGTTAGGCCAAAATTGGGTGTCAACAACTTTTCTACAGTAAAATTGTAATGATGTGGTGGTAATCACAAGAAACTAAGTGGAAAATAGCGGTATAGAATTCATCAGAAAACACATGTGTATCAACTGCAACAAGCTCATCAACGATAGTGTTGGCTTTAAAAAGAAATTGAGTCAGTGATTTGTCACCAAAAATCATATTTTGTAAGGTGATGTGCTATTTGACTCTTCGAACACTATTGCTTATGTCAAATGCATTTGAAAAAGCAATCCAAACGTCGAAGACGGTATCTAAATCAGTCACACAAGAAAAGATCCAACTTAGCAGGAGTTGGTCTGCTTGTAACGACTTAAGATAATTCATTTGATCATGATCAATTTGTTCTGGTATTGATGATGATGGTGGAGGTAGCTGCAAGTGTTCCATTAATATGATAGAATAGATTGTAACAATTGATGATAGGAACAAATTGAGTTTTTTAAGTCAGGTAGTTTGTTAGTTTGAGCTTTTTGGAAAAATAAAGTGGAGTGTGAGGTAAGGTAGCAAAAAGACTCAGAGTGGTTAATGTTGTTGCGGTAGAATGAGGTGAAATCTAAAGTTGAGAAGAAGTAGACTTAATTATCATAGAATTCTCTGCAGTTTCTATTGAGCAGAATCGTTAAATAAATATATGTTTGTTTACCAACCAGGGGTGGAGTACACTAGGTTGAGGGTGTCCAATTGGATACGCTTCATCAGAAAATTACATCGTAGATGTAAATAAAATAATATTTCAGATGGTTAAATAATATATTTTGAATACCCTTAAACTATAAAATTCTTAGCCCAATGATTTCTATTGCTCAGCCAAAGCTGTAGCCTTTGTCACCCACTGTGCGTGGGTTTGATTCCCCCAAACTACAATTTTCTTATTTTTTTTAAAAAAAGCTTCTAATTAACTTCTAAATCATAATTAATACATCTTTTATGTTTTAAAAATACAAAAATAATATTATCTAATAAATTATATTAAATTAGAGACTTTTCAACATAAAAAATTAAGGATAAAAAAGTTTAGTAGCAGTTGAATTTAATTGATTTATGTTTGATTTTTTTTCTTTTCCTTACAAATTTAAATAAAATCCGAAGTAATTATTTAATTTAAAGTTAATTAGCAAATGCTTTTTTTTCTCTATAAAGTTATTAAAAGTGCTAAAGATCCTATATAAAATTACTTTTAAGAAAACTCATTTAATTCTACTTTTTTATTTTTCATGTCTTGTTATTAGTCATCAGAGGTTCATGAGATCTTGAAGTATAAAAGAGATTTCATTCTACACTAAATTTTCTCCTTTTTTTCTTTGTCCATTCACTTCGTATTAAATAAACATGAATATTAAAGCTAAATATTATGTGGTTTGATTTAAAAAAAATTGGTAGATTTTTTAATTAAGAAAATTAATTGTTAATATTACGTAGTATTATTTACAAAATTTTAGTACACCATATGTTAAAATAATTTTATTTAAATATTCGATTTTTGGACACTCTTCGTAAATTTTTTGACTATGCCACTGTTACCACTGTTACCAACTATTAACAAAAGTATAAGGTCCTAAAATATAGCTAAACAAACTATCTATGATAACTAATAGAGATCACTATCCTATATATATATATATATATATATATATATATATATATATATATATATATATCATATATGCAATCTCTCAGTTTTAGTACTTCGTGATTTCCTTCTCAAAATAAAAAAATACTACTCTAATATTAAAGAATTAAAATAGAATGTAAACATAATAATTTTTTATAATTTATATTAGTAATTGAATATTGAAAAAGTAGAATTATTATTGGATAAGAAAAAATGAAATATTTATGTTTGTGAATTGTGAATGGTGATGAAGATGGTTTGTAGTGTTGTTAGCGACACTGATTGGTGTTAGTAACTAATAAAGATATTGATAACAGTTTTGATGGTGGAGGAGGGATTGGTGTTGTAGTGATTAACATGATGGTGATGGTTGATATCGGTGATGATAATTATGAATTTATGATGGTGAAGTTGGATGACGATTAATAGTAATACTGATGATTGTGATGATGAAATTTTAGTTAATGTTAGAGGACAGATTTACATGCATCCATCATCTCGAAATCTTGAATACGCCTCTGTTCGAAAGATCAATTATAAAAGTTATATCATGATTTTTAGCTCACAAGGATTATATACCAGTAAATAGTAATATATATTATAGTATTATAGATTTTGACGTAATTACCATAATTTTATTTAATGTAATAGGTTGCTTAATCTATGTTTTGAACGTTTCTTGGCTACATTTGTTATAGAAAGTTAACTTGTAAGCCCAATGAATACAAATTTACATGTCAATATAACAAAATTGAACTCATTTGATACCTTTATATAGCAAAAAGGTTTGACCAATTGCTTTCGGTTCATGGATACTACAGTCAAATCACTTTTTCTTCGGTAGGAAAAATTACATTAATTGATACATTTTAATAAATAATTACTAATTTTAGCAATACTTTTTATTTATTATCATTTATAGCAATACTATGTTAAATCTGCAATATGTATTAAAAGTGAATTATGTATGCAATATATATGAATTATATTTTTTTTTAAAAATATATTATGTTTGTTTGGTAAAAATTTGGCACATTATATTATAATTGTATTAAAAGATGTGATAAATGAATTATTTATCATTAAAATTTGTATTATATATGAATAAAAAAATATTCTTTGTAATATGAATTAAATTGTATTATAAATGAATTACAAGTAATCTAGTTTAAAAAAATATTATTGCTATAAATGGTAAATATTTTTTTATTATAGTATATTTATGTAAGTTTCCCTCTTCTGTAACGGGTAAGGACCCGTTATATTTAAATGGGCCTTCAGACGCAATTGAGTGAATCTAAACTTTGATGGGCTTTAGCAAACAAAAGCCTAAAGGGCCCATCTACATCATTCATTTGGACCAGGACTGGACTTGGACTTCCATAGCCCATCTTTTGTTCTCATGACTAAAGTAACCAAGTAAGAAATATCATTTTGTTCTTTTTCTTTCTCATACTTAGAAGAATTTTAAATAGTTGACATCATCAAGATGCAATACAATGTAGGAAATTAACAGAGAAGTAAAAAAGCAGTCATGGAAGAAGAAGAAAGAAAGAGCCTGGGAAATCAAGAAGAATTGAAATAATCCATCATTGAAGAGCTTCGAAGCTTATATTTTAAAGGAAAAATTATTGAAATACACGTCTTATATTCCTATTATTTTCAATATTCCCTTCTATTTCTAAATACCTTTAAAATCTCTTATTTTTTTTGATGTATCCAAGCTATATATTAATGTATCCGACCTACATATTATGTATTTTATTTATTTTATAATGTATCCGAGTATGCGAGCTAATTTTTAATGTATCCGAGATACTCTTTAATGTATCCGAGCTACATATTATTTATCCGATTTGTGTTGCTTTTTAAGGGATTAATGTAATTATAAACTAAAAGAGGAATATATTGTAATTTCATATTAAAACTATGTGATTCCTAAAATTTATCCTATTTTAAAATTCAACCTGACACAAACGTATTATTTTAGGTGAATAATATATCAAAAGAATCGAAAGAGATAAATTCATATCTAAATTAAAAGAATGTTTAGATGTGGTTTGAGTTGACCCGGGTGGGGAAAAAGGATCAACTCATTAGAGATGAACTGTTGTAATGTATGATATTATATAAATTGTATATATGCATGTCTATACAACTTATATATATAAAATTATATATCATATACATACAATTATACATAATTTATACAATATCAATATAATATATATACATGCAAACTTTTTTTTATTGAATTTTGTTTTTGTCGCCTATACAGTTATGCAAGAAGCCTGAAGATAATTTAGAATAAAAAACAAGGACCATAAAAAGAAATTTGGACATTTCATTCATGAATAGCACAAATTACAACATTAAGTTATTTTCTCCTAAAATATTCTTATTATTTATTGTTCCTTTTTCTAATTTCAGACACAATCGAACTACAAACATCAACTCCACTTTCATAACATGATAATTAACTTTTAAGATGTGATGGATTTTGAACAATTAAAAGGTCACCTAAATATTGAGGATTTACAAAGCTAATTACCCACACCATTAATGAAAATATAAGAATTATAGGGCGATTCGCATGCATACAAGTGCCTAAGACATAAACCTCGTGAATAAACCCCACAATTATGTTCAAGAGTATTTTGTAATAACTGTCTCACTCTGAAACGAGTCTTAATAATCCCAATTTTATATTTGAAACACTAATATTTACCCGACTTCATTGAAATGTCACTCACTACAATCTCAAATTAGTTTGGTTATAGTTGTATGACATACATGTCTTTTCTTTGCGTACAAAAAGTTAACTTTTTGTACTTATACAACTAATACAAACTACATGAGATTTCTTTATATTTCACAAATTAGTGAATTCACTATTTGTAAACTCAAAAAATGAAAAAATTGAGTTCACAAAATCAATAAAATAAAATAAAATCTCATACAACTCATAGGTGAAACTTCTCTTTCATTTTTTTATAGGATAAGATTGGTTGAATAGAGGTGGAAGGACATTTCCCTCGAATTAAGGTTCATTTTGTCTTTGTGGGAGTTTTGGATTTGGTCATGTTGATGAGGGTCCCTTTTAATTTGGAGTGATTTGTGTGACAACAAACAGTCGAAGCAGTGCCAGTGATGGTACCCAATTTCGCAAATCAAAGAGAATCCTATGGCCATTTGTCAGAACATATTAAACACAAAAAGAAATAGAAAATACTTTCTGTGTTTCATTTTATGTGATAATATTTGATCGGACACGAAATTTTTAAACTAATGAAGACTTTGAAATTACTTTCAAAAAAGTATACTCATTTTTCTCTCTTCTCATAAATGTATTAGACTATTATTTTAAAATTAAGTGGGACCAACAAGGATAAAAGAGGAATTATACCTTTATATAATTACCATATAAGAAAATGTGACTTTAATTTTTAGACTGATCAAAGAAGACATTCCATATTAATCGATTTCATTCCGACAGTCGAGATGGTTAGCTTGGGTGCTAATGGTATTTTCTATTTAGAATACCTAGACTAATGACAATCTTCTATTTGATATGAAATTAAAAAAATATTAATGAAGAGTTTTTGAATTTTATGATTTTAAATTAAAAAATATATTAAAATATCATTTAGTTTTGTGATTTTGAATATGTTATGTGGATTGTTGAAATTAAGGTGTTGCTAAAAAATTGAAAAAAATCATTTTTTAAAAATGGACTAAAAGAAGTAGGATAAACAAATTTAAACGGAGGTAATATATATTATAGATACTCCTTCTGTCTCAATTTATGTAGTTTGATTTGTCATGAAGTGTTCATTTTTAAAAAATGTATAGTCTAAATAAGTTATAAATATATGTGTAACTAAAAGTGTATCGACCTGATTCCGTCGTTATGAAAAAGTCAATGAAGAAAGAATTAGGGCCAGAAAACTCTTTCGTAGTAACTTGGAATTACCCAACCTAGTCCACATTTGGAAGAAATCAGAATAATTAAGTTGTAGGTAAAATCTTTTAATGAATAACATATCTAATTGTGAATTTTATTACATGAGTAGATAAGACGATAACGAACTCGTACCACTTTACGGAATCGAATCTGGACAAGTAGAACTCCCGAAAATGATTTTTTCGTGAAGGGGTACATCCTGCCTCCTCTGGGTCCGCTAGAGAGGAATTGCTCCGCTGAAGCGGGTCAGACGCGTTATAAAGTCGTTTATAAAACCTAAAACGACCCTATTTGGTATTGTTCAACTTTTAGGGCTAAGGAGATGACCCAGACAAGTTCTAAACAATTTTTCACCATTTTTGAGGCTAAAGGTAAGATTTCAACTCCCTGAATCCGTTTTCGATCCGTAGATCTATTTTATTTGGTTATTATTGATGGGGAAGGGTTTTGATATAAGAATTATGGTGGAAAAAGTCCTAATTTGTGTATTAGAATCTTGGGATTGGTCTAGGGTTATTAAGTTTGTTATAATTCGAATAATATTAGACCTTCGATTGTTGATCCTTGCGTATATTAAATGTTGTAGACCTAGAACAACCGAAAAAAATTGGGGAAGGAAAGATTCAAGTGCCTTAGGGGATTCAAGTATGAATTCGAGGTAGGTTATAGTTGTGACTCTATGATTGTGTGATATACAACTGTTTTGCTTCGTTGAGATACTTGTATATGTATGCATGTTGAAATATTAATCATAGATGTTGAAAGGTGATATATAAATATCGATACCATGAAATCATGATTGAATGAGTGATCTTGATGTTTTATTGTGATGTGCGATTGAGATCAGCTGTCACGTTCCGGAACACTAACTTGGACATGATTGACATGTTCCGACCTGCTAACTGAGATCGGTTGCCATGTTCCGGCATAAAAATTTGGTCAAATTATCACGCTCCGTCATATTAACAGTTTGACTTTGAGTTCAGTGAAAGGACCAATTATGTGATGAAGCATGTAAATTGTGATGTTGATTCTTATGGTAATATTGGTTGATATTTATGCATGTATTATAATGTTGTAATTGCTTGTTTATGTTACACTAGTGGGATAGCCGCATGATCCTACCAGTACACTGTGGTTGTGTACTCATTCTGCACTTGCTCTTATTTTTATTGAGTACAGGGCATCTTCACGCGACTGTTGACAGACCTCGCTTAGGAGATCGGTGATCGCTTCGAGTTCAAGGGTGAGCCACATCATTCGGGCTGCCAATTCTTTAGTCTATGTCCACTATTTTCGTACCTAGACTTGTTTTAGTTAGTTAGATAGTTCACTAGAAATTTTTGTTAGATTTCGTTCTCGTTTCTAGTTTTGGTACATTGACTTTAAGGTTCTAGGCGCATTTTTCGCATTGTTTAATTTATTTAACTTGCTTTTGTAACTTAAATATCTTAAGTCTAGATTATTTGCTTTAGTTGGATGGTAGTAGTGGTTCTCCCATCGGAGTGTTAGAATGAATGTCAATTACGACGGTTTGGATCGTAACAAAAAGTCACTTCAATTAAAGTAAATAAATATTTTAAAATTAAATTATTACTGAAAATAATTATGTCAGTATTATTTTTTGAACAAATTAAAAGTGAAAAAAGTCATATATTGATATAAAAAGAGTAATGTTATATTATTACCAAATATATTTACTTAGTGAATCTAATTATTTATGATCCATCGATCAAATAGGTAACTTAAAAAAAAAAAAAAAAAAGGAATTTTGGTTCACTTTTTTTTGTGTGTGTGGTATAGGGTGACAAACATCTCTGGCAATGGAAAGATGACAAAGTAACGACAAGAATGCCAAAGTCCCTACCAAAGTTATCGGTGGGTATGGGCTGGCAAAATGCCTTTGGTTTTCTTCTAACAAAGTTCACATGACTTAATTACTAATTTAGAACATCAATCAAAACAACAAAATTCAAACACCAACACCCAATAAGAGAGAGATCATAGTTGTAAATTATATATATAACATAGAGCAAAGTTCAACTTGTTGTAACACGATAAAGTAGTTTGTAATTTCTCGTGTGATCAAAATATATTATATTTTTGTATAATAAACCTAATGTAGTTTGAATTTTTTTTATAAAATCAGGCAAATAGCGAGAATTTATTGTTATTAATGACACCTAATGATCCAACAACCAATCAGAAATTGCACCTAATTAGGCATTTAAAATGTAACTTTAAATCATAGGTACTAGTTTTTTTTTAATTTAGTTGCCTTTTTACTTAATAGGCTACATAAAGATTGCTATGGCCAGCTAGTTCATTAAATTTTGTGCACTTTTAAGCCAAGAGATTTAGGACAATGGAAAAAGCTTGTCCATCAAAAGTTCAAACAGTACGTATAAGTAGGTCAGCTGAGGTTGAAATTTTTTTAAAGCTATAATGGTCTGGCATGCTGGCATCATTAATTCATCTTACTTATTGAATATTCAGTAGAATCAGTACAATAGTCGTTTTGGTGCGAGGAGATAGAAATAAATAGTGATGGAATAAGAAAATATTAATGGAATATATCTTGTTTGATTGTCATATTTTGGGACGACTTATCACACTATTTGTCTCATAGTAATGATATAAGTAATCTCATATGCATGATGAGATAAGTTATCTAATGATTGCTAAACCCAGGATAATTTATCTCGAGATAATTTGTTCCCAGTCAAAAGACAATGATATAATACATGTTTGAATTATTTATTTGCGAGTTTAATATTTTAAATATTAACTATTTTGTGTTCTTGTCTAAACTAAATATCATGAAAAATCTATGTATTAATACACACTTCAATTATCAATTGTTCAGTTTTTCTGTATGAACTATTGTTCATGTAGGAAAGTGGAACAACTGATAGTTGAAATATGTTTTAACATATAAATTATGATAGTTCAAGGTGAGAAAAAAAAATAACTGACAATTAGGCTATGAAATTCGTGAAACTCAATAACTCAAATGTATTTTTGAATCATACTTACTATAAAATAAAGGAGATGGAAATATCATGGTCTTTGCATGACAAAATAATAAAAAGCCATGAACTTGTTGCTTAAAGTCGACTCATAAAACTAAGGACTCTATAAATATCTCAACTTTAAATGATTTTTCTCATAACATATTATAATTACCATAAACGAGAACAGATCCAACTAATAGCAAACCAACAAATTAAGATCAAGTTTGAGTCTTGAAAATAATATTAACTATACATGATAGGAAATGTTTTACCTTTTAAGTGAAATTTTATGTCAAATCAGATACCGAATAGCCAAAATTTTCATAAATAAGCATGATTTTCCTAGACAGTAATGTAACTTCTCTCTAGAAAATCAAGAAACATTAATTAATTTTTGTTTCATCAAAATCCTTAGCTTTTCTATTAAAAGAAAAAAAGAACGCAAATAACTCAAGGTTGGGATGATTAATAATTATTAGTGTCCAGGACCACTGATTATCTGTAATAGGTTTATTTATTTATATTAATTAAAAATAATAAATACAACAAAGAGAACACTAAAATTTGCCACACATTATTTATGTTTATTGGTGATTGGTCTATACAGCATATACGATGCTTTAGTTGGTGAAATCACACACATGAATGTATAATGATACTCGTAAATCTCACTAATCAACCCTTAGAACCATAATAGCAATTATACGTGGCAAATTAAGAGTTTCTAAATAATTCAATATAAATCAATTATAATCTATAGTTGGTGTCAATTATTTACATGTGCTAGATCTATTATAACCATAACATACCAATGGGCCAGCATAGGTGAAACTTATCCGAATCTGATGTTTACACCAACTCAATACATGCACGTCACGTGTTTAAATTCATAATTTTTTTATTCAATTTTTAATTAATTAACGTAAGTTTTATTTTATTAAATTACATAATAATGAATTTTAATGTAAACACTCGATGCGGATATATTTTTGGCGGCGTAATTGTGATTTGTGCAGTTAGTTACGCATCCATTCAGATATACAATAAGTTCTGAGTTGACACAACTCTGAAATATAACCAAACTTCAATTTTACTTATCAACTTAAAATACTCATTTTCCTTTTTTGGGTAATGAAACTATGAAATCGTAAATATGGGTTGAGACACAAATAAATTTTAAAAATTGGATTTTCTTTCAAAACAAAGGTTTTGAGATTAAATATTACTGTCACTTATATCAAAAATAATTTTCATGTGCTTGATTTATGAAAAAAATCAAGTCTACATGTGAGGGGATGCTTGAATACAATTAATTAATAATAAATATGTGTTCTCCACTTTTATAATATATTATTTAACTTAAATTTATATAAATTAAATAAGTAAACACATATATATTTTTATTCAGCTCTATATAAATTTAATTCAGTTTTAAGAGTGAAGAACGTTAAATATTAAATGAGACCAAGTTATATGACACAGTTATAACGCCAACTATGATAGAGGGAAATTCGTTAGGCCCACGTAAAAGTGGTGCGGATAAATTTGCTACCAGTTGCTAACAACATGTCCTACATATTCTATCCCACTACCCTCACTCCACAAACACATTATAGTGAGAGAGAAACTCCAAAACAAACTTTCATCTAACTCTCTTTTAATTCATGGGGACGACTGATTCAATTTACCGACGGTCGGCGTCTCAATTTTACAGCTGTATGTCGCCGTCGTGTATTCCGGTGCACGATGAATACTCGCGCATAAATGAGTGCCGCCGGCGAGATAGTAGCAGCAGCTACCGGAGAACGTGGAGAAGGTTGCTGAAGAAATTGGTGAATGAAGGGAAGAACGTGTACGGAAAGAAGACTTTAACATTTCATTATGATGCAGTTAGTTACTCGCAGAATTTCGATGAAGGATGTAACACTGATGATTATCCTCCTCCACGTCATCATCAAGTTTACAGAATTATACAGAAATAAATGCTCTGTTTGTTTTTTTAACTCAAGTGAGCACAAAATTAATTAGTACTTATGTGTATAGTATCCTTCAAGAATATAATGCAAGCTTTGGCTGAATCTTCATCATCTTCTTTTCCTTTTTGAGTTTCTGTTAGAGTGGGTAAAAATGTCACGTTTAGTGGGAATGGACTACGATCTTCTTATATGAATTTGAATAAAATTTTTTAGCTGAGTTAATTTTTAGAGTTGAGTTAGGTCTAGATATAAATCAGAGACATTGGGTCAATTGTAGATCTAGAAGTTGAGTGATAAACCAAATCCTTCTAATTATCTTGATATATTTTAAAATTATGAGTTCAGAATTTATATATTGGGAGGTTAGGTTCATAAATCAGGAGCTACAATTTGTGAAGTGTGGAATATAATTCATTTTGAATTCAGATAATAATAATTTAAAAAAAAAGAATTTCATTTTAACTAGTGCTATCCCTCCGCCGGAAATAATAATGACAAACAAAATTTATTTCAAAAATAAAAGAAAATCATCTACTATTATTGTTGAAATATTTTATAAAATATTTAATATTTTTTCCAGGACTATATTTTAGTGTTTCAATTAGTAAAAGTATAAAATGTTAAGTGAAACGTTTAGAGAGTAGATTTGGAAAGCATTCCAGAAACTAGCCTACTGTTATGTCAGTGCAAGCAAACATTCTAGAAAGCAATATAATATGAAAACATGAATCTAATAATTTGACTATCACTATCACAAAAACAATTTTTACCCATAAAATCATTATCGATATTAATTAATTATTATTAAATTTCATATAAAATAGTTAATTACCTAATAATGAGCTATGTGGATTGTTTTAGATATATTAATAGCTCATCGTGTATATACCAAAATGTGATATTATAGTTTCTTCATTATTTGTAAATTTAGACGTCAAATAATTTTCATGTCAAATCTTAAAAATTAGTTGGAGTAATTATAACCAACAAAATCAGATTAAAACAACGGTTGTTCCGGCCACATTATTCAGTAGTCACTTTTACTCTAAGTTTTTGCTAATTGATTTTTAAAGTCATATCTCACAAAAGTTAATACAAGTGTATGATAATTAAAAGAGAAAATGGTATATAATAGCAAATTTTTAATACAAATTAAATATTATAATCATAGTTTGAGTTAATTGTACCTCATAGCAAACTATTGTTATTTCGCCTCCCGGTGAATTTCGCTCGCTACTCTCGTTCTCTCCCTCGCCTCTCTCGCTTTTATACAAACGCAAATGTATAAAATGTGATTGTGTTTGTGTAAAACGAGAGAAAATTGTATATATCCATATATTTTCGTTCCCCTCTCTCCCCTCTCCCAGATCTCCTCTCCACTCTTCCAGATCTCGCTCGCTCACTTGCCTCTCTCACTTTATACAAAAATGCAAATGAATAAAATGTGTTTGTGTTTGTATAAAGCGAGAGAAAATTGTATATATACATATATTTTCGTTCCCCTCTCTCCCCTCTCCCAGATCTCCTCTCCACTCTTCCAGATCTCGCTCGCTCACTTGCCTCTCTCACTTTATACAAAAACGCAAATGTATAAAATGTGTTTGTGTTTGTATAAAGCGAGAGAAAATTGTATATATACATATATTTTCGTTTTCCTCTCTCCCTCTCTCAGATCTCGCTCGCCACTATCCCAGATCTCGCTCACTCACTCGCCTCTCTCACTTTATACAAACACAAATGTATTCATTGCTTTTGTGTTTGTATAAATGAGAGAAAATTATATATACAAATACAAATGCATATATTTTCGTCCTATACACTTATGATTATATAAATACGATCTTTTCCTATCCAGTTTTCTTTTGTCTTTCTCTCTTTATACAAACACAAATTATACAATTGATCTTTTGTATATGTATAACAAAGCAGATTATACAACTGCTTTCTTTTGTATATGTATAGCAAAATTATATAACTATTTTCTTTTGTATATGTATAGTGAAATATACATATTTATGTTTGCTATGGAGCGCAATTATGCAAACTATAGCTATAACATATAAATATAATTTTTATGTTTACTATATGTGAAAGTTGGTCTAATTAAAAATGAGCTTTTCATTCCAAGCACATCTTTTAATATAACGAATTTTTTATCTTTGAAAAGAGCAAGATTCATAGTTATTGAGGCAAATTAATTTTGTGAATTTTGTATACTTCAAAGATTTTTAAAAAAATCTTTTTCCGTAAAATATATATGTGAAACTCAAGTTTTTAAATTGCTAAGATGAGTAGCAAAGACAGATTCAGAATACATATCAAAACTTGTTAAATATACAAATCAAATAACATCACATTTTAAGTTTGTCTGAGATTTTGTCACATATATAAGTCAACAAATTTTTCAATCATAAATTAGAGTATAGTTTGTTTCAATGGTGATATATAATTAGATAATAATGTATAATCCCGTCTTAATATGTTTTGCTATAGTATAAATTTTAATAGTTTATTTTTTATTAATTAATAATTCTCTTTTCAAAATTCTACTAGTTATGATCTATACACATGTATCCTAATCTAGTAAGTTTATTATGTATGAAGGTCTTAGGATATGCTAGACTATAAGAAGTCGAGGACTAAAGTAAGTATAGTCTAATCTATACTAAGACCTTCATCTATAATAAACTTACTAGATTATGATACACATATATAGATTTTAACTAGTAGAATTTTAAAAAGAGAATAATTAGCTAATAATAAAATAAATTATTGCAATTTACACAATTAAATGAGTTTAAACAAGTCACATGATCATATAAGAGTCCGCATAAATTGGGTATAAAAATAAGAGATGTATGAGAATGAATTGTGGTTGAACAAATAAGATCCTTACAACATACTTGTGTTTGGTCAACGTTATTGTGAGGATGTTGATTGTATAACCACTACTCATCCTCACACATCTTTATCTAATTATTGTCCCCAATGTATGTAAACTTTTATATGATCTTATTGACTTGTTTAAGCTTATTTAATCGTGTAAATTTCAATAATTTATTTTTTCATTAATTATTTTCTTTTTTTATTACAATAATGGTCTCAGTCGAGCATAGACCCTGTAGACCCTTTAATTTTTTTTTAGTATCAATTGATCTAATCAAATAGAATTCTCAATGTACATAAATCAAATAGACGATATGTACAATATATATTTGTTTTAGTCTATTAATTATAGAAAGGGATCAAAAACATCAAAATTAACATGCTACTAATTATACTAAACTGACGAGTCTCAAATTACATACATTACCTCGAGTTACAAATACAAAGTGGGACAAAGCCTATCTAAAATTTATTGTTATTACATGTGGTTCTCTTGTGTGCGGTTCTATTACACACTAAATATTTATTCTTCCTCTTGATTTTGAAAGTCTCGCCAACATTCTTATTTTCTTTTTTTCTTCCAAGCTTGATATCGACACGGGTACTGAAAGAATATAGATATCTAACAATTCATGTGACACACACTATTTGAACTCTACAACGATTCCATTAAGATGAACATCCATATTAATGATCAGCCAAACATTTATCTTCAACAGAATCATCGTCATTGATTGTAGGGTGGATGAGAGGAGTACCAAAAACCTCATGACAATATTTAATTTATTTTCTATATTGGCCTAGTGCGATCGGCGGTGACATCCAACATGTACATGGACACTTGATTGTCATTTTTTAAAAATAAATGTGAGATGTATTTTTTCCTTTCATTCATTAAATAAACAATCATAACTTCGCTTAGCTCGCAATCTAATTTTCAACATCTCAATTACGATATGAACCATGCTGTGTATAAATCATTGCGACGAAATAGGATAACCGTCGTCACCTTACTAGATAATTTTTAAATCCAATATTTAGGAGTTTTCTTCCGCACATATTCATATAATCACCATTAACAACAATTACTGTAACTACTGACATTATAGACCACAATGATCGATCCTAGATTATGATATCGGTCTATAACTGGGCACGGACTGACATAAATTTTTTCAAAAAATGTCAATAAATAAAATCGAATGTAATAGATACTCTGCTAGCTCTGGAATTGAGAGTTGCATTAGTAGGACATCTAAACTATGGAATCTATTCACTAATAAGGTATTGGGTGAAATTTTTAAGCTTTTCAAGCTAGTAAAAATGCTGTAAAAATATTTTTTATAAAAAGTTTTAAAAAAATGGTATAATACTAAAGACAATGAGCAAGAATGGCGATTTTTAGTTGTGAAGAGAAAGATTTCGCCGAAAAAATCATCGGAATCGACAAAAATAGGTGAAAAACAACTGAAAAATGAAAGCTCTTTGGGGCTTGAAAAATATTTTTATTTTTGATTATTTTTAAATCTGAAAATAATGATAAAAAAAACAAAATATTACTGGAAGGGGTGGGGGAACTAAAGTGTAATATTAAAAATTTTGGAGTTGATTTTGCATATTTTGAAAGAATAATGAATGTGTCATAATCAGTGTCTAAAGTATCAATTTTTGAAGACTTTTATCTAAATGCTCAATTAGATTTTGAGAGTGGCTATTTTGCCAACTCTCCCTTGTTACAGCATGAGCCCCGACAACAATCATTTAGCCTTTAATTTGTTGGACTTTTCTGTTATGTTGCTGAGTAGTTCAAACGTATCAGTCATTTCCCTTAATTTTTGGCATTGAATTTTACTTGTAAAAGGTAATTGCCAACAAATTTTACTAACAATTTTGGTTAATTAATATTCTACTAACAAATTATCAACATATTTTTAACTGACTTATATTTTAAAACTTAACAAAATTAATTCTAACAGATTACCAATTAAAATCTTACTAATTAAGTATTTTAGTTGGTAAATACGGTGGGAAAAAATGACGCCAAATTTAGCAACATTTTATCAATGGATTACCAACTGAAATATTACTAACGTATACCTTTTGTTGATAATATTACCAACGAAGTATATATCGGTTGGTAAATATAGCCAAAAAAATATTTATATTTATTAACATATTATCAATGAATTACTAACCAAACATTTACCAACGACTGGATTGTGTTGCTAAATTTACCAACCAAATATAAATATATTGATAAATTAGTAACGAAATGTAATTTGTTGGTAAGCTTGCCAACCAATATCCAATTAGTTGGAAATGTTGCCGAAGAATAAAGATTGTAGTTAGTAAATTACTAACATCAATAAAATAGTTAGTAATATACCAATCGGTCATTAATTCATTGGTAAAATTTATCAACATATTAATTATTAGTTGGTAATATTCCATATGAATGTTTAGTTGAATAGTAACTATTATCAAATGTGATAAAATTTATTGGTAGGTTATTAAATACTAACTTATATTTGAATAGTTGATAAATTTATCAATTGAAGTTAAATTGTTTGGTAAATCAGCGTCTAGTGTTGAGGCTTTCATATTCAGTTTGTGTCGTTAGGCGTTTTAACTTTTAAATTTTAGTCAAAACTTGCCTTTGATCAATATTTTGTAAACATGCTCAGATCAAAACTATGTCAGTGTCATTACTTTCGAAAGGTCATTTTTTAATCTAATATGAAGGTTGGTTCTAGTTTTGAGTCTTTCATTTTTTGTTTGTACTGTTAGGTGTTTTAAATCTTATGTTTTGGCCAAAATCTGACTTTGGTCAATATTTTTGTGAACTTGCTCAGATGAGAATTCCGTCAGCGTAATTAACTCCAAATGTCATTTTTATCTAATAGAATGGTTGGTTCGAATATTGAGGTTTTCATTTTTAGTGTGTGCCATTAGGTGTTTTGACTTATAAATTTTGATCAAAATTTAATTTCGGTTAATATATTTAATATACGTGATCAGATTAAAATTTTGTTAGTGCAGTTAGATTCAGAAGATCATTTTTATTGCAATAAGACAGGGGGTTTGGGTTTTGAGGCTTCCGTTTTTAGTTTGTGCCGTTAGACATTTTAACTTTTAAATTTTGACCAAAATTTTACTTTAGTCAATATTTTTGGCAATCGTGCTCGAAATGAAATTTTGTCACCGCGTTTAGGCATACAAGTTAAGTATTGGTCTCATAGGTTCGGGTTTTGAGACTTTTATTTTCAGTTTGTATTGTTAAGTATTTTAACTTTTAACTTTTGGCTAAAATTTCAATTTGGTCAATTTTTTTGAGAAACATGCTCAAACTTTAATTTCGTTAGTTCCGAAAGGTCATTTTTCGTCTTTTAGGAAGGTTGTTTGGATTTTGAGGTTTTCATATTCAGTTTATACCTTAGACATTTTAACTTTTAACTTTTGGCCAAAATTTAACTTTGCTTAACATTTTTTGTGCATGTGCTCTGATGAGAATTTTGTCAGCGCGATAAGCTTTCAGAAGGTCATTTTTATATCTAATAGGATGGTTGGTTCAGGTTTTGAGGCTTCCATTTTCAGTTTGTGTTGCTAGGTGTTTTAACTTTTAAGTTTTGGCCAACAATTTTATTTTGATCAATATTTTTTTATAAACGTTCTCAAATTAAAAATTTTGATATAATAATATGTGTCATATTGAGATTAACTTAACTTGTCATAGATTTTTCATTGTTTCATTCAAATATGATTTCTAAAATTAATATTAATATTTTTGGATTTATATTTTTGCTCTTAGATTTTTAAATGTAATAAATTAATAAATATTTTACTATTGAATAATCATTTAGTTAATAATATTTTGAACATATTGTAAATCAATTACTAACCTAACATTGAACCTTAATGATATGTTACCAACAAACTAATAATCAATTAGAAAAATTTATTAGAAAAATAAATAATCATACTAACGTACTCAAAATTTATTACCAACAAGGGTTGTGATGGATTGGTAAGTACTCTTCATTCTTAATCAAGAGGTCTCGGGTTTGATTCCCCTGGAATACGGAGTTACATTTGTTAGGAAGTAACAACATTTTTGGGTGTTTACCAACTGATTTTTTTTTTTGATTGGTAAATTTACCAACGAATTAATATAAGTTGGCACTTAGTTGGTAACCCAATTTGCCAATCGATTTGATCAATTTACCAACATTTTTTTTTTTTTGGTAATTAAGATTCCTTTTGTAGTATTGTTTTGGCATATTGATTGATTGCAAAAAAATCTGGATAGTATTCTACTGTAACAAAACACCAGAATTTATACTTTCTCATGGAAAACATTCATTTTATAAAAATGACCTTTCATCATACGTACGAAAAGACATTCTGAGCTGAAGACGCTGGTTTGTAGTGCAATCTGGTTTTTGAAAACACTTACCAACTGTCAAAGTCTCAATTTCACTTACCTCTCTAAGCTGAAGACACTGTATCGATTTCGACAGCAAATTAAGTCTGTTACGATGTTATCAGTTGATTTATTCAGCACATTGGATGTGTGGACTGATAATAAGTACAGGCAAATCTAGTTCGAATGATCTTGTTTAATCTGTACATATATTTTTTTTCTTGTATACATATTTATGGATCGAGCTGAAACTTGAAAGAAATGTGTTGAGTAGAACTTATAAGTGTTGCATAGCTTCAGTTGTGATGCTGGGTTGTGCAATTGCTTATATTTGCCTTTCGTTTTATTGTATCGTTCAACAATTGATTCCATACTGCCATTAGAAATCTTCCGAAGTCTTTTTTATTTAAAGGAATTTTTAGAGAACTAACAAAAGAAGAAGCATAATGTTTTTTCTTTTCTAATCTTAGTTATTTGTGGGGTTTATATTTATATGACATAAAAAAAAAATTATTTAGTTATATCAAGTTTAATTTTATGATAAACATAATAGGGTGATTTTTTTTTTAGATAAAAGCCTAAAGTTGGGTGATTTTATTGTATAAAACAAAGTTCAATGATTTTACTATATTAGTTCTAATAATTCAATAGTAACCTTTTAAGATATTAACTCAAACAAAAGAACATAACACGTAACTTTGGTTTTTCTTGAAATAATTTATTCAATTACATTCTTGAGTTTAATCAACTTCAACATGTTTGGTAATATCATCTCAAATTAATTCTAAAAATGATGGATTTAAGATCACTTAAATCCACTCATAAATTGATTAATTCTTGTATAATGATGTGTTGACTGAATTGAAAGAATGAGCCAAAGCTGTCATGACATGAGCTTGGTCAGAAATAATTTGTGTAGTTGAAGGGATTGTCCCAAAACAATGCAATAACCATCATCATAATTCCCATTCCATGTGCCATTAGTTGCCATACTAAACTTCCTGCCATTGTTTCCACCTTCTTTGGCCAAATTGTACACATTTCTATAT
>CM040619.1:57732089-57809419 GCA_022817965.1 Solanum lycopersicoides
GATTTGACCCGAGTCTTGATTCTCTCTCAACACAAAATTCAATTTTACTTCTCTCAATTCTCTTCCAACTCCACCCATCTTCAATTCAATTTTTTTTTCTCAATTCTATTCCAAATTCGTCTAACTTCAAACAATTCAAATTGTTTCTTTCAATTCTCACCCAAATCGTAATAGATTGAAAAAAGTCAAAAACAATAGCTATGATGAATCTTTTAAGACTAGATAAGAACTTATGTTAAAGAAATTTTCGCGATGCATGGTGATCAATCGACCATGTCTTGCACCTGTCTTGATTTGTTGTGTTTGATAGAAAAAAATTGCTTGTAATATATGTGGCAGGTTCCAAAAGAAAGACGACAAAGCTACTCACAGTAAATTTCTCACTATTGATGGTAATGGTTCTTCTAGGCCTTATTGACTGTTGTACAAATGGAAAAGAATAAATTGGAACTCAAAGAAGAATTTGAGCTTCCACTTTCCTAATTGTCGATAATAACAAAAGTCACAGTTAACTTTTTTGTCAACAAAATTGGAGAGGGTGGAGTTGGACCAGTTTCAAGGTATATACATTGAAATTTATTGGAATAGTAATCAGTTTTTTGCTTAAATTAGTGTATCAGACATGACCTATTCAATGAAGAAATCTTTTAGATTTGATTCAAAAAATTTGTTGAAATTTTGGATAAGGGAGGTGAGTTATGAATGATACAAAAGTGATGAAATTATTGTTGGACAAACAAATTCTTTTGTGAATCTTCAAGTTCATCGAAGATCCTTTCAAATTTAATTCAAAATTATTGAAAATTTTGAGTTTCAAAATTATTCTCCTAGTTCATTGAATATCTGTTCAATTTTGCTTCAAAATATCATAAATTTTGAGAAGATATATCACGAAAATTCTTTCAATTTAAATTGATTAGTGTTATATTTTAGTACATTAAATAAAAAAGTGTTGCGCATAAGATTTTAGGTTTGAGATGATACATTTTTATTTCGTAACTGTTATGTATCGGATACATTTAGTATGACTTATAATTTATATATCATGCCTAAAAAGTTAGTCCATGATACATTATTATTTATGTATCTTATTTTGTTTGAGAAATACTATATTTTATTTTTAAAAGAAAATATGATACATGTAATTGTTTCAAATAGCATAATTTTTGGTGTGTAAGACATAACACAAATTTTGTGTATCAAATACACCTATATTAAACATGATAAATACTAATCGAAGATTCAACAACATCAGAGTTATGTATCACTACCTTAAATGCGAACATGATACATTACATAAATCAAAAGTTATTGTAAAAGTGATGTATTAGATCAGTGGTAACACTAAAAAAGACTAATTTAAGAATCAAAAGTAAGCCAAAAAAATTGAAAGATCGAACCAACAAATGAAGTGTATCAAGACCGCCATCAGAAATTTGTAGAACCACTTCAAATGCACTCCAAGATGATATATATGCATTTCAAAGATTTTCCACCTCTCTTCCATAAAGAGATCGGGGATAAAAGATTCAGTAATTTTTAATATGAAAAAAATAAATAAAAGAAATTGAAAATTGAATTGATTGAAAGAAACCTACTTCTTTGAATAACTTGAAATCATTTATTGGAAAGAGAAAAAAATTTAAATTCAAAAATAGATTAATGAAAGTAACTGTGGTCTGTGGAGAGATTTGTGAAATGAAAAAAAAGAATGAAAATCATGGATAGGAGATTCCAAATTAATGTATCCAAAAAAAAGATGAGGGCAAAAAAAAAAAAAGAAATTTTGATATTTTTAAAATGATAGAAAAATAAGAAATATGATAATAAATGATGTGTAATTAGATAATTTTATCATTAATTTATGTTTGACCCACTAAGGAAAATAGTTGTGTCTGAGTAAATTATATATTAAAGGATATATTCAAGTGCCATATTAAGGTTATTCAATCAAGTTTATTACCTTGAGACGTATACTCACAAGTCCGCAGGGGTGGAATTTGATATTTAAAATATATATCTCAACCTATCAAATATTAATAGATTTGATCGATGAAGCCCCGACCAACAATGCACTAATCGGAACACAACCTTTTGACGGAACGCCCAAGCGATCTGCTCTTCACAACGAGATGGCAATTTATATGAGTTGGGGTGAATAACAAATTACCTAAAATTGGGTGATTATCCAAATCTCTAACTCTCTTGACTGAGCCTACATTCAAGTAACAAAGATCATACTTGTAATAGCAAGAAAATCTTTCATTAGTCCTAAATTTTGTTGGTTTATCTAGTCCTAAATTTGAATCATTTTTAATAACATTTCTGGTCCAAGAAGAATGAGCAAATTAGGTGAAAGGAGTATTCACAAATTGCAATTTTCCAAACCTGGTCGCTTGCATTGTTTTTTGGTTCATATCCAAATCCTCCAGGTCTATTCTTTGACAGAACAATGATCTATACATATTGCTGAAAGAACTATTGGAAGCCACATTTTAGACCAAATTCCAATACATTTTGGAAGCACGTATGGTTTTGGTGTGATAAATGGTACATCTCTTTCTTTAACTAAAGATTTCGATGTTCCATTGCTAAAAATAATAAAGCCATGATAGGGAGGTGTTCTCTCCTTATTGGACATGCAACACGACTCTCTTCAAAGCGGATACCAAACACTAGTGAGAACTGAGAAGTCAAAAATAATACAGAAATACAATAGATTTGTGTAATCATATTATTAGACGCGAATTTTGTTATCAGCATGTAAGTGCAACAAACCTGAATTCTCAATATAGATACATAAGCATTATAGTCATTGATAATTAAATTATATTAGGCGTAATGACCTGGGAGACCGCTTTGTTTGTCAGTTGGACCCTCCTACTCAACATTTTGCCTATCAAACTCTTAAACTCATCGGAACACAATATTTTAAACTCATCGAAACACAATATTTTAATCTCATCTGAATATTGACCAAGCTTATGTGACTTTTAATATTGTGAGTTGGAAATATGTGTGATTACACGCGCTTCAGAGCGAGTTAAAACAATATTTTACATTTAAAAAAAATCAATTCAACAAAATTAGAATATAAGATTCATCTTCTTGAACCCTCCTTCACCCACTCACCCACCCTTTCTTCTTCTCCATCAGCCCTCTCTCCTCTACCCCTCACCAAAAACCTCAACTTTCTTCTTTCTCTAGCCCCACATTCACTTTTCTCCGCCTCTTCTTTTTTTTATACAAATCAATATTCTCAACTAGGGGTGTACATGACCGGGTTGGTTCGAGTTTTTCAAATATCAAACCAAACTATTTGTGTCGGATTTATTATGTTTGGAAAATATTAGTACCATTCTTTTATTAGATGGTTTTAACAAGGAGATGATGTAGATAATGTGAAGGATTGTGACTATTGAAAATTTTAAGACTCCATTGAGAAGATTGAAAAAGCTTTAAAAATAATAAATGGGTCTTGTGAATTTGTAAAAATAATCAAAAATTTTGATTGGGGTTCATTGAGTTTGTGTTGGTGAACTTGGTAGATGAACTTACAAGTTAAACGAAGAAGAATTTGATCTAATGAGTATGAATCTAGTGCTCAATTTGTGACTAAATATGAAGAAGATGACTATTTGAAAAGTTACAGAATTTAAAGAATTGATGTGTTTAATTTTTTATTTTTTAGCACATAATTTTGCATCTAGTACTAAAAATGATGTGGAATTCGATCCACGTGTAATTGTGTCCATTACACGCACATTGACCGGAGGAGAAAGGGGCTTATAATGTTATATTCTTATGGATTTAAGGGTCTCGTTGGCAAAGTGATGAGTATGATGGTTCAACTGACAAACTAAGTCAAGTACAGAGGTCTTTCAGCTCATTCTGTCATTATAATAACAACACTTGAATTACAAAGAGAAGTACTGAAATACAAGTAACTAAAGATAGAGATAAGAATGAGAATGAAAAGTGAAAACTCTAGAAGGAAGAGGAGAGGAAAAGACCGTTTCTTCATGATACGCATATTCTCCAAAAACCACATATGATAACCATTTAAGTCTACTCAACCTGGATCCCTACAAAACAAGTATTGGGCTGTCTTATTCTCGGATCTTTCTGTGGTTTAGCCTAAAGCCCAACAACTTGGCCAGCCGTGTTCATTAACAGTAAGTAACAAAACAAAAGGATAAGTTCGTTTAATATTTTCACATAAATAAATACAGAATCTAGCTTTTCCCAGAATATAAGCTGCACAGAATTAGCTATAGATTCTTGGAACTCAGGAATGTTGTATCCATTGCAATGAGTTGTATCTTCACCACACTCAACATTCCTCAACTAAGAAACACATTTTGGATAACCTTGCCATTTTCATACACAATACAGCTTTCTTCTGAATAGCAATTCTGCCTGCTAGGCATTATTCTCGAAATTATGACTCCATTCGGGATGTTCTTAAAGCGCGTCATCCTTACTGCATCTATAAATGGTACAATGTCAAGTTCCGCGTCCCCCATTTTATCATCGTAAGAAAATGTATCCTTGTCATAAACTTGCTGCAATGACAGCAATAGAAACACAATAAAGATCACACTCTGGTTTTATTAATTGAAAACAAGTCATATAAGCTATTGAATTAAATTGTAATGATCATTTTTAAGTAGGTGTGTCAAATAGCGCGATTGAATTTAGGCGGATCAAATAGTAAAAGTTAATAAATGGACGGGTCAAATCGGGTTATTTCCCTACACCTAGCTACACTTGATGAATATGAATTATAACTAGAACAAGGCCGTTGAACTTGAAATGCATATTTTACCTTCGAAGACTGAATTGATACGGTATTAGGATGTTTTCTAAACGTGTATTATTGTTTAATTTCATAATTAAACTACATGAAGAACATTAAATTACCAGCTTGATTGGGAGAATAGGCTCAGTAATGCATAGCGTTAAGTCTTCATTCCATTCAGGATTAACATTCTTCTTCACCACTCGAGTCTTCAATTTCTGATTCCAATAATCAAACACAAAATTAACAAACAATTCAGCAATTCCACCACAATTCGTATGATAATTTTTTTAATTTTTTTTGTGTAAACTGAAAATAGTCAACAATTACATAAATCTCGCGCACACAAGAAAACGAGAGATACGATAAACAAGCTTTGTTTTCTCTCAGTTCATGAAACAGAATTTTGATTTTATAATTAAAAAATAACACAGAGAAATCTGAGGTTACGGAATTTTGAATAAAGAAGAACAGAAATGAGGTGAAACTGAAAGAGGGAAGAAGAAAAGGGGGAAAATTACCTGTTTGCCCATGGTAACACAACATATGGATCACTGCTTCTTAAGTCTCTAATGGCCAAATTGATGCTCTGATTATACGAACTCTGAGAAGACCCAACTGATTCTCCATTTGAAAGCTTTAAAACTTGTAGTGATTGGTTTTGCAGAAGTGGGTAGAGCTTTATAGTTAAAATTTAAAACCTTAGAAGGGTATAGGCAGGGGATGGGGTCCACAGAATTGCAAGTTTGAAAAATTGAAAATCTACCCCAGAAAGGAATGTCAAGAAACATCCAGAACCTTACCCCTCAATATTTAT
Organism: Solanum lycopersicoides; assembly: GCA_022817965.1. Taxonomy (NCBI): domain Eukaryota; kingdom Viridiplantae; phylum Streptophyta; class Magnoliopsida; order Solanales; family Solanaceae; genus Solanum; species Solanum lycopersicoides. Next base: position 57,737,708 of record CM040619.1, read on the forward strand.
GAGCTAAGCGTGTTTGAATTGACTTTTGGCTTATTACTTAAGTTAAAAGTATTTTTTAGTTAATGACTTTAGTCTATTTTGTATTTTTTACTTTAAAATAAGTATTTTTCAGTTTTACTCAAACATTTCAAAATTACTTAAAAATTATTATCTTAAAAGCATCTAAAATAAGTCAAATTCTAACGGACGTTTAGTTTCACTATAAATGAGTTTATTTTTTTCTTTTGAAAAAGAAAATATTTTCTTGATATTATGGAATTCTATTTTTACGATATCTTCCTTACTATTAAGACATCAATCAATTTTTTCGAAGTTAACAAGTTAATATATAAAATATGCGGATATATTATTAGGTTTGTTTGAACAATAAAAGTTTTTTAGTTTTTAGTTTAAGAACTTATTAAATTTTTAATTAGGAAAAAGTCTTTACGCTTACGCCTCAAAAGAAAAACGCGTCTCACCTAAGCATATGTCCAAAATGATAGGGTTTATGTCTCATGATATTTTTAGCTCCAAAATTCTTCTCAATATAATTTCACTATGCTCCGTCCTGAAATTCACCTCGAAACTCACTCTAAAATTGTCTTGTATCAAACATATTATATTAAAAAATGACCAATTAATCAAGTCAAATTCATAAGTATATGAGAATAGCGCAAAAAAAGACAATTAGCATCGCGTCAATCAATATGTGACAAATTTAACATGCAATGTTTCCTTTGTTAGTGTTTCTTTAACAAACATAATTAGGGTCTCTTTAAATTGAGACCCTCTCTTTCCTTTTCTTTTATTCCTTACTTCATCATTGTTTTCCGTTTTTAGCCAAAATTATCCTTAAACTATACCCCTAACTTAATGTACATTCTTAGCAAAAAACATCCTTTAAGTATTTTAAAGTGAACAATTTTCATCCTTCTATTTTAATTTATCAGAAAATATTTGATATTAAAAATATTATTAGTTGAAATATGTTTCTTTTCAATTGAATATACTAGAAGTGACGTTTGTTGGAAACTTTCGCTTCTAATAATGTAGAAAGAAACTCAAATGCGAGACATAATCAATATTTTGATCACTTCAATATCAGATTGACCCAAAAAAATTATTGATCTAAATGCAGTTTGGCTATGAAAAAGGTAAAGATAATTAAGTTACAGCTTCTTTTCGTTACTAAATAAGAAAAATAGCACCTTCCAAACATTTTTTTTATTTCCGTAAGCAATAATATCTAAGATTTTAAATATTATTTTCAGGAACTTCATACATAGCAATTAATTAAATTATGCAGGAAAACTTTTATTGATAGTCACGTGACTGCTCATGTTTTTGTAGGATCCCTTAATTTTTTGAGGAAATTTAACATAAGAATGAAAATTGCTCACTTTTAAATACTTAAAGGATGTTTTCTGCTAAGATTGATACTTGAAGGATGTAGTTTAAATTTGGGGTATAGTTGAAAGATGTTTTTGGCCAAAAACTCTTTTCCGTTTCAACTTTTTTTGTTTCTTAATAAAGATGGTATTCAAGTTAATTAAGGTGTACTTAAATTATTTCATCTATAACGCCGCCATGGTAACTCAATTTATTAACTTACTTGAATGAGAGTTCGATAATAATATTTTGCACGGGAATGCGAGATAGTAACGACCAAAAATTGTAGGGGTGAACAATTACCCTTTTGAACATATACTAACTACAAAATAGAAAAGGGACCACTATGTTGAAATTAATGAAACATGAGATGTGTACAAATGAAAGGACGAAAATGTTTTTGATGTCATTATAATTCAGAAAATGATAGAAATATAGATGGACGATATATAATTTTCCCTAACAGTACTCAAAAGTCAAGTAGTTGGCATTGGGGTACATATATCCACCAGCAAAATGTGAGTTGAGACATCACAATCCTGTGTATGGATAGAGTACGCCTGATCCCATGCATATATAGTCAGTTAGCAGTCTAGTACACACAATATATATATATACACACCTAACATAGTGTTCGATTGAATTAATTGATTTTTTAAATATTTTTTAATTTTTAATTTTAAAGTGTTTGAAAAGGCTAAAAAGTATTTTAAATACTCGTTTTTAAGTCATAAAAGTTTAGAGATAAGTAAAAGTAATGTACCTTTTACTTTATGTTTTACTTATGACTTATAAATAAGTATATATATCTCAAACGGGTATAGTACTTGCATGTTATAGTGGAAGTGTAAAATAAAGAACACAAGATTTAACTTGGTTTGAATTATAGCTTACGTCCATTAGAAAATAATTATTTTTATATGTCTTGAATAATTTTTTTCTCTTTGAGCTAGTTTTTAAGTGTGAGGTAGGCTCAAGATTAATTTCAATATGATATTAAAATAGGATCCATCTCATCATGAGGTTGGATGCCAAATTAAAATTGTTCACACGCCAAATGTTGCCCTGAGAGTGAGGTGAAGTGTTGAAAAATGAAAAAGTCTTATATTGATGACTAATGACAGACTGTGAAGTCAGATGTTAAAGAATGAAAAAGTCTCAATAGTTAATGAGATGAGTGATTTTCTTATAAGACTTAAGAAATCATCCTTCCTTTAAATTATTTTTTTTTAAAAATTAGATCCAAGACCAATTTTAACATCTCATTGCAAATTTGTAGTTTTTTCTACTAGTGCTCTATCTATTTTTATTTAATCAACTTGTGATAATCGGATATATTCAATCAGGTGTATAATTTTTAAAATATAAATTGCACGAGAAATACCAGTACTTAAATGATGAATTACAACCTTGATTTTTTTTTTGAATTTTACTTATATGTTTAAACTAGAAACACCACTTATTTTATAACGAAAAGAGTACCAAACATCCTACTAAAAGATAAAGGATTTCAATATCTGTCACCAGCTTTTGTATTTAGTGATGATTTTAAGATTGTGATGAAATTTCTAGCAAATGGAGTAATTAGGCTCTCGTCTATTTTTTGCCAGAGTGGAAACAGAACAATAATCTTTGCATATTCATCATTTGTTGATATTATTATTAGGAGTAACTTGCCCACATTTTGGACCAACTTATGATCAGAGACAGAGTAAAGCTGGGTTAGGGGTGGCAAAATCAAATTTAATCCGTTCAATTTAATTAAATTTAGGTTAATTATTGATTCATTCATTCATTAGCTCAACTCACTTAAATTCATTAAAAATTGGATTGATATGTAACCCAAATTGTTTTATGACAAATTTTGACAAAATATTTTTATATATAGTCATAATAAAGAAAAAATAACAATTCTATTAGGTATTAAAATAGTTTAAAAGAACAAATGAAACAACTAAGCTAGTAAAACTTGGATTGGGTTGAGTCTTGACCCATTATATAATCTGTTACTTAACTCATTTTATCCAACCCCTTTTAACCCAAGCAAATTTGAATTGGATTGTGTCTCGACTCGATTATTGTCTTAACCCTCTATGACCTGTCCAAATTTGACTCAACCTGCTCAATTTGGATATAGCATTTGAATACATTTTGTAGTTAAAAATTGTGATGAGATAAATATAATACGCCTATCTCAATGGCTTATGTAATTAGATTTTGCTGTCAGCATGTAAGCAACAATAGAAACAGGACAAGTTCATTTAATTGAACATCAATATTTATGATATCAAACAAATACAAAATATCTAGCTTTCTTTACAAGGCCGGCCATTAGAAATTCAAAACAAACCAACAAACAGAGCAAGCATAATGTACATAATGGCCACAATAGCTGTGATAGAAATAGTTATAGATTCTTGGAACCAGGAATGTGTATCCATTGCAACTGTAGTTGTATCTCACCACGCTCAACATTCCTCAATCTAAGAAACACGTTTTGGACAACCTTGCCATTTTCATACACAATACAGCTTTCTTCTGAATAGCAATTCTGCCGGTTAGGCATTATTCTCGAAATTATGACTCCATTGGGGATGTTCTTATAGCGCGTCATCCTTACTGCATCTATAAATGGTTTAATATCAATTTCTGCATCGCCCATTTTATCATCGCGAGAAAATGTATCCTTGTCATAAATTTGCTGCACATCATGACGACATCATTTTCATTTCAGTTGAAACTGAAAGCATAATTTACCTTCAAAGACTGAATTGATATGTTCTGCTAAAGGCTCTGTTTTTACGTGTCTTATTGTTTAATTTCCTCTTAGTAAAGCAAAGTATATTTTACTCATTAATTTCATAATCAAAAAAATTGAAGGAAATTAATTACCAGCTTGATTGGGAGAATAGGTTGAGCAACACCTAGCGTTAAGTCTTCATTCCATTCAGGATTAACATTCTTCTTCACCACTCGAGTTTTCAATTTCTGATTCCAATAATAGCAAACAAAAAGTTAGTGAACACCGTCTAAATTTGAAGCTCCATTTATTTTTGTTAAGATACTGAAAATCACTTCAATTTTTGAGGTTCATCTTAAATTATTCTTAAAGTCACGCTCAGCCACAGAAAGTCACTTGAGTTTGATTTTTAACTTAAAACTCACTCAACTATGAGTTCATTATTATCTTTTGGTACGATGAAAAACTAAAATTTGTTTACAATTTTCCAACACAGACAACAAAAATAAAGGCAAATTCAACAAGCTGTTGGTTTTATCGTTTTGCTTTACAAAATTTTGATTTGATAATAAACAGCGTCTGCCGTACGCAATTTTCAGCACACAAAATGGTCAAAGAAGGGTATTTTGAGGACAAAGACAAATTTATGTTCCAATTTAATACTAAGAGGAAGAAAAAAAAAAAGAGGTGAAACTGAAAGAGTAGGGGAGAAATTACCTGTTTGCCCATTCTAACAACAACATAAGGATCACTGCTTCTCAAGTCTCTAATGGCCAAATTAATTCCTCTTATAATACGAATTCTCAAAAGACCCAAATGATTTTCCATTCAAACCCTTAATTCTACAGAAAATTGTAGTGGTGAAAAAATGAGAAAAGCAAGGGTATTGATGTTATGAAAACATCTACAATGTTACTACGATGGGTATAATATATGCTGCTAAAAAAATTCGACTGTATCTCTATTATATATATTATTAATTTGATCTTTGGTTTGTCTGCACGTGAGTTTAAAAAATGGAATTTGTGCATAACTTAACTTTAAAGTTGACTTAGGTATCACTATTTGAAGTTATAATTTCAAATCACAATTTTCAAGATTTATAATAATGAATATTCAAATTTGAAAATTTTAATTATGATTTCAACTTTTAATGAAAAATTTGGATTATATTTATATTTGGTTAAAAAAAAAAAACTCTAGGAAAAAGACATTTGGTTTCGCGTGAGCACTGTGAAGAGATTATTTATACTATGTGAAAAGATTATATTTTCTTCGTTTATTATCTGTGTTTAGTTTGATTTGACACGCAGTTTTAAAAAAGACTCGTTTTTAAATTTTGTGGTCTAAATAAATTATAAATATTTTGAGTTAAATTGCTACTAAATATAAAAATCTTTTTTCAATCAATTGAAAAATGAAAGTGAGACCTATAAATTGGGACACAAATAATATTAAAGAATAACTTGTTACTAGGGATCTCTAGTTATTACTATTGTTGACTACTGAATCTTTACACACACTAAAAAAAGTTTTTTTCACGTAAATTGATGAGAAATTGGTGGTATAAAACAATTTTTTCACACAGTTTTCAATGAACTAGCTCACTAAAAAAACACATTGTGATTTGTAGGAAACAAATACTTATTGAAATAGTGGAAAATTTCCTATATTTTTCCATGTGAAAACACTATTCTCCTTTTATTTTTCTACCGATTCAATCAAAATATTTGTGGGGGAGAGCCAATAACAATTTTCAACAAAAAATTTAAATTGGAATATAGTGATTTTTCTTAGTAATGTTATGAAATTATGTGTACTTAAAAATTTGTAATAGCAGATATTGTAAAAAAAATATGAAAATATGTGATTTATTAATATTGTTAGTAAATCGCTTTCAAACTGTTGGAAAAAATGCTACAATATTGATAATAGATTGAAATTATAAAGTAATAAATAACTTATCACAAACACTGTGTCGTGGCAAGTCAGAACCAAAACTTGTCTCAATTCTACGTCTCTTACTCCTTCTAAGTTTATTTTCATGCTCATTAGAAATAACTCTAGAAGAAGGTACAACATGAGAATTAATAGACATAGACGTAGAAGCATTATTTTGCACATCACTCGGCACATTATTTTTCAAAGGAAAAATATACTCAAAAAATTCCGCATCTCTAGATTCACAAATAGAATGATCATTTAGAGACATAAATCTATATGCAGCACTATTTTGAGCATAACCAATAAAGACAGTATTAGAAGTCTTAGAACCAACATTTACTCGTTTAAAATCAGGTAGACCAACCTTAGCCAAACACCCCCACACTTTCAGAAATTTCAAATTAGGAGCAAATCCTTTCCACAACTCATATGAGGTTTTATCTAACTTCTTATGCTGGACTCTATTAAGAATATAACATGCAGACAAGACTGCTTCTCCCCACATATTGTCAGATAGACCAGAGCTTAAAAGCATAGAGTTCATCATTTCTTTAAGGGTTCTATTTTTCCGTTCGGCTACACCATTTTGTTGGGGAGTATATGGAGCACTAACCTCATGTATAGTACCATTTTTCTCACAAAAATCTTCTAGAGTTTTAGTACTATATTCACCACCCCTATCAGATCTAAACCTCTTGATTTTCCTGTCTAATTGATTTTCCACTTCTGTTTTGAATTTCAAAAATATGCTTTCAGCCTCATCTTTAGACTTAAGAAGATATACCTTAGTGTATCTAGAAAAGTCATCAACAAAAGTAATGTAATACTTTTTTCCACCTTTGCTAACAGTGTTCTTGAAATCTGCTAAATCTGAATGTATTAGTTCAAGTAATTCAGTCTTTCTACTAATAACAGATTTGAAAGGTTTCTTGGCATGCTTTGCTTCTACACACACAGGACATTTAGAAAAATCATCAATTTTTATCATAGGAATTAATTCCATTTTTCTGAGCCTTTTAATAGAAGCAATATTAATATGACCTAGTCTACCATGCCACAAATTAATAGACTTAACAATATAAGCAGAATTTGAAATGCTTGCATTATTGACAATTTCTTGAACAATGTTCAATACAAATAATCCTCCACTAAGATATCCCTTCCCAACAAAGTCTCCTCCGCGAGAAATAATTATTTTATCAGCTTCAAAAATAAGTTTAAGGCCTACTTTGTTGAGAAGTGCTCCGGAAACTACCGGCTACTACGATTTGCACCGGAGTCGGGCCGAAATCGCTTTCAAACAGTTTGAAAGCAATTTACTAATATCAATATTGTAGTATTTTTCCCAACAGTTTGAAAGCGATATACTAACATACAATATTGATAATGGCTATTTCTTTGAATAAAATTTTTAATGATTTGTCAAAACTTGAGCCTTTGGATGGAAATAATTTTAAGCGATGGTCACAAAAACTTTTAATTTTCTTTGAACAATTAGAAGTTGATTATGTTTTATTTAAAGAATCTTCTATGAATGGTTCTAACACTACTACTGATTCTAGCAATGTTATAACTGTTGATGATGTTGTTAAAAATAAGTTTGAAAAGGATAACAAAATTGTTAGAGGACATTTGCTAAATCATATGACTAACCCTTTATTTGATTTATTTTTAAATTATAAATCTACCAAAGAAATATGGGATAGTTTGGAAAAGAAATATGGTGCTGATGATGCAGGAAAGAAAAAATATGTTGTCGGTCAATGGATTAAATTCCAAATGGTTGATAATAAGCCAATAATGGAACAAGTTCACGAATATGAGAACTTGACTGCTGATGTTCTCAACGAGGACATGAAGATATGTGAGATATTTCAGGCTAATGTTCTGCTTGAAAAATTTCCACCATCTTGGAGTGATTATAGAAATCAATTAAAACATAAGAAAAATAATTTAACCCTCCGAGAACTTATTAGTCACATGAGGACTGAAGAGGCGAACCGTCTCAAAGATAAGATGGAAGAACTTTCTCTTAATTCTTCTAAAGCTAATCTTGTTGAATCTTCTGGTACTGTTGTGAAAGACAGGTTCAAAGGCAAACAAAAGAAAGTCTCGAAAAAGGAACTTATGAAGAAGAAAAATCAATTCAACAAGCCGGAGAGTCAAATTCAAAAATTTAAGGGCTCTTGTTTTGTTTGTGGAAAAGTTAGTCACAGAGCTGCCAGGTGCTATCAAAGAAAAGGGCAAGACTCAAAGAAGGAAGGACAAAGTGATGTCCAAGTTAATCTTGCTGAGGGTAATGAAGTGATTGCTGCTGTAGTTGTTGAGGCAAATCTGGTGGCAAACAAAATTGACTGGGTGCTAGACACAGGCGCCTCAAGGCATTTTTGTGCCAATAAAGAGTTATTCCATGACTCTGGGAAAGTCCTTGTATGGACTAAAACAAGCACCTAAGCAATGGTATGAAAAATTTAATATCACATTGGTGGATAATGACTTTGTTGTAAATTCATCTGATACATGTGTTTATTCCAAGATGATAGGTTCAGATTGTGTCATTATATGTTTATATGTAGATGACATGTTAATCTTTGGTCCTAATGTGAATGTTATTAATGACACTAAGAACTTTTTATCTTCTAAATTTGAAATGAAAGACCTTGGTGAAGCAGATGTGATTTTGGGAGTTAAAATCAAAAGAACAGCTAATGGTTTCTCTTTTTGTCAGTCTCATTACATTGAAAAATATTGAAAAAGTTCAATTGTTTTGATGTAGTTCCAGTGAGAACTCCTTATGATCCTAGCATACACTTGAAAAAGAATAAAGAATCTAGTGTTTTTCAAACTGAATATGCTAAAATAATTGGGACGTAATGTTTCTCATGAACTATACTCGGCCTGATATTGCTTATGTTGTTAGTAGATTGAGTAAATATACTCATAATTCCAGTAGTGAACACTGGAATGCTCTTCATCGGTTGCTAAGGTATTTGAGAGGTACTATGAATTAATGTTTGCATTTTAACAAATTTCCTGCTGTTTTAGAAGGTTTTTGTGATGCAAAATGGGTAACTGACAATGATGAAGTTAGCTCCACTAGTGGCTATGTGTTTACTTTGGGTGCAGGTGCTATTTCGTGGAAGTCTTCCAAACAGACTTGTATAGCACGTTCTACCATGGAATCAGAATTCATTGCTCTCGAGTTGGCAGGGCAAAAAGCTGAGTGGCTGAGAAATCTTTTGGTAGATATGCCTTTGTGGGGAAGACAAGCTTCACCAGTTTCTCTTCATTGTGACTCACAAGCAGCAATTTGAATCGCCAAAAATAGTGTGTACAATGGAAAAAAGAGACACATTCGCATCAGACATGGTGCAGTTAAACAGTTGTTGAAACTGGGTGTTATTTCCTTGGAATATGTAAGGTCCGAAAGAAATTTGGCGGATCCTATGACCAAAGGCTTGACAAGGAAAATAATCCTTGAAACGTCGAGGGTGATGGGGCTAAAGCCCATTTATTGAGGTAATGTGGTGGACCTGTTAGGCCTCAATATACACCACATTTTCTATCCCTACGGCGTGAGGCAGTGTTTTATAAGGTTGAGCTTATTTTGCTCTTAATGATTCTATAGCCTTAAGGTGGTCTATTTGAGATAGACTTGATGGAATCACCTACGTGAGTGTAAAGGTGTGGTCGCCTTTTATGAAAGAATTGGGTCGTCTTTCTAGAGCACTCATAAGACCCAAGGTGTGTGTGCATGACCATAAAAGCACTTTGTTGTATCGCGGAGTTTGCATAAAACAATCAAGGATATGGTATGTGTTGTGGGGGTCTCAACTTATGTCCATTTAGTTCAAGAGCATTTCACTTTATGGATATGTGTTGTGGCCTCATTTCACTATGTGTCAATTCAAATCGAAAGATATTGACACTTAAGTACATGTTTCTTTCTTTTGCCCAGAAATTATTCTTATTCTTTATCTTTGCATTAGTGGGGGATTGTGGATAATATTCATTTTCTTTTAATGCAAAGGATAAGTTATATCTTTTAACTCTCCGTAATTAATCTATGTGAACATTGTGAAAGAGGAAAGTTACTTCCTCATTATTGGTTCACATTTATTTCAAGTGTTAGTTTCTTAACTTCGTAAGAAATATTCAGAAGACTTACTTTGTATTATGACAAATTTGTCATTAAAGTAAGAGTTATGTTTCATTACATTAATTATATGTTAGTTTCTTACTTTTTTTTTTATGGATGAAACGTAAATGATTTTTCTATTTAAGGACTATCATTTTGGGAGCTAAACACAGAGAAGAAAAAAGAAAAAGAAAAAAAAAACAAGTCCTATTTTTCATTTACTCTCCCTCAACAATTTCCTTTTATTGGCTTGAATAATCCTTCATCCTATTGTGGATTTCTGGGCAATTATTTTTGTGCAACTCCAAACTCTCAGCCACGAGTGCACGTGTTTGAGAGTAACTGTGGAACCTTGGGGAGCGACCGGCTGCAGCAATTTGCATCGGAATCGAGCCGAAATCGCTTTCAAGGCAGTGGCTTGCCACGACACAGTGTTTGTGATAAGTTATTTATTACTTTATAATTTCAATCTAATATCAATATTGTAGCATTTTTTCCAACAAATATGACATATTAAAATATTTTAATATCTTATTTATGAAGTATAAATTGTTTATCTAATAAAACAATGTAAAGAATTAGAGAACTATGATAATTTTACTGATCGTGAATTTTTTCATATTTACGAAAAGAAAAATACAAACTTAAATATTCACAAACATATCCAACAAAACTTTAACTTTATACCAATTTGATTTCAAACTTGATACAACTTAATTTATTTTCTTTAACTATTGTGGAACGCTTTAACATCCACTCATTAGTTAAGATGAGAATATTTAAAGTTTAGAATAATATAATATGAAGTTCTAAAATTGAGGTAACTAAAATATATGAGTCTACCTATAGCAATAAATCAAACTCGATCCATAAATATTTTGAGAATAATGCAAAAGAAACCATTAGCATTGCGTCAAGCCGTCAATTAACATGACAATTAACAAGAATTAGGGTCAGTTATTTTGCAACCAAGTTCTTTTCTAAAGTTGCATTTTATTTTTATTTTTATTTTTATTTCTGAGAAAGTTATTTCTATTTTGTTTATTAAATTCATTTTACAAAATAATCAATTTTCAAACCCATTAGCTGAAGCTCAAAATGAAAATCATCTTCTAAAACAATACACAAGAGGTATGCCTATCCGTGTTTAGACAATCAATCTATTTGATCGAAAAAAATATTATAAAGAATTAATTAATCAGTTGGACATTCGAGAGACTAAAACTCATTAGTTTCGAGATATAGCATCTACACAACAAAGAAATGCCAAATTTGATGAGCTTAATTGTTTTTGTTTGTTACAGGTTCAATCTTTTTCTTTTATTAGCAAAATATGAGTGAATGACATTGTTGTATAAAGGGAAAATTACGCAACAAAACAAACTTATATTATTTAATTACTCATCATAACTATAGTTTGCTATAATTAGCACTCGCGACTAACTTTATACATTAATTACGTGGGCTGACTTCGAATTTGTATAATTAGTCATGTTTGTATATGTATATTTCGTCATAATATACAAATACATATGTATAATATACAATTATTTAACCTATATACATATAAAATTTACCTCTAACCCACTCTCTGCCCTCTCTCGCTCGCCTCTCTCCTCCCTCTCCCAATCTCTCTTGCCCTATATACAAATGTATATGTATAATATATAATTATATACATATACAATTCACCTCTCTCCAACTCTCTGCCCTCTTTCGCTCGCCTCTCTCCTCCCTCTCTCGATAACGATCTCCTCTCTCCTCCCTCTTTCAGTCCCGCTCGCCTCTCTCCTCCCTCGCCCAATCTCTCTTGCCATATATATAAATACATATGTATAATATATAATTATCTAACCAATATACATATACAATTCACCTTTCTCCCACTCTTTTCCCCCTCTCTCTTGCCTCTCTCCTCTCTCTCCCAGTCTCACTCGCCTCTCTCTAAGTTGGGCCCATTGACAAGACGCCCAACTTGCACACTTTACTTGAACAGGCCTTATTGAAGCTGAGCCCAATATTGGCTGCCCCACGCCCAACGTTCTTTCGTAATTATCATATTATATTGTATTGTATCATTTTAATGAAAATACATTATTATGATTGATTGCACCGTCCTCCATCATTATATAATGTCGCATATTTATAATTATAATGATAAACCTACAAGAAAAAATAAGGTGTGGGATATAGATGCTATGAAAAGGTAGGATAAAAGATTAAATATGATTATTAAATAATAATAATAAAGACAAAATGAGAAGAAAATATTAAGGTAACGAAGCAACCAGTAGAAATATTAAGTTTAGAACCAAGTTATTAACACTTGAAATCATCGTTATAAAATGTAGTTTCGCTTGTTGAAGTAGTGAAATTTGTTTGCGCTTTATGTGATTATGAAAAATAAACAAAGTGTGACTTAAAAATAATTAATGTTATACTAGTTTTTAATATAAAGAAATAAATATTGTTAATTAAAAATCAGCATAAAATCCTAACAGATTATGTTAACATCCGGTTAATTATGATAAGGCTCAAGAGAGGCTGGAGTGGTCTGGATCGGCGTCATAATCGAACATGCATAATGCTTGCTTGGTAGACTTAATATAAGAAATGAAGTTACACCTTTGCTATCCGCTATATGTTAAGATAGTCCATGAAGTAAAAAATGTAATGGACAAAGAGATCAACATCCTTAAGATTGATTATATATAATATAGTTATTGTAGGCGAAACTAAGATTTGTAAAGTTTAAGTGATAATAACTGATTTCTAAATTTTATATTTATACATATTTATTAACATAAATTTACTATTTACACAAAGAGTGTGTTTGGTATGAAGGAAAACATTTTCTGGAAAATGTTTTCCAATTTTCCCATGTTTGGTTGGGACAAAAGTTTTGGAAAATGTTTTCCAAATCAACTCATTTTCCTCAAAATTAAGGAAAATGAATTCCCTTCAAAAATTAAGGAAAACATTTTTCAAAACTCTCCTCCAATTTCAAATTACATTTCTTTTGGGAAAAACATCAATTTAAAAAAAATATTTTCAATTTTAAAATTTTATTTTTTCACCCAATCCCTACCCCCCGCCCCCCACTAACCCACCACCGGCCAGCCCCCACCCCCACCCCTCCCAAAAATTAATTTTGCTTTTTAAAAATATTTTCAACTTCAAATTTTTATTTTTAAACTCCTACCCCCCCCCCCGGCCAGCCCCCTACCAGCCCCCCACCCCCCAAAAAAAATTAATTTTATTTTTTAAAAATATTATCAACTTCAAAATTTTATTTTTTCACTCCTAACCATTCCCCTGCCCCACCCACTACCCCACCCCACCCCCATTCCCAAAAAATAATAATTTTATTTTTAAAAATAATTTTAATTTCATAAATTATTTTTTACTCTACTAAAAATAAAAGATGTCTCTCAAAAATATTTTTCATTCATAAATCAAACACTAAAAATCATTTTCAGGAAAATATTTTCTACTCACCAACCAAACATGAGAAAATAAATCTAAAATCTACTTGTTTTTCAGGAAAATATTTTCTAGGAAAACATTTTCCTCCATACCAAACACACCCAAAATCTATTAAATTCGATCGAACTTGCACGGGGCTACTAAGCTCCACCCCCGCTAGTAAGGCAAACATATTACCACTTATATACTTTTTTTCATTGTCTTTGAACTTGAGCTATGTTGATTCATTTTATTGCGTTAATGAAGCATGGTACGATCGATCGTGGATTAAGCGTTATAAAAAATCAAAATAGTGTGTTGAAACGGAAAAAAAAAAATTTTTTTTGGAAAATAGTTTCTTATTTTCCTATGTCTCATTGAACAAAATTTTTGAAAAACAAGTTTTTTATGAGGTAAATGAAATTCTTAGCTAAAGTAGGAAAAATAAGTTCTATAAATAATATTTTGTGTTTATTGTATCTTTCCCACCCACCCAACACCCTGACCTACCTCTTGAGCATCCCTCCCCTGCCACTCCCGAGGCTCCACTCCCACCCCTTCTCACCCCTATAGCTTAGTGTTTTGTTAGGTTATTGTACACATTTTTGAGATAATAATTTTTTTTTGCTTTTTTATTTTTATTTTCTACTTTTAAATTGACACATTTATTAATAAAATAATTATTGGCATAGTGATTTACCATTTTACCCCTATTAATTGTGAATTGGATGAATTAAAACTTAAGATTCTAAAAAAGTTTTACCTTTTTCAAAGTAATTAATTGAGGGTATAATAGGTAATTTTTTTTGTAATTTCTTGATTTGTCAAAATAGACAAGTAATTAGGGACAACTAAAAAGGAAAAAGTGAACAAGTAATTAGGAACTAGAAAATAAGTTTAAATAATCAATGTGTTTTCCACGAATCAAACTAATTGATAATTTAATGTATGAGGTTCGGTATTTCATTATTACTACTCCCTCTGTCCCCATTTATATGACACCCTTTATGTTTTGAGAGTCAAACCGTTTAAGTTTGATCGGAAATTTGCGCATGGGATCCTAAAATTTTTCTTAAATGAAATTTATATATTTGTAAACTATGTAAAAAATACTATAAGTCACAATAATTGATAATTCAAAATGTTTATAAGATCTATGAAAAATTTACGGTCAAAAGTAGACTTGTTTGACTCTTGAAATCCGAAAGGTGATGTATAAAATGGGACGGAGGTAGTACTAGTTAAGTGTACGTGCTTTCAGGAGCGTAGCTACCCTTTGGCTACGATGTCCACCCTTCATCAGAAAATTACATTATATTTATAAGAAAAATAATAATTTAAATGGTTAAATAACGCATTTTGGACATCCTGAAAAACAATAAAAAATTTCTAGCTTAGTGGTTTCAGTCGTTCAACTCTTACTAAGTTCTTTGCAACTTGTCGGGTTCGATTCCCGTTATTTGACTTTGATTTTTTTTCTTTCATTAAAAATTTAAATAAAATTTAAAAGAATTATTTAATTTAAAGTTAATAAGAAAATCCTATTTATTTATTCCATTAAGTTACTAAAAGTGAAAATACTTTATATAAATTCTCTTTTAATATAATGATTCTATTATTTATTTTTCATTTCTCGTTGTTAGTCATCAGAAGTTTGTGAAATGTTGAAGCATAAAGTGATTTCACTCTAAATTGAAATATCTCTCTTTTTCTTTGTTTGTTCACTTCCTATCAGATAAACGTGAACACTAAAGTTAAATATTATGTTGTTTGATTCTAAAAAAATTTGGTACAGTTTAATTAAAAATTAATCATTAATGTTATGTAGTTTGATTAACAAAATTTAAGTATATCCATTCTTTAAATTATTTTACGAGCTATGAGATTTTTGGACACCCTTCGTACAATTTCTGGTTACACCACTCCGTACTTTGTATTTGTATTGAAATTAAAATTCAATGGAAGAGTTCATTGCATTAAATATAATATTAATATGAGTACACGTTTTCATATTATTTCATCATCAAATCTCTTACTCAACAAACCTTAAAAACCAATCAATTAATGTTTTCATATTTCTTTTTCTCAGTTACCCTATAATTCTTTCAACAGACCTATCTTTCTATCTTAACTAAATAACTGCCTTAATTTTTCTATCAACTATCAACATCCCATCATACCTTTTAATAACAAAAACAATTTTTTTCAATATACAATTATATCCACTAGGAACTTTTTTTAGTTTTTGCAAGTTTTGCTATTTTTAGTAAATTTCCTTATCTTCAAGACACTATAAAAGGTGACATCTAACATATTATTTCTATAATTCCGTATACAAATTACAAAATGTCTTATACAAGAAGAAGTTGCATTTGTGGGCTCTTTCTCTTGTTCCTAACTCTTGTTTGTGAAGCGAATTCGGGGTTTATAGGAGTTAAGGATTCTCATTTTGAACTCAATGGATCCCCTTTTCTATTCAATGGTTTCAACTCATATTGGTTGATGCATGTTGCTGCTGACCCTACTGAGAGGTACAAAGTCACTGAAGTTCTTAAAGATGCTTCTGTTGCTGGTCTTTCTGTTTGTCGTACTTGGGCTTTTAGTGATGGAGGTGATAGAGCATTACAAATATCACCTGGTGTTTATGATGAACGTGTTTTTCAGGTAAAGGTTTATTATTATTATTATTATTATTATTATTATTATTATTATTATTATTATATATAGTATAAATGATTTTTACATTATCGTGTTGTAATGCATGCATGCATGTGAGTCCCTTAATTATTAGATATACTTGTTTCTGAATTTAGGGTTTGGATTTTGTGATCGCGGAAGCTAAGAAATATGGTGTTCGTTTAATCTTGAGCTTTGTAAATCAATGGAACGACTTTGGAGGAAAAGCTGAATATGTTTGGTGGGCACGAAATGCAGGAGCTCAGATTAGTAATGACGATGAATTCTATACTCATCCTATGCTCAAAAAATACTTGAAGAACCACATTGAGGTATATATGGGGTAATTAATTATAAATAAACTTTTTTCACTGTTTAATGATATCATGAAATTGTTACAGAAAGTGGTTACAAGGCTGAATAGTATTACTAAAGTTGCTTACAAAGATGATCCAACAATTATGGCATGGGAACTCATGAATGAGCCTCGCGATCAAGCTGACTATTCAGGAAAAACTGTTAATGTAAGCCCCAATTATTCAAGTTTAATTAATTAAATTTTAGAAATATCGACTTTTGACTAATATTGAATATAATAGGGTTGGGTTCAAGAAATGGCAAGTTTTGTGAAGTCATTAGACAAGAAACACTTGTTAGAGGTCGGAATGGAGGGATTCTATGGTGATTCAATTCCTGAAAGGAAGTCAGTTAATCCTGGTTATCAAGTTGGAACAGATTTCATTAGTAATCATCTTATCAATGAAATTGATTTTGCAACTATCCATGCATACACTGACCAATGGTAATCTCTATTAAGAAAATTCACATATTGTTTCCATTATATATTGGTCTAAATATATATTTCTTTATAGGGTGTCTGGACAAAGCGATGATGCACAATTGGTGTGGATGGAAAAGTGGATAACAAGTCATTGGGAAGATGCAAGAAATATATTAAAGAAACCTCTAGTGCTTGCTGAATTTGGAAAGTCTAGTAGAGGTCAAGGATCAAGAGATATATTTATGAGTAGTGTATATAGAAATGTGTACAATTTGGCCAAAGAAGGTGGAACAATGGCAGGAAGTTTAGTATGGCAACTAATGGCACATGGAATGGAGAATTATGATGATGGTTACTGCATTGTTTTGGGACAAACCCCTTCAACTACACAAATTATTTCAGACCAAGCTCATGTCATGGCAGCTTTGGCTCATTCTTTCAATTGATGACTGAAGTGAAGACATCAACATCATCATTGTACAATAATCAATTTATAAGTGGATTTAAGTGATCTTAAATCCATCGATAATAGCATCACTAAACATGTTGAAGTTGATTAAACTCAAGAATGTAATTGAATAAATTATTTAAAAAAAAAAAGTTATGTTTTATGTCCTTTTGTTTAACAATGTGGTTAATAATATTTGCTTTAGTTGCTCTACGTGTAGTTCTTTTCGTCTTTATTATGTGTTATTGTTATTTATAGCTGTAAAATGTACAATTGGTTAGTGCACATTTTCTAGTTGTGACAGAACTCCGGTCAATGGTATGACCTCGAAGGTTGCGACTATTCTTTATAAAGATTATGTCCAATAGTCACAATCTTAGATTTTGCAACTTGAAAATTCTCAAGAACACTTGCAAAGACTCACTTTCAAGAAGACTCATCCTCAAGAGCAACAAGACATGATAGAGCTGCAAGCCGTCTAGTTGACTTAGGATTATATCTTCCGTGCTTACATTGTAAATGTGTTCCTGATCTATAAAGGATACAAATATTTGTTTCTGCTGTAAAAGTCTAAATCAGTCAAGGCTAACTGATTTAGTGGGCAGCATTGTTTGCTGCTTACTCCAAATTCTAAGTCATCTAGGAGTTAGGTGGTTTAGTGGGCGGTGTGGTATCCACTTAGAAAACTCTAAGTTATCTGAGGGATAGCTTAGTGTATACACCAGTATACACAGGGTTTCAATGGCAGAAATAAGCCCAATTTGGTTGTAGCAGGCCCAAGAAAGGCCCAAATCCTTCTTTTCTCTCTTACTCATAAATTATTTAATTGTGATATTTATTTGTTTTTATTTAACCTTAACTTTTAATTGCCTGATTAAAATCCCACAAAGATGAACTATATTCTTTATGCTGGTTTATTTTAATGTAATTCTTTTTTTTAATCAACTCATGCTTTTCATTAAATGTATTTAGTCAAAAAATTTATTCTTCAATTAATCTAAAATGGTTTTTATGCTTAAATTAACCTAATTGGTTTAAATTATTATTTTAAAAATGAGTAGAGTAAATTCTAATAAATTTGTTTTTTGTTAAAATTCTAATCACTTGCATTTCAATTCAAATTGTTTAATTAAGGTCTAATTTTCATAAAAATCAAAAGAATTGTTCTTTTAACTATTCTCTCAAGTTAATCGAATATTATAAATTATATATTGTGTGTATATCGAATCATTTTTCCTAAAAAATAATCAAAAAAAATTTAACCAAGTCGTAGGATAACCGCATGTTAGTGGGCGCTTCAAATGCCTTAAAAAACCTTCTTGAAGCGTAAATAAGAACCTCTTCCCCATTTTCTCTAAATTTATTAAGATTTAATCTGTTAAAATCTTTTTAAATTAAGTTTTCTTAATTTCTTTAAAAAATTAAGTGGCGACTCTTTTCTAAGTATGTTTCACAAATTGTTTTATACTTAGAACATTTCAAAAAGTAATTTTTTTACAAATAGATAAAATTACGGCATAGCACATTGAATAAATTTTTGAAAAACATTTTCTCTAACAAAACAAGTTCCATTAAAATGAGGTAAATGACTTTCTTAGCTAAAGTAGCAAAACAAAGTTCTATAAGTAGGCGTTTGGCCATGTGATACCGTATCACGATAGGGTACGTGAGATGAAATCAACGTTTGGACATGTGATTTTACGCTGATTCCAACTCACGATTCCATATCATGAGATGTGATGTCATATTCTCCAAAAACCATCATATGGAATCATATGGGAATACCATATCATGATTTGAGTTATTTTAATACAAAAATTGATCCACGAATTTAGATTTTGTTAAAACAATTCCACATTTATATTTACTAACCATTTATTTCACATGTAAAATAAAATTTGTAATCACATCATTACTTTTTTAAATTTATTATTCTCAGCGACATAAAACTTATTATTCTCACCATTGTTGGCTCTATGCATTGCAAAATAAGGCCTTTGCCTTAGGGCCCAAATTTTTATCAAGAATAAATTATGAGGTAAAAATTATAAAAAATAATTATTTATGAAAAAAAGTATATCCCTCCGTTTCAAAAAGAATGTCCCTATTTCCTTTTTAGTTTGTTTAAAAAAGAATGACTCTTTTCCTTTTTTTGTCAATACTTTAACTTTAACTTTCCACGTGGCATGTTTAAGACCACAAAATTAAAGGGCATTTTGGTACATTTGACATAACTTTAATTTAGAACCACAAGATTAAAAAAACTTCTTTCTTTTCTTAAACTCCGTTCCAAGTCAAACTAGGTCATCCTTTTTGAAACGGAGGGAGTAATTTTTTAAAATATATATTATTTACCCACTTTAACATCTACTTTGTTAAAAATAAGAATTAATAGTGAAAAGTGTTGAACAAAGTGAGTTACAAATTCTGTTTTATTTCTTTTTAAATTTTAGTTTCAAGCATTACTCAAAGCATATTAAAATGGGATATATCAAGTCATCAACTTCTTGCATCAAATTTTATGGTTCTAACTATTATCTTTATTTAGTATTTATCAACTTATTACTTATAAAATTATATTAACAATTCATATAATAATTGTCTCGGTGAAAGGATGTTTTTCATTGTTGAGTTGATAAAATCTTACCTAAAACTAATAACTGAAAAAATAATATTAAAAAACTAATAATATTTATCTAAATATTTTTGAATAAATATGTATATAAAGTTTGTTTATATTTTAGGCCCCAATTTAAAATTTCGCTTTAGGCCCCTAATCACGTTAAGCCCCGCCCCTGATTCTCACTAACATATAGTCACTTTAACTCATACTTCACGATTGTTGAGTAATAAAGTTTTGAAGAGCCCGTGAAAGGTGTTCCATTTTACTCAAATATATTGATGAAACAATTATTTAAGTGGAGAACAAATAATTTTGTAATAATTTATTATACGATTTTTCATTTTTATGTTTATGAGAAAATATACAACACCAAAATTCCATATCGCATATCCAAACAAAACTTCAATTTTATCTCATAATTCCATATCATGATACCATATTATGATTCCATATCTTGATACCATATCGCAAAGCCAAACGAGCAAGTAACATTCTATGTTTATTGCATCTTTCCCACCCACCCAAACATCCTGACATATTTTTGAGATAACAATTTTTATTTTTATTTTTATTTTTGCTTTCTTAGCAAATACTACTCTCTGTATCCCTAATTAGTTGTTCACTTTTGAATTCCACACCTATTAAGAAAACAATTATTGACATAATGAGTTTATTATTTTACCCCTATTAATTATGAAATTGATGAATTAAAAATTAAGATTTTCAAAAAGCTCTACCTTTTTCAAAGTAATTAATTGAGGGTATAATAATTAAAACTTTTTTATCATTTCTTGATTTGTCAGAATAGACAAGTAATTAGAGACAACTAAAACGAAAAATTTGAAAAAGTAATTAGAGACTAGAAAATAGGTTTAGAAAATGGAAAAATTATGCGGATAAGCAAACTTATACTATTTAATCACTCATCATAGCTATAGTTTGCTATATTACCACTCGCGACTAACATTATACATTAATTATGTGGGCTGCCTTTGTATAATTAGTCATGTTTGTATATGTATAATTCGCTAGGATATACAAATAAATATGTATAATATACAAATATTTAGCTTATATACAAATACAATTCACCTCTCTCCCACTCTCCTCCCTCTCTCGCTCGCCTCTCTCCTCCCTCTCTCAATCTCGCTCGCCTCTCTCCTCCCTCTCCCAATCTCGCTTGTCATTTATACAAATGTATATGTATAATATACAGTTATATACAATTATATACATATATAATTCACCTCTCTCCCACTCTCTGCCCTCTCTCGCTTGCCTCTCTCCTCCCTCTCTCGATCTCAATCTTGATCGCCTCTCTCCTCTCTTTCCCAGTCTCGCATGCCTCTCTCCCCCTCTCCCAATCTCTCTTGCCATATATACAATTACATATGTATAGTATACAATTATCTAACCAATATACATATACAATTCACCTTTCTCCCACTCTTTTTCCCCTCTCTCTCGCCTCTCTCCTCCATATAACATGTAGCTACAAACTGTAATTATCAAACTATAACTATGGAGAGTAATTAATTATTTTTAAGTGGCTATATGTGAAAGTTTCTCTTAAGGGTGTGTTTGGTATGAAGGAAAATGTTTTCCATGGAAAATGTTTTCCTAGAAAATGTTTTCCTGGAAAACAAGTAGATTTTGGATTTATTTTCTCATGTTTGGTTGGTGAGTAGAAAATATTTTCTGGAAATGATTTTTAGTATTTTATTTATGAATGAAAAATTTTTGAGAGACATCTTTTATTTTTATTAGAATAAAAATAATTTATGAAATTGAAAATATTTTTTAAAATCAAAATTATTTTTTTTGGGGGGTGGGGTGGGGGTAGTGGGTGGGGTCGGGGGGAGGGAGGTAGGAGTGAAAAAATAAAAATTTGAAGTTGATAGTATTTTTAAAAAATAAAATTAATTCTTTTGGGGTTGGGGTGGGGTGGGGGCTGCCGGGGGGTGGGAGGGTTAGGAGTTTAAAAATAAAATTTTGAAGTCGAAAATATTTTTAAAAAGCAAAATTAATTTTTTGGGAAAGGGTTGGGGTTGGGGGGGGGGCTGGCCGGGGCGGGGGTCAGGGATCGGGTGAAAAAATAAAATTTGAAATTGAAAATATTTTTTAAAAATCGATGTTTTTCCCCAAAAAAATGTAATTTGAAATTGGAGGAGAGTTTTGGAAAATGTTTTTCCTTAATTTTTGAAGGGAAGTCATTTTCCTTAATTTTGAGGAAAATTAGTTGATTTGAAAAACATTTTTCAAAACTTTTGTCCCAACCAATCATGAGAAAATTGAAAAACATTTTCAAGAAAATGTTTTCCTTCATACCAAACACACTCTAAAAATCAACTTGTTTTCCACGAATCAAACTAATTGATAATTTAATATAAGGTTCGGTATTCCATCATTACTACTTGTTAAGTGTGCCTGTTTGTATTTGTATTTGAAATTAAAATTCATGGAAGAGTTCATTGCATTAAATATAATATTAATGTGAGTACACGTTTCCATATTATTTCATCATCAAATCTCGTACTCAACAAATCTTAAAAACCAATCAATTAATGTTTTCATATTTCTTTTTCTCAGTTACCCTATAATTCTTTCAACAGACCTATCTTTCTATCTTAACTAAATAACTGCCTTAATTTTTCTATCAACTATCAACATCCCATCATACCTTTTAATAACAAAAACAATTTTTTTTCAATATACAATTATATCCACTAGGAACTTTTTTTAGTTTTTGCAAGTTTTGCTATTTTTAGTAAATTTCCTTATCTTCAAGACACTATAAAAGGTGACATCTAACATATTATTTCTATAATTCGGTATACAAATTACAAAATGTCTTATACAAGAAGAAGTTGCATTTGTGGGCTCTTTCTCTTGTTCCTAACTCTTGTTTGTGAAGCGAATTCGGGGTTTATAGGAGTTAAGGATTCTCATTTTGAACTCAATGGATCCCCTTTTCTATTCAATGGTTTCAACTCATATTGGTTGATGCATGTTGCTGCTGACCCTACTGAGAGGTACAAAGTCACTGAAGTTCTTAAAGATGCTTCTGTTGCTGGTCTTTCTGTTTGTCGTACTTGGGCTTTTAGTGATGGAGGTGATAGAGCATTACAAATATCACCTGGTGTTTATGATGAACGTGTTTTTCAGGTAAAGGTTTATTATTTTATTATTATTATTATTATTATTATTATTATTATTATTATTATGATTTTTACATTATCGTGTTGTAATGCATGCATGCATGTGAGTCCCTTAATTATTAGATATACTTGTTTCTGAATTTAGGGTTTGGATTTTGTGATCGCGGAAGCTAAGAAATATGGTGTTCGTTTAATCTTGAGCTTTGTAAATCAATGGAACGACTTTGGAGGAAAAGCTGAATATGTTTGGTGGGCACGAAATGCAGGAGCTCAGATTAGTAATGACGATGAATTCTATACTCATCCTATGCTCAAAAAATACTTGAAGAACCACATTGAGGTATATATGGGGTAATTAATTATAAATAAACTTTTTTCACTGTTTAATGATATCATGAAATTGTTACAGAAAGTGGTTACAAGGCTGAATAGTATTACTAAAGTTGCTTACAAAGATGATCCAACAATTATGGCATGGGAACTCATGAATGAGCCTCGCGATCAAGCTGACTATTCAGGAAAAACTGTTAATGTAAGCCCCAATTATTCAAGTTTAATTAATTAAATTTTAGAAATATCGACTTTTGACTAATATTGAATATAATAGGGTTGGGTTCAAGAAATGGCAAGTTTTGTGAAGTCATTAGACAAGAAACACTTGTTAGAGGTTGGAATGGAGGGATTTTATGGTGATTCAATTCCTGAAAGGAAGTCAGTTAATCCTGGTTATCAAGTTGGAACAGATTTCATTAGTAATCATCTTATCAATGAAATTGATTTTGCAACTATCCATGCATACACTGACCAATGGTAATCTCTATTAAGAAAATTCACATATTGTTTCCATTATATAGGTCTAAATATATATTTCTTTATAGGGTGTCTGGACAAAGTGATGATGCACAATTGGTGTGGATGGAAAAGTGGATAACAAGTCATTGGGAAGATGCAAGAAATATATTAAAGAAACCTCTAGTGCTTGCTGAATTTGGAAAGTCTAGTAGAGGTCAAGGATCAAGAGATATATTTATGAGTAGTGTATATAGAAATGTGTACAATCTGGCAAAGAAGGTGGAACAATGGCAGGAAGTTTAGTTTGGCAACTAATGGCACATGGAATGGAGAATTATGATGATGGCTATTGCATTGTTTTGGGACAAACCCCTTCAACTACACAAATTATTTCAGACCAAGCTCATGTCATGGCAGCTTTGGCTCATTCTTTCAATTCAGTCAACACATCATTATACAATAATTAATCAATTTATGAGTGGATTTAAGTGATCTTAAATCCATCATTTTAGAATTAATTTGAGATGATATTACCAAACATGTCGAAGTTGATTAAACTCAAGAATGTAATTGAATAAATTATTTAAAAAAAAAAAGAAAGTTATGTTTTATGTTCTTTGGTTTAACAATGTGGTTAATAATATTTGCTTTAGTTGCTCTACGTGTAGTTCTTTTCGTCTTTATTATGTGTTATTGTTATTTATAGCTGTAAAATGTACAATTGGTTGGTGCACAGTTTTTAGCTGTGACAGAACTCCGGTCAATGGTATGACCTCGAAGGTTGCGACTATTCTTCATAAAGATTATGTCCAATAGTCACAATCTTAGATTTTGCAACTTGAAAATTCTCTAGAACACTTGCAAAGACTCACTTTCAAGAAGAATCATCCTCAAGAGCAACAATACATGATAGAGATGCAAGCCGTCTAGTTGTCTTAGGATTATATCTTTCGTGCTTACATTGTAAATGTGTTCCTGATCTATAAAGGATACAAATATTTGTTTCTGCTGTAAAAGTCTAAATCAGTCAAGGCTTACTGATTTAGTGGGCAGCATTGTTTGCTGCTTACTCCAAATTCTAAGTCATCTGGGAGTTAGGTAGTTTAGTGGGCGGTATGGTATCCACTTAGAAAACTCTAAGTTATCTGAGGGATAGCTTAGTGTATACACCAGTATACACAGGGTTTCAATGGCATAAATAAGCCCAATTTAATTGCAGCAGGCCCAAGAAAGGCCCAAATCCTTCTTTTCTCTCTTACTCATAAATTATTTAATTGTGATATTTATTTGTTTTTATTTAATCTTAACTTTTAATTGCTTGATTAAAATCCCACAAAGATGAACTATATTATTTATGCTGGTTTATTTTAATGTAATTCTTTTTTTTTTTAATCAACTCATGTTTTTCATTAAATGTATTTAGTCAAAAATTTTATTCTTCAATTAATCTAAAATGGTTTTTATGCTTAAATTAACCTAATTGGTTTAAATTATTATTTTAAAAATGAGTAGAGTGAATTCTAATAAATTTGTTTTTGTCAAAATTCTAATCACTTGCATTTCAATTCAATTTGTTTAATTAAGGTCTAATTTTCATAAAAATCAAAAGAATTGTTCTTTTAACTATTCTCTCAAGTTAATCGAATATTATAAATTATATATTGTGTGTATATCGAATCATTTTTCCTAAAAAATAATCAAAAATAATAATTTAACCAAGTCGTAGGATAACCGCATGTTAGTGGGCGCTTCAAATGCCTTAAAAAACCTTCTTGAAGCGTAAATAAGAACCTCTTACCCATTTTTTCTAAATTTATTAAGATTTAATCTGGTAAAATCTTTTAAATTAAGTTTCTTAATTTCTTTAAAAAATTAAGTGGCTACTCTTTTCTAAGTATGTTTCACAAATTGTTTTATACTTAGAATATTTTAAAAAGTAATTTTTTTACAAATAGATAAAATCACGGCATAACACATTGAATAAATTTTTGAAAAATATTTTCTCTAAGAAAACAAGTTCCATTAAAATGAGGTAAATGACTTTATTAGCTAAAGTAGCAAAAATAAGTTCTATAAGTATGCATTTGACCAGTGATACCGTATCACGATAGGGTACGTGAGATGAAATCAACGTTTGGACATGTGATTTTACGCTGATTCCAACTCACGATTCCATATCATGAGATGTGATGCCATATTCTCCAAAAACCATCATATACCATGTTTTGAGTTATTTTAATACAAAAATTGATCCACGAATTTAGATTTGTTAAAACAATTCCACATTTATATTTACTAACCATTTATTTCACATGTAAAATAAAATTTATAATCACATCATTACTTTTTTAAATTTATTATTCTCACCGACATAAAATTTAATTCTCACCATTGCTGGCTCTATGCATTGCAAAATAAGGCCTTTGCCTTAAACTCCCAAATTTTTATCAAGAATAAATTATGAGGTAAAATTTTTATATAAAAATTGATTATTTATGACAAAAAGTTATAATTTTTTAAAATATATATTATTTTACCCACTTTAACATCTTTTGTACTTTATTAAAAATAAGAATTAATAGTGAAAAGTGTTGAACAAAGTGAGTTACAAATTCTGTTTTATTTCTTTTTAAATTTTAGTATCAAGCATTACTCAAAGCATATTAAAATGGGATATATCAATTCATCAACTTCTTGCATCAAATTTTATGGTTCTAACTCTTATCTTTATTTAATATTTATCAACTTATTACTTATAAAATTGTATTAACAATTCATATAATAATTGTCTCGGTGAAAGGATGTTTTTCATTGTTGAGTTGATAAAATCCTATCTAAAACTAATAATTGAAAAAATAATATTAAAAAAACTAATAATCTTTATCTAAATAGTGTAAGAAAAATAATTTTTGAATAAATATGTATATAAAGTTTGTTTATATTTTAGGCCCCAATTTAAATTTTCGCTTTAGGCCTCCCAATCACGTTAAGCCGCCCCTGATTCTCACTAACATATAGTCACTTTAACTCATACTTCACGATTGTTGAGTAATAAAGTTTTGAAGAGCCCGTGAAAGGTGTTCCATTTTACTCAAATATATTGATGAAACAATTACTTAAGTGGAGAACAAATAACTTTGTAATAATTTATTATACGATTTTTCATTTTTATGTTTATGAGAAAATAAACAACACCAAAATTTCATATCGCATGTCCAAACAAAACTTTAATTTTATCTTATTATTTCATATCATGATACCATATCATGATTCCATATCTTGATACCATATCGCATAGCCAAACGAGCAAGTAACATTCTATGTTTATTGCATCTTCCCACCCACCCAAATACCCTGACATATTTTTGAGATAACAATTTTTATTTTTATTTTTATTTTTGCTTTCTTAGCAAATACTACTCTCTCTATCCCTAATTACTTGTTCACTTTTGAATTTCACACCTATTAAGAAAATAATTATTGACATAGTGAGTTTATTATTTTACCCCTAGTAATTATGAAATTGATGAATTAAAAATTAAGATTTTCAAAAAGTTCTACCTTTTTTAAAGTAATTAATTGAGGGTATAATAATTAAAATTTTATCAGAATAGACAAGTAGTTAGAGACAACTAAAAAGGAAAATTTGAAAAAGTAATTAGAGACTAGAAAATAGGTTTAGAAAATGGAAAAATTACGCGGATAAGCAAACTTATACTATTTAATTACTCATCATAGTTATAGTTTGCTATATTACCACTCGCGACTAACATTATACATTAATTATGTGGGCTGAATTTGTATAATTAGTCATGTTTATATATGTATAATTCTCCAAGATATACAAATAAATATGTATAATATACAAATTTTTAGCCTATATACATATACAATTCACCTCTCTCCACTCTCTGCCCTCTCTCGCTCGCCTCTCTCCTCCCTCTCTCAATCTCGCTCGCCTCTCTCCTCCCTCTCCCAATCTCGCTTGCCATTTATACAAATGTATATGTATAATATAAAGTTATATACAATTATATACATATACAATTCACCTCTCTCCCACTCTCTGCCCTCTCTCGCTCGCCTCTCTCCTCCCTCTCTCGATCTCAATCTTACTCGCCTCTCTCCTCTCTCTCCCAGTCTCGCAAGCCTCTCTCCCCCTCTCCCAATCTCTCTCCATATATACAATTACATATGTATAGTATACAATTATCTAATCAATATACATATACAATTCACCTTTCTCCCACTCTTTTCCCCCTCTCTCTCGTCTCTCTCCTCCATATAACATGTAGCTACAAATTGTAATTATCAAACTATAGATATGGAGAGTAATTAATTATTTTTAAGTGGCTATATGTGAAAGTTTCTCTTAAAAATCAACTTGTTTTCCACGAATTAAACTAATTGATAATTTAATATATAAGGTTCGGTATTCCATCATTACTACTTGATAAGTGTGCCTGTTTGTATTTGTAGTTAAAATTTATAGAAGAGGTCATTGTATTAAATATAATAACATGAGTCCACGTTTCCATATTATTTCATCATCAAATCTCGTACTCAACAAACCTTAAAAACCAATCAATTAATGTTTTCATATTTCTTTTTCTCAGTTACCCTATAATTCTTTCAACAGACCTATCTTTCTATCATAACTAAATAACTGCCTTAATTTTTCTATCAACAATCAACATCCCATCATACCTTTTAAAAACAAAAATAATTTTTTTTCAATATCCAATTCTATCCACTAGGATTATTTTTTTTAGTTTTTGCAAGTTTTGCTATTTTTAGTAAATTTCCTTATCTTCAAGACACTATAAAAGGTGACATATAACATATTATTTCTATAATTCAGTATACAAAATGTCTTATACAAGAAGAAGTTGCATTTGTGGGCTCTTTCTCTTGTTCCTAACTCTTGTTTGTGAAGCGAATTCTGGATTTATAGGAGTTAAGGATTCTCATTTTGAACTCAATGGATCCCCTTTTCTATTCAATGGTTTCAATTCATATTGGTTGATGCATGTTGCTGCTGACCCTACTGAGAGGTACAAAGTCACTGAAGTTCTTAAAGATGCTTCTGTTGCTGGTCTTTCTGTTTGTCGTTCTTGGGCTTTTAGTGATGGAGGTGATAGAGCATTACAAATATCACCTGGTGTTTATGATGAACGTGTTTTTCAGGTAAAGGTTTATTATCATTATTATTATAGTATAAATGATTTTTACATTATCGTGTTGTAATGCATGCATGCATGTGAGTCCCTTAATTATTAGATATACTTGTTTCTGAATTTAGGGTTTGGATTTTGTGATCGCGGAAGCTAAGAAATATGGTGTTCGTTTAATCTTGAGCTTTGTAAATCAATGGAACGACTTTGGAGGAAAAGCTCAATATGTTTGGTGGGCACGAAATGCAGGAGCTCAGATTAGTAATGACGATGAATTCTATACTCATCCTATGCTAAAAAAATACTTGAAGAACCACATTGAGGTATATATGGGGTAATTAATTATAAACAAACTTTTTTCTCTGTTTAATGATATCATGAAATTGTTACAGAAAGTTGTTACAAGGTTGAATAGTATTACTAAAGTTGCTTACAAAGATGATCCAACAATTATGGCATGGGAACTCATGAATGAACCTCGCGATCAAGCTGACTATTCAGGAAAAACTGTTAATGTAAGCCTCAATTATTCAAGTTTAATTAATTAAATTTTAGAAATTTCGATCTATATATGATTGACGTTTTTTTACTAATAGGGTTGGGTTCAAGAAATGGCAAGTTTTGTGAAGTCATTAGACAAGAAACACTTGTTAGAGGTTGGAATGGAGGGATTTTATGGTGATTCAATTCCTGAAAGGAAGTCAGTTAATCCTGGTTATCAAGTTGGAACAGATTTCATTAGTAATCATCTTATCAATGAAATTGATTTTGCAACTATCCATGCATACACTGACCAATGGTAATCTCTATTAAGAAAATTCACACATTGTTTCCATTATATATAGGTCTAAATATATATTTCTTTATAGGGTGTCTGGACAAAGTGATGATGCACAATTGGTGTGGATGGAAAAGTGGATAACAAGTCATTGGGAAGATGCAAGAAATATATTAAAGAAACCTCTAGTGCTTGCTGAATTTGGAAAGTCTAGTAGAGGTCAAGGATCAAGAGATATATTTATGAGTAGTGTATATAGAAATGTGTACAATCTGGCAAAAGAAGGTGGAACAATGGCAGGAAGTTTAGTTTGGCAACTAATGGCACATGGAATGGAGAATTATGATGATGGCTATTGCATTGTTTTGGGACAAACCCCTTCAACTACACAAATTATTTCAGACCAAGCTCATGTCATGGCAGCTTTGGCTCATTCTTTCAATTCAGTCAACACATCATTATACAATAATTAATCAATTTATGAGTGGATTTAAGTGATCTTAAATCCATCATTTTTAGAATTAATTTGAGATGATATTACCAAACATGTCGAAGTTGATTAAACTCAAGAATGTAATTGAATAAATTATTTAAAAAAAAAAAAGAAAAGTTATGTTTTATGTTCTTTGGTTTAACAATGTGGTTAATAATATTTGCTTTAGTTGCTCTACGTGTAGTTCTTTTCGTCTTTATTATGTGTTATTGTTATTTATAGCTGTAAAATGTATAATTGGTTGGTGCACAGTTTTTAGCTGTGACAGAACTCCGGTCAATGGTATGACCTCGAAGGTTGCGACTATTCTTCATAAAGATTATGTCCAATAGTCACAATCTTAGATTTTGCAACTTGAAAATTCTCTAGAACACTTGCAAAGACTCACTTTCAAGAAGAATCATCCTCAAGAGCAACAATACATGATAGAGATGCAAGCCGTCTAGTTGTCTTAGGATTATATCTTTCGTGCTTACATTGTAAATGTGTTCCTGATCTATAAAGGATACAAATATTTGTTTCTGCTGTAAAAGTCTAAATCAGTCAAGGCTAACTAATTTAGTGGGCAACATTGTTTGCTGCTTACTCCAAATTCTAAGTCATCTAGGAGTTAGGTGGTTTAGTGGGCGGTATGGTATCCACTTGGAAAACTCTAGTTATCTGAGAGATAGCTTTGTGTATACACCAGTATACACAGGGTTTCAATGGCAGAAATAAGCCCAATTTGGTTGCAGCAGGCCCATGAAAGGCCCAAACCCTTCTTTTCTCTCTTACTCATAAATTATTTAATTGTGATATTTATTTGTTTTTATTTAACCTTAACTTTTAATTACCTGATTAAAATCCCACAAAGATGAACTATATTCTTTATGCTGGTTTATTTTAATGTAATTCCTTTTTTTTTTTAATCAACTCATGCTTTTCATTAAATGTATTTAGTAAAAAAATTTATTCTTCAATTAATCTAAAATAGTTTTTATGCTTAAATTAACCTAATTGGTTTAAATTATTATTTTAAAAATGAGTAGAGTAAATTCTAATAAATTTGGTTTCTGTTAAAATTCTAACCACTTGCATTTCAATTCAAATTGTTTAATTAAGGTCTAATTTTCATAAAAGTCAAAAGAATTATTCTTTTAACTATTCTCTCAAGTAATCGAATATTATAAATTATACATTGTGTGTATATCGAAACATTTTTCCTAAAAAATAATCAAAATAAAAAAATTAACCAAGTCGTAGGATAACCGCATGTTAGTGGCGCTTCAAATGCCTTAAAAAACCTTTTTGAAGCGTAAATAAGAACCTCTTACCCATTTTTTCTAAATTTATTAAGATTTAATCTATTAAAATCTTTTTAAATTAAGTTTTCTTAATTTATTTAAAAAATTAAGTGGCGACTCTTTTCTAAGTATGTTTCACAAATTGTTTTATACTTCGAACATTTCAAAAAGTAATTTTTTAAAAAAATAGATAAAATTACGGCATAACACATTGAATAAATTTTTGAAAAATATTTTCTCTAAGAAAACAAGTTCCATTAAAATGAGGTAAATGACTTTCTTAGCTAAAGTAGCAAAAACAAGTTCTATAAGTAGGCGTTTGGCCATGTGATATCGTATCACGATAGGGTACGTGAGATGAAATAAACGTTTGGACATGTGATTTTACGCTGAATCCAATTCACGATTTCATATCATGAGATGTGATGCCATATTCTCCAAAAAAAAACCATCATATGGAATCATATGAAAATACCATATCATGATTTGAGTTATTTTAATACAAAAATTGATCCACGAATTTAGATTTTGTTAAAACAATTCCACATTTATATTTACTAACCGTTTATTTCACATGTAAAATAAAATTTTTAATCACATCATTACTTATTTAAATTTATTATTCTCACCGATATAAAATTTATTATTCTCACCATTGTTGGCTCTATGCATTGCAAAATAAAGCCTTTGCCTTAGGCCCCCAAATTTTTATCAAGAATAAATTATGAGGTAAAATTTTATATAAAAATTGATTATTTATGATAAAAAGTATAATTTTTTAAAATATATATTATTTACCCACTTTAACATCTTTTGTACTTTGTTAAAAATAAGAATTAATAGTGAAAAGTGTTGAACAAAGTGAGTTACAAATTTCGTTTTATTTCTTTTTAAATTTTAGTTTCAAGCATTACTCAAAGCATATTAAAATGGGATATATAAAGTCATCAACTTCTTGCATCAAATTTTATGGTTCTAACTCTTATCTTTATTTAGTATTTATCAACTTATTACTTATAAAATTATATTAACAATTCATATAATAATTGTCTCGGTGAAAGGATGTTTTTCATTGTTGAGTTGATAAAATCTTACCTAAAACTAATAACTGAAAAAATAATATTAAAAAACTAATAATCTTTATCTAAATAGTGTAAGAAAAATATTTTTGAATAAATATGTATATAAAGTTTGTTTATATTTTAGGCCCCAATTTAAAATTTCGCTTTAGGCCCCCAATCACGTTAAGCCCCGCCCCTGATTCTCACTAACATATAGTCACTTTAACTCATACTTCACGATTGTTGAGTAATAAAGTTTTGAAGAGCCCGAGAAAGGTGTTCCATTTTACTCAAATATACTGATGAAACAATTACTTATGTGGAGAACAAATAACTTTGTATTAATTTATTATACGATTTTTCATTTTTATGTTTATGAGAAAATATACAACACCAAAATTTCATATCGCATGTCCAAACAAAACTTCAATTTCATCTCATAATATCATGATACCATATCATGATACCATATTATGATTCCATATTTTGATACCATATCGCATAGCCAAACGAGCAAGTAACATTCTATGTTTATTGCATCTTTCCCACCCACCCAAACATCCTGACATATTTTTGAGATAACAATTTTAATTTTTATTTTTATTTTTGCTTTCTTAGCAAATACTACTTTCTCTATCCCTAATTACTTGTTCACTTTTGAATTCCACACCTATTAAGAAAAAAATTATTGACATAGTGAGTTTATTATTTTACCCCTAGTAATTATGAAATTGATGAATTAAAAATTAAGATTTTCAAAAAGTTCTACCTTTTTTAAAGTAATTAATAGAGGGTATAATAATTAAAACTTTTTATCATTTCTTAATTTGTCAGAATAGACAAGTAATTAGAGAGAACAAAAAGAAAAATTTGAAAAAGTAATTAGAGACTAGAAAATAGGTTTAGAAAATGGAAAAATTATGCGGATAAGCAAACTTATATTATTTAATCACTCATCATAGCTATAGTTTGCTATATTACCACTCGCGCTTAACATTATACATTAATTATGTGGGATGACTTTGTATAATTAGTCATGTTTGTATATGTATAATTCGCTAGGATATACAAATAAGTATGTATAATATACAAATATTTAGCCTATATACATATACAATTCACCTCTCTCCCACTCTCTGCCCTCTCTCGCTTGCCTCTCTCCTCCCTCTCTCAATCTCGCTTGTCTCTCTCCTCCCTCTCCCAATCTCGCTTGCCATTTATACAAATGTATATGTATAATATACAGTTATATACAATTATATACATATACAATTCACCTCTCTCCCACTCTCTTCCCTCTCTCGCTCGCCTCTCCTCCCTCTCTCAATCTCAATCTTGCTCGCCTCTCTCCTCTCCCTCCTAGTCTCGCAGGCCTCTCTCACCCTCTCCCAATCTCTCTTGCCATATATACAATTACATATGTATAGTATACAATTATCTAACCAATATACATATAGGATTCACCTTTCTCCCACTCTTTTCCCCCTCTCTCTCTCCTCTCTCCTCCATATAACATGTAGCTACAAATTGTAATTATCAAACTATAGCTATGGAGAGTAATTAATTATTTTTAAGTGGCTATATGTGAAAGTTTCTCATAAAAATAAACTTGTTTTCCACGAATCAAACTAATGGATAATTTAATATATAAGGTTCGGTATTCCATCATTAATACTTGTTAAGTGTGTCTGTTTGTAGTTGTATTTGTATTTGAAATTAAAATTCATGGAAGAGTTCATTGCATTAAATATAATATTAATATGAGTACACGTTTCCATACTATTTCATCATCAAATCTCGTACTCAACAAACCTTAAAAACCAATCAATTAATGTTTTCATATTTCTTTTTCTCAGTTACCCTATAATTCTTTCAACAGACCTATCTTTCTATCTTAACAAAATAACTGCCTTAATTTTTCTTTCAACTATCAGCATCCCATCATACCTTTTAATAACCAAAAACAATTTTTTTCAATATACAATTATATCCACTAGGAACTTTTTTTAGTTTTTGCAAGTTTTGCTATTTTTAGTAAATTTCCTTATCTTCAAGACACTATAAAAGGTGACATCTAACATATTATTTCTATAATTCAGTATACAAATTACAAAATGTCTTATACAAGAAGAAGTTGCATTTGTGGGCTCTTTCTCTTGTTCCTAACTCTTGTTTGTGAAGCGAATTCGGGGTTTATAGGAGTTAAGGATTCTCATTTTGAACTCAATGGATCCCCTTTTCTATTCAATGGTTTCAATTCATATTGGTTGATGCATGTTGCTGCTGACCCTACTGAGAGGTACAAAGTCACTGAAGTTCTTAAAGATGCTTCTGTTGCTGGTCTTTCTGTTTGTCGTACTTGGGCTTTTAGTGATGGAGGTGATAGAGCATTACAAATATCACCTGGTGTTTATGATGAACGTGTTTTTCAGGTAAAGGTTTATTATTATTATTATTATTATAATTATTATTATTATTATTATTATTATTATTATTATTATTATTATTATTATTATTATATATAGTATAAATGATTTTTACATTATCGTGTTGTAATGCATGCATGCATGTGAGTCCCTTAATTATTAGATATACTTGTTTCTGAATTTAGGGTTTGGATTTTGTGATCGCGGAAGCTAAGAAATATGGTGTTCGTTTAATCTTGAGCTTTGTAAATCAATGGAACGACTTTGGAGGAAAAGCTCAATATGTTTGGTGGGCACGAAATGCAGGAGCTCAGATTAGTAATGACGATGAATTCTATACTCATCCTATGCTAAAAAAATACTTGAAGAACCACATTGAGGTATATAATGGGTAATTAATTATAAACAAACTTTTTTCAATGTTTAATGATATCATGAAATTGTTACAGAAAGTGGTTACAAGGTTGAATAGTATTACTAAAGTTGCTTACAAAGATGATCCAACAATTATGGCATGGGAACTCATGAATGAACCTCGCGATCAAGCTGACTATTCAGGAAAAACTGTTAATGTAAGCCTCAATTATTCAAGTTTAATTAATTAAATTTTAGAAATATCAACTTTTGACTAATATTGAATATAATAGGGTTGGGTTCAAGAAATGGCAAGTTTTGTGAAGTCATTAGACAAGAAACACTTGTTAGAGGTTGGAATGGAGGGATTTTATGGTGATTCAATTCCTGAAAGGAAGTCATTTAATCCTGGTTATCAAGTTGGAACAGATTTCGTTAGTAATCATCTTATCAATGAAATTGATTTTGCAACTATCCATGCATACACTGACCAATGGTAATCTCTATTAAGAAAATTCACATATTGTTTCCATTATATATTGGTCTAAATATATATTTCTTTATAGGGTGTCTGGACAAAGTGATGATGCACAATTGGTGTGGATGGAAAAGTGGATAACAAGTCATTGGGAAGATGCAAGAAATATATTAAAGAAACCTCTAGTGCTTGCTGAATTTGGAAAGTCTAGTAGAGGTCAAGGATCAAGAGATATATTTATGAGTAGTGTATATAGAAATGTGTACAATTTGGCCAAAGAAGGTGGAACAATGGCAGGAAGTTTAGTATGGCAACTAATGGCACATGGAATGGAGAATTATGATGATGGTTATTGCATTGTTTTGGGACAATCCCCTTCAACTACACAAATTATTTCTGACCAAGCTCATGTCATGACAGCTTTGGCTCATTCTTTCAATTCAGTCAACACATCATTATACAAGAATTAATCAATTTATGAGTGGATTTAAGTGATCTTAAATCCATCATTTTTAGAATTAATTTGAGATGATATTACCAAACATGTTGAAGTTGATTAAACTCAAGAATGTAATTGAATAAATTATTTCAAGAAAAACCAAAGTTACGTGTTATGTTCTTTTGTTTGAGTTAATATCTTAAAAGGTTACTATTGAATTATTAGAACTAATATAGTAAAATCATTGAACTTTGTTTTATACAATAAAATCACCCAACTTTAGGCTTTTATCTAAAAAAAAAATCACCCTATTATGTTTATCATAAAATTAAACTTGATATAACTAAATAATTTTTTTTTTATGTCATATAAATATAAACCCCACAAATAACTAAGATTAGAAAAGAAAAAACATTATGCTTCTTCTTTTGTTAGTTCTCTAAAAATTCCTTTAAATAAAAAAGACTTCGGAAGATTTCTAATGGCAGTATGGAATCAATTGTTGAACGATACAATAAAACGAAAGGCAAATATAAGCAATTGCACAACCCAGCATCACAACTGAAGCTATGCAACACTTATAAGTTCTACTCAACACATTTCTTTCAAGTTTCAGCTCGATCCATAAATATGTATACAAGAAAAAAAATATATGTACAGATTAAACAAGATCATTCGAACTAGATTTGCCTGTACTTATTATCAGTCCACACATCCAATGTGCTGAATAAATCAACTGATAACATCGTAACAGACTTAATTTGCTGTCGAAATCGATACAGTGTCTTCAGCTTAGAGAGGTAAGTGAAATTGAGACTTTGACAGTTGGTAAGTGTTTTCAAAAACCAGATTGCACTACAAACCAGCGTCTTCAGCTCAGAATGTCTTTTCGTACGTATGATGAAAGGTCATTTTTATAAAATGAATGTTTTCCATGAGAAAGTATAAATTCTGGTGTTTTGTTACAGTAGAATACTATCCAGATTTTTTTGCAATCAATCAATATGCCAAAACAATACTACAAAAGGAATCTTAATTACCAAAAAAAAAAAAAATGTTGGTAAATTGATCAAATCGATTGGCAAATTGGGTTACCAACTAAGTGCCAACTTATATTAATTCGTTGGTAAATTTACCAATCAAAAAAAAAAATCAGTTGGTAAACACCCAAAAATGTTGTTACTTCCTAACAAATGTAACTCCGTATTCCAGGGGAATCAAACCCGAGACCTCTTGATTAAGAATGAAGAGTACTTACCAATCCATCACAACCCTTGTTGGTAATAAATTTTAAATACGTTAGTATGATTATTTATTTTTCTAATAAATTTTTCTAATTGATTGTTAGTTTATTGGTAATATATCATTAAGGTTCAATGTTAGGTTAGTAATTGATTTACAATATGCTCAAAATATTATTAACTAAATGATTATTCAATAGTAAAATATTTATTAATTTATTACATTTAATAATCTAAGAGCACAAATATAAATCCAAAAATATTAATATTAATTTTAGAAATCATATTTGAATGAAATAATGAAAAATCTATGACAAGTTAAGTTAATCTCAATATGACACATATCATTATATCAAAATTTTTAATTTGAGAACGTTTATAAAAAAATATTGACCAAAATAAAATTGTTGGCCAAAACTTAAAAGTTAAAACACCTAGCAACACAAACTGAAAATGGAAGCCTCAAAACCTGAACCAACCATCCTATTTTAGATATAAAAATGACCTTCTGAAAGCTTATCGCGCTGACAAAATTCTCATCAGAGCACATGCACAAAAAATGTTAAGCAAAGTTAAATTTTGGCCAAAAGTTAAAAGTTAAAATGTCTAAGGTATAAACTGAATATGAAAACCTCAAAATTCAAACAACCTTCCTAAAAGACGAAAAATGACCTTTCGGAACTAACAAAATTAAAGTTTGAGCATGTTTCTAAAAAAAAATTGATCAAATTGAAATTTTAGCTAAAAGTTAAAAGTTAAAATACTTAACAATACAAACTGAAAATAAAAGTCTCAAAACACGAACCTATGAGACCAATACTTAACTTGTATGCCTAAACGCGGTGACAAAATTTTATTTCGAGCACGATTGCCAAAAATATTGACTAAAGTGAAATTTTGGTCAAAATTTAAAAGTTAAAATGTCTAACGGCACAAACTAAAAACGGAAGCCTCAAAACTCAAACCCCCTGTCTTATTGCAATAAAAATGATCTTCTGAATCTAACTGCACTAACAAAATTTTAATCTGATCACGTATATTAAATATATTAACCGAAATTAAATTTTGACCAAAATTTATAAGTCAAAACACCTAATGGCACACACTAAAAATGAAAACCTCAATATTCGAACCAATCATCCTATTAGATAAAAATGACTTTTGGAGTTAATTACGCTGACGGAATTCTCATTTGAGCAAGTTCACAAAAATATTGACCAAAGTCAGATTTTGGCCAAAACATAAGATTTAAAACACCTAACAGTACAAACAAAAAAATGAAAGACTCAAAACTAGAACCAACCTTCATATTAGATTAAAAAATGACCTTTCGAAAGTAATGACACTGACATAGTTTTGATCTGAGCATGTTTACAAAAAATATTGATCAAAGGCAAGTTTTGACTAAAAGTTAAAAGTTAAAACGCCTAACGACACAAACTGAATATGAAAGCCTCAACACTAGACGCTGATTTACCAAAAAATTTAACTTCAATTGATAAATTTATCAACTATTCAAATATAAGTTAGTACTTAAGAACTTACCAATAAATTTTATCACATTTGATAATAGTTACTATTCAACTAAACAATCATATGGAATATTACCAACTAATAATTAATATGTTGGTAAATTTTACCAATGAATTAATGACCGATTGGTATATTACTAACTATTTTATTGATGTTAGTAATTTACTAACTACAATCTTTATTCTTCGGCAACATTTCCAACTAATTGGATATTGATTGGCAAGCTTACCAACAAATTACATTTCGTTACTAATTTATCAATATATTTATATTTGGTTGGTAAATTTAGCAACACAATCCAGTCGTTGGTAAATGTTTGGTTAGTAATTCATTGATAATATGTTAATAAATATAAATATTTTTTTGGCTATATTTACCAACCGATATATACTTCGTTGGTAATATTATCAACAAAAGGTATACGTTAGTAATATTTCAGTTGGTAATCCATTGATAAAATGTTGCTAAATTTGGCGTCATTTTTTCCCACCGTATTTACCAACTAAAATACTTATTAGTAAGATTTTAATTGGTAATCTGTTAGAATTAATTTTGTTAAGTTTTAAAATATAAGTCAGTTAAAATGTGTTGATAATTTGTTAGTAGAATATTAATTAACCAAAATTGTTAGTAAAATTTGTTGGCAATTACCTTTTACAAGTAAAATTCAATGCCAAAAATTAAGGGAAATGACTGATACGTTTGAACTACTCAGCAACATAACAGAAAAGTCCAACAAATTAAAGGCTAAATGATTGTTGTCGGGCTCATGCTGTAACAAGGGAGAGTTGGCAAAATAGCCACTCTCAAAATCTAATTGAGCATTTAGATAAAAGTCTTCAAAAATTGATACTTTAGACAAAGATTATGAAACATTCATTATTCTTTCAAAATATGCAAAATCAATTCCAAAGTTTTTAATATTACACTTTAGTTCCCCCACCCCTTCCAATAATATTTTGTTTTTTTCCATCATTATTTTCAGATTTAAAAATAATCAAAAATAAAAATATTTTTCAAGCCCCAAAAAGCTTTCATTTTTCAGTTGTTTTTCACCTATTTTTGTCGATTCCGATGATTTTTTCGGCGAAATCTTTCTCTTCACAACTAAAAATCGCCATTCTTGCTCATTGTCTTTAGTGTTATACCATTTTTTTTTAACTTTTTATAAAAAATATTTTTACAGCATTTTTACCAGCTTGAAAAGCTTAAAAATTCCACCCAATACCTTATTAGTGAATAGATTCCTAGTTTAGATGTCCTACTAATGCATCTCTCAATTCCAGAGCTAGCAGAGTATCTATTACATTCGATTCCATTTATTGATATTTTTTGAGAAATTTTATGTCAGTCCTTGCCCAGTTATAGACCGATATCATAATCTAGGATCGATCATTGTGGTCTATAATGTCAGTAGTTACAGTAATTATTGTTAATGGTGATTATATGAATATGTGCGGAAGAAGACTCGTAAATATTGGATTTAAAAATTATCTAGTAAGGTGACGACGGTCATCCCATTTCGTCGCAATGATTTATACACAGCATGGTTCATATCGTAATTGAGATGTTGGAAATTAGATTGTGAGCTAAGCGAAGTTATGATTGTTTATTTAATGAATGAAAGGAAAAAATACATCTCACATTTATTTTTAAAAAATGACAATCAAGTGTCCATGTACATGTTGGATGTCACCGTCGATCGCACTAGGCCAATATAGAAAATAAATTAAATATTGTCATGAGATTTTTGGTACTCCTCTCATCCACCCTACAATCAATGACGATGATTCTGTTGAAGATAAATGTTTGGCTGATCATTAATATGGATGTTCATCTTAATGGAATCGTTGTAGAGTTCAAATAGTGTGTGTCACATGAATTGTTAGATATCTATATTCTTTCAGTACCCGTGTCGATATCAAGCTTGGAAAAAAAAAAGAAAATAAGGATGTTGGCGAGACTTTCAAAATCAAGAGGAAGAATAAATATTTAGTGTGTAATAGAACCGCACACAAGAGAACCACATGTAATAACAATAAATTTTAGATAGGCTTTGTCCCACTTTGTATTTGTAACTCGAGGTAATGTATGTAATTTGAGACTCATCAGTTTAGTATAATTAGTAGCATGTTCATTTTGATGTTTTTGATCCCTTTCTATTATTAATAGACTAAAACAAATATACATTGTACATATCGTCTATTTGATTTATGTACATTGAGAATTCTATTTGATTAGATCAATTGATACTAAAAAAAATTAAAGGGTCTACAGGGTCTATGCTCGACTGAGACCATTATTGTAATAAAAAAAGAAAATAATTAATGAAAAAATAAATTATTAAAATTTACACGATTAAATAAGCTTAAACAAGTCAATAAGATCATATAAGAGTTTACATA
This sequence comes from Solanum lycopersicoides, assembly GCA_022817965.1. Taxonomy (NCBI): domain Eukaryota; kingdom Viridiplantae; phylum Streptophyta; class Magnoliopsida; order Solanales; family Solanaceae; genus Solanum; species Solanum lycopersicoides. The sequence goes on from CM040619.1 coordinate 57,779,509, forward strand.
CATTGGGGACAATAATTAGATAAAGATGTGTGAGGATGAGTAGTGGTTATACAATCAACATCCTCACAATAACGTTGACCAAACACAAGTATGTTGTAAGGATCTTATTTGTTCAACCACAATTCATTCTCATACATCTCTTATTTTTATACCCAATTTACGCGGACTCTTATATGATCATATGACTTGTTTAAACTCATTTAATTGTGTAAATTGCAATAATTTATTTTTTTATTAGCTAATTATTCTCTTTTTAAAATTCTACTAGTTAAAATCTATATATGTGTATCATAATCTAGTAAGTTTATTATAGATGAAGGTCTTAAATAGGTTAGACTATACTTACTTTAGTCCTCGACTTCTTATAGTCTAGCATATCCTAAAACCTTCATACATAATAAACTTACTAGATTAGGATACATGTGTATAGATCATAACTAGTCGAATTTTGAAAAGAGAATTATTAATTAATAAAAAATAAACTATTAAAATTTATACTATAGCAAAGCATGTTAAGACGGGATTATACATTATTATCTAATTATATATCACCATTGAGACAAACTATACTCTAATTTATGATTGAAAAATTTGTTGACTTATATATGTGACAAAATCTCAGACAAACTTAAAATGTGATGTTATTTAATTTGTATATTTAACAAGTTTTGATATGTATTCTGAATCTGCCTCTGCTACTCATCTTAGCAATTTAAAAACTTGAGTTTCACATATATATTTTACGGAAAAAGATTTTTTAAAAAATCTTTGAAGTATACAAAATTGACAAAATTAATTTGCCTCAATAATAACTATGAATCTTGCTCTTTTCAAAGATAAAAAATTCGTTATATTAAAAGATGTGCTTGGAATGAAAAGCTGATTTTTAATTAGACCAACTTTCACATATAGTAAACATAAAAATTATATTTGTATGTTATAGCTATAGTTTGCATAATTGCGCTCCATAGCAAACATAAATATGTATATTTCACTATACATATACAAAAGAAAATAGTTATATAATTTCGCTATACATATACAAAAGAAAGCAGTTGTATAATCTGCTTTGCTATACATATACAAAAGATCAATTGTATAATTTGTGTTTGTATAAAGCGAGAAAGAGAAAGACAAAAGAAAACTGGATAGGAAAAGATCGTATTTGTATAATCATAAGTGTATAGGACGAAAATATATGCATTTGTATTTGTATATATAATTTTCTCTCATTTATACAAACACAAAAGCAATGAATACATTTGTGTTTGTATAAAGTGAGAGAGGCGAGTGAGTGAGCGAGATCTGGGATAGTGGCGAGCGAGATCTGAGAGAGGGAGAGAGGGAACGAAAATATATGTATATATACAATTTTCTTTCGCTTTATACAAACACAAACGCATTTTATACATTTGCATTTTTGTATAAAGTGAGAGAGGGAAGTGAGCGAGCGAGATCTGGAAGAGTGGAGAGGAGATCTGGGAGAGGGTAGAGAGGGGAACGAAAATATATGTATATATACAATTTTCTCTCACTTTATACAAACACAAACGCATTTTATACATTTGCGTTTTTGTATAAAGTGAGAGAGGCAAGTGAGCGAGCGAGATCTGGAAGAGTGGAGTGGAGATCTGGGAGAGGGGAGAGAGGGGAACGAAAATATATGGATATATACAATTTTCTCTCGTTTTGCACAAACACAATCACATTTTATACATTTGCGTTTGTATAAAAGCGAGAGAGGCGAGGGAGAGAACGAGAGTAGCGAGCGAGATTCACCGGGAGGCGAAATAACAATAGTTTGCTATGAGGTACAATTAACTCAAACTATGATTATAATATTTAATTTGTATTAAAAATTTGCTATTATATACCATTTTCTCTTTTAATTATCATACACTTGTATTTACTTTTGTGAGATATGACTTTAAAAATCAATTAGCAAAAACTTAGAGTAAAAGTGACTACTGAATAATGTGGCCGGAACAACCGTTGTTTTGATCTGATTTTGTTGGTTATAATTACTCCAACTAATTTTTAATATTTGACGTGAAAGTTATTTGACGTCTAAATTTACAAATAATGAAGAAACTATAATATCACATTTTGGTATATACACGATGAGCTATTAATATATCTAAAACAATCCACATAGCTCATTATTAGGTAATTAACTATTTTTTATGAAATCTAATGATAATTAATTAATATCGATAAAGATTTTATGGATAAAAATTGTTTTTATGATAGTGATAGTCAAATTATTACATTCATGTTTTCACATTATATTGCTTTCTAGAATGTTTGCTTGCACTGACATGACAATAGGCTAGTTTCTGGAATGCTTTCCAAATCTACTCTCTAAACGTTTCACTTAACATTTTATACTTTTACTAATTGAAACACTAAAAAATAGTCCTGGAATTCAAAATTAATTATATTCCACATTTCACAAATTGTAGCTCCTGATTTATGTACCTAACCTCTCAATATATAAATTCTGAACTCATAATTTTGAAAGATATCAAGATAATTAGAAGTATTTGATTTATCACTCAACTAATGATCTCTGAATTCTAGATCTACAATTGACCCAATGCCTCTGATTTATATCTAGACCTAACTCAGCTCTAAAAATTAATTCAGCTGAAAAATTATTCAAATCCATATAAAAAGACCATCATCCATTCTCAATAAATGTGACATTTTTATCCACTCTAACAGAACTCAAAAATGAAAAGAAGATGATGAAGATTCAGCCAAAGCTTGCATTATATTCTTGAAGGATACTATACACATACTAATTAATTTTATACTCACTTGAGTTTTAAAAAAAACAGCATTTATTTCTGTACATTAATTCTGTAAACTTGATGATGACGTGGAGGAGGATAATCATCAGTGTTACATCCTTCATCGAAATTCTGCGAGTAACTAACTGCATCATAATGAAATGTTAAAGTCTTCTTTCCGTACATATTCTTCCCTTCATTCACCAATTTCTTCAGCAACCTTCTCCACGTTCTCCGGCAGCTGCTGCTACTATCTCGCCGGCGGCACTCATTTATGCGCGAGTACTCATCGTGCACCGGAATACACGACGGCGACATACAGCTGTAAAATTGAGACGCCGACCGTCGGTAAATTGAATCAGTCGTCCCCATGAATTAAAAGAGAGTTCGATGAAATTTTGTTTTGGAGTTTCTCTCTCACTATAATGTGTTTGTGGAGTGAGGGTAGTGGGATAGAATATGTAGGACATGTTGTTAGCAACTGGTAGCAAATTTATCCGCACCACTTTTACGTGGGCCTAACGAATTTCCCTCTTTCATAGTTGGCGTTATAACTGTGTCATATAACTTGGTCTCATTTAATATTTAACGTCCTTCAATCTTAAATGTGAATTGAATTTGTATAAAATTAAATAAAAATATATATGTACGTGGATAGCACACTTTTATTATTAATTAATTGTATTCAGGCATCCCTCACATGTAGACTTGATTTTTTTCATTAATCAAGCACATGAAAATTACTTTTAGTGTAAGTGACAGTGATATTTGATATCAAAACCTTTGTTTGGTTCTAGGTGATTATCAAATTTTGAAAAAAGAATCTAATTTTTAAAATTTAATTGTGTCTCAACACATATTTACGATTTCATAGTTTCATTACCCCAAAAAGGAAAATAAGAATTTTAAGCCGATTAGTAAAATTGAAGTTTGGTTATATTTAAGAGTTGTGTCAATTCAGAACTTATTGTATATCTGAATGGATGTGTAACTAACTGCACAAATCACAATTATGCTGGCCGATTTATGGTTATAATAGATCTAGCACATGTAAATAATTGACACCAACTATAGATTATAATTGATTTATACATTGAATTATTTAGAAACTCTTAATTTGTCACGTACAATTGCTGTTATGGTTCTAAGGGTTGATTAGTGAGATTTACGAGTATCATTATACATTCATGTGTGTGATTTCACCAACTAAAGCATCGTATATGCTGTATAGACCAATCACCAATAAACATAAACAATGTGGCAAATTTTTGTGTTGTCTTTGTTATTATTTTTATATTTTAATTAATATAAAAAAATAAACCTATTACAGATAATCAGTGGTCCTGGACACTAATAATTATTAATCATCCCAACCTTGAGTTATTTGCATTCTTTTTTTCTTTTAATAGAAAAGCTAAGGATTTTGATGAAACAAAAATTAATTAATGTTTCTTGATTTTCTAGAGAGAAGTTACATTACTGTCTAGGAAAATCATGCTTGTTTCTAAATTTTTTGGCTATTCGATATCTAATTTGACATAAAATTTCACTTAAAAGGTAAAACATTTCCTATCATGTATAGCTAATATCATTTTCAAGACTCAAACTTGATCTTAATTTGTTGGTTTGCTATTAGTTGGATCTGTTCTAGTCTATGGTAATTATAATATGTTATGAGAAGAATCATTTCTAGTTGAGATATTTATAGTCCTTAGTTTTATGAGTCGATTTTAAGCAACAAGTTTATGGCTTTTTATTATTTAGTCATGCAAAGACCATACCATGATATTTCCATCTCCTTTATTTGATACTAGTAAGAATGATTCAATGCTCAAAAATACATTTGAATTATTGGTTTTCACAAAATTTCATACTCTAATTGTCAGTTAGTTTTTTCTCTACTTGAACTACCATAATTTATATGCTAAAACATACTTCAACGTAACTATCAGTTTGTTTCATTTTCCTACATGAACAATCGTGATAGTTCATGCAGAAAAACTGAACAATTGATAGTTAAAGTGTATATTAATATATAGATTTTTCATGATATATAGTTCAGATAAGAACATAAAATACTTAATAGTTAAAATATTAAACTCACAAAAAAATAATTCTAACGTGTATTTGACCATTATCGTTTGGTTGAAAACAAGTTATCCAGGATAAGTAATTCTGATGTTAGTAATACTGAAATAACTTATCTCACCATGCATATGGGATTACTTATCCCATCAATATGACATAAATTATGGGATAAGTTATCCCATGACAACCAAACAAGATATAAAATTTTTATTCTTCATCATTTTTTAATCCAATCACTATTTATTTTTATCGGTACGCACCAAACGACTATTGTACTGATTCTACTGAATATTCAATAAGTAAGATGAATTAATGATGCCAGCATGCCAGACCATTATAGCTTTAAAAAAATTTCAACCTCAGCTGACCTACTTATACGTACTGTTTGAACTTTTGATGGACAAGCTTTTTCCATTGTCCTAAATCTCTTGGCTTAAAAGTGCACAAAATTTAATGAACGAGCTGGCCATAGCAATCTGTATGTAGCCTATTAAGTAAAAAGGCAACTAAATTAAAAAAAAAACTAGTACCATGTACTATGATTTAAAGTTACATTTTAAATGCCTAATTAGGTGCAATTTCTGATTGGCTGTTGGATCATTTGGTGTCATTAATAATAATAAATTCTCGCTATTTGCCTGATTTTATAAAAAAATTCAAACTACATTAGGTTTATTATACAAAAATATAGTATATTTTGATCACACGAGAAATTACAAACTACTTTATCTTGTTACAACAAGTTGAACTTTGCTCTATGTTATATATATAATTTACAAATATGATCTCTCTCTTATTGGGTGTTGGTGTTTGAATTTTGTTGTTTTGATTGATGTTCTAAATTAGTAATTAAGTCATGTGAACTTTGTTAGAAGAAAACCAAAGGCATTTTGCCAGCCCATACCCACCGATAACTTTGGTAGGGACTTTGGCATTCTTGTCGTTACTTTGTCACATTTCCATTGCCAGAGATGTTTGTCACCCTATACCACACAAAAAAAAAAGTGAACCAAAATTCTTTTTTTTTTTTTTTGTAAGTTACCTATTTAATCGATGGATCATAAATAATTAGATTCACTAAGTAAATATATTTGGTATAATATAATATTACTCTTTTTATATCAATATATGATTTTTTTTTCATTTTTGATTTGTTCAAAAAAGAATATTGACGTAATTATTTTCGGTAATAATTTAAGTTTAAAATATTTTTACTTTAATTGAAGTGACTTTTTGTTACAATCCAAACCGTTGTATTGACATCCATTCTAACACTCCGGTGGGAGAACCACTACTAACATCCAACTAAAGCAAATAATCTAGAGTTAAGATATTTAAGTTACGAAAGCAAGTTAAATAAATTAGACAATGCGAAAAATGCGCCTAGAACCTGAAAGTCAATGTACCAAAACTAGAAACGAGAACGAAATCTAACAAAAATTTCTAGTGAACTATCTAACTAACTAAAACAAGTCTAGATCCGAAGATGGTGGATATAGACTAAAGATAATTGGCAGCCCGAACGATGTGGCTCACCCTTGAACTCGAAGCGATCACCGATCTCCTAAGCGAGGTCTGTCAACAGTCGCGTGAAGATGCAATGTACTTAATAAAAATAAGAGCAAGTGCAGAATGAGTACACAATCACAGTGTACTGGTAGGATCATGCGGCTATCCCACTAGAGTAACAAAAACAAGAAATTACACATTATAACACATGCATAAATATCAACATATTCAATATTACCATAAGAATTAACATCACAATTCACATGCTTCATCACATAATTGGTCCTTTCACGAAATTCAAAGTCAAACTGTTAACATGACGGAGCGTGATAATCTGACCAAATCTTTATGCCGAAACATAGCAATCGATCCAGTTAGCAGGTCGGAACATGACAATCAGATCCAAGTTAGTGTGCCGGAATGTGGCAGCTGATCTCAATCGCACATCACAATAAAACATCAAGATCACCCATTCAAATCATGATTTCATGGTATCGATATTTATATATCACCTTTCAACATCTATGATTAATATTTCAACATGCATACATATACAAGTATCTCAACGAAGCAAAACAAGTTTATATCACACAATCATAGAATCACAACTATAACCTACCTCGAATTCAAGCTTGAACACCCTAAGGCACTTGAATCTTCCTTTTCCGAATTCTTTTCATTTGTTCTAGGTCTACAATATTTAATATACGCAAGGATTAACAATCGAAGGTCTAAAATTATTCGGATTATAACAAACCCAATAACCCTAGACCAATTCTAAGATTCTAATACACAAATTAGAATTTTTTTCCACCATAATTCTTAGATCAAAACCCTTCCCCATCAATAATAACCAAATAAAATAGATATACGGATCGAAAATGGATTCAGGGAGTTGAAATCTTACCTTTAGCCTCAAAAATGGTAAAAACTGTTAAGAACTTGTCTGGGTCATCTCCTTAGCACTAAAAGTTGAAAAATATCAAATAGGATCGTTTTAGGGTTTATAAGTGACTTTATAACGCGTCTGGCCCGCTCCCATCGCACTCTGGCAGTCCCAGTGGAGGCAGAATATACCCCTTCATGAAAATATCATTTTTGGGAGTTCTACTCGTCCAAATTTGATTTCGTAAAGTGGTACGAGTTCGTTATCGTCTTATCTATACAATCATGTAATAAAATTCACAAGTAGATCTGGTATTCATTACAAGATTTTCCCTACAACTTATTTATTCTGATTTCTTCCAAATGTGGACTAGGTTGGGTAATTCCAAGTTACTAAGAAAGAGCTTTTAGGCCCCAATTCTTTTTTCTTGACTTTTCCATAACGACGGAATCAAGTCGTTACACTTTTAGTTACACATATATTTATCTTAGGGCAACTTTCACATATAGCAAACAAAAAAATTATATTTGTATGATATAACAAAGTTTGCATAACTGCGCTCCATAGCAAACATATAACTGTATAATTCGCTGAACTCGATATACATATACAATTGTATGATTCGTTGGCCTAAATTATATAATTCGCTGGCCTATTTCGCTGCAATTGTATAATTCGCTGTCTTATTTCACTGCAATTGTATAATGCGCTGGTCTATTTCGCTGCAATATGTGTATAAAATTTGCTTTGCAACAATTGAATCGAAGTAAAATATTTGTATATTGTATAATTATAAGTGTGTAGGAATAAGATAAATGTTTTTCTCGCTTTATACAAAAACAGAAACACAATTTATACACTTCTGTTGTATAAAGCGAGAAAAAATTGTATTTCACTGTAATTGTATAATTTGCTGGCCTTTTTCGCTGCAATATTTGTATAAAATTTGCATTTAAATACAATGAAATCAAAGTAAAATATTTGTAAATTGTATAATTAAGTGTATAGCACGAAGATATATGTTTTTGCATGTGTATATATAATTTTCTCTCGCTTTATACAAAACAGAAACACAATTTATACACTTCTGTTGTATAAAGCGAGAGAGGCGAGCAGAGGGAGAGTGGTGAGCGAAAATAGGAGAGTGGCGAGCGAGAGTTTTGGGAGAGAGGCGACTGACAAACTTTGACAAACGTTTGCTATGGGGCACAATTAAATCAAACAGTAGCTACTCCACTTATTTTAGGTTATTAGTTTGCTATTATATACAATTATCCCATTTAGACTATAATTTTTTTTAAAAATAAACACTTCATGACAAAATCAAACTACATAATTGAGACAGAAGGAATATATGTAATATATATTACCTCCATTTAAATTTGTTTATCCTATTTCTTTTAATCCATTTTTAAAAAATGATTTCTTTCAATTTTTTAGCAACACCTTAATTTCAAACAATCCACGTAAACATATTCAAAATCACAAAACTAAATGATATTTTAATATATTTTTTAATTTAAAGTCATAAAATTCAAAAAATCTTCATTAATATTTAATTTCATATCAAATTAAAATAGAACAAATAAATTTAAAAAAATGTCTTCTTTGATCGGTCTAAAAAAGAATGTTACATTTTCTTATATGATAAGTATTTAAAGGTATAATTCCTCTTTTAATCTTATTGGTCCCACTTAATTTTAAAATAGTAGTCTAAATACATTTATGAGAAGAGAGAAAAATGAGTTTACATTTTTAAAAGACATTTCAAAGTCTTCATTAATTTATAAACTTAGTGCGCGATCAAATATTATCACATAAAATAAAACGGAGAGAATCCTTTTTTATTTCTTTTTGTGTTTAATATGTTCTGACAAATGGCCATAGGATTCTCTTTGATTTGCGAAATTGGGTACCATCACTGGCACTGCTTCGACTGTTTGTTGTCACACAAATCACTCCAAATTAAAAGGGACCCTCATCAACGTGACCAAATCCAAAACTCCCACAAAGACAAAATGAACCTTAATTCGAGGGAAATGTCCTTCCACTTTTATTCAACCAATCTTATCCTATAAAAAAAATAAAAGAGAAGTTTCACCTATGAGTTTGTATGAGAATTTTTTTTATTTTATTGATTTTGTGAACTCAAATTTTTTATTTTTTGAGTTTACAAATAGTGAATTCACTAATTTGTGAAATATAAAGAAATCTCAAGTAGTTTGTATTAGTTGTATACGTACAAAAAGCTAACATATTGTACGCAAAGAAAAGACATTTATGTCATACAACTATACCAAACTAATTTGAGATTGTAGAGAGTGACATTTCAATGTAGTCGGGTAAATATTAGTATTTCAAATATAAAATTGGGGTTATTAAGACTCGTTTTAGAGTGAGACAGTTATGACAAAATATATACTCTTGAACATAATTGTGGGGTTTATTCACGAGGTTTATGTCTTAGTCACCTGTATGCATGCGAATCGCCCTATAATTCTTATATTTTCATTAATCGTGTGGGTAATTAGCTTTGTAAATCCTCAATATTTAGGTGACCTTTTAATTGTTCAAAATCCATCACATCTTAAAAGTTAATTATCATGTCATGAAATTGGAGTTGATGTTTGTAGTTCGATTGTGTCTGAAATTAGAAAAAGGAACAATAAATAATAAGAATATTTTAGGAGAAAATAATTTAATGTTGTAATTTGTGCTATTCACGAATGAAATGTCCAAATTTCTTTTTATGGTCCTTGTTTTTTATTCTAAATTATCTTCAGGCTTCTTGCATAACTGTATGGGCGACAAAAACAAAATTCAATAAAAAAAGTTTGCATGTATATATATTATATTGATATTGTATAAATTATGTATAATTGTATGTATATGATATATAATTATATATATATAAGTTGTATAGACATGCATATATACAATTTATATAATATCATACATTACAACAGTTCATCTCTAATGAGTTGATCCTTTTTCCCCACCCGGGTCAACTCAAACCACATCTAAACATTCTTTTAGTTTAGATATGAATTTATCTGTTTCGATTCTTTTGATACATTATTCACTTAAAATGATACGTTTGTGTCAGGTTGAATTTTAAAATAGGATAAATTTTAGGAATCACATAGTTTTAATATGAAATTACAATATATTCCTCTTTAGTTTATAATTACATTAATTCCTTAAAAAGCAACACAAACCGGATAAATAATATGCAGCTCGGATACATTAAAGAGTATCTCGGATACATTAAAAATTAGCTCGCATACATAAAACTAGCTCGGATATATTATAAAATAAACGGAATACATAATATGTAGCTCGAATACATTAATATGTAGCTTGGATACATCAAAGAAATAAGAGATTTTAAAGGTATTTAGAAATAGAAGGGAATATTGAAAATAATAGAAATATAAGACGTGTATTTCACTAATTTTTCCTTTAAAATATAAGCTTCGAAGCTCTTCAATGATGGATTATTTCAATTCTTCTTGATTTCCCAGGCTCTTTCTTTCTTCTTCTTCCATGACTGCTTTTTACTTCTCTGTTAATTTCCTACATTGTATTGCATCTTGATGATGTCAACTATTTAAAAAATTTGTAAGTATGAGAAAGAAAAAGAACAAAATGATATTTCTTACTTGGTTACTTTAGTCACGAGAACAAAAGATGGGCTATGGAAGTCCAGTCCAGTGCTGATCCAAATGAAATGATGTAGATGGGCCCTTTAAGCTTTTGTTTACTAAAGCCCATCAAAGTTTAGATTCACTCAATTGCGTCTGAAGACCCATTTAAATATAACGGGTCCTTACCCGTTACAGAAAAAGTGACTTGACTGTAGTATCCATGAACCGAAAGCAATTGGTCAAACCTTTTTGCTATATAAAGATAATGGGGTGCAAAAATCGAATCGACCGATAAATCGAATCAAAAAAAATGATATTGGGTTGTTACTATTGGGTAATTGGGTTATTAGGTTTTTAATGGGTTTATAAAAAAAAGTTATTGGGTTATTGGTTCGGTATCGGGTTTTACTATTAGGTTATTGGGTAAAGCGATAACCCAATAAGATGGTAATAATTTACTATTTTACCCTCCCTAATAATTAAATATTAATAATTTAATATATAACTAGACACTATAACTATATCAAATTATTAGTACTCTATCCACTTCACTCTAGACCGCTTTACTAGTTTTTATTGTTTACTAAAAACCTAAGAACTAATGTAAGGGTTCGAAATTGTACCTTTTGATTTTAGTTTTAATTTTAGTTTTAGTCTTGTTGGACTATTTGATTTTAGTTTTAGTTTGTAATTGTAGATTGTAGCATTTGCAAGTTTGTAAAGGTCCGTAATTTGATTAACATAAAAAATCGCATACTATATTTTGGCGGTGACATGTAATTATAACCTTCGTACTATATTTAGATAAATAAGAAGTCATATAATATTGTACAAATATTTTCTTATTGGGTAAACCGAAAACCGAACCGATAACTATCAAAAATCGATAAATCGAAAACCGATAAAGAATATCTTATTGGTTTGTTATCAGGTTAGCATATTTAAAAACCAAAAATCGATAAACCGAACCGATAATATATAAAACCGAACCGAACCAACCGATCTATAACAAATGTAGCCAAGAAACGTTCAAAACATAGTAATTAAGCAACCTATTACATTAAATAAAATTATGGTAATTACGTCAAAATATATAATCCTTGTGAGCTAAATATCATGATATAGCTTTTATAATTGGTCTTTCGAACAGAGGCGTATTCAGGATTTCGAGATGATGGATGCACTGTTATAAAAAGGTTAATCTATGATAAAATCTACCACCAGTAAATTTGCCCTCTAACATTAATTGAAATTTCATCATCCCGATCATCAGTATTACTATTAATCGTCATCCAACTTCACAATCATAAATTTATAATTATCATCACCGATATCAACCATCACTATCATGTCAATCACTACAACACCAATCCCTCCTCCACCATCAAAACTGTTATCAATATCTTTATTAGTTACTAACACCAATCACTGTCGCTAACAACACTACAAACCATCTTCATCACCATTAACAGTTCACAAACATAAATATTTCATTTTTTTATCCAATAATAATTCTACTGTTTTAATATTCAATTACTAATATAAATTATAAAAAATTATTATGTTTACATTCTATTTTAATTCTTTAATATTAGAGTAGTATTTTTTATTTTGAGAAGAAAATCATGAAGTACTAAAACTGAGAGATTGCATGTATATATATATATATATATATATATATAACGTACAATTGCTATAAATTAGGATAGTGATCTCTATTAGTTATCATAGATAAGTTTGGTTAGCTATATTTTAGGACCTTATACTTCTGTTAATAGTTGGTAATAGTGCCATAGTCAGAAATTTTATTAAGAGTATCCAAAAATCGCATAATTAAATAAAATTATTTTAACATATGGTGTACTAAAATTTTGTAAATAAAAAAACTACGTAACATTAACAAATAATTTTCTTAATTAAAAAATATACCAAAAATTTTAAAATCAAACATAGTATTTAGCTTTAATATTCATGTTTATTTAATATGAAGTGAATGGACAAAGAAAAAAAGGAGAAAATTTAATGCGGAATGAAATCTCTCTTATACTTTAAAATCTCATGAACCTCTGATGACTAACAACAAGACATGAAAAATAAAAAAGTAGAATTAAATGAGTTTTATTAAAAGTAATTTTATATAGAGTCTTTGTCACTTTTAGTAACTTTATAGGGAAAAAAAGCATTTGCTACTTAACTTTAAATTAAATAATTACTTCGAATTTTATTTAAATTTGTAAGGAAAAGGAAAAAAATCAAACATAAATCAATTAAAAATTCAACTACTACTAAACTTTTTTATCCTTAATTTTTTATGTTGCAAGTCTCTAATTTAATATAATTTATTAGATAATATTATTTTTGTAATTCTTTAAACATAAAAGATGTATTAGTTATGATTTAAAAGTTAATTAGAAGCTTTTTCGAAAAAAATAAGAAAATTGTGGTTTGAGGGAATCAAACCCACGCACAGTGGGTGGCAAAGGCTAAAGCTTTGACTGAGCAATAGAAATCATTGGGCTAAGAATTTTATTGTTTAAGGATGTCCAAAATGTATTATTTAACCATCTGAAATATTATTTTATGTATTATTTAATCATCTGAAATATTATTTTACTTACATCTAGGGTGTAATTTTCTGATGAAGGGTCTCCAATTGGACACCCTCAGCCTAGTGTACTCCGCCCCTGGTTGGTAAACAAACGTGTATTTATTTAACAATTCTGCTCAATAGAAACTACATAGAATTCTATGATAACTGAGTCTACTTCTTCTCAACTTTAGATTTAACCTCTTTCTACCGCAACAACATTAACAACTCTGAGTCTTTTTGCTACCTTACCTCACACTCCACTCTAAAAGCTCAAACTAACAAACTATTTGACTTAAAAAACTCAATTTGTTCCTATCATCAATTGTTACAATCTATTCTATCATATTAATGGAAGACTTGCAGCTACCTCCACCATCATCATCAATACCAGAACAAATCGATCATGATCAAATGAATTATCTTAAGTCGTTACAAGCAGATCAACTCCTGCTAAGTTGGATCTTTTCTTGTGTGACTGGTTTAGATATCGTCTTCGACGTTTGGATTGCTTTTTCAAATGTATTTGACATAAGCAATAGTGTTCGAAGAGTCAAATTGAACATCACCTTGCAAAATATGATTTTTGGTGACAAACCACTGACTCAATTTTTTTTTTAAAGCCAACGCTATCGTTTATGAGCTTGTTGCAGTTGACACACATGTGTTTTCTAATGAATTCTATATCACTATTTTCCACTTACTTTCTTGTGATTACCACCACGTCATTACAATTTTACTGTAGAAAAGTTATATGTGTTCTTTTCTGATTTTTCTAGTATATTTATGGCTCATGATATCCTCATGTAGAACTCTCGATACCAAATTTTCATTGTTGTCAATATTCTGGCCAAAGAACTTCATCTGCACGTCCCTCTCCTCAGAAGGTCGTGTGCCAGTTTAAGGTCCAACTGAAGCAGGATAAATGGGTGAAATAAAGGTTTCTACAGCAAGCTGATTCTTTGTAAGCTGAAAGAGAACAACTTTGTGTTCAGGTTAATGTATAGCAAGATAATTTTAGAGAGAAGGTAGAGAGAAACATGCAAAAGTATAAAGAAAAAATTCAAAAGTGTGAGAGTTAAATCTCTCTGTTGAGATTTCAATATGAAAGATAAAAAATAGAGACGCTTAAAGGAGACATTTCTCACGAGGGCTTTCTCATATGACAAAGGGTTTAGTAACTTATGCAGAAAGTTCTAGCTCTGATACCAATTTGAAGAAAAAAAAATTTATTTATAAAATGTTGTCTTTTACTATATTAAAAATATAGACAACCCTATTTATAATGGTAACAACTAGGATTAGAATTCTCTCAAACTATTCCCTCTGTCCCTAGGTATTGTCCATTTTTTAATTAATACAATTATTAAGAATATAATGATTGATATAGTGAGTTTACCATTTACCCCTATTAATTATAAAATTGATGAATTAAAAATTTAAGATTTTCAAAAAATTCTACCTTTTTCAAAGTAGTTAATGAAGGTATAATAGGTAAAAAAAAAAAAATTATCCTTTCTTGATTTGTCAAATAGGACAAGTAAAAGAAAAATTAGAAAATATTTAGAAAAAATAACTTAAATACACACTATAAGTTTTTATTCTCTAGTTTTCCCTACTTTTTAAAAAAATTACTTAAATCCCTTTTTTATTTTGTAATCATAATATTGTAGATACATAACAATCTTTCTCATCTGACACACGTTTTCTCTATGTCATACCTATTTTTTATCCACAAATACACTCAATCAACTGAATCCTTTTTATCCATAACTACACTCAATATCAATTTTGAATTTCAAATTATTACTCTCTCAATCAAACATGTTTCTTAACAACATAATTAACATGATAGAGGCCCAACCAACAGTAGTCGTATGAGACTCCATACAATTTTTGACATTTGAATTTGTGGGCCCGTTTATACTCTTTTATCTCCATTTCTATATTTTTACCTTCCACTCACTACCGTGGCTTAGTTCTCCTCATCCGAACCCCTATTCTTTTTCTTTTTTTTTTTTTTTGTCTTTTTTATTATTTTTCACAAACTGCAGTTCTTTGAAAATGTAAATGTGAAAGATGCTAAAAATATATTCTATTTTTGGTAATTGAAAAAAAATTTAAACTAAAAGACAATAAATGATATATTAAAGCATGCACTTATATACAAAGAAAATAAATGAGGTTGATACGGTCTAATAGAAGTTAATTATTTTATTTGGCTACTTTTTATTCACACAATTTTTGAGAATATTTAATCATAATTAAATATTAATGAAAATATTAAAATTAGAGATAATTGATCCTGCTAAATTTAAGTAATTTTTAGGTATACATACTTAAAACACTTTTAAATGCTTAAGTTAGATTTAGAAATAAAAAGATAAAAATGTTGAAGAGAGATAATGTATTTTATTAAAAAAAATTGATAAATAATTTATTTGTTGGAATAACTAAAATGTCTTCAATTGTTAATATTAAAAACTATACTTATTATCCAATATTTTTAATAGTATCAAACAGACACAAAACACCAATAATAGTATTAAACTAAGTCAAAATTCAAACTAATTGTGTTTCATTCACTTTAGAATATAAATTAATTAGACGCAATTATTTTTAATAAAAAATATAAACTATTTATCTAAATAACATGCAATAATCAACAATTTGACTTAAAAAATAAACTTTTCCAGAACTACTTATTCAAAAATAACAAGCAAACTCATAAATAAAAATAAGAAAAAGATGACCTTTTTTCCTTTCTGTTTCGATTTTATTTTATACGAAAAATCTATTAAATAAAATGAAGTATTTGTACCATGAATTCAATCTAAAATTGATTTTTAAAAAAATGTATTTGAAAGTTAATTTTATTTTTATTATTAGATAGAAAAATGAAAAAGAAAAAAAGAAAGAAAAAAGAAGAGGGGTGGGTGGATAAGGGAAGTGGGTGGGATGGTGAGTAGGAGGTAAAAGAGTACAAATGGACCCACAAATTCAAATGTCAAAAATTGAGTGAAATTTCACAACTATGATTGGTTGGGCCTCTATCATCTTAAATTTTTTAGAAAAATTAGACAAGTAATTAAAAACGGAAACAGTAACAAATTCTAAACATAAATAAGTCAATAAGCATAAATAACAAATCATGAACAGTTCAGAATTCCTAGCTAACTTTAAATTATTATTCCAACAGTTTTATTATTGAAGAAAATATTTGAAATAATGTTCATGCATGTATGATGTACTTAATACAACTTCGAAAATAAGTTGAAATACATGTTATATACTGATTTTAAAATTTAAAATACAATTTCAAGTTGAATTTAAAGTTTCATAATCAAATACTATATATATATATATATATATATATATATATATATATATATATATATATATATATATATATATATATGAGGAACTATAGAAGGTGATGTGGCACCTCTTTATGACCTCCATTCATTTTTTCTTATTTTCTTTCTGTTACTTGACATTTTTTCTTATTTTTTCTTATAAAATCATCTTCTTAACTTGTACCTGTTCAATTATATAAATTTTATTCTTAAATTAGTATTAATAATATTCATAACTCCCAAACCTTTCATATTCATAGCTTCTTAAACCTTTCATATTCATAACTTCTAATTATTTAATGTGGAATGTTACATTAACACTATAAAATCACACTAAAATTGTGTGTTATTTTGTAGTCATCTTTGGTTAGAGAATTAGTGGAAGATATGTTACAATGTTTGTAAGTTTTGAAGTGCATTATTTTTTTTCAAATATTATTTCATATATTACTTTTAATTAGCAAGTAAGGCTAATATGTCAGCATTTTTTTATTTCTTCTAGATAAATTATTTTGTTTTGTTATCTTTGAGATTCATTTTATGACTAATAATGTATTTGTGATTATTTCTCTTGACTCTTGTATATAGGATGAAATGATAACATCAAGCGATGGAGATTAATGGATTTTCAGCTATATATATTGATTATTCTTTATTTTTTTAAGTGCTTCATTTTATGACTAATAATGTATTTGTTATTATTTCTCTTGACTCTTGTATATAGGATGAAATGATAACATCAAGCGATGGAGATTAATGGATTTTCAGCTATATATATTGATTATTTTTTATTTTTTTAAGTGCTTAAAAAGTAATGTTTCTATTATATTTTTTCCTTTTGAATTATTTATGTTTTTATCAAAAATGATAATGTGGGAGAATTTATGATTAAATGTAATTTTTTCTTTTTCTTTATGAGATATAATGTTTTATTTGTTATCTTTGAGATTCATTTTAGGATTAATCACTTATTTATTATTATTTTTCTTGACTCTTGTATATAGGATGGAATGAAAATATCAGAGTTGGAGATTAATGGATTTTGAGCTATATATATTGATTATTTTTTTATTTATTTTAGGTGCTTAAGAAGTAATGTTTCTATTATATTATTTTCTTTTGAATTATTTATGTTTTGTCAAAAGTGATTATATGTGTTTAAATGCAATTTTCTCCTTATTCATTATCTTTTTCTTCTTTTGGTAGATAAATTTTGACTTATTTAATTATTTTCCCCATAATAGGAGATATATCTATAATGAAAATGGTTAGACATTCTTGCATAATTTGATTTTACAAGAAAAAATAATTTGATATGTCTAATATAATTACAACTCTTTCTTTGTTGCAATCATACATTTAATATTATTTGTTTGTGTTGGTGAAGATATAAATCCTGAGTTTTTTAAATAAAAATATTTAATTAATTATCTTTAGACCTCTATATGATTCTTAGATAATTTGATTATATTATAATGATAACACTCTTCAAAAATAATTATTTGCTCAGGTAAATTCATCTCTCACTTTTTTATTGATAATATTAGCTTATTGTGTTTGTGGCGATAATATTTTAAAACATAGAAGTAGAAACTGAGTAGATGAATATCGATATGCTACTTGAAGAAATACGTACATATACTCTCATAGTCCGGCGAAATAATTTTTATCAACAAAAATGATAGAACATAAGAATGTAAAGTTAATTTATAATTTTGACAATACAGTTGATTTAATTAAAAATAAATTATTTATTAATGTGTAAAATTGCAATCCTTAAATTTTTCATTTTTGTTGTTTTTTAGAAGATTTCAAGTTGTCTATTAATAAGTCAAGTTGTCGTCTTTATATTTTTCATATTTGTTATTTTTCGAGAGTTCTCAAGTTATTTTAAAATTGCGATTAATTTATAATTTTAAAAATATAGTTGATTTCCTTCCTTTCTATTTACTTATAATAAAATATTTGTCTCAATAACTCTAATTTATTTGTCTTTTCATTTTCTATAATTAATGTTCTTTATTAGTGAAAAATGCACAAATATTACTCCTATTATGTTACAAACAAGTTCAAAGTCATATTATTAGTCCTCTTAATTACTGTGACTCTTTATTCTTAGGAGTTTATTATATTAAATATAATATTTATTTAAAATGTGAAATACTTTTTAATATTTTTGTGTTTGAGCCAAACAAAATTAAAAGAAATAGGAATTTGTATGTGTCACTTTTTGAATCTTTTTTGCTTAGCTATTTCTCTCTTTTGTTCTCTTTTATGTTATTTTTAAATTTTACATTATTTTTTTTTCAATATAAGTTGTCCCAAAAAATAATTGAATATCTAAATTTAAATATAATAATATATATAATAATAAGATATGGAATTTAACTAATTAAGATTGTTATTTTTCATCATTTAAATATGTTAACTTTTTTTAATTTAAAATTTAATTATTAAAAAGTTATCAATACAAATATTAAATTAATCTAATATTGTACAATAAAAATAATTAAAATATGTGATGATTGGGTGATGACTAGGACAAGTAATAGTAATTGTGGATAATGATTTAATAGTGTTGGCTAACTATATAGTCATGAATAATAACTATTAATACCAATCTGAGTTACATATTGTCAAAAAATTATACTAAGAATATAATTTAGAAGATTACAAATAAGCATAAAAGAACGATCAGATTTCAAGTTTACATAAATATATATAAATTATACTGAAAAGAATCTCAAATAAAAAAGAAAAAGATGATCACAAGTTTACATTTCAGTAGTTCTAATATTACCCATTTCTTATTACCTTCTCTTTTTCTTTATGAAATTTAATTTTAATATTTAACTTTTCGAAGTTTACATATATTGATTTCTTAATTAATTTCATATTTAATCGAAATATTTTTTATAGCTTCTCTTCTATAAAATTAGGATAAATGACAAAAATCTCTCCCTTAAGTTCACTTATTACCCTTACCCCCTATTAGTTTTAAAAATACTTAAAATTTCTCATTTTAAGTCAAATGAGGCGGATACAAAAATGTGACAAAAAATGGGGCGGGTACAAAAATGTGACAAAAAATGAGGCGGATACAAAAATGTGATAAAAAATGAGGCGGATACAAAAATGTGACAAAAAATGAGGCGGATACAAAAATGTGACAAAAAATGAGGCGGATACAAAAATGTGACCAAAAATATATAATGTATCCGCCACTTTTTTATTGTATCAGCCTTATTATATATCCGTATTTTTGTATATTTTTAATAGATTTTGGTTCATTGAAACTTTTAAGGGACAAATGGTCATTTAGCCCTAAAAGTATGTTATTTATGTCATTTGCCCATAAAATTATGTGATTAACAAAAAAATCCTTTTATTAAAGTAATTATTGATATTAATATATAATTTTATTTTAATTTTTTTTATAACCGGGTGAAGCGCGATCAAGTACACTAGTCTTCAAATATATTGGAAACTATTCTAAATAATAAATAACTTTTTTATAGATCAATTTAGTGCAGTAGTGCCACGATAAAATCATAATTTCTTTTACCAAACTTTTAGAATACGCTTATTTGAAAAATAATTACTTTTTGGAGGATAAATTCGTGTTTAGTAATCATTTATCTAAATATTTTTGTCAATATAAAATCAGCAGCTTAATTATTAATACTTCAAAAGTAAAATAAAATACAATACTTTTTAACTTCTAAAAATAACGTCCTCTATTACTCAAAATTACTCTCTCTCCCGTTTCTTTCAAGTCGTTTTTAGAGTCAAATGATAAAAATTCTAATTAATATTTTACGATATATTTTTCATCAAGCTAAAAAGTTATAATTTCTAATATTTTTCATACCATTTTTGAATATTTAAAATTATAGCCATTTAAAATAATAAATTAATATAATATAATTTATCTTTTGAAATTAATTAAATTTGACATTTAGAAAGCTGGTTAAACTAAAAAAAAGAATGGAATGAGTAATTTTATTGCTTAAAACTTAGCCAACCACGTCAAACTTTTTAAAATAAACACGTGTTTTTGGCCAAACAAGCTATCACAACCCCATTTTTGGGGCTTTATTACTTGCCAAATTTTCAACTAATAGTCGCTGTGCTGCCATGGCTACTCATAGCAATTTGAAGAATGCCTTCATTGCCTTTCTTGCTCCACTTCCCTCCTTAATTTTCTATCTATCTTTTCTTCGCCATTATCATGAAGATCATCCAATCTACAATTGGTGTTACCACCACCCTCTTCTGTTTGCTAATGTCTTGTTTTTCTTCAATGTCAATATCCTCTTCTATGCCATTAGTTATCTCCAATCTAGTCACTGGGTAATTTTATACTAACCAATTTCTTGTTAGATTTGATTTGTTTTTTTGTTGAAATATGGTAATTTGATTTGTATTCCAAAATTTACTAGGCTAACTTGGATTTTTGAAGTTATATTTTATCATTTCGGGCTATTTGATGAATTGGGTTATCGTTGGAATTTGATTTTCAGATGATAGATTTGTTCTGGACTGTGATTCCAGTAATGCTAGTGCATTTCTATGCAAATCATCCATTGGCACAGTATAATGTGTGGAGGTCTAAGGTGGTTATACTTTTAACTTGGATTTGGAGTATAAGACTTACTCATAACTACTTCCGTCGAGAGAATTGGCAATGGGGACACAGGCAAGATTGGAGATTTACAGATATGAGCCACCAGTATGGCAAGAACTGGTGGTGGATATCTTTCTTTTTTGTTTATTTCTCTCAGCAGGTGATTCTTTATCTGTTTGATTAAATGCCTTAATGAATTCACTTCTTTGTTTCTTTTCTGTACCTTATTTATTATACGAATGGCTATAAACTGTGTAAGCCTATAAACAACAGATCAGCAAGCAGTCATCAATTTATTGTTAAAATGAAACACATAATTTGTTTGTGAACTATTCATTCAGAATTGAGGACTTTGTTTAGATGGTATTAGAAAATATGTATGATCATTTATGTAACTTCACTCAATGTCAGACTTCTATTCTTAGTAATTTTATGATGCAATGAGAAGAGTCTCATTCATAAAAAAATCTAGGGGATATAAAGGATTTATCGTCTGATTTTAAAGCCAACTAATATTGCCTGTTTTACCTTCCCTTTGATATAGCATACTTAATTGCTTTAATAGATTGTCGTCTTGTCTTCAAGTGCTCAATGAAGCCATAAAAGAGTTTGCCTCACAAACAAGAAATGCATTCTAAGTTCTTCCCTCAAAGTTTTTGTTGTTCGGATGATACCATCTCTAGTTTTGATACCAAACACGAGGTTCTATGAATTATTTTGTCCATTTATGTTTTTATTAGGCAATTCTCAGATGCAAAATGATCCATTATTTCACAATTAACACTCACTTTAGTTAGTATTTTCTACTTGCGCGACCATATAAACAAAAACATTGTTTGCTCAAAAGCATGGTACTGGTAAAGATCATACCATGTTGGATTTTCACTGAATGACCAACCTTCTTGGCCTTCACCAAGCATTAGCAAACAGCTTTCCAAGCATTTTCGACAGTCAAGTCTGGTTGCTGTAATATCTTGAAATGTGACAAATTGAATTTGCAGTTGGTCTGGTTACATTAGTGACTCCTTTATCATACTCTTTGGTTTTATTTATTTTTGATATTATTTTGCAGATTTTTCTGATCGGTATATGCCTGCCGATGTATGTTGTCCACTCTGAAGACAAGCCATGGAATATCTGGGATTTCATTGCTGTATTCATCTGCTTGTCTGCCATTATAATTGCTTATTATGCAGATACAGAGCTCCACAATTTCGTGAGCAGAAACCAGAAACTAAAAGAGCTTGGCAAGCCAATGGTTCCCAATCTTGATGAAGGCCTCTGGAGGTATTCACGACATCCAAACTATTTTGGAGAGCAGTTATGGTGGTGGGGACTTGTCCTATTTGCCTGGAACTTGGGTCAGACTTGGACTTTTGTTGGTGCACTCGCTAATAGCTTGTGTCTTGCACATGTCACTGTTCTTGTTGAGAATAGGATGCTTAAGCAAGCCTACAGAGCTGAAGCATACAAGCTCTACCAGAGGACAACATCTGTGTGGATACCATGGTTCAATTCATCCGCAAAAGGGAAAGATAAGGAAACTTGAGTCTATTTTCAATCTCTTTGGTGTCTTCCTTTGTTAAATGTCCACGATAAGATTTAGTATTATTGAATAATAATATACTAATGTGCGTTCTAATTATGTGTCTTTTACAATTCATTTGCTTTTAACTGTCCCGTGTCATTCATCCAATAGCCTGAAAGCTTGCTAAGAAGAAACAAAAATATGAGGATTGTTCTGCAGAAACATGCATAATACATGTAAGAAGGTAGGAAGAAATCAGACCAACTGAACCCAGATATCTCAACATGTGTTATATGTTGAAGGGAATTTGAAGAATGGACAAAAGCAACAACCTAATTACTTGCATATATGTTTAAACTATCATCTCGATACACATATAGTTTAGTCCAGCGTAGAATTGAGTTTTGTTCTCCACTTCTTGCTCACTGTACTTTCTGATGTTGTTTCTCAATCCAACATGTGTTTCTTCCTACCTTCCAATATGATTTCCAGCAAATTTGCAACTGTTAGTAAGCCTGACATACAAAAAAAATGAATATTTCTGTAATTCTCTCATTAGAATAGCGACAAGAGAATAATGTGAAACCTTGAATCCATTGAGATCATGCTAATAGGGAGAGAGCTAAAGAACTTTAAGATTTGAGCCATGATTTGTTACTGATGGCAGAGTCATAGGCAAAGAAGTGCTTCATACGTATAACTCCAAAGCTGGTTGTAGTAGTAAGTAGATAATATGATGAAGTTGTCTTGGTAGAAATATGACCTGTTTTACTGATCTTACAGATTTCTTCCTTCTAGTATCAGTCTCCTTAACAACACATGAAATTTCATACCTTGGGCTTAAATATTTTTCCGATACTTCCTGGAGATCTGTCAATGGAAATAAAAACAAACAATATAGAAAGAAATTTGTTGAATTTTCCATGGCTACACTTAAGATAAAGCTTGATTGAGTAGAAGCATTGAAGATAGTCTTGGCCTTGAGAGTTGGAACTTTAGTTGTGTCTTCTGCAGCTATTTATGAATATGTTCAATCAAATATTCAAGAGTCTTATTCCTGTTTACTTGCAACTAAAAGAACATTCTTATTTCAGTTTGCTTACAATTATTTCTTTTAAAATCTTAGTTCAGTTGTTGGGGAAGTATGAGATCTTGAGAATGTAATCTTGATACTCCGTCAACCATTTCTCGTGCTGAACAGATTTATTATGAGAGATCAGGACTTATGTTTGCAATAGAAGGGTCTTTTTTATGAACTCGTTATGGAGTTATTTTTTTTTTTAATCAAAAGAAAAGAAAAGGCACATTGCTCATGTGAAGAACCAGTATGTGGAGTTTGTACAGTTCATCGAAATATTTATATTAAAAAATAGAAAAACCCTGTATATATAGCCATGTTTTTAATAGGATTCATCAATCAATAACAAGTACATCTA
Source organism: Solanum lycopersicoides (assembly GCA_022817965.1). Lineage (NCBI taxonomy): Eukaryota > Viridiplantae > Streptophyta > Magnoliopsida > Solanales > Solanaceae > Solanum > Solanum lycopersicoides. The sequence goes on from CM040619.1 coordinate 57,803,965, forward strand.
GTCTAATCTCTAGAAGTGGAATATACATGAAATTTGGGCTACGAATTTAACTATGCCTACAAAATTGAAAATAACTAGTTTCAACTCTATGCCTTGTCTTCTATACCGTTTGCAGAAACTCCTTCTGGTGTAGCTGTTCCTTTGTTAGCGTTGAGGTAGCATCTGCAAACTTCAAGAATAGCAGCAACAAAGGCCAAGGAAGCAAGAAAAGCAATGTAAGCATTCTTCCAAATTCCGACATCCATCATCTGGAAACCTTTGAAACAATTGAGAATTCCCATTATAATAGTACCATAACCAGTGCACCAGTGATAGATATTCCAATACACCCTGTATTTGTGTTCCTTTGATGGCCGTAGACGATGAGCTAACACTTGTAATGTTGCAAGCACTAAAAGTGCAGCACCAATATACCTATGACAAGAGTGTTGTTTAACTGAAGAAGATTGTCTCCCAAGATAAAATCCCAAACCTCCACCAGCAATACCTAGAAAATAAGCTATACTTTGACAATAAATATGTAGATTGAACCACAAAGCTGGATAGTACTCTTGTAATGGTAGAAATCTCAATCTAGCAAGAACAACGCCTAGTGGCATCATCATTCCCCAACTAACCGCATTGATAATACCATGTGCAATCTTTATCTTAGACCTTGAATTTAGTTTTACATTATGACTACTTATAGCCACAGCTTTCCCAGAATAGAAATTCAAAGCCCCAAAAGATCTCAAGTTATCTCCTGACATGCCATGACTTCCTGGTGTATCATCATCTTGTAGTGCTCCTTCTTGCCAAACATGATTCACAACATTGCTTCCGTTCATAGGTAGCTCAAACCTCGCAAAGATGATGACTTGTCCATTGATATTCTGGGCTGAAACATTATGAACCGTAAAGCTCAAGTCACCTTTCACAAGGGTGGTTCCATAGGTGTCGATAGGTGATGTGTATGCTTCGAGCGTACCATCAGAACGTTGTAATGCAACAAAAGCTTGCGAGCCGATCATCCCTGTAGATGTTGGGTTTATAGCCCAAGCAAGCCATCTTCCGTGCTGACTTTCAGACTTCCTAAAGGCGATATCGACAGTACGTGAAGGCATGTCGTAATTCCAGTGAATAAAAGAATTCAAAGTATGAAGATGGCTGCATGAATCGTAGGATTTTCCATGGAACTGGAAATCGGAGCAGTTGGTTTGAGCATGTGAGGAGAGGAAGCATAGGGTGAAAAAGAAGTAAAAAACCAAGAGGTTATTAGAGTAAGCCATCAAGTAGGTAGTTAATTTCTTATGATGAGAGGGTGGTGTATTTATAATATGCGTGAACTAGGTTAGTTAAATTTGGAAATTAGGATCTATAATCCCATTATGAGTGGGAGTAGGAAAACTTAACCTTTTTTTAAAAGATTAGTACTAATTTTTAAACATAAGGTAATTTGTTTTAAAAAAAACCGCTATTAATTTGTATATTTAATTAACCTAATCCTATTCATGGATGGACTAGGCTATACTAAAATTTGGAAGTAAATCACATTATGAATGTGACTAGAGTTTGAGTGAAAAAGTACTTACTTTCTAAGTTGTAAAAATTAATGGATATACGAATTGTGGTAAACAATATGAAGGATGCAATAGAAATAAATCACATATAGATTAGGCTGTGTATAAATTTATAACTTCCTGTATGAAGATTTTACTGGGAATATTTATTTGAGAATGTTCGTTGATATTCTGAAAAGAATAAAATTGGGGTAAGTTAGGATATGATCCCTTTTTAGTTTTTTAAGGATAATTACAATTCAATGTATTTGGGTAATTTAATTTATAAAAGGGCAATTTTGATATATACCATAAAGTAATTAGTTTATAATAAATATAGTCATGTTTTTACTACATAAAAAATAGCCAAAAATTATAGAAAATATACACTAACTTACAACATAACTCGAAAAAAGTCATAGGAAATATACATTAAATACATAATATATCTCACTTATACATGAGTTATGCACTTACATTATTATATACTCAAAAAGCTGAATATAGATTAACTATATACAAAGTATACACTGATTATACATGAAGTATACATTAACTATTCAATGTCTATACACTCAAAATCACTTCTAAACGGTTCCAAATTTTAGATACGAAATCCTCTCGATGTTTCAAGTCTTTCGGAAGAATAATAAGAAGAAAACGACACAAAGAAAAAGGAGAGGAGGGGGGGGGTCATACTAGGAGGCTTATACAAATGTACCCGCAAACTATACAAATATGTAAATTATATAAAATCCGTGAATTATACGAACAAGACAACCTACAACCTGTAACTATGCATACTATAATAATAGAGTATAATTAAACTCATCATAGTGACTATTTGAGAAAATTTCTCAGATATAGTTACATCCTAATATAGTCCATAAAATTACTTTTACATAATTTAAGCTAAGGTGTCCAATGCTTAACTGAATTGGTCAACAGAAGAGAGGCCCTAAAACACTGTCATGGCCACAGCCCCCTCTCAACTTCCAAAAAAGTTCAAAGTAATTAGTACTAAATGATAGATTTTGATGAACCTAATTCAACACAACAAGAATTATCTCAAAATTTATTCCACAACTTCAAAATCGCAAAATACAAATGCGTAGTAAAATTATAAGAGCAACATGTCAATCACTTTCAAAATATTTGATAATCAACTTTTGTCTTGATTCTTGATATCTCATCAATTGGAATAATAGGTCATCAGTACTCGATCTACCTCTCCACATCTCCACAGAAGATTTTATTTTGTTGTTTTCATAGAAATTAATTGGTGAAGTTTGACTAAATTTTGATTTGTAAAATAGTGTATAGAATCAAAATAATATTGTATTTGAGCTAAAAAAAAATATCTTATAATTTTGTATAATCTTTTATGTTGGTACTTGGCAGTCTAATATTGTATATCAAGAATGAATGTCTTGGAAATTATTGTATACCAGCTATATATTGCTCTATACCGAATTGTGTATTGTATATTTGGGTATATATTGTTATATATGTTGGATCAAAATTTTTAAATATTTTTATATAATTAGATCCAAATTATATTTGAATTAAAGTTTTAAAATGTGTTTGATCATAATTTTTCAAAATATTTTTCTACTTCTTAAAAAAACTAAAACATAACTAGTAGCCGTGAGTTTTTTAAAACTATATATATCATATATCTAACTATACCAAACAAACAAAATTGTTAATCTCAAATTATACAGAACCTTCATTTGTAACGCTCATTATCATTATCAGAAATCATAATTATATAAATATAGATATATTTGATACAACAAATATCATTTTCAGATAATAAATCATACAATACACTTTCCTAAAATAATTAGAACATTATGATTTAATTTAAACTGTTAGTAACTCATTTACTAACTACTTCAATTCGTCAAATTATTTGCCACAAAGACTCATCAGTGCAAAAATAAATATATAATAACAATGATATAGGAGATGAGATACCTCATATTTTGATAAGATATAAAATATAAAATTAAATAAATGATTATATCATTTATGAGAAGGAAGAAGAGATAATCCTTCATTTTTATTAGTAGAGTCAAATTATATAAAGTTTGATAAATATATTAAGATTTATTCTTCATTGAGTTATATGAGAATGGTTTGAACATATACTATTTTTTATATATAATTTAAGATATCTCATCAGATTTTATATTTAAAATATTAAATTAATCTAATTTAGTTTACCCCAATAATTATGATGAAGAAAAATTGCATAATTAATTTAAATAGAATAGTGAATGAAGGGAAGCTTTTGACTTTAAACTTACATATTGCCAAAAATAATACTCTATTATTAGAGTTACAAAAAAGATGTACGTACTAATGTATTTGTTGTGAAGTACGTAGTAATAATAATTGAAGTAAAAATGAGGCACTTGATTAATAAGTTTTGTCAAAATCTATTACAAAAGAGTCACTCAATGCTTAAATAAAATTAGAAGAAGAATCCAGCAACAGCTGAAAGAAGAATGACGGATGAAACCTTCAATGTTGTGGCAGTGCTAGCAGTGGGTGCCTCAGCTGATGTGGGAGCTGAGTCACTTGTGGTGGTAGAGTCTGTTGGAGGAGAAGGAGGTGATGAGACTTCCTCTTCTTCAGCTGAGCTTGACGAATCTGAAGTAGGAGATGATGACGGCGAGCTTCCCTTAGGTGATGGTGATGATTTGGGTGAGTGGGTTGGTGCACTTCCATTGCTTTTACTTTTAGGTGAAGCTGCGGGGGCTGATGATGATGGAGATGATGATGGGGATGATGATGGAGATGATGATGGAGATGAATGTGGTGATGAAGATGGTGAGATGCTTGGTGATGTAGCACCCGAAACCAAACCAACAAAGGCAACAAAGAGGAGAGCAACAACAATTACTTGACGTGCCATTTTTATTTATTTATTGTTTTATTGTTTTATTTTACAATCAAAGATAGGTTGATTATTCTCTTGAGAATTGCAGTATTTTCTCTTGATGATTAGAAAAAATACTGCACAACTTATGGAATATACAACTGACAAAGGTGGCTTTTATAGTGTTTAAACAACAAAAAATACGGGGGATGAAAGGACAATGTTACATCATTGATAGGTAACGAGAAAGAAAAGGAAAAACTAAAGTACTTTACCATGAATAAATATATATTATGGGAGATCATTAGGGAGAGCCATGAATAATGAATTATTTTTAAAAAATAATGTCTAATTAATCATAATATTTGACATCAAGCATATAACAACAAAATAATACCACTAGTAATTTTTTTTTTAAAAATATAAAGTATATATCGGGTTACTATATAATATAATATATTATCGGTATATGTCGATTATTTTTAAAAATGTATAAGTTAACTAAATAATTTTAGATTTTATAAAAATAAAATAGCCATCATTTTAGAATTAAGAAAAAAGAATCACTCTAGTGCGAAAAGATGGTATATAACATGTGAAAGAATCATAGTTATAGAATAACTAGTTACTATTATTATTGATTAGTCGATCTTTGTAAAATTATGTTTATGAAAATTTGTAATCACAAAACATTTATCTATAAAAACAACATGGAGATATATGATATATGTAATACAACGCATTAGAAAATTATTATATCTTGTGTATGCAGAGGCGAATTTAGGTTTGAAAAAATTCGAATACACCAATATTAAGCTAAAAAGAGGTTCTAGGTGGAATAGAACCCTGGTCACATGGGTGGATGTCTAAACATGTTTAGGTACACAATCACATATTTATACTTTTCATGACCATTGTTAATTATATTAAATTTCTATAAATAGACATAACATATATACAGGAGCGACCCACATTATACAGTGGGTGTCAACTGACACTGTTCATTGAAATATTTTATTATATATATCCA
>CM040619.1:57809444-57846972 GCA_022817965.1 Solanum lycopersicoides
TATACAAAAATCTAAAAAGGTAAAACAACAACTACAAATATTATTAATGACACTCTTTCATCAAGTCGGCTCCGTGGCTTGTTTTGCACGTCGCGTGAAACTGTTATTCCACAGGGTGTGCGTATTAATCCCAATAGTGTCGAATTTTGTTTTATTTTTGGGGCGTTTTGAGAAAAGCTTATCAAAGGGATTAGAACATCCAACCTCCCTATTCCTAGTAAAACTAACCTAAAATAAATCAACTGAACTAAAATACAATTTGTTACCATTATAGAAATTTTATTACTTGTTCAAATCGAAATTGGCCAAAATAATAAGCTATAAAGTAAACCCTAAGTTGAATAGAAACCTTCAAGCTAAGTCTGCAAATTGCATGTGTTGTTGACGTCGATGGCTTTGATACTATTGCGGCTTTCTCTTAATTGTAAGTTGACTTTTTTTTATCTCCGATCTTTATAGTTTTAATTGAAATTTCTTGAATATTCATCAATTCTTTATGGATTTAATTTTTTGAAATTGTTTAAAGTTATCTAATTTATTTAAGTTTGTAATTCAGATCAATCCGATGGAGAGATATTATTCCAAAGTATCTTCAAAGCTTTTAAAATCAAGTTCAAACATGTCAAATTTCTTTTAACTTAAAGGAAGAAAATGCTAATGAGTTGGAAAAACTCAAATTTCTTTGAACATAGAAGAAGAAAACGCTAGCGAGTTGGAACAAGGCCAATAAAGTGAAAGAGTTCATTTAACTTCCTTAAAGTTTTATCCCGGAGAAAGATTACCAATTCGAAAATAATCGTGATGCAGTAAGAAGATTGTATCTTCAAAATGGTCCTTTTTCGACCTTGAAATCATCAATTTTCTCAGTCAGATTTTTATTTTAATGATTACTAGCATCGTTTTAATTCAAAATGATTTCATAAGTATGATTGGTTCGAGTATAGTGTGACAAAAGATGCGGCATTTTATCGCTATTGCTATTTGTTTCAAGATGAAAGCATTACTCAAGGAGGAGGCGATGCATTTTCAATAATAAGATCTACAAGTTGGAATAAGAAGCGCAACCTTGATGTGCATATGGGTAAACCCAACAGTGTTCATAATTAATCAAGACGAAATTGTGAAGATTTACTGAAACAAAGACCATTTATTCCAAGTGTATTTTATAAATATTGTTTTAATAATATAATGTTTTTATATCAATTATTTATTATTTATTTATTTATTAATATCGATATCACTTACATAAAATTTTGCCTACGTCACTATATATATATACATAATTTTTTCTTCAAATTAATGGGTGCACGTACACCCCCAAACAATCCCCTCGGTGTGTATGACCTATAGTTTACTCATTTGATAAAATTGTTTAGGATTGAAAAACTTTTAATGATTTTCACAAATAGTAAGATATTCATATTTATAAGAAAACATAAAATTTTATATATGCCCTTGCTAAAAGGATAGATGAGTATAGTGGACCTGCAAATCAGGCCTTGGTTGAGGCATATCGACGCAGAAATATAAGTGGCTACTTGAATCCAGCCAATCTGCTATACATGGTCCCGCCTTTAGTTGTCAATTACGTGCGTCTTTATCTAATCAATCTTACTTTGGCTCGATTGATACGATAAATAAATCATATTTTAATTAATTTTGAAATAATTTATTTCTTAATCAAATTAGTTTAGAATATAATTTTTTTTGGAGTTCACTAAATAAAAAATTGTCTTCCTACTATCATCATATAAATAAAACACAAAACGTACTACAAGACTTAATTTATTTTTCTTTTTTTTTTTTGGCCCACGACAATTAAGAAAATGAATTGTGTGGGAAAACATAAAAAAAGAAATAGGAGAGATTTGAATATCTTTTGGTGGATATAAAAGAATACTTTTGTGTAGAAGACTTCCAACCTTTGATATCCTTAGTCGCTATCATCATATTTATAAATTTTTAGCTTTTTCTATTTTTATTTATTTTTTATATTTAAAATAAATATTCATTTTTATTTATCTAATTTAGTGATAATTTTTTCTATTATTCATATTGCAACATTTAGTTCACTTATTAGTAAAATCATTATTTTATTTTTAATTACTTATAATATAGCATATCAAAGTCAACTATGAACGATTAAACATGGACGAAGGGTCTCATTCAATGGCATTTATGTATAGTTCAATGAACTTGTTCAAATATATATATGTTCCCTAGATTTCAATTGTTTGTATTAGGAGCTGGATGGTCTAAATTTCACATAAATTGTCATTATCCTTTGCGTGGACCCTAATTATTTTAGGTAGATTTTGTTGAATAATATTTGTTCCAGGCATGTAGCACGAAACTTCCAAGTTTTTTTAGTGAAAGCTGGATGGTCCACTCATTGTCGACTTCTATTTTAGACTTTGCAAACTCTATTTTTGAATATATAACTTCTTCTTTTTTTTAAAAAAAAGTCAATTTCTCTATGTTTCATTTTGTTTGACATTATTTTCCTTTCATAAAGTTGTTAAAAACAATGATATATTAAAGATATTTTGTAGCTATATACACAAATGACACCTATGTAGGGGCGAACCGACCGTTAAATTAAATCAAAAAAAATATTATTAAATTGTTGTTATTGGGTAATTGGGTTATTAGGATTTTAATGGGTTTATAAAAAAAAGTTATTGGGTTATTGGTTAGGTATCGGGTTTTACTATTCGGTTATTGGATAAACCAATAACTCAATAAGATGGTAATAATTTACTATTTTACCCTCACTAATAATAAAATATTAATAATTTAATATATAACTAGACACTATAACTATATCAAATTATTAGCACTCGATCCACTTCACGCTAGGCCGCTTTACTAGTTTTTATTGTTTACTAAAAACCTAAAAACTAATGTGAGGGTTCACAATTGTAGCTTTTGATTTTAGTTTCAAATTTAGTTTTAGTCTTGTTGACTATTTGATTTTAGTTTTAGTTTGTAATTGTAGGTTGTAGCATTTGCAAGTTTGTAAAGGTTCGTAATTTAATTAACATAAAAAATCTTATACTATATTTTGGCGGTGACATGTAATTATAACCTTCGTACTGTATTTAGATAAGTAAGAAGTCATATAATATTTTACGGATATTTTCTTATTGGGTAAACTGAAAACCGAACCGATAACTTGTAACGACCCGCTAAGTCGTTCTGAGAACTAAGACTATTTTGACTCTTTACGAAAAATTAAAGCGGTATTTTAAACTATTCGGTAACTAAGAGTATCTAGTTGCTGAAAATTTTATTGAATAATTAATATAGTAAATAGTTAGTGGGTCATATCTATAATTCTTTGATTACCTTTTATACTTGACTCATGTAATTAAATTAAATTAAGTGGAATTAGCAACTTTTAATACTCCTACTTGATTATTATTATTATTAGAAAATAAGGGAATAAGGGTTAGAAACTATCACAGCGTGAATGCAAAATGTGAGGGACAAGGTCAAAACTGCAGGTAAGAATAATTGAAACTTTCTTGATTTTTCTATGGATTTTAAATCAATTTTCTTGAAATAATTAAGGCAGTGATCAAAAATTTAAATAGTAGTGTGCAGGTGTAGTAGTCATATACATATAATTAATTATGTTTGTCTTTTTGTGTAGTTGGAATTATTACTGTGTAATAATGAAATTACAATGGTGGTACATAATGTAGTTCCAGGGAAAATTTGAGGGGTCATGTTGAGGGCAAGGATATAGGACGCTGGAATTTGGAGGTTCTGCATGTTGAATTTTCGTAAATGGTTAGCTAATTTTCTTATGATTATCACAATTTTAAATTTAGTTTTTGATATATTGAGATACTTAATTAATTATTAGGTGTATATTATATGATTAACGTTGAATTTGAGATAACGGAAGGAATTGAGGCTTATCATTAGGTTTGAAATTTAGCAAATAGAATCCTTGACATATAAATTATATCAAGAGTAGGAACTTGACTGGAGATATAAGCGAGTGTTAGGGTCTAGGTTAAACATATAATAATTAAGTGTCTATGAACTTGTGTGTTTACAAATGTTGTATAATTGGTAGATTGAGAATGTTTTAAAGCTTTGCAAAAAAGGAAAGGAATTGGCACGTGTTTGGCATCAAGGTATGTTAAGATATTTAGACTTGTTGAAGGACCGTTTTCCTAATTAAAAATTAAAAAAAATGAAAATAAACAAAGGGATAATGGCTAAAGATGGAAATCTCGTGGACATTAATACGAGTACCGATATTATAAGAAAAAGTTACTACTATACAATGTGAATTATAAGATGGGGGTCTCTATTTTTGAATATATGACTTTTTTTTAAATTCTTTTCGTTTCATTTTTTTTTGACATAATTTTTCTTTCTTAAAGTTGTTAAAAACAATGATATATTTTTCAATAAAGATATTTTGTAGTTATATACACAAATGACACCTATGGCGTTTTTTAAGTCCAAGGGTTAAAAGTTTTATATCGTGTCAATACCATACAAATTTACGGTATATTTAAACAATAAATTTCAAAAAAAAAATTAAATTAAATTTTATGTCAAGTTAAAGTATATTTAACAAAGAATTTAATAAAGTGTACTTTCTTCATTCCATATTAACTTAATTTTTGAGGTGATTTACACCTTTTGAGAAAAAGTAAATTAAAATATAAATTGAACATAATTTTCTATTTTTATTCTTATTAATTATTGTCAAATTAATAATTAAAATAACAAAATATTAATAAACCACTAATTTTAATACTAATTAGTGAAGGATAAAATTGAAAAAACACTGTAAAAGTAGTATTGAAAACTGAACAATGCCTCAAAAATTTAGTTAATATGAAATGGAGGTAATAATATTTATAAAAAAAATAAAAATTTAATTAATATGAAATGGAGGTAATAATATTTGTAAAAAAAAAAAAAAAGTAAGTCCTTTTATAAGTTTTCTCACAACTCCAACAAAATTAAGTTTTAAAATCTTATTGGAAATATAGCTCAAACCAATAAAAAAAATTGCAAACTTTTGACGCAAACGGCACTAAAGCACTCAACGTTTCACATTGTCTTTTGTTGATACACACAATGCAAGGTCCCTACTTGCTTTACCTAAAGGGTGTGTTTGGTATTGAGGAAAATGTTTTTTCATGGAAAATGTTTTTCATGGAAAATGTTTTTCTACAAAATGTTTTCCTGGAAAATAAGTAGATTTTTGACTTATTTTCTCATGTTTGGTTGGCGAGTAGAAAATATTTTTCGAAAATGATTTTTAGTGTTTGATTTATGAATGAAAAATATTTTTGAGAAACATCTTTTATTTTTACTATAGTAAAAAATAATTTATAAAATTGAAAATATTTTTTAAAAACAACTTTTTTGGGGGATGGGGGTTAGTGGGTGGGGACAGGAGGTAGGGTGTAAGAGTGAAAAAATAAAAAATTGAAGTTGATAGTATTTTTTAAAAATAAAATTAATTTTTTGGGGTTGGAGGTAGATAGTAGGGCTGGCCGGGGGACGTTGGGGGGCGGGTTAGGAGTTTAAAAATAAAATTTGAAGTTGAAAATATTTTTAAAAAGCAAAATTAATTTTTTGGAGAGGGGGTGGGTTTGGGTGGGGTCTGGCCGGTGGGGGAGGGGTTACTATTTTTAAATTGATGTTTTTCAAAAATAAATAAATAATTAAAATTGGAGGAGAGTTTTGAAAAAATATTTTTCTTAATTTTTGAAGGAAAGTTATTTTCCTTAATTTTGAGAAAAATGAGTTGATTTGAAAAATATTTTCCAAAACTTTTGTCCCAAGAAAATTGAAAAATATTTTCCTACCAAACACACTCAAAATCTCTTTAATTTTATTTGTTGTCGTTGAATATAATGTCATACAGTCCTAAATTCAATTGGAAAAAAAAAAAAAGTAGTCAAAGAAAAGACGTGTTCCATGCCCCATTGCTTTAATATTTTCGTTGTAGTCAAGACGATCATATTAAATGCATGTAAGTAAATTCTGTTGTGGCCTTTAAGAACCCAAAGGGTCACAACTCTTAATGAGGCAATAAACTGCCCAACTACTTTTTCATAGTTTCAATTACAAGTAAATCATATCAACATGTAAAACCAATTTGAATAGTAAATTCATTACATCATATAGCCCTTGAATATTTGAGTCAGAAAGTCTCATATCGGTGAAGAAACACTCCCTAACAAAATGATTTCAATTTACATGTGTATAGGCTATAAGTCTCAAAATCAAAACTTCTTCTTGTGTTTGCTATATAAATAAAAAATATTATCCTAAAATGCACATTTATAAATAATCTAGACAAATAATATAGGATCTTGAGTTAGAAGGGATGGGGATTATGAGAGCAGGGGTGAAGATGAAGTGTGTTGGACGGTAGAAATGATACAATCATCACATTTAGCGAAATTATTTTTCGTACTTCCATTAACTCATGTTCCTTCTTTTTTTGTTTAAACGATTTATATCCTCTAAAAAAAATTTGACCAACTGAAAATAAAAAAAAATTCTCCGTACAAAAGATAAAATTCTGAGGTCCTTCCGTTCAAAGAAGTAATGTAGTTAAACCTATTAACTAAAATTGTACTGCACCAGGTTAATGTCATTTTCATCTCTACCCTGATATAAGTGATAACTGAATGCAATTGTAATTAAATTTCTCTTCACCTAATCTCAAACTTATATGTATATCTTATCCCTATCTTTTTATTTTGTGTGTCATTATTTAACTGGAGATAGAATTTAACATTTTGATAAGTAGTGACAATATAAAATGAAAAATAAAATAATTTCTAGAAGCAAAAATAGGAGAAGCATACTAAAGTTTGAAAAAACAAAACATGACAATGAAGATTGGTGTAGGGCATGACCATCCCACCAAAGTGGTAGACAAGAAAGTAAGTTAACCTAAATTGTACATAGAAAAGTATAGTGCGCAAGTTGACGTCTATACATAAATGGTGGATCAATAGCATAAAAGACAGAGCTGCTTTCCATTGTTTTCGTCAGCTCAAATTTGTAATGTAAAGTATAGTATCTGATTTATTTTTCACATTGAACACAAAATTTAACAGAGATGGAGATTTTACTACTTATCAAACATACTCTGAAACTTATGATCTTAGACATGTAATGATATTTATGTAACTATAAGGGTAAATATAGAAGGAAAGACAGCTCCGGATCCACACAACGTACTTCAAAGGAGGTTATCTTTAAACTACTGCTCAACAATTTCAAATCAAAATTGAAACTTTGAACCTTTATAAATTGAAGATATTGTTCCCATACCAAAAAAAAAACATAACAACAATATTCTCAGTGCAGACATTAACTAGTTTTATTTAGGGGGAGATTTGTTTTTGTATTAATTTTTCAATAGGTAAGTCATTTCATCAAACTATATTGAATATTTTGCTTCTTTTATTATACTCCTTCTATTCTTAATTACTTGTCCAATTTCTTTTTATTTGACCCTTTTTACTTATCCATTTTAATATATCAAGAAAGAATAATTTTTTTTTAATTTATTATATGTCCAATTAGTTAATTTTGAAAAGGGTATAACTTCTTGAAAATATTAAATTTTTCAATTTATCAACTTCATAATTAATAGAGATAAATGATTAACTCACTATATTAATGTTGCTTCTTAATAAGTGTGTTAATTAAAAAGTGAACAAGTAAGAGAATATTTTTTAATTGTAACTTATTTTTGCTGTCTAATTTATTATTGTCAAAGTTTACAATTATTAGCTTGAATATACCGCCTTAAAATCGAAACAAGAAGGTGGCGTGAATCCGAGTATATATATATAATCAGAAAGCATGTTTAGACACACATATAGTTGGATATATAAAAGAATTTGAAAGCATGTTTTAAACCCATAGTTGGACAAAGAATAACAAATTAATCAAATAAGCTAGGTCCCCATTTTTATTAATTTTCTTCCGTACCTTAGCATGGAGTGCAACCGTACTTTTACACTTTCAAGTTTATAAATTCTCACACACCTATATCACCTTTTCTTTACTCACAACTCAACAAATATCCAATACTATCTCCTTCCCCATTTTTCTCTTAATAAACAAACTTTCCAATTGTAACTTTAAGCTCAATTGAAATAGTAATTATGGAGCATCCTCAGTATTATGCACCCTACCGTATTGCGGACTCATCATCTCTAGGATTTCCTCTTGGCACTGCCTTTCTCTTGGTTGCTGTTTTCAGTCTCAGTGGCATATTTTCTTGCTGTTATCACTGGCACAGAATTCGCTTGCTTCGTCGACGCGCAGACCTCGAAGCAGGCCATGATCTTGCTTCCTTCAAATCTAAATTCAATTTTGATATGGTAAGGAATTTACTCAATTATGTGTTACATATCATAATTCCATTCGTATATATTGGGGGGTCATGTTTACTTGCTATGACAGGTTATGTGTTTTATTTTTAATAGCTACTTTAGATGATTTGAAAGTGTAAAAATGTTGTTTATGTTGTCGGTATATATGCTAATTAAACTCTAATTTAAGTTGTTTGGGTAATCTTTTAATCCTTAAATCTAATTACGTGAAAATTCTGTTTGTTCCTCTTTAATGGTGATGATTCAATTTTCACACTTTATCCGAGTTTAGTGCAAAAATAAAGTTGCTTTTTTTTGGAGGTATAAATAATTTAAGATATTTACTGGAGTTTTGTAAAGTAAATACTATTACCTTTAGTATTTGTTGTAGGTGAGAACTGAGTAGCTGTTCTAGAGAATTAGATATTTTTACTAAATCATAGAATAAGCTACATATTGTATTATTTACAATCATTCATGAATACAAATAAGGACGGTCTTGTGCATGTATAATCAACGCAAAATAAATTCAATTCAAAATAGTCTTTTTAGTAACATAATTTTCTGTCAAAATTCTCATTATCTTTTTGTAGCTTTCTCTTATTTAGTCGAGTTTTCTAATCTTAATTAGCAATTTTAGACTATTGCAAGTTTTGCCCCAATTTTACTTTTCTTTTGTTATTCTCTACGAGTTCTCAGCTAAAATAATTTATTTACATATGTTATTATGTGACATATTCATCAAACTAAACACTAAATAATTGTTCTGTTTAAAAGTAACTCTGTTTTTTTCTCTGTTTTGCAGAGTGAGAAGCAGAACCAAAGCCAAAACATGCCTGCAGTGTTAATGCCAGGTGATGTAGTTCCAAAATTCATAGCATTGCCATGTCCATGTCAGCCTCCCAGACCGGAAAAGGTAGCTGAAGAGGTGCAGCTGCCGCGTTCGCCTTCGCCTTCACCTTCACCTCCTAAGCCAATTCGTATGGTAGTGGGATTACTTTTGTAGCACTGATTTTAGAACATTGGTGTGTAATGTATAGATTCAATTGTGGTTCAACCAAATTACCAAGTTTTTTGTTTGTAATTAAGGTTCCATTTGTCTAGTGCCTGCTAAAGTGATTTGTTCAGTGCAAGCTTAACTAAAACCTCCCAAAATCACAACTAAATTTTTTTGACGTTGGTAAGTTCAACGTATTTTGACTTGTACGTTTAGGTTCAGGACCAAAAGTCTCCATTTTGTTTGTAACATTAAAGACTATTATACATCAAGGATTATTAAAATTTCCTACCCTCAAATATTGTAAGTTTTGAATCCTTTGACAAGCAAATTAGTTTGTTCATATCCAGTGGCGTAATCAGGAATTTCATAAAGGGCGTTCAGAAATAAAAGTTTGCTATATTAAGGGTGTCAAAATATGTTACAAAATTATTTCAAATATCATTTTACTTGTATATATGTTGTTGTTTTCCGACAAAAAGTTTTCACGCTACGCCACTGTTCATATCAATTTATGCATGTGATGGTGTTTGATTGGATATTAAATTCAAAAATGTAATTATTTTTTGAAAATAGTGATTTAAAACAGTCATATTATAGAAATATGTCAAACTTTTGTAAGATTGATTAAAAAAAAAGACAAAAAAAAGTATCACACAAATAATACATATTTTAAAATTATAACATACTCTCACTATCTTTCCTGTTCTGATATCGTGTTAAAGTGTGTGACTATCTCATTTAAAAGATTAAGGTATTTTATAATTCGATTATATTTTTAAAATAACGAGTTTTTATAATTATGAATAAAATGAATTAAAATTTTAAGATTTTCAAAAACTTTTACATTTTTTAAAGTAATTGAAGGTATAATATGTAAAAAAAGATTGTCTTTTTTAAGTTATTAAAATGAACAAATAATTATGAACAACTACAAAAAAGAAAAAAATGATCAATTAATTAGAAACATAGAGAGTCATATTTTAATAAAAGCTACTAATAACACAAATCAATAGTTACTACAATTAATTAATTACGAGTAGTTACAAAGATCTATCAATACAATATTTAATATAATCTTCTCATATTTTTCGAGACAAACATACATTTCGTGATCAGATGACCAAAGGGGTCCTAAAATTGAAAGAAGTATTATATTACTGTAAAAGCAAATCAAACAATCTTCTTTTTGTATCTCACCGATGTAGAGAGTTTTTCACCATGAACTCTATAGGGTCCCTACTTAGGTAGAATTTTGTGGATGAAAATATAATAAAATATCATATGTGAAAAGACGTGTTCCATGTCCCAGTTATTTAATATTTTAACATGTAGAGAGGGGGGACACTAAATTAAATGTCACCAATTTCTGTTGCGTCCTTTACATACCCAAAGGGTCACAAATTTTGAAGGAGACGTAAAATATCTTTTATCTTCCTTTTTTTTATTTGTTTACTTGGCTTTAGTTTATTTACACTATTTTCTTTTCTTTTACGATAGCAAAATTAACACATTTTATATCATTTTACCTTTGATGAAAAGTTTTTGTAATTGCATAAATATTATGATACGTTTAAATCACAAAGTTTCATCGATTTTATAATTGTATAGATATTAAGACATGTTTTAAACTCAAATAAGTCATTTTAAGTCTTAATTGCAACTATATAGGGTACTTATACTTGATAGTATCAGAATATAACAACATTTTACCAATTCTAGCCAAATAATATAGGAAGAGTAAGAGATGAGGTTCCACAGTGTAATCATTTAAAATTTATTAAATATAAATTTATAAAATGATTCGGATTATATTAAATTCATAAATATATTAATCCAAATAAATATTATGGATTGATATACTTGATTTAAATATTTAAGTCCAACAAATATGGACTTAATTAAAATCCAAATTAATTAATTTGGGCTACAATTTGTTGAGCCCAATTCCACCTCATTCTAGAGGCCCATCTTGGCGCCACATGTGCAAATGATGTGGCATGCCAAGTCAAATAAGAAACCAATAGAATCATGACATATGTCAAAGATGACAAGCCCGCTCCATAAAGCCATATGCCATGTCACTTAAATCTGATTGGCCGAACGGAATCCTATTCCAATCGCAACTCCTCTATTCTAAAACTATAAATAGGGGTCCTCATAATTCAGAAAAGAGAAGAAAAAATCAAAAACAAGAAGCTAGAGAAAATCCGTGGTACAAACGCCATTTAATTCTCTATAAAGCTACAAGTTTAAAAATTCAAGCATTCAAGTTCAAGAACGATCAAGATCAAGACCATCGGATTCAAGAACAAGCTCGAAGCCCTTGAATTCAAATAAAAGTCAGGATCAAGATAAAGTTCAAGTTCAAGTTCGTTAGAGATTCAAGAACAAGCTTTAAAGTCCTTGAATTTATATTGAAAAGGCGAATTCAGAGGAATTATAGAGATTGTAACACTCGCACTTGAAATAATAAAACGATTGTTGCTATAATTTTCCGTTCTTGATTATTGTTTTCTCGACGCGAATTTTATTGTCTACAAATTCTGGCACGCCCAGTGGGACAATCTCTACCTCTCATCTCAACTTTTCAAGCATCAAAGAATATCGAGATGACTTCCATGAACAACAACTCTCGATCAACTGCCTCTAAGGCTACTAACTCCAAGTTCTCTACCGAAGTTGAAGGCATCCTTGGTGTTACCTTTGGAAGCTTCGGAGTTGTTACGAGAAGCAAGGCTGCTACACTAGGACAACAAACACTCCAAGTGTCATCTGCATCAACTCCTGTTTTTGGGTCTTCGACTCCAAAAGGAGCAAGTTTCTCCACAAATGCTCTAGAAGGAGGAAGCAGTGTTGCTCAAAAGATCAAGAAAACATTGGCTCTCCTTGAGCAATCTGGTTCCACGAGCTCTATCGCAAGGGAGAACTGTGATTCAACTTATGAATCATCTCCACGTACATCGCGTAACGTGAGTCCGTTGAAGATTAACTTACGTGACAATCCGTGCTACTCTCCTGCATCTCCAATGGTCATGCAAACGATGGTGACTGCTGCTTCCTCTCCTGAGGAACAACTCGCAAATCTGACGAAGTTGGTTGAAGGATTGACAAAGCATGTACAAAACCAAGAGTCTCGAATTGATAAGTTGATGGATAGAATGGAAGGACTTTTAGATGGAGATGCTAGTCATGCGCCTGGAAAGGGTATCGAAGTTCAAGAAATCGAAGATCCTGCCAAGAAAGTCCCGTTTGTTAAAGAGATGCCAGTTTCTTCTGAAGGAATGATCCCACTCGATCGCTTGAAGGAGTTTATTGAAGGCACTATCAAGGATAAGTATGAAGTCTCCACCAAATCTTCTCATATGTATGCTAAGCCATACACTGCTAGGATTGATAACTTTAAAATGCCTGCTGGTTATCAACCTCCCAAATTTCAACAATTTGAGGGAAAAGGAAATCCGAAACAACATGTCGCGCACTTCGTGGAGACATGTAATAATGCTGGAACCTATGGAGACCATCTTGTCAAACAGTTTGTTCGCTCTCTAAAAGGAAATGCCTTTGATTGGTACACGGATCTCGAACCTAACTCTATTGACAGTTGGGAGCAATTAGAGCACGAGTTTCTCAATCGCTTCTATAGCACAAGGCGTACAGTGAGCATGGTAGAACTCACGAATACTCGCCAAAGGAAGGATGAACCGGTTATAGATTTCATAAATCGATGGAGGAACGCTAGCCTAAATTGCAAGGATAGGCTTAGTGAAGCTTCTGCAATCGAAATGTGTATTCAAGGAATGCACTGGGAGCTTCTTTACATCTTGCAAGGAATAAAACCAAAATCCTTTGAGGATTTAGCTACTCGCGCTCATGATATGGAGTTGAGCATGTCATCTGCCGGAAAAGATATGACTATTGTCCATGATCCTCGCAAAGGAAGGGACAAGCAGGAACCCAAAAGATGGAGCAAGTTTCTGCCCAGAAATGACAACAAAGAATCCATGAGTGTAAATGTGTCGCCCGCAAAGTTCACTACGAATGAGGGCGTAAAACAAAATGTGCGAACGACTTTCCAAGCACGTTCAAATCAAAAGTCGACGCTGAGGGAGATGCAAGAAAAAAAGTATCCCTTCTTGGATTCTGACGTTTCTGAAATTTTTGATGAATTGCTTGAGTTAAAGCTCATTGACTTGCCAGAGATGAAGCGACCCGATGAAGCTGGAAAAACTGATGACCCAAATTATTGCAAGTATCACAGACTTGTGAGTCATCCTCTTGAAAAATGTTTTGTCTTTAAGGATAGAGTGATGCGATTGGTTAACGAAAATAAAATTATCCTTGATGATGAGAAGGCTAGTTCTAACCAGATCTCTATCACGTTTGGGTCACTTGATCCGGTCCAAATATATATCTCTGAAAAGCATGAAGAAGAGCCAGTAGACCAGGACGTTGACATAGATGGTGATGAGGGTTGGATTCTTGTAACTAGGCGAAGACGTAACAAGTCAAGCTTACAAAAAAAATTATCCGAGAAACCGGTTAGAGAAAAAATGGTGAAGAAATCAGAGAAGCAAAAATCAATCAAGCACCCCAAAAGGGCAAAGGCTGAAGTGCATCACAACCAAAAACCTCGACGTCTTGTGACTCTAGAGGAATTTTTGCCAAGCTCGTTCGACACAAAGTCTACTCAAGGCAATGTCGAGGCATCATGTTTCAATGCGGATAAAGAAGAAACAATGAAGGTGCCTCCTACTGTAAAAGAAGGAACAACGAGTGAATCCTCATCAAAAGTGTCTCCTAGGGAAGAAGAAAAAGATAGAAGGGAAATCTCAGAAATGATGTCTCTTTCATCTTCTGAAAAATCTAGTGAACTTTCTTCCCAAGAAGCACATGTCTGTGATACTAAAATCACATTTACAGATAACGATCTTCTATTTGGTGAAACACTACACAATCGTCCTTTGTATATGGTGGGTCATGTGCTAGAGAAGAAGATAAATAGAATCTTAATAGATGAAGGATCTGGAGTCAACATTTTGCCTATCCACACATTGAAGGAACTTGGCATCACGACTGGGGAACTTAGTGAAAGTCGTCTGTTGATACAAGGATTTAATCAAGGCGGGCAGAGGTCCATAGGCTCTATTAAATTAGAGATCCACATGGAAGATTTGCGATCAAGCGCATGGATGCATGTGATCGACGCAAAGACATCATACAATATATTACTTGGCAGGCCTTGGGTACATGAGAATAGAATTGTCTCATCTTCGTACTATCAATGTTTGAAATATCTTGAAGGTGGAATTGAAAGAAAGATAGTTGCAGATGATAATCCTTTCACCGAAGTTGAGACACACTTTGCGGATGCGAAATTCTATTTGAGAAATTATGTTGTTAAAGGGGTCAAATCCAATGACGTCAAATCAATCAAGATTGATAAGATCATAAGCAAAAGAATTAATGCGGCTATCGAAAAGGTGAAAATTGACACTAAAGACTCTTGTCCCATTCTTAATGAAGGGAAGATCCTGTCTTCAAAGAAGAAGCTGACTTCTAGGCTTTGCTATGTTCCAAAAGTGAAGAAAGAACAAGATCAACCATCTAGCCTTAAAGAAAATGCATTGAGAGGGCTAACTCTTCCTATCAGACGGATTGATGCAATAAACTTGTCTTTAAAGTTGCCAGAAAAGTCAGTCGCTCAAGATCAAGTGCGAGATATGACTCTCCCTACAAAACGCACAAAAGAAGGTTTTGATCCCAATGCTTACAAGTTATTTGTGAAGGCAGGATACAACCCTAGTGAGCCATCAGCGCTAGGGAAACTCACATCAGAAGATACAACTAGGAAAGCGCGTGAAGGCCTAGGTTATAGCCAACCGCCGCCAATTCGCATTTCCATAAGAAGGGCCAGCAATAATCATATAACTTTTGAAGATGACGTCACTGCTCCCAACAAAAGGCCTTCAGTCTTTGATCGACTTGGTAAAGCGACTGCAAGAATTTCTGTGTTTGAGAGGTTAGGTCCTTTGAAGAAGAATAACAAGAACCTGAGAAGTTATTTAAAAGTTACAACGCCTACTTCACATTTGATTCGAAAGGATTTCAGAAGTTTGATTCCTTCTAGGATGAGGCGACGAGTGGAACTTGTGGTTTCCTGTAAAGAGGAACTCAAGGCAAAGGTTCATACTGTGGTTTACACCAAAGAGCGCGAGGAAGATGAAGAAAGTGTAGGTTCCTCAAATCATGTAACAATCCAAAATGAGTACGATTCTTTGCCTCAAAAGAAGATTGAGGAAGAGGTAGAAGATATTGTCTCGTGTTGTCATATATCTGTCAATGACAATGATCCTGTGGAAGAGGAAGATGCTAAAGATGCCCCACCAGAACTTGAAGAAGGAGTAAAGATCACAATAGACCCTTTGAAGGAAGTTAACCTTGGCACTGATGAAGACCCAAAGCCAACTTACTTAAGTGCGTTTCTAGAAATTGATGAAGAAGTCGCTTACATGAATATACTCAAAGAATATAGAGATGTCTTTGCTTGGAGTTATAAAGAAATGCCTGGATTGAATCCTAGAGTAGCGGTCCATCAATTGGCAGTCAAAAATGGTTCTCGTCCTGTTAAACAAGCTCAAAGACGTTTTAGACCAGACTTGATTCCGTTGATAGAAAATGAAGTTAACAAACTTATTGAGGCAGGCTTTATTCGTGAGGTCAAATATCCTACATGGATTTCAAGTATTGTTCCTGTGAGGAAGAAGAATGGTCAAATTCGAGTTTGCGTTGACTTTAGAGATCTCAATAATGCATGCCCTAAAGATGAGTTTCCTCTTCCCATTCCAGAGTTGATGATTGATGCCACCACTGGTTATGAGGCAATGTCGTTCATGGATGGTTCTTCTGGATATAATCAAATCCGCATGTCACCAAAAGATGAAGAACTCACTGCATTTCGCACGCCAAAAGGTATTTATTGCTACAAAGTGATGCCATTTGGTTTAAAGAATGCTGGTGCCACATATCAAAGGGCTATGCAAAATATCTTTGATGACTTGCTCCATAAAAATGTTGAATGTTATGTTGATGATTTGGTAGTAAAGTCGAGGAAGAGGGGTGATCATTTGAAAGACTTAAGGATGGTGTTTGAGTTACTCCGAAGATATCAACTAAGGATGAATCCATTGAAATGTGCCTTCGGAGTTACTTCCGGCAAGTTCCTTGGCTTTATTGTGAGACATCGAGGAATTGAAATTGATCAAGCCAAAGTCGATGCAATATCAAAGATGCCTGAACCTCGAGATATTCATGAGTTAAAAAGTCTCCAAGGAAAGTTAGCCTACTTGAGAAGGTTCATCTCAAATCTAGCGGGGAGATGTCAACCATTCAGTCATCTCATGAAAAAAGGTGCTCCTTTTAATTGGGACCAAACATGTAGCGATGCCTTTAAAAGTATCAAATCGTATCTAGCGAAACCTCCGGTTTTGGCAGCCCCTATACCTGGAAAACCATTGATACTCTACATTGCAGCACAAGAAAGGTCTGTAGGAGCCCTGTTAGCTCAAGAGAATAGTGAAGGCAAAGAAAATGCTCTTTATTACTTAAGTAGAACGATGACGCCAAATGAGCTAAATTATTCGCCAATTGAAAAGTTATGCTTGGCACTGGTCTTCTCAATTCAAAAGATGAAGCATTATTTCCAAGCTCATGTTGTCCGCCTTATTTCTAAAGCAAATCCCATCAAGTTTGTTATGTCAAAACCTGTCCTTAGTGACCGACTAGCAAGATGGTACCTCCAATTCCAACAATTTGAGATTGTGTACATTCCTCAAAAATCCGTGAAGGGACAAGCACTAGCGGATTTCTTAGCAGATCATCCTATACCAAATGATTGGGAGTTAACTGATGAGTTTCCTGATGAAGACGCGATGTTAATTGAAGTTCAACCTCCTTGGAAAATGTACTTTGACGGGGCTGCACATCGCGGCGGAGCTGGTGCTGGCGTGGTGTTCATCACTTCACAAGAAGAGATTCTACCATTCTCTTTTACTCTGAAACAATGTTGCTCCAATAATGTCGCTGAATACCAAGCACTGATACTTGGACTTGAAATGGCCGTTGACATGAAACAATTACATTTACAGGTCTTTGGTGACTCTCAATTGGTGATTAATCAACTCTTGGGAAGTTATGAGGTAAAAAAGCCTGAATTGCGCCCTTATCATGATTATGCTCAAAAGTTGATAGGATGGCTTGGAGATGTAACCCTTCAACATGTGCGTAGAACAGAGAATAAGAAAGCTGATGCATTGGCTACTCTAGCTTCAACGCTAACCCTTCCTGATCAAACGCAAGTAACTGTCTGTCAAAAATGGATAGTACCACCGTCAAATGAGGAAGAATATATTGAAAATGAGCTTGATCATATCGTCGCCATTGTTGAAGCCGCGAAGGAAGATTGGAGACAACCCATCATTGACTACCTGTGTTATGGGATACTTCCAGAAAATCCAAGAAGAAGAACTGACATACGTCGTCGTGCACCTCGTTTCCTTTACTACAAGGACACATTGTATAGGCGATCATTTGAGGGCGTGTTATTACGATGTTTGGGAGAGGAAGAAGCGATTCAAGCTCTGCAAGAAGCACACTCAGGAGTATGTGGATCACATCAATCTGGACCAAAACTTCACTTTCACATAAAGAGGATGGGGTATTACTGGCCAACCATGGTGAAAGATTGCTTATATTACGCCAGGAGGTGCGATGCTTGTCAATTTCATGCGAATTTCATTCATCAGCCACCCGAAGTATTGCACCCAACCATCGCATCTTGGCCATTTGACGCTTGGGGACTGGATGTTGTAGGACCATTACCAAAGTCTTCTGGTGGACACTTGTACATCTTGGCTGCAACTGATTACTTTTCAAAATGGGCTGAAGCTGTCGCTCTTAAAGAGGTGAAGAAAGAGAATGTTGCAAATTTTATCCGAGTAAATATTATCTATCGCTTTGGCATCCCTCGCTATATAATAACAGACAATGGCAAACCATTTGATAACAAGTTAATGAACAAGATTTGTGATCTTTTTGACTTTAAGCAACGTAAATCTTCTATGTACCATGCTGCCGCTAATGGTCTTGCTGAAGCATTCAATAAGACTCTATGCAACCTGCTCAAGAAAGTTGTCTCCAAATCCAAACGGGATTGGCATGAAAGAATGGAAGAAGCTTTGTGGGCATATAGGACAACATATCGCACACCAACTCAAGCAACACCATATTCACTTGCTTTTGGAGTTGAAGCTGTCCTGCCGCTCGAGCGTCAAATACCCTCGTTAAGACTTGCTATTCAAGAAGGGCTCACTGAGGAAGAAAATGCTCGATTGCGTCTTGCTGAGTTAGAAGCACTTGATGAAAAGAGGCTAGAGGCCCAACAAAACCTTGAATGTTATCAAGCTCGTCTATCTCGTGCTTTTAATAAGAAGGTTCGCCTGAGGTGCTTTCAAGTTGGAGACCAAGTTCTCGCGGTAAGAAGACCCATCATTACTTCACACAAGTCTGGGGGCAAATTTACCTCAAAGTGGGATGGACCATATGTTGTACAAGAAGCATATTCAAATGGTGCTTACAAGCTTGTTGATGCTAATGGCTTAAGGATCGGTCCTATTAATGCCAAATTCCTAAAGAGGTACTATCCTTGAAGTAAGATAATGCTCCTTAAGGTACGAGCCTAAACTGCATGCACTCCTGGCCCGCAAGAGTATAAACTGTGTACGGCACAACCAAAAAAAAAAAAAAATTTACTCAAATCCCCAGAACTACGTTGTGACTTGATCCTCTTCATTGAGGTACGTAGGCGCTTAGAACCATATTCTAAGTTCAGTTGCATGAGTGTCAAAAAAAAAAAATATTTCCACTTTGATCTATTGCATGAAAGTCAAAGCGATATATATTTTATTTTATCTTTTGTCTCATCAAACTTTATACTTGCACGAAGTATTGATGGGTCAATGGAGGGGGCAAACCTTTATAAAATATGAGTCTCTTATTAGTACAGTTGAAGTCTTTAAATTAGATCAAGTATACAAATTGAAGTCTTTATATTCTTCGAGTTTATTATTTGAAGTATCCAAATCCTCCAAGTATACAAGTTGTTGTATTCAAATACTCTATGTATAAATGTAAGACTTCAAGTATGTAAGTAGAAGTGTTCAAAGTCTACAAATGCGCATGTAATTGAATTTCATGCCTTAAGGTGGGCGAGGTTTGTCCCTTTGTACCTTAAGCTAGCTTTGTTGCGATTTTATCCTTCAACGAATCTTTAAATTTCTATGCTTTAAGGTGGACAAACTTGTCCCTTTGCATCTTAAGCTAGAGTTTCCACGAGTGTATACTCAAAGGATCTTTAAATTTTCATGTCTTAAGGTGGACAAGATTTGTCCCTTTGCACCTTAAGTTGGCCTTTTGACTGGTGTATATTTAAAAGGATCTTTTAATTTCCATGCCTTAAGGTGGACAATATTTGTCCCTTTGCACCTTAAGCTAGCTTTGTTGCGATTTTATCCTTCAACGAATCTTTAAATTTCTATGCCTTAAGGTGGACAAACTTGTCCCTTTGCACCTTAAGCTAGAGTTTCCACAGATTTATTTTTAAAGGATCTTTAAATTTTCATGGCTTTAGGTAGACAATATTTGTCCCTTTGCACCTTAAACTGGTATTTTCACGGGTTTATCCTGCCTCAAGTTGGTTAAGTATTGAAGACCTTGTAACACCTTGAGTTTATTTTCAAGGCGGGAGTGTTACACGGTATTCTAGTTAGCTTCATGGTCAAGCATTCGGGACCTTGTAACACCTTGAGTTTATTTTCAAGGCGGGAGCGTTACATGCTATCCTATTAAAGCTTCAAGTTGGTCAAGCATTCGGGACCTTGTAACACCTAGAGTTTATTTTTAAGGCGGGAGCGTTACACGGTATCCTATTAAAGCTTCAAGTTGGTTAAGCATTCGGGACCTTGTAACACCTTGAGTTTATTTTCAAGGCGGGAGCGTTACACGGTATTATAGTAAAGCTTCAAGTTGGTAAAACATTCGGGACCTTGTAACACCTTGAATTTATTTTCAAGGCGGAAGCGTTACGCGGTATTCTAGTAAAGCTTCAAGTTGGTAAAACATTCGGGACCTTGTAACACCTTGAATTTATTTTCAAGGCGGAAGCGTTACGCGGTATTCTAGTAAAGCTTCAAGTTGGTTAAGCATTCCGTACCTTGTAACACCTTGAGTTTATTTTCAAGGCGGGAGTGTTACACGGTATTTTAGTAAAACTTCAAGTTGATTAAGCATTCGGGATCTTGTAACATCTTGAGTTTATTTTCAAGGCGGGAGTGTTACACGGTATTCTAGTAAAAGTTCAAGTTGGTTAAGCATTTGGGACCTTGTAACACCTTGAGTTTATTTTCAAGGCGGGAGCGTTACACGGTATTCTAGTAAAGCTTCAAGTTGGTTAAGCATTCCGGACCTTGTAACACCTTGAGTTTATTTTCAAGGCGGGAGCGTTACACGGTATTTTAGTAAAACTTCAAGTTGGTTAAGCATTCGGGATCTTGTAACACCTTGAGTTTATTTTCAAGGCGGGAGTGTTACACGGTGTTCTAGTAAAACTTCAAGTTGGTTAACCATTCGGGACCTTGTAACACCTTGAGTTTATTTTCAAGGCGGGAGCGTTACACGGTATTTTAGTAAAGTTTCATGGTTAAAAACTAGGGACCTTGTAACACCTTGAGTTTATTTTCAAGGTGGGAGCGTTACACGGTATTCTAGTAAAGTTTTAAGTTGGTTAAGCATTCGGGGCCATGAAACACCTTGAGAGTATTTCTTTTAGGCGGGGACGTTAAACATATTTTTATGTGATAAATCTTGCCATTATGTAGCCTCCGTAAATATAAATTGTTTTTGTTGATCTACAAAAAAAAAAGAAAAAAAAAAAAAAAAGGAGGAAATTACAAGTGAAGGAGAGATTGTTACCCGTCAAGATGTTTGAGACCCGGAAGGTATTAAATCTTGAATCTTGGATATGTTATAGACCTTTATGTCTAGATTCGGAATCATCAAGCAGATTGTGATTTCGTCGTTCCTACGTCAAGACAACGAGATTTTTAGTAAGTCACACAAATCTGAAATTTTTTAGCATGGCAGAATCTAGAGCTAACTTCGAAAAATCATCTAGAAAGATTCTGAAGGTATTAAATTCTGAGTTTTGGATATGTTTGAGATCAAGAAGTCTAGTTTCTAAAAATTCAAACGGTTCATGATTTAGAATTTTCTACAATTAGATATGAATTTTCTACGACAGACATGTCAAGCTGTAAAAGAGTGACGAAAATTAAAAAAAAAAAGAGGAAGATTACCTTGAATATGGCCTTTTGTCATAGGCTCACAATCTGAAATTGAAGATAAAATTGTGGAGACAATGTATCTATTTATAGATGTCATGTGGTGGGAATAAAATTCTTCTCCTAATTCAATTACAATTCCTTTTGGCTTGGGCAATAAAACATATATATGAATATGAAATTGAGTAGGATTACAATTCCTAGTTCAATTACAATTCCTTTTTTTACTAAGGCAATAAAAACATATATATGAATATGAAATTGAGTAGGATTACAATTCCTA
Organism: Solanum lycopersicoides; assembly: GCA_022817965.1. Taxonomy (NCBI): domain Eukaryota; kingdom Viridiplantae; phylum Streptophyta; class Magnoliopsida; order Solanales; family Solanaceae; genus Solanum; species Solanum lycopersicoides. The sequence continues at coordinate 57,831,501 of CM040619.1, forward strand.
ATTCAATTATAGTTCATTTTTTTTAACTAAGGTGAATTTAGTAACCGGTTAATGCTTCAAGCCTAGTCTTTAAAAGATAGATTATCTCGACAAGACTTGAAGCAGGGGGCATTTGTAATCATTTAAAATTTATTAAATATAAATTTATAAAATGATTCGGATTATATTAAATTCATAAATATATTAATCCAAATAAATATTATGGATTGATATACTTGATTTAAATATTTAAGTCCAACAAATATGGACTTAATTAAAATCCAAATTAATTAATTTGGGCTACAATTTGTTGAGCCCAATTCCACCTCATTCTAGAGGCCCATCTTGGCGCCACATGTGCAAATGATGTGGCATGCCAAGTCAAATAAGAAACCAATAGAATCATGACATATGTCAAAGATGACAAGCCCGCTCCATAAAGCCATATGCCATGTCACTTAAATCTGATTGGCCGAACGGAATCCTATTCCAATCGCAACTCCTCTATTCTAAAACTATAAATAGGGGTCCTCATAATTCAGAAAAGAGAAGAAAAATCAAAAACAAGAAGCTAGAGAAAATCCGTGGTACAAACGCCATTTAATTCTCTATAAAGCTACAAGTTTAAAAATTCAAGCATTCAAGTTCAAGAACGATCAAGATCAAGACCATCGGATTCAAGAACAAGCTCGAAGCCCTTGAATTCAAATAAAAGTCAGGATCAAGATAAAGTTCAAGTTCAAGTTCGTTAGAGATTCAAGAACAAGCTTTAAAGTCCTTGAATTTATAGTTGAAAAGGCGAATTCAGAGGAATTATAGAGATTGTAACACTCGCACTTGAAATAATAAAACGATTGTTGCTATAATTTTCCGTTCTTGATTATTGTTTTCTCGACGCGAATTTTATTGTCTACACACAGTTCCACTTTTTCTCTCACCCAATAACTCGCGTATCGATCGGTTTGGTTTTAAAATTTATCAGATTGGTTATCGATTTGTAGAGATGTTAAATCGTTATAAAATCATTAAGATATTGACATATTGGTTTTTGATTGTTATCGCTCGGTTATCAGTTTAACCGTTAAGATTTGACAAAAAAAAAAAACATTAAAAATCACTTAAAAACAAGGTGACAAACCAAATGAGTCATGCTCATGAATTTACAAGTTACATCTTGCTCAAAAGCAAACAATTTTATATTGTAGAATAATCAAGTGTTTGAGACAACCAGAAATAAAAGTAGGAAACCAAACTCTAAGTTAAGAACTTTATATACAAAATGATACTTATAAATATAATTATTTAATTTACTATCGGGTTATCGGTTAACTCGTTAAGAGAAAACCTCAAACCGTTAAGAATCGATAACCCGATAACAAAAAGAATCAAAACTATTATCAAAATCGCTAAACCAATAACCCAATACTGATAAACCAATAATTTTATTCGATTCGAGTTATCGATTTCAGTTACACCCAAAGTTGTAAACTCCATTAAGAATTCTATAGACAACCATTAAAAGAATTCAAGACTTTTGAATTCAAAATTTTGATTATGCGAAATTGTTATTTATATATGAATCGGGTGTTGTTGCAAATGATTGAAATCTTTCAATTTTGAAATAGTTTGGTAAAGATTAGAGTAATTCATAGGAATTCAGATGGAATCCCGAGAGTAAGATAAACAATAAATTATATGTATTTTGTATATGGGGTGTATATTTATTTGTATGTCCAATATATCTGACATGCAAACAAACAAAATATATACAATAACATAATTGTATGCTTTTTGAAAGCAATTGTATATTTTTACCAAATCATATATTATGTAAAAACAATTGAGTAATAACTTAATTTTCGAAAAACAATTCTTTCACTTTAAATCAGATAATCAGGTCTCTAATTTTATATCTCCAGGTGCGTGTCCCCAAATAATCTTCATAATATTACTTAAATTACATGTTTAATCAAATTATATTATACAAATTAAAATGAAATTATATGACATGTGAGTTTTTCAACTATAGGTTAATCATGTTTCAAAACAAATTCAATTATTCGCAATGGATATTACATCAGATTTTACATGTCGAATATCTAACAAGTGTTATCTTATCATAATTCGTGTTGTATCATATATCATGAAAATACGTCTAAATAGTCACAACTCACATCAAACAATCATTTTAGAGTATCAATTTAGTTGAAAGCGCGCAACTTTCCTCTTTTGAGTTACTGAACATTTGTTCTTTTCAATTTAATCGAAAGCACAAATTTATATAGCTCATGTAATAACTACTACATATGCTATTTGTAAATAACTTTTTTTTTTTAGAGATAAGTGGTTGAAACACACCTGAACTATACCTTTTTTTTTAGTTTCATACCCAAACTATCAAAAGTGTGAGAAACACACCTAAACTATTACACTTTAGCTTGAGAAACACTCCTCTGTGCTGACTGGACCAAATGTGTGTGTACACACTCTTTTACGCGCGTGTAGCCTTTTTCCGTCCACATGGCTTCTTCTTTCTAAAAAAATAAAATATAAAAAACACACCTAAACTATATAATTGTTTGACTTTCCCACCTAAACTATTAGGAGGGTGAGAAACACACCTAAACTATCTTTAATAAATTTGAGAAACACACCTTAAATATGTTACACTAGTTGTAAATATTTTAGATTTACATATCAAAAATATTTTTTAATTGCCGCCACAATTTTTTTAATATTTTTTAGTTGTTTATGTTATATTCGGTATACTAGTAGAATTTGTTTTCTAAAAATATATGTACGTGCATATCTAACACAAAAAAAAAAGAAAAACATAAAAAAAATAAAAATTACGAACGGAAAATTAAATATGATAGGTAGATTTTTTAAAATAAAATAATATCAATTTCTATCGGGGGAGGGCGGAGGATGAAATATGAAAATTTTAAAAATATTTTATAAATGGTTTTTTTTTAAATGATGGGGTGTTGCGGGGGAGGGGCGGTACGTGGAGGAGGTGGTGGAGTGAGATAAGAAAAATAATTTAATTTTTATATGGATAATAATATTTAATTTTTAATTAACATTAATTTTTTATTATTTAATTTTTATCTAGATAAAATATTTTATCTATGTGAAATGTCATGTGTCAAAGTTTTTTCATATAAAAGAGAGAGTGCACTACACACACCACTGAGGTGTGTTTCTCAAACTAAAAAGTAATAGTTTAGGTATGAAACTCACACTTTGAATAGTTTAGGTATGAAACTAAAAAAAAGTGAATAATTTAGGTGTGTTTTTGACATTTATCTCAATGTTAAACTTTAAACTTTTGCCATGGTGAAATTTGTTTCCACGTGGCAATCGACGTGGCATTTAAAAAAAATAAATTGAGAGAGTGTAATACACACAATAACATTTTATTTGAGGTGTGTTTCTCAAACTAAAGTGTAATAGTTTAGGTGTGTTTCTCACACTTTCGATAATTTGGGTATGAAACTCAAAAAAAAATATAGTTCAGGTGTGTTCTAACCACTTATCTCTTTTTTTTTATATTACTTTAGTCATGATCACTTGATATGTATTCCTTCCTTTTTTATTTGCATGATTTTGATTCCAAACTCCAATTCATATAATGCTACACTCATTATACAACTAACGTCTTGTTCTATTTGCTATAATTCAACTGATACTATTTGTACCTAATTATTAAAAATAATAAAGGACTGTACCCTTTGTCAGTGAAAAAAAAAATTCTAAGGTACTGCCATTTGTACAACAATATAAATATCGAAACAGAAAACAAATCATATTAGCCTAATGGACTACAATTATTTTAATTTTAATATTATATTGTCCGTACATATCTAAAAATTGTGTACAATAATAATAACTGAAATAAAATAAAAACAAAACAGACACTAAATGACAATTCTCTCACAACAAAACGATTCTCAAATAATCGAAACCTGGTACTCAAAAAATGAAATAATTAAACAAATTCAGTACAGGAATCAAATTACAACAGATCTTTTTATTTTAATTTGTTTTCGGTGGAGAAAGAAAGTGTAAGTGAATTATTGTTATACCGATTGAGAAGAGGAAAAAACAAGGGAGAGTTGTCCCTTATGTAAAACAATTAAATATACTTTGATAGAAATGTTAGGACTTTTAAATTTCATTCTAACAAATAAATATATATAGTCGAACATGTTGAGTAACCTAAAAATAGCGGATAAAGATCCGATTAAGTATAATTAGGTCAAGTAATATTTAATAGTCTTATAGATTCATGTCATGTACTATATAATAATTTAAAGTTAAGATCCATTGAAATTATATACTCATTATATATAATAATACAGCTGTCAACTATTTTTTTTTTTAAAATCAAATAAAGCAATTAAGTGTATCAAACAAATATTTTCAAGAAAAAAATTAAAGTTAGACAAAAATATGGGACTTCCTTACTTTTTAGATCGTTCTATCGGAAAAATGATCCCACGCCGCTCGGCCTTTTAATGTTTTACTCATAATTCTCAAAAACTACAAAGTATTCTTGTTTGAATTTTAATTCATATAGAGTAGATAGTGAAAATATAAATATCTTAAGAAAGTGCAGATCGAATTAAAACAAGTTGAAGGAGGGAGATTGCTTTCCAGTTTTCGCCAGCTGAATGGCATTTTCCAATTTTTAGCTTTTCAAAAACCAGCAGATTTTAAAGTCAGTTTCAACAAAATTTGGAAAATTCTTCTCCCCATTCCATTATTTACTTTAGAACTAGTGTCCTCTTTTTTTTGGGTCATGTGTACTATGACATCATCGTATCATCATTGTTATCATTCTTTGTTTTTGTTAAGTTTTATATTTTGTTATAGTTTCCATTAAAACTTACAAAAGTACGAGTTGTGTAAGAAATTAAATTTATCCATAATTCATCTAGAATCAAGAGTTTGGATCATTTTGAATAAACTTGTAAATGTAAAGGTAAAGGAATATTAGATCCATTATACTAGCTTTAATAAACATACAATTCATCACTTCCTAACCTGCCATCAAACTTATCCCTAAATCCAAAGGATTGTTTGGTTGGAACAAGTTATCTCAGGATTAGTTATTATGGATTAACTATCCTGAGTTAACTTATTCATCACTATATATAAATGATGAGATTTAGTTATTCCAAACATGACAACAAACAAGATACAAAAATTTTGTTCCATCGTTATTTCCTTATCTCATCACTATTATTTTTTATCTCTTACACCAAACGACTCCTAATAATTTAAAAGTGGAGAATATATACCTTTTTACTTTATATTTTGATAATCCTTAATAAAAAAATCTAGCTCTATCATGATTCACTAATCTAAATGGGGAGAATATATACTTCAAACAAGAGTTTGATGCTTCAAAATTATTTAATTTATTCCGTACCAAACAATCAAAAGAACGCATATTATAATGTTTAGGTTACAATGGTTAGTATTAATTCCACAAAACCAAATAAAAAAAGAGTAGGCCATACAGTGTGAGATGATGCTGGGCACCTAAGCAAATAGGACCCTCAACAACTCTCTCTTTCCGTACCTCTACCCGGACACCAAACGTACCTTTACACGTACCCACTCTATTTTACTCCTTCCGTTTAGATTTGTTTTGTCATGTTATGCTTATTAAAAGTTAATTTAATTAATTTTTAAAGGTAAATTAAATCCAAATTAATTTGATATTTTAAACAAAAATATATGATATACTAAAACTATATGAAAATTCTATAAATTACAATTTTTTGCATATTAATATGATAAAAAAAATTATATTAAAATATTAATCAAATTTTTTTATAGTTTGACTCTAAAAATAGAAATCAAGACAAAGAATACGGACGGAGGGAGTATTATTTAATTCTATAAATACATTCATTCTTACCCCCAAATCCCCATTCTCATTACTCTTTCTAATTCAACTCACAATTCAATCTATCTTCTTTACATTGGATGTGGGGAGGAAGACTGATTCATACCTCATTAAGTGATGGAGAGTCCTCAGTATTATGCACCACCCCAAATTGTGAACTCCTCCTCTCGTCCATCTCTAGGATTTCCCCTGGGGACTGCACTTCTGTTGCTTGTCATTTTCAGCTTGAGTGGTGTTTTTTCTTGCTGCTATCATTGGGACAAAATACGATCCCTAAGACGTCGATCTCTCGACGATATCGAAGCTCGAGATGACGATCCTTCATCCTTGAAACCCAAACACATCAACATCGTAAGATCGATCTCCTCCATTTTCGATCAAAAAGTTATTTTTAATGTATAATTAAGTAATTTTTCTATTATAAAAAATAAAATAAACATGAATTTATGAGGTAATTTCAATTAAAAGTAAAATAAACATGTATAGTTAATTATTCTGTCATATACCTTTTTTGTATCGAGCTGCCAAATTATAAGCTTGTGGCTATACTTAATTTGCTTATTCTGTGTTTTACAGAGTGAAAAGCAGAACCAATGCCAAAGTATGCCTGCAGTGTTGATGCCAGGTGATATAGTTCCAAAATTCATAGCAATGCCTTGTCCATGTCAGCCGCCGATACCGGAAAAAGTGGTGGTAGAAGAGCAGAAGCCGCCTCAGCCTCAGCCTCCGAAACCAGTTCGTATGGTAGTGGGATTACCTTTGTATTAATAAAAAAAGGAACATTACCAACATGAGCTGTGATATAGTGGTGAGATTGGTTCATGCTTAATCAGAAATCTCAAATTTGAACTTTGGATATGAAGAGAATTTTATTGAAAGCGCCACCAACAAATGGGTTTAATAGTGCACGATTCGATTTTAATTGCAACTTCGATACAAACACCCACCTCCATTGAGAAAAGGAAGAAAAAAAGGGGATGTTGTATGTACATATACATGAGTTCTTGAGTATATAAATTGAATTTTATTTCAATCATTCCCAATCTTTTTATTTGTAAATACCAATGAAAAATTTTCGCTTCCCTGATTTGCATATACTTCATCTATCTATCAAAAGTGTTCTTAAACATTATGCTATGGCATTCCTATTATTAAAAAGAAGTTATAAAATGTCAATTATATTTATGAAGATGTAGTTTTTATTTCCAAATAGACTGAGAAAAGATTGTTAAATTGTGACATTTTTTGTTTTCCTTAGAGTTAATTTGAAGTATTTATTGTTCGAGATCACAAATTTTTAAAATTTATAAATTTTTTTTAAACACTATACCAAGTCAAATAGTATTCCATAAAATAAGAGAGAAGAGAAAAAAAATAAAAAATCCTGATGTTAGTAATTAGTATGAAAACTGACACATAAATTGAAATCGAAAGAGTATTATAAAGTATTTAACGTCAGCAGAATAATGTTCGTAGGATGCAAGTTTTAACTAAAATTTCTTTAAAATGAAAGAAAAATGACAAAATACGTTTCATGTGGCATATTTGCTTACAGTATTAATAAAAACATTGGCAAATCAGCTTAAGATTTCGTATATTTGAATTGACTTCTAAGTTGGGTTATGCACAAGTGACACAACTTCAAGTTTATTAAGGAGATTAGTGCTTCTAAATGAAAATAAAAAATAAAAAATCTTAACAAACTTATCTTACTCTATTGGATTGAACACTAAATCCGTTTCGATAATTTCAACGAGTAACCTTTTTAGAAAATCATAATTTATAAATAACTAGATAAATTTAATTTTAACAAGTAGACACATAAAGAGTTGTGATAAATTATTCAGAAAACCATAAACTATTCCTCTTGCCCTAGTAGGAGACACAAATTAAGTGTGTGTTACTTATTTTTAGTTTAATATTGATTCAAAATTTCTTTTTACTTTCTAAAATGTTATGGTTAAAATTGAATAAACTGAAACTATGAAAGTACTTCATGATCCGCTCACTTTTACTGTCATTTTTTTTCTAAAATAAATTTTCATTTTTATTTATTACTTTTGACATATCAAGAAAAATAACTTTTTTTCTTCATATTTTACTCTCAATATTATATACTTATTTTTCAATATCTAACACTTAATATCATTTACTGTAGTAGGAATAGTTTAGTCAATTAACAATAGCAATAATTATTTTTTCTTAACTATATGCAAGTCAAGTAGTAAAAATGAACCGAGGGAGTATAAGAAATGAAGGAAAAGAAAGAGCTGACACATGCACCGGCGAGTTATATATATGATATCGAGCCTCCTTTAATTATTTCATATATCTATTATATAGATTTTAAATCCTTTATTAAAATTTTTGACTCTATCACTAAACGTACCGAGAGTTTATTCACCACTTTCCATCCATGACCTAATTTTTCTGTAGAATGAAAATATTGCAAAATCTACTTTTGATGATGTATATATTCTTTTTCCTTCAGTTCCACCCACCACCACTTCCCCACCACTTGCCCCAAATTCTACTCATTCCACCCTCTCTAATCATTTCTTTGTTTTTGTCATTTTTCTTCTTTTCCTTTCACTTTTTAATTCCCTTCTCACCTTTCCCCATCACATTAGTACCTGCAGGGGGGTGAACGGACGGCGGATATAGAATTTTTATTTGTAGATTTGATAAAAATATAATTTTATATTTTAAACCTCATAAATTATAGAGTTAACTTTTGTTTTTGTGTTCAAAGAGATTCTTTTGACCCCCTAAATTTGCTCTTAGGAGCTAACTTGCATCAATGCAGTTGTTTTTTCTAAAATTTATTTCTATCTATACAATACGACGTCACGATTCCTCATCCCCGCTTTAGTTTACTTCTCTTTCGAATTGACCCTTCAATTTGCGGAGAACCAATATAATGATTTTTAGTTTCTCTCAATTCCCCAATTAGGTGCACTGTCTTTTTTTTTTCTTTTTTCACCTAAATGTTACGTAGAGATCCAATTATATTCTACATAATTAATTATCTTAAAATGTTTGGTAATACGTAACTTTCAGTATATATGGACAATGGCATATTATTCAGGCGAGGCTTATATTCATGTGAATCTATGCTTTTCTCAATAGATCATGTACTAATATAATATTATATTTTTTTAATTTAGATTACGAATTCAAATTTTATATTTCTCTTTCTTTTCTTAACTATGGGGTGCACCTATTGAATATTAATAACCACTCTTGTCTAGAGTGGTGCACCAATAGAGACTAGAGTGGTTATTGATATTACTTCTTGAGTTTTAATTAATTAAGTAGTAATAATGTTTTTCTTTCTTGTTAATTTGATTTATTCTTTCAAAAAGATTGAAGTTTCACAAATTGAAATTCCTAATTTTCTTCTATCACATTGTATTTACTTCTAAAAGTGGTAAATAATGTAGCTCAAATGGTTTGATTAGGTTTTTTTTTTGGTAATATAAGGTTTCAAGTTTGAAATTCTGTGTGTTATAACAGATGCTATAACAGGGGTGTGACCTTTAGATCGAGCTCGTTGCATAGAATTTGTGACACATAGATCTCTGTGATTTATGAGTTATTTTACAAAAATGAAATTTGCCATATGTGCACATAAAAATAGGAATTACAGATTCTCTTGTCATCAATAATAATAATTGTGTAGCATATAATTATACTTGTAGAAGAATTACCATTTTATATAATAAAAAAATTTGAAGTGTTAAATGGTTAAATGTTAATATAATAAAAAAAAACTAGATATTTATACCTCGAATTCACTTATGTGTATGACATAATTTGATTGCTTATGAAATCTAATAAAGAAATGAAGATTTATGTTGTTTCAACAGACTATTTATTTAATTAAGTGGGAAAAACGTCATAATTTTGGAGAAGCAAATTGGGAACTTTTGTGTGTATATTTAAGTAAATAAATAATGTTAATGCTTCCGTAATGCCAGAGCTTCATAACCACTCAACCAAGTAATTAATAATGGCAAAGGTTTCAAATCCAAATTAATTAAATGCTTGAAGAAATTAAAAGATTAGTAGTGAGATTATATTCCAACTGCTCAACTTGATTCCTTTTTAATGCTAAACCATATCAGTTTGTCTCTTTATGCACTAAACGCCCATTATAAGATATGCTGCCCAATTAATTTATCACTATTAGTTTTTCTATTAATTTTATACTACTTTATTGTTCCTATTTATGTTGCCATACTTTTTTAAAAAAATCATTTCGAAAAAGAATGTCAGATATATGGTTTAAGATTTACTTTAGATCGATCACAAATTTCTTTCTTCTTTTTTTTTCTCATTCGGTGTTCCATATTTATATTAAAGCTCGATTATTTTAAATTTGTGCCGAGTAGGGAAACACTCTTTATCAATTAATTTTCCTTACTCAAGACTCGAACTCTTAATCTCTGATCAAGAAAGATACAACTTAATTTCTTTCTTTTATATATATCTTAAACGATTGTTAAATTAAACGATATTACATAAATAAAATATTATTTTAAAACGAAGGGTGGAATTTTTAAAAGTACGGATGATAAGCAAAGTTGTTAAGGGCCCTTTTGGTGCAATAATTAATCACATGGAAGACGGAATTTTTTAAGGGACAGCTACTAGTGGGGTGACTAGTGATTATCTTTATCTTAATAATTATTAGGAGGTAACCTTTGCTATCTTTTTGTTTTTATTATAATTAATCACAAAAGGGTTAATTAAGTGTCTAAATCACATTTTACATCCCATCCTTAAATTAATTGTATGTAAAAATTTACTCATCTTCTAGATGAAAATTAAATAAATAATGAACTTTAATTTGTAGTTGTAGTGGAGTATTTAACTCAATGAAATTCTTTGTATGTTATTTCGTGTTGAACCCTTATGTATATCATAAAAGGGAAATAAATTAATTGACTTGATTTTTGTTTTTCCAACGGAGGTTTTCGATTTTATGTTCCTCTCTACATGTAACTATTTTTTAAAAATTTGGGAAAAAATTGAAAGCCTTTAACATCACGAAAGATGAAAGCCTAGGTGGATGGATGACTTAAAAAAAGGAGAATAATAATGAAGACTGTTAAAATGGATCAATGAGGAATCTTTTGTGTAGTAAATATGAATAACGTTCTTTTTATTAAGTATTATTTTTTTACTTTCATCTAGATATCGTTTTTTCTATAGATCAGTGATTTAGGTTTTACCAAAGGTAATTACTAATTACGTAATATTAAAAAACATGTTATCAAAAATGTTAAAGTTTAACTTTAACTAATACATGGACAAATGGCAAGGAACATGTGAAGACGCATAAATAGAACAAACTTTAGCTTAAACAATAAGTGTAAAAGAAAGTTAAAATGCTGCAATTTGCACTCAATCTCATGTGTATATTGTATATATATATATATATACCAAACTTCTTACCTCAGCAATTTTTATTTTTGAGGACTCTAACATCGAATGAGATGGGTCCTGCTCTGATATCATGTAAAATTAGATTTTAGGCTTAACTCACACCCCAAAAGCTAGCTCAAAAAGAGGAGGATTGCTCAAGTCTTATAAGGAGTTCATTCATCTCATTAACCATCGATGTGGAACTTTTGTCATTCTTTAACAAGGCTAATTTATTCGTACAAGATAATATTAACTTGTACGTACTTCCTCCATTAAGATTTATTTGTCTTATTTTTTTTAATCACATAACATGTTTAATATTATTAGATTAAAAGATATATTAATAATGTTCAATATATTTTTAGTTTAAAATTACAAAATTAAAAAATCTTTATTATATTTTAAACTCTTTATATATTAAATTAAAATCAAACATTAGGGAATAGTTCTTAGTGGAAGTCCATCGTTGCATATAAAAAGTTTGGTTCACAATGTTTCTTTTGTGTACTTAATTTAGTACTCCCTCTTATCCATTACTTTTCCAAGTTGCTCTTATGACTCAATCCGGATTCAGCGGATCACTTAAAAGCCATCTCCGTCTCATTTTATATAATATAATTTAACTTGATATAGATTTACAAAAAAATTATCCTTTTTAATTTATCTAAAATAAATTATAAATATTTGTATAATTATATATTATTTTATTAAAAGTAAAAATAAATATTTCAAAGTCAAACTGTAACTAAATATAAAAATGTGTCATTCTTATTTAAACGTTTAAAAAAGTTTGAAATATAAATAGTACTTACTCACAATTTTTACATTTGTTGAGCTAAGCTAACTCAAAATAGATATATATTGTCCTTCTTATTAGATCAAGTTAATTTTCACGATTCTTTTCGAAATGACTACAATACTATATTTAAAAGTATTTTTAAATTCTATGTGATCTATCACAGTCTAGGATTATAAGATGTCGTTTTATCTTCAGCAATATGTAATAGAGAAATTCGACGTGAGATGTTTTGTATTGTTTTATTTTTTTTAATCTTTTATCGAATAAAAACTCTTACTTCTTCTGCCTCGAAAATGTAGACTTGGCTAAATTAACTTCATTAAAAATAATGTATTTGTATTATAGTTTTTCTTACTTGCTTTATATCATGAGTTGTATACTATTTAAATATCATTATCCCGTGCCAATATTAACACAAATAATGCATGACGTGTGTTTTATATCAAACATCATGTGATATTAAGTATTAAGAACCAATTGATTAAAACTGCTTTAAGTAATCAAAGAATTTAATCGCAATAGATTAGGATTTCAATTAGTGGGACATCCACATCCAATGATGGAATTAGGCAGTGGGTTGTTACACACATTAATCTAAATTAACTATAATTTAATTAATGGCTGTAATTTCTACTTTGTTGCATTGCTCGAGATTCTTAAAAGGTTTTAAAATTTGATTAGGGGTTACTTGAAGTAACAAGAAAGACAAGTCCAAAAGAAAAAAAAATGATTTTATATATTATTATTAGGTGATCTTTATCTATAGTAGATAATTTAATTTATTTTAAAGGTTATAAACTTTATATCTTGAAGAAATTTATTTATAAATATTATATTTTTTAAGTGATGTGTATATAATAATATTTTGCACCAGACTCCACGTCAAGATTGTCTACTCTCCAATAAAGCAGTGTTATTTTTATGGAAAAATTATATATAATAGCAAATTACTAATTTAAATTATATGCTATAAATATAGTTTGATTTAATTATACTCTATAACAAACTATTGTTATTTTCGTCTCTCTCCCTCGTGTATGCTCGTCACTCTCGTTTTGGTGGCAGTTTTGCTCACCTCTCTCGCTTTATACAAACACATATGTATAAAATGTGTTTGTATTTGTACAAATGGAGAGGAAATTATATATGTACATATATTTTCGTTCCCCTCTCCCAGATCTCGCTCGCCGCCCTCTTTTATCTCGCGTATACTAACAGAAATAAAATGTATAAATTGTTTTTGTATTTGTATAAAGCGAGAGAAAATTGTATATACACATGCAAATACATATATCTTCGTCTTATATACTTATAATTATACAATACAAATATTTTTCTGCGTAGTTTTCTTTTGCCTTTCTCTCTTTCTCGTTTTATACATACACAACTTATATAATTGATCTTTTGTATATGTATAGCGAATTATACAAATGTTTTCTTTGTATATGTATAGCGAATTATACAACTATTTTTTTTTTGTATATGTATAGGAAAATATATATATTTAAATTTGTTATGGAGCGCAATTATGCAAACTATAACTATAGTATACAAATATGATTTTTATGTTTATAATATGTGAAAGTTATTATGGTTCCATATATTTAAATAAAGTTGAGTCAATCATTGTTGGAAAATGTTGGAACGATCTATTGATAATGAGATGCTTGCTAGCCCATTAGCTTGTTTTTCTTCCGAAGCACTCTAAATATAACCTATAAATTTAAGATAAATAACATAAATTTCACTAGTTTAGGACTTAATTATATATTTTAAGTGACTTTCAAAATTTATCATTCGTCTCCGAATGCATGGATCTAGCGCGTCCAAATACGTATATCTCAAATACATGAGGTAAAAATTAGGTGTAATTTATTGTAGATACAGTGTATCAACGTAGATTCACATGTATATGGCTCTCTGCTCATCTCTCTCCTCTCTCGCTCACCTCTCTCCTCTCTTGCTCTCCTCTTTGCATATCTCTCTCGCACTCCTCTTTGCATCTCTCTCACTCATTTCCTTAGATTCCTATCTTTCTCTCATCTCTCCTATCTTGCTCGCCTCTCACCTCTCTTGTTCACTTCTCTTCCTCTTTCGCTTGCCTTTCTCTCTATGTATATGTATTTCAGAGTGTTTTTGTTAGTTAAAACACATGTATTTAGGTAAATTTAACTTAAAATCTTGTGAGAAATTATTAATTAGTGAGATAATATGCAACTATTTCAAACTATAGGGAGACAATATATGGATAAATATGACAAGATTGTTTGTACAAATGGGTAATTTTGATATATCATTTTTGGCTAATGGTTTAACTTGTGATCAATTTTAGATATGCATTTATATATATCTTTTTCTCTTGAAACAAAACTTACATAAATATACTATATTAACATAATATTTATCATTTTAATATTATTTTTTTACTTATTACTTTAAATATATTTATAATATAGTGTTAATATATATATATATATATATATATTACAAAGAATAATTTATAAAATACATATAAGACAGGTTTTATTCTGAGTTGTCAATATTGGCTGACCCACTTCATCCGGGCTAATCAATATAATTTTTAAATTTCTACAGGTCAGACTGGGCTAACCCATTTTTGGTGTGGGCCAAAATGTCTAGCCCACAAGTACGTGGGCAACAGGCTCTGTCGGGCAGTCCTCGTTTTTACGAAGTATATTTTTTTAAAAATAAATTAAATTAAATTATAATTTAAAAGTATTGTCATCAATATCGACAAGACAATATTACATGGTGTTAGGGTTAATACTTGTCAATCAAATGCACAAATAAAATTATCTTTATAATATTAATCAAGTTTGATTTCAAGTAATAACATAAATAGCTAAATAGAAATCTTAACCTAATTGTTTTCCAAACTATGACAACATTCCATAGGTTACGACCTATGCAGTGATCCCTAGAAATTTTAGGAAATCATTATATTATGTAGTACATATTTATATACATAATTAATATTGAAATTGTATTATTTTAAACTTTTAACAGATTTTGAGTTTAGATTCTTGTTATTTTTAATACTTTATTTTATTTTTATTTTTAATTAATTTTTATTTAGCACACAGGCCGTCCCTATACATATTTCTCAAGCCCCACAAATCGGAAGACTTATTCAGGTCAGGCTAAAAAGTCTTTTTCTTAAATGGGTTACAAAAATCGTAGTTCAGCCCAATCAAAACACAGGTTAGGCCAGACCGACCCCACAGCCTAGCACATATTGATGACTCTAATTTTATTGATGGATAATACATTTATTATACATTTTATAATACATTTTAATACAACGTGCAGTTCTTATCAAACAA